>CM067171.1:98999226-99124008 GCA_034093135.1 Erigeron breviscapus
ACTATAAGCATTACAACCAAAGACTTTCAGGTGTTTGAGACTTACTTCCTTCCCTTGCCACATTTCTTCTGGCAATTTGAAATCCAAGGGAACACATGGTGAACGGTTGATCAAGTAGGCAGCAGTGTTAACTGCTTCAGCCCAGAATGTCTTGGGCATCCCAGCATTCAACCTCATGCTCCTAGCCCTTTCATTCAGAGTTCTGTTCATTCTCTCAGCTACACCATTCTGCTGAGGAGTTCCTGGAACAGTCTTGATCATCTTTATCCCTTGATTAGCACAGTAGTCAACAAACTCCTTGCTTATGTATTCACCACCATTATCCGACTTCAGGCATTTTACCTTCAAATCAGTTTCATTTTCAACAGCAGATTTCCATTTCTTAAAAACATCAAATACATCAGATTTATGTTTAATAAAATAGACCCATACCTTGCGTGTTGAATCGTCAATGAAAGTTACATAGTAGCTTTTGCCTCCTAGTGATGAAACACTTGTTGGTCCATATACATCCGAGTGAACAAGCTCTAGCTTTCGAGCTTTTGGTGTCTTTCCTGTCTTCACAAAAGTAACCCTCTTTTGTTTCCCGAGGACACACGATTCACAAAATTCAGTTTCCACTTTCTTCAAGTCTGGAAACTTCCCTTTCTGAGCCAACATCTTCAATCCCTTATCGTTCATGTGTCCAAGTCGTTGGTGCCACAAATTGGATAGACTTGGACCAGGTGTCATAGCATTAACACCTTCAACAGGTACTTCTACCATGTAGAGAGTGCCTTTCTTCTTTCCTTTAGCAATCACCAAATTGCCTTTGATCACTTTCCATTGTCCACCCCCAAAGCGAACATCAAGCCCTTCATCATCTAACTTCCCAACAGAAATCAACTTCCTTCTCAGATTAGGAATAACCCTGACATCTTTCAATGTCCATATAGTTCCTAATGAGGTTTTCAAGTCTACATCTCCAATACCTGTAATATCAAGCATTTTACCATCGGCTAAACGAACTTTACCAAGGTTACCTGTTCGTAGATTCTTGATTATATCTGGGCATGAGATAGCATGGAAAGAAGCACCGGAATCCATAATCCAGGATTCAGCTGTATCTTCAACAGAACAGATGAGAGCATCATCTGATTCTTCAGAGCGTACACTGTTTACTTCTTTCTTTTCAGCTGGTGGTTTTGTACACTGGCTTCTAAAGTGACCTTTTTCTTTGCAGTTCCAACATTCAATATCTTTTCTGTTCTTTGACTGTCCCCTTCTTCTAGATCTTGACCTGCCTCGATTACGTCCTCTATCATTTCTTCTTCTTCTTTTTCTTCTTCTTCTTCTTCTTCTTCTTCTTCTTCTTCTTCTTCTTCTTCTTCTTCTTCTTCTTCTTCTTCTTCTTCTTCTTCTTCTTCTTCTTCTTCTTCTTCTTCTTCTTCTTCTTCTTCTTCTTCTTCTTCTTCTTCTTCTTCTTCTTCTTCTTCTTCTTCTTCTTCTTCTTCTTCTTCTTCTTCTTCTTCTTCTTCTTCTTCTTCTTCTTCTTCTTCTTCTTCTTCTTCTTCTTCTTCTTCTTCTTCTTCTTCTTCTTCTTCTTCTTCTTCTTCTTCTTCTTCTTCTTCTTCTTCTTCTTCTTCTTCTTCTTCTTCTTCTTCTTCTTCTTCTTCTTCTTCTTCTTCTTCTTCTTCTTCTTCTTCTTCTTCTTCTTCTTCTTCTTCTTCTTCTTCTTCTTCTTCTTCTTCTTCTTCTTCTTCTTCTTCTTCTTCTTCTTCTTCTTCTTCTTCTTCTTCTTCTTCTTCTTCTTCTTCTTCTTCTTCTTCTTCTTCTTCTTCTTCTTCTTCTTCTTCTTCTTCTTCTTCTTCTTCTTCTTCTTCTTCTTCTTCTTCTTCTTCTTCTTCTTCTTCTTCTTCTTCTTCTTCTTCTTCTTCTTCTTCTTCTTCTTCTTCTTCTTCTTCTTCTTCTTCTTCTTCTTCTTCTTCTTCTTCTTCTTCTTCTTCTTCTTCTTCTTCTTCTTCTTCTTCTTCTTCTTCTTCTTCTTCTTCTTCTTCTTCTTCTTCTTCTTCTTCTTCTTCTTCTTCTTCTTCTTCTTCTTCTTCTTCTTCTTCTTCTTCTTCTTCTTCTTCTTCTTCTTCTTCTTCTTCTTCTTCTTCTTCTTCTTCTTCTTCTTCTTCTTCTTCTTCTTCTTCTTCTTCTTCTTCTTCTTCTTCTTCTTCTTCTTCTTCTTCTTCTTCTTCTTCTTCTTCTTCTTATTTTTTCTCTTCTTCTTCTTCTTCTTCTTCTTCTTCTTCTTCTTCTTCTTCTTCTTCTTCTTCTTCTTCTTCTTCTGTTTTCTGTATTCAACAGAGAACTAGAACTGGAAGATTCTCCACAACTTCTCCTTCTAATGTCTTCATTCAAAATCAAGTCACGAATGCTATCAAAAGTTAGCTTAGTAGTACCAGATGCACTACTGACGGCTGTGACTGTGCCTGACCAACTGTCTGGCAAAGATGATAAAAGGAGTAAAGCTTGTACTTCATCTTCAAACTTTATGTCAACGGAGGCTAAACGAGAGATAATCGAGTTGAACTCGTTTATGTGAGTGGTCACCGACATGCCTTCCTTCATCTTGGTGTTAACCAATTGTCGGATGAGAAATACCTTGTTTGAAGCGGATGGTTTCTCATACATGTTGGACAAAGCTTTGAATACACCATATGTGGTTGTTTCATTGACAATGTTATATGCAACACTCTTTGCCAAAGAAAGCCTAACCACACCCAAAGCTTGTCTATCCAACAGCTTCCATTCATCATCGTACATGTCATCTGGTTGTTCACCCAACATAGGCAAATGCAAACTTTTCTGGTACAACAGATCTTCAATTTGCATTTTCCAAAATCCATAATCACTTCCATCAAACTTATCAATCTTGATCTTACTATCTTCTGCCATTAAATAAAATACCAAAATACTACTAACCAAACAGGTTTGTACTGCAAAGTGGTAATTATGCGAGCGGAAGTAATAACTGAAACAAAGAACTTATTTGTTTCAAAGTTAACGGCGATGGATGGTAATTGATGAAATTTTGGCTTGAGGGGTTATTTTTGCCAAATCTTTAAACTTCAAAGAAATTGGAAAAGATAAAGAAAAAATGGATCCCACTGCCACTTTTCTTCAACAAAAAAAAAGTATCTTTCTCTCTTTTTGTTTTTCTATATGTGTCGCCACTTTCTGATTTCCCCAACATAAAAAAAGGTTTCTATTTCTTCCCCTTTTTTTTTTTTTTTTTTTTTTTTTTTTTTTTTTTTTTTTTTTTTTTTTTTTTTTTTTTCTTTGTTTCTGCTGCCACTTCCCCCAAGAAAAAAAATCACGGTTCTTCTTCTTCTTCTTCGTAAGACCAACCAGAAATTATTGGCTGATCGAGAGTGAGCAGCGGCAGTCAGGAGCAGGCGATGACAGGGGAACGACGGTGGCTACTGGCGGTGGAAAATAGCGGCGGCTATGGCGGTGAACGGAGGAAACGGCGGCTGCCGTGAATCTGTCACTGATTCAATCGGAATCCCTTCACGATTTCAGGTAACTTACTTCCTCTTTCTTCACCTCTGTTCTATGATTCAACCGACAACCGATGGCTCTGATGCCAGTTGTTAGGATCAACAACACACGGGAATCACACGAACACACACAACACAAGTTATTAATCGAAAGAACAACACAGAGATTTAACGTGGTTCGGTCTGGGTCTGACCTACGTCCACCGGGTAACTAGGATGTTTATTGATTTCTTGGCTTGGGGTACAAATATTACAAATACAGATATATCTCTTATATAGAGATTGAGATAGCTAGCTTACAAAGGAGAGTAAGCGTAGATATGATACAAGTGGGCCCTGCCTAAGCATAACTCTAGAGATGATACAAGTCTAGAGATGATACAAGTCTAGAGATGATACAAGTGGGTCCTGCCACTTTGTTTGCTTTGGTCCTTGGCTTCACACATACTCCAACAAGAAGTATAATGAAAAAACATTTTTTGACAAAGATGGATACGTGCATTATCAAAGAAGAAACACAGGCATCTATTGTATAAGACGAGGGGTAAAGTTAGATAACAGCTACGTTGTTCCATATAATCGGTTTTTGTGTCTTTCCTTTGGTGCTCATATTAATGTTGAGTATTGTGGTTGGAACATGCTGATCAAGTATCTGTTTAAGTTCATTTCAAAGGGTACAGATCGGGTTGTTTCGCGTATTACCAGGCCAGTTGGTGATCCCTCCCCGTCAACATCACCCCTTTTTTTTTTTTTTTTTTTTTTTTTTTTTTTTTTTTTTTTTTTTTTTTTTTTTTTTTTTTTTTTTTTTTTTTTTTTATTCTTCACGATAATTTTTTTTTTTTTTTTTTTTTTTTTTTTTTTTTTTTTTTTTTTTTTTTTTTTTTTTTTTTTTTTTTTTTTTTTTTTTTTTTTTTTTTTTTTTTTTTTTTTTTTTTTTTTTTTTTTTTTTTTTTTTTTTTTTTTTTTTTTTTTTTTTTTTTTTTTTTTTTTTTTTTTTTTTTTTTTTTTTTTTTTTTTTTTTTTTTTTTTTTTTTTTTTTTTTTTTTTTTTTTTTTTTTTTTTTTTTTTTTTTTTTTTTTTTTTTTTTTTTTTTTTTTTTTTTTTTTTTTTTTTTTTTTTTTTTTTTTTTTTTTTTTTTTTTTTTTTTTTTTTTTTTTTTTTTTTTTTTTTTTTTTTTTTTTTTTTTTTTTTTTTTTTTTTTTTTTTTTTTTTTTTTTTTTTTTTTTTTTTTTTTTTTTTTTTTTTTTTTTTTTTTTTTTTTTTTTTTTTTTTTTTTTTTTTTTTTTTTTTTTTTTTTTTTTTTTTTTTTTTTTTTTTTTTTTTTTTTTTTTTTTTTTTTTTTTTTTTTTTTTTTTTTTTTTTTTTTTTTTTTTTTTTTTTTTTTTTTTTTTTTTTTTTTTTTTTTTTTTTTTTTTTTTTTTTTTTTTTTTTTTTTTTTTTTTTTTTTTTTTTTTTTTTTTTTTTTTTTTTTTTTTTTTTTTTTTTTTTTTTTTTTTTTTTTTTTTTTTTTTTTTTTTTTTTTTTTTTTTTTTTTTTTTTTTTTTTTTTTTTTTTTTTTTTTTTTTTTTTTTTTTTTTTTTTTTTTTTTTTTTTTTTTTTTTTTTTTTTTTTTTTTTTTTTTTTTTTTTTTTTTTTTTTTTTTTTTTTTTTTTTTTTTTTTTTTTTTTTTTTTTTTTTTTTTTTTTTTTTTTTTTTTTTTTTTTTTTTTTTTTTTTTTTTTTTTTTTTTTTTT
Source organism: Erigeron breviscapus (assembly GCA_034093135.1). NCBI lineage: Eukaryota > Viridiplantae > Streptophyta > Magnoliopsida > Asterales > Asteraceae > Erigeron > Erigeron breviscapus. The sequence goes on from CM067171.1 coordinate 99,004,486, forward strand.
TTTTTTTTTTTTTTTTTTTTTTTTTTTTTTTTTTTTTTTTTTTTTTTTTTTTTTTTTTTTTTTTTTTTTTTTTTTTTTTTTTTTTTTTTTTTTTTTTTTTTTTTTTTTTTTTTTTTTTTTTTTTTTTTTTTTTTTTTTTTTTTTTTTTTTTTTTTTTTTTTTTTTTTTTTTTTTTTTTTTTTTTTTTTTTTTTTTTTTTTTTTTTTTTTTTTTTTTTTTTTTTTTTTTTTTTTTTTTTTTTTTTTTTTTTTTTTTTTTTTTTTTTTTTTTTTTTTTTTTTTTTTTTTTTTTTTTTTTTTTTTTTTTTTTTTTTTTTTTTTTTTTTTTTTTTTTTTTTTTTTTTTTTTTTTTTTTTTTTTTTTTTTTTTTTTTTTTTTTTTTTTTTTTTTTTTTTTTTTTTTTTTTTTTTTTTTTTTTTTTTTTTTTTTTTTTTTTTTTTTTTTTTTTTTTTTTTTTTTTTTTTTTTTTTTTTTTTTTTTTTTTTTTTTTTTTTTTTTTTTTTTTTTTTTTTTTTTTTTTTTTTTTTTTTTTTTTTTTTTTTTTTTTTTTTTTTTTTTTTTTTTTTTTTTTTTTTTTTTTTTTTTTTTTTTTTTTTTTTTTTTTTTTTTTTTTTTTTTTTTTTTTTTTTTTTTTTTTTTTTTTTTTTTTTTTTTTTTTTTTTTTTTTTTTTTTTTTTTTTTTTTTTTTTTTTTTTTTTTTTTTTTTTTTTTTTTTTTTTTTTTTTTTTTTTTTTTTTTTTTTTTTTTTTTTTTTTTTTTTTTTTTTTTTTTTTTTTTTTTTTTTTTTTTTTTTTTTTTTTTTTTTTTTTTTTTTTTTTTTTTTTTTTTTTTTTTTTTTTTTTTTTTTTTTTTTTTTTTTTTTTTTTTTTTTTTTTTTTTTTTTTTTTTTTTTTTTTTTTTTTTTTTTTTTTTTTTTTTTTTTTTTTTTTTTTTTTTTTTTTTTTTTTTTTTTTTTTTTTTTTTTTTTTTTTTTTTTTTGACGAAATCCAAAAGTTTGTCAATGCACGTTACATTGGCCCCTATGAAGCCTGTTGGAGAATCTTCAATTTTCGTATACACCATAGAGAACCAGTTGTGGTGATAATGGATATCAGAACTCATTGTTAGGATCAACAACACTCGGGAATCACACGAACACACACAACACAAGTTATTAATCAAAAAGAAAACAACACAGAGATTTAACCGTAGTGGTTAAACTTCAATACTAGCTCCGAGGAAGGTCGCCACTTGACATATCTGAATTTTCCTTCAGATTTTGTTTGGTGTCTAGCACAAAAGAGCTGGAAAAAGAGAGCTAACAAGAATAAACCGTCGATTGGTAGGTTAACTTACGTACATCCTAGTTCTGGGAGTTATTCTATCTTAGAATGCTACTATGCCATCAAAAAGGTTGCAAGTCCTTTCAAGACATACGAAAAGTAGATGATAAAATTTACCCAACATACCGGGCTGCATGTAAAACTTTAGGTTTACTCGGTGATGATAAAGAGTGGAGTGCTGCATTAGAAGAAGCTGCTGCTCATTCAGGTACATCAGCAGAATTGCGATCACTATTTGCTCATATCCTTATTTTTTCTGAAGTGACGGACCCAATTACTTTGTGGAAAAAGCATTGGACTGAAATGGCTGAAGATATTCCAAGAAGAATCTCTACATCAGTTTATATCGACAAATCTCATGTGGAGTTAGAAGGTTACGTGCTATATCAAATGGAAGCGCTTTTAAGTTCTTGCGCTAAATCTTTGAAAGATTTTGGTTTACCATCGCCTCCACGACATCTGCTAGATGAATTAGCAAATGAGTTATTGGTGGAGGAGAGAAACTATGACCGAGATATTTTAACTGGAGAACGATCTACACTCGTGTCAAAGTTAAATAAGGAGCAAAAGGAAATCTATGATTTGATTATATATGCTTCTACAAACAATCTACAAGAGCTGATATTTGTAAATGGGCATGGAGGCACGGGAAAAACTTTCCTTTGGAAATCAATTATCAGCTCTTTGCGTTCTCAAGGAAAGATTGTATTAGCTGTGGCATCTTCTGGTATTGCTTCTTTACTTCTTCCATCAGGCCAGACAGCACACTCTCGATTCAAGATACCTCTTAATTTGACAGATGAATCAATGTGTGGAATTAAAAAAGGAAGTCATAATGCAGAGTTATTGGCTCAGACCGATGTTATAATCTGGGATGAAGCCCCCATGAATGACCGTAGATGCTTTGATACGTTAGACAGAAGTCTCAGAGATATCCTTGATGCTCCAAATATTTTCTTTGGCGGGAAGTCAGTTATGTTGGGTGGAGATTTTAGGCAGACGTTGCCTGTAAAAAAAAGGAGCATCTAAAATGCGGATAATAGACGCATCTATTGCTCGGTCGGAGTTTTGGTCACATTTCAGAATTTGCACACTCGATAAAAACATGAGACTCTTGCAAACAGAGCTACAGGAAGAGGACGAGAAAAGCGATACATTCTCTTCTTGGCTTCTGGATGTTGGAAACGGGAAGATTGGTGAGCCGGACCAATTAGATCCACATAATACATCATGGATCAAAATCCCAGATACATATTGTATTCCAGATGATGGTGATAATGGAATATCAGAACTCATTGTTAGGATCAACAACACTCGGGAATCACACGAACACACACAACACAAGTTATTAATCAAAAAGAAAACAACACAGAGATTTAACGTGGTTCGGTCTGGGTCTGACCTACGTCCACCGGGTAACTAGGAGATGTTTATTTATTTCTGGCTTAATCATTTACAAATACAGATATCTCATATATAGAGATTAAATGACAAAGGAGATGTCCACAAAACACGGCTCGTGAAATAAGGATAGCCGTTCCTTTATTCACCTACTAACTTTTATCGTTATTGACCAACTTTAACAACTCTTGTTGTTATACTCCCTTTTGTAACAACTAATTTGTAGTTGTCGTTCTTGGAGTTATTGTCGTGGATTCACACTCAACAATCTCCCACTTGAAGCCACGGAACATCTTCACCTGTGCTTCAACTGTGCATCTGTATTTCTGTAAACCTTTTGATCTTGACTCATTCCTAGTTACCCTGCCTTCTCTTCAATTAACCTGAAGGCCAGTTGAAGCTATGCAACGCTTCAACTTCTCTAAGGTGACAACCTTAGTCAACATATCAGCTGGATTTTCAGTTCCTTTGATCTTATTCAACTTCAGAGTGCCATCATTAATTCTTTCTCTGATGAAGTGATATCTCAGCTGTATGTGCTTTGTCTTCGAATGGAAGACTGGATTCTTTGCAAGATGAATTGCACTTTGACTGTCACAAAATAGTGCACAACCATCTTGTTCTTTGCCTAGTTCGTTGAGAAAATTCTTCAACCATATAAGCTCTTTGCTTGCTTCAGCAACTGCCATGTACTCTGCTTCTGTGGTTGAGAGAGCAACACTTTTCTGGAGTTTAGACATCCAACTCACAGCTGTGCCTCCCACTGTAAAGACGTACCCTGTGGTGCTTTTGTAAGATTCTTTGCAACCACCTAAATCTGCATCTGTATAACCTTTCAGAATGACATCTTTTCCCTTAAAATGTAATGCCACTTTTGAAGTTCCCTTCAAGTATCTCAGCAACCATTTAACTGCTTCCCAATGTTCTCTCCCTGGATTAGACATAAAACGACTAACTACCCCCACAGCATGAGCTATATCTGGTCTCGTGCATACCTTTGCATACATGAGGCTACCAACTGTAGATGCATAAGGAACTTTAGCCATTTCTTCTTTGTCTTTATCTGATTTGGGTGACTGATCTTTAGAAAGCTTAAAGTGACTTCCCAAAGGTGTGCTTCTGATCTTGGCATCTTTAAGGCTGAATTTCTCTAACACTTTCCCAATGTACTTCTCTTGAGATAGTGTCAAAGAACCATCTTTGTTTCTGAAAATACTCATCCCGAGTATTTGGTTTGCAGCTCCTAAGTCTTTCATTTCGAACTCTTCAGACATTTTCTTCTTCAATTTCTTGATCTCTGACATGTCTGAACCGGCAATCAACATATCATCTACATAGAGCAGTAGAATGATATAAGAACCCTTGAACTTCTTGATGTAACAACAATGGTCATTGTCACATCTCTTGTAACCAATTCTGCCCATAAAGTTATCAAACTTCAAGTACCATTGTCTGGGCGCTTGTTTCAGACCATACAAACTCTTCTTCAGTTTACACACCAAGTTTTCTTTACCTTTAATCTGAAAACCTTCTGGCTGTGTCATGTAAATGTCTTCATCTAGGTCACCGTGTAGAAAAGCTGTCTTTACATCTAGTTGCTCTAGATGCAAATTCTCTGCTGCTACAATACTGAGAACAAGCCGAATGGTAGTCATCTTCACCACTGGAGAGAAAATTTCATTGAAATCAATTCCCTCTTTCTGTTGAAACCCCTTGACTACTAATCTGGCTTTGTACCGTTTGGTACCATCATGTTCATCCTTGACCCTGAAAACCCATTTGTTGTGAAGAGCCTTCTTCCCAGATGGAAGCTTTGTTAGAACCCAGGTCTTGTTCTTCTCAAGCGACTTCATTTCATCTTTCATTGCTAGCTCCCACTGCAATGAATTTTTCAACCCCATAGCTTCAGAGTAACACTGAGGTTCACCATTTTCTGTCAAAAGAATGTAGTTGACAGATGGTGAGTATTTTTGTGTTGGTTTAGGGATTCTGGAAGATCTTCTTGGTTGAGGCGTGGCTGGAGATACTGGAGCTGGAGGAGTAGTTTCTTCATCTTCAGAGTCATTACTGGAATTACCTCCTGAGCTCCCACTATCAGTTGAATCATCCTCAGATTCAGGGATTTCAACTGAAACTTCTTTATTCTTCTCATCACTTTCAAACTCAACATACTCCTTCTGAACTTCTGGACTTTGAGTGTTCTTGTCTTTGTATAACTTAGCTTCGTTAAAGGTGACATTCTTGCTTCGGATTATCTTTCTGCTTTCATTATCCCAAAGCCTATAACCTATTTCGTCTGACCCATAACCAACGAATGTGCACTTCTTGGTCTTTGAATCAAGTTTATCCCTGTCATCATCTTTTAACAAACTATAAGCATTACAACCAAAGACTTTCAGGTGTTTGAGACTTACTTCCTTCCCTTGCCACATTTCTTCTGGCAATTTAAAATCCAAGGGAACACATGGTGAACGGTTGATCAAGTAAGCAGCAGTGTTAACTGCTTCAGCCCAGAATGTCTTGGGCATCCCGGCATTCAACCTCATGCTCCTAGCCCTTTCATTCAGAGTTCTGTTCATTCTCTCAGCTACACCATTCTGCTGAGGAGTTCCTGGAACAGTCTTGATCATCTTTATCCCTTGATTAGCACAGTAGTCAACAAACTCCTTGCTTATGTATTCACCACCATTGTCCGACTTCAGACACTTTACCTTCAAATCAGTTTCATTTTCAACAGCAGATTTTCATTTCCTAAAAACATGAAATACATCAGATTTATGTTTAATAAAATAGACCCATACCTTGCGTGTTGAATCGTCAATGAAAGTTACATAGTAGCTTTTGCCTCCTAGTGATGAAACACTTGTTGGTCCATATACATCCGAGTGAACAAGCTCTAGCTTTCGAGCTTTTGGTGTCTTTCCTGTCTTCACAAAAGTAACCCTCTTTTGTTTCCCGAGGACACACGATTCACAAAATTCAGTTTCCACTTTCTTCAAGTCTGGAAACTTCCCTTTCTGAGCCAACATCTTCAATCCCTTATCGTTCATGTGTCCAAGTCGTTGGTGCCACAAATTGGATAGACTTGGATCAGGTGTCATAGCATTAACACCTTCAACAGGTACTTCTACCATGTAGAGAGTGCCTTTCTTCTTTCCTTTAGCAATCACCAAATTGCCTTTGATCACTTTCCATTGTCCACCCCCAAAGCGAACATCAAGCCCTTCATCATCTAACTTCCCAACTGAAATCAACTTCCTTCTCAAATTAGGAATAACCCTGACATCTTTCAATGTCCATATAGTTCCTAATGAGGTTTTCAAGTCTACATCTCCAATACCTGTAATATCAAGCATTTTACCATCGGCTAAACGAACTTTACCAAGGTTACCTGTTCGTAGATTCTTGATTATATCTGGGCATGAGACAGCATGAAAAGAAGCACCGGAATCCATAATCCAGGATTCAGCTGTATCTTCAACAGAACAGATGAGAGCATCATCTGATTCTTCAGAGCGTACACTGTTTACTTCTTTCTTTTCAGCTGGTGGTTTTGTACACTGGCTTCTAAAGTGACCTTTTTCTTTGCAGTTCCAACATTCAATATCTTTTCTGTTCTTTGACTGTCCCCTTCTTCTAGACTTTGACCTGCCTCGATTACGTCCTCTATCATTTCTTCTTCCTCTGTTTTCTGTATTCAACAGAGAACTAGAACTGGAAGATTCTCCACAACTTCTCCTTCTAATGTCTTCATTCAAAATCAAGTCACGAATGCTATCAAAAGTTAGCTTAGTAGTACCAGATGCACTACTGACGGCTGTGACTGTGCCTGACCAACTATCGGGCAAAGATGATAAAAGGAGTAAAGCTTGTATTTCATCGTCAAACTTTATGTCAACGGAGGCTAAACGAGAAATAATCGAGTTGAACTCGTTTATGTGAGTGGTCACCGACATGCCTTCCTTCATCTTGGTGTTAACCAATTGTCGGATGAGAAATACTTTGTTTGAAGCGGATGGTTTCTCATACATGTTGGACAAAGCTTTAAATACACCATATGTGGTTGTTTCATTGACAATGTTATATGCAACACTCTTTGCCAAAGAAAGCCTAACCACACCCAAAGCTTGTCTATCCAACAGCTTCCATTCATCATCGTACATGTCATCTGGTTGTTCACCCAACATAGGCAAATGCAAACTTTTCTGGTACAACAGATCTTCAATTTGCATTTTCCAAAATCCATAATCACTTCCATCAAACTTATCAATCTTGATCTTACTATCTTCTGCCATTAAAAAAGGATTACCAAAATACTACTAACCAAACAGGTTTGTACTGCAAAGTGGTAATTATGCGAGCGGAAGTAATAACTGAAACAAAGAACTTATTTGTTTCAAAGTTAACGGCGATGGATGGTAATTGATGAAATTTTGGTTAAAGGGGTTATTCTTGTCAAAGTATGGAACTTTAACAAAATGGAGGAAAAAAAATCTCCCACCTCACGAGTACACTGCCACTTTCCAAAAAAATAAAACACCTCTTTGTTTTCTTCTTTCTTTTGTGACTTTTGTCTGCCACTAAAAATCCCTCTTTTTCTTTTTAGTTTTATGTGTATCGCCACTTTCCACACTTAAAAAAAAACAGCCTCCTATTTTATTTTATTTTTGACTTCTTATCAAAATCCTCCTCTCTGCTTCTTATTTCTTCTTTCTCCTTCACACAAAGAGAAAAAAAAACTCTATTAAGATAGAACTCCGGTGTTACAACCGGCGACAGCAGCAGCGACAAATCTCTGGCGAGGATGAGCGGCAACGAGTCACTATCCGTGACTACTGGCGGCGAGCAGCGGCGGTGGCCGGAGGAACGGCCGTGAACCTGCAACTCGGTTCAGTCGGATCCCTAGTTCACGATTCAAGTAAGTAACTTCCTCCTTCTTCACCTCTGTTCGTATGATTCAACCGACAACGATGGCTCTGATGCCAGTTGTTAGGATCAACAACACTCGGGAATCACACGAACACACACAACACAAGTTATTAATCAAAAAGAAAACAACACAGAGATTTAACGTGGTTCGGTCTGGGTCTGACCTACGTCCACCGGGTAACTAGGAGATGTTTATTTATTTCTGGCTTAATCATTTACAAATACAGATATCTCATATATAGAGATTAAATGACAAAGGAGATGTCCACAAAACACGGCCCATGAAATAAGGATAGTCGTTCCTTTATTCACCTACTAACTTTTATCGTTATTGACCAACTTTAACAACTCTTGTTGTTATACTCCCTTTTGTAACAACTAATTTGTAGTTGTCGTTCTTGGAGTTATTGTCGTGGATTCACACTCAACACTCATTAGATTCATATATGACGAAGAGACGCTACAACAACCAACTGCTCAGCAGTTGCAACAGAAGGTAATACTCTGCCCAAAAAATGAGACCGCCGATCTCATAAATTTAAAGGTTTTATCAATGGTGAAGGGTTCTTCCATAACTTATGTCAGCTCAGATGAAGCAACTCCCTTTGGAAATGATGGAGGTGAAACAGAAATGTTATATCCCGTTGAATATCTAAACACACTCAACTTTTCAGGTTTACCACCTCATCAACTTGAGCTCAAAATCGGAGCACCGATCATGCTTCTCAGAAATCTAAACTTGGTTGGTGGATTGTGCAACGGCACGAGGTTGATAATCACACAATTATTGTCGAAAGTCATTGAGTCACAAATTATTACAGGAATGAGAGTTGGAGAAAAGGTATTCATCCCAAGAATCAATGTGATCAACAATGATAGTAACCTGCCATTCGTCTTCAAGAGGAAGCAATTTCCAGTCAAAGTTTGTTATGCTATGACCATAAACAAGAGCCAAGGACAGTCTCTGAATAAAGTTGGGATATACTTGCCGGAGCCTGTATTTGGGCACGGGCAGTTATATGTGGCGTTATCAAGAGCAACCTCACTGTCACACCCCATTTTAGCGGAAACATAGGGTTAACAAAATTGCGTACTAATCAGAAGGTTAATAGAGATTACATCCATTTATGCCAATACAAGTCAAAACAAGTACAATCGTTCAAAGTGTGGACCCCAAAATACGGATACAAGTCATCCTCATTTGGAACTGGGCCCACTGAATACAAGTTCAATAAATTGGACAGTCAAATACAACTAAAGCCAAAAGCATGAGAGTCCTCAATGTCTGATGCTAATTGTACGTCCAAAGTCAAAAGATTGGCCCTATTATGCCAAATACGATTCCACGACTTACTGATGGTCACCTGAAAAGCATGAAATTTGAGAGGATCAACTATCGAAATAGTTGGTGAGTTTACAGTGTGTTTGACTAAAAGATCAATCGTCGTTTATTGTAGTTAATTAAGACAGGACGGTCCAGACCGAAGTCCGACCATAATACGAAGACAAGACGGTCCAGACCTAAATCTGACCTCAATATTAAGACAAGACAGTCGGGATCAATATCCGACAATAAGACTAATTTCCCTCGCACAGGTCTCCCGTCTATAATGGGGTGCGGACCAAAATACCTCGCACAGGTCTCCCGTCTATAATGGGGTGCGGACCAAAATACCTCGCACAGGTCTCCCGTCTATAATGGGGTGCGGACCAAAATACCTCGCACAGGTCTCCCGTCTATAATGGGGTGCGGACCAAAATACCTCGCACAGGTCTCCCGTCTATAATGGGGTGCGGACCAAAATACCTCGCACAGGTCTCCCGTCTATAATGGGGTGCGGACCAAAATACCTCGCACAGGTCTCCCGTCTATAATGGGGTGCGGACCAAAATACCTCGCACAGGTCTCCCGTCTATAATGGGGTGCGGACCAAAATACCTCGCACAGGTCTCCCGTCTATAATGGGGTGCGGACCAAAATACCTCGCACAGGTCTCCCGTCTATAATGGGGTGCGGACCAAAATACCTCGCACAGGTCTCCCGTCTATAATGGGGTGCGGACCAAAATACCTCGCACAGGTCTCCCGTCTATAATGGGGTGCGGACCAAAATACCTCGCACAGGTCTCCCGTCTATAATGGGGTGCGGACCAAAATACCTCGCACAGGTCTCCCGTCTATAATGGGGTGCGGACCAAAATACCTCGCACAGGTCTCCCGTCTATAATGGGGTGCGGACCAAAATACCTCGCACAGGTCTCCCGTCTATAATGGGGTGCGGACCAAAATACCTCGCACAGGTCTCCCGTCTATAATGGGGTGCGGACCAAAATACCTCGCACAGGTCTCCCGTCTATAATGGGGTGCGGACCAAAATACCTCGCACAGGTCTCCCGTCTATAATGGGGTGCGGACCAAAATACCTCGCACAGGTCTCCCGTCTATAATGGGGTGCGGACCAAAATACCTCGCACAGGTCTCCCGTCTATAATGGGGTGCGGACCAAAATACCTCGCACAGGTCTCCCGTCTATAATGGGGTGCGGACCAAAATACCTCGCACAGGTCTCCCGTCTATAATGGGGTGCGGACCAAAATACCTCGCACAGGTCTCCCGTCTATAATGGGGTGCGGACCAAAATACCTCGCACAGGTCTCCCGTCTATAATGGGGTGCGGACCAAAATACCTCGCACAGGTCTCCCGTCTATAATGGGGTGCGGACCAAAATACCTCGCACAGGTCTCCCGTCTATAATGGGGTGCGGACCAAAATACCTCGCACAGGTCTCCCGTCTATAATGGGGTGCGGACCAAAATACCTCGCACAGGTCTCCCGTCTATAATGGGGTGCGGACCAAAATACCTCGCACAGGTCTCCCGTCTATAATGGGGTGCGGACCAAAATACCTCGCACAGGTCTCCCGTCTATAATGGGGTGCGGACCAAAATACCTCGCACAGGTCTCCCGTCTATAATGGGGTGCGGACCAAAATACCTCGCACAGGTCTCCCGTCTATAATGGGGTGCGGACCAAAATACCTCGCACAGGTCTCCCGTCTATAATGGGGTGCGGACCAAAATACCTCGCACAGGTCTCCCGTCTATAATGGGGTGCGGACCAAAATACCTCGCACAGGTCTCCCGTCTATAATGGGGTGCGGACCAAAATACCTCGCACAGGTCTCCCGTCTATAATGGGGTGCGGACCAAAATACCTCGCACAGGTCTCCCGTCTATAATGGGGTGCGGACCAAAATACCTCGCACAGGTCTCCCGTCTATAATGGGGTGCGGACCAAAATACCTCGCACAGGTCTCCCGTCTATAATGGGGTGCGGACCAAAATACCTCGCACAGGTCTCCCGTCTATAATGGGGTGCGGACCAAAATACCTCGCACAGGTCTCCCGTCTATAATGGGGTGCGGACCAAAATACCTCGCACAGGTCTCCCGTCTATAATGGGGTGCGGACCAAAATACCTCGCACAGGTCTCCCGTCTATAATGGGGTGCGGACCAAAATACCTCGCACAGGTCTCCCGTCTATAATGGGGTGCGGACCAAAATACCTCGCACAGGTCTCCCGTCTATAATGGGGTGCGGACCAGTTATCAAAACTAAAAATGTCAAACAGCACAGATCCTCGCGGCGCGAGATCCAATGATCGCGGCGCGATTATCATTTTACACTACATCGCGGCGCGAGACCTGGAGGGATCGCGGCGCGATATAAGACCTGAACGAGCAAAATGCAGTTTTTCGACCATTTTCGCCAAACCATAACGACTCCAAATGGATTTCTTTCATTTCTAACAGGTGTTAACATGTTCAAAAGACCTGGAAACATACCGTTTCGCCAAATCATTTCGCCATTTCAATCATTTTGACCAAAAACCAAATTCTAAATCAATATTTCCTTTAATTGCCAAAACCCTAGTTTCATACCACTTTCATAGGCTTCTAATTCAAATTATATAACTGAAATAAACCCTTTAATGAATTTAAATGAAATCAAAGTTTGAGAAAGTTACTTACCAATTGGTGTTCTTGAGATAAAGATGAAGATGGAGATGATGAAGATGCCAATACCCTAATTATAGCTTTAAAATCCCTAAATCTTTCCTTTGCAAAACTGATGTAGAAGAAGACTAGAGAGAGGTTCTTCAACGAATTGAAGAGAGTCAGTCACTTGCAGCTCTTCGACAGGTACGACTAAAGTCTCATCAGTCAGACATTTCTTAAGATTCGAAATGTGAAATGTGTGATGAACGTATTCTAGCTCCTTAGGTAAATCGAGCTTGTAAGCCACGGAACCAATTCTTTGAACAATTTCGAATGGTCCGATATAACGAGGACTAAGTTTCCCTCGTACGCCAAAACGTGCAGTGCCTTTCCAAGGCGACACTTTCAACATGACTTTGTCTCCCACTTGAAACTCAAGTGGTTTCCGTCTACGGTCGGCATAGTTCTTTTGGCGATCTTGAGCCGCCTTCAGCCGTGCCTTTATTTCAACAATTTGATCAGTAGTCTTCTGAACTAGTCCATACTTGAATAAACGACGTTCTCCAGCATCAAGCCAACATTTCGTCCATATAAAGCCTCATAAGGCGCACATTTGATGATAGTGTGATAGCTGTTGTTATATGAAAATTCAGCTAACGGCAAAAAGGTATCCCAACTACCTTTGAAGTCAATGACACATGCCCGAAGCATGTCCTCTAAAGTCTGGATGGTACGTTCACTTTGTCCGTCAGTCTGTGGATGGTAAGCCGTACTCAAGTGCAATTGAGTGCCTAGGGCGTCTTGAAAATATCTCCAAGATTGTGAAGTGAAACGACCATCACGATCAGAGATAATAGACAAAGGAACACCATGAAGTGATACGATCTTTTCAATATATAATTGAGACAATTTCCTTATCTTCCAACTCTCTCGGATTGGAATGAAATGAGCAGACTTCGTCAAGCGGTCGATAATGACCCAAATAGTATCGTATCCTCTCAGGGTTCGAGGCAGTTTAGTAATAAAGTCCATAGTAATCTGTTCCCATTTCCAGTCAGGAATTTTGGGTTGTTGGAGCAGCCCAGAAGGCTTTTGGTGCTCTGCCTTGACCATTGAACAATTTAGACACTTTGAGACATAAGTGGCGATATCTCTTTTCATACCAGGCCACCAATAAAAGTTCTTTAGTCCATGGTACATTTTGTCAGCACCAGGATGGATTGAATATTTAGATCGATGACTCTCGTTCATCAAGAGTTCTCTAAGTCCATTATATTTGGGAATCCATACTCTGCCCTTAACATGTCGGATTCCATCGCCATCCAATTCAAACAAACGTTCAGCATTCCACAATGCTTCTTTCTCGATACGTCCTGGCTGTAGGGCTTCGTTTTGATCGTCTAAAACTCTATCCCTTAATGACGAGCCAAGATAAGAACTTGCTCTTGTTATGACAGATAGTGAAATTCTATCTTTTCGACTTAGCGCGTCAGCAACAACATTGGCTTTACCGGGATGATATTTAAGATCACAGTCGTAGTCACTGAGTAATTCTACCCACCGTCGTTGTCGCATATTCAGCATTTTCTGATCGAAGATATGCTGAAGGCTTTTGTGATCCGTGAATACAGTACACTTGGTACCATACAGATAATGTCTCCAAATTTTTAATGCAAAGACAACCGCTCCGAGTTCTAGATCGTGGGTTGTATAGTTCTTTTCGTGGATCTTGAGCTGTCTAGAAGCGTAAGCAATGACCTTACCTTCCTGCATAAGTACACATCCCATGCCCTGATGTGAGGCGTCACAGTATACCACAAAATTTTCAATGCCATTCGGTAATGCTAGAATAGGAGCATTACACAGTCTGTCCTTTAACGTCTGAAATGCCTTTTCTTGGGCATCCTGCCAAATAAACTCCTTAGTCTTCTGAGTTAATAAAGTCAAAGGTTGAGCAACCTTAGAGAAATTCTCAATGAATCTCCTGTAATATCCAGCCAGTCCAAGAAATTGACGGATTTCTGTCGGAGTCTTAGGGGCTTCCCACTTCTTTATCGCCTCGACCTTAGATGGATCTACCTGGATTCCACCTGCATTTACTACATGACCCAAGAAGTGTACCTCTCTAATCCAGAATTCACATTTTGAGAATTTAGCGTACAACTTTTGATCCTTGAGTAGTTGTAGAATAGTCCTCAGATGACCCTCATGTTCGTCTTTAGTTCTCGAGTAGATTAGTATGTCATCAATGAACACGATGACAAACTTGTCTAGATATGGTCGACATACTCTATTCATTAAGTCCATAAACACAGCAGGTGCATTGGTTAAGCCGAATGGCATAACCAAAAACTCATAATGTCCATAACGAGTTCTGAAAGCTGTTTTAGGAATGTCTGTCTCTCTGACTCTGAGTTGATGATACCCAGATCTGAGATCAATCTTGGAAAAGTGTGATGCACCTTCCAGTTGGTCAAATAAGTCGTCAATACGAGGCAAAGGGGACCTGTTCTTGACAGTCAACTTGTTCAATTCTCTATAATCTATACACATGCGCATAGAGCCGTCCTTCTTTTTGACAAATAGAATCGGAGCTCCCCAGGGTGATGAACTTGGGCGAATTAGTCCTTTAGCTAACAACTCTTGAAGTTGTTCGGATAATTCTTGCATTTCTGACGGCGCAAGGCGATAGGGTGCCTTGGCCACAGGTGCAGCTCCAGGGACTAAGTCTATTCCAAACTCAACTGGTCTGTGAGGTGGAAGTCCCGTCAAATCTTCAGGAAATACTTCTGGAAAATCCTTGACTACAGGAATGTCTTGAATGTCTTTACCCTTTGGCTTCCTTTCAACAACTAGTGCCAAGAAGGCAGGGTATTCTTTTTGTAAGTATCTATTCGCCTTTATCGCCGACACTAAAATCAATTCCTTCCCTGACTTGTCTCCTTGCACTACTAGGGTTTCGTCATTCTGAAGGGGTATTCTAACAATCTTTTCGTAACACATTATTTCAGCTCTAACCTTAGATAACCAGTCCATACCAATGATTACATCAAAACTACTTAGTTCTATAGGAATTAGGTCAATTTTAAAAGTTTCACCGGCCAATATCAAATATCAATTTACTAAATGATCTTTTGCAATATACTTCTGACCGTTTGCATATTCAACAATATAAGTGTCTTTCATGGGGATAGCTATTATGCCAAAACGAGACTTAAATTCTAAGGATATGAAACTTTTATCAGCACCAGAGTCGAATAGCACAAATACGTAATGATTATTGAGTATGAATGTACCTATCACAACGTTGGGATCACGTCGTGCATCAGCAGCATCCAAAGCAAACACTCGACCTCTGCCTTGTCCACCTTGATTCCTTGCTTGATTATTCCCCGCATTGTTCTTTACTGGAACCATTGCATTGTTGTTCGGGTTCAGATTGAGTCTTGGACATGCAGGTCGCAGATGGGTTTCGCTCCCACATTCGTAGCATTGAGCTAGTGCCTTGCCCCTACAAAACTTTTCCAGATGTCCCGCCCTTTTACAACGGCGACAAGTGGGACAATTTCCTCTGTGATGGAGATTACACCTATTACACCTAGGATCTGCGCCAGTGTACCTCGTGACGTCCTGAGTAACTACCGCAAAGTTTCTGGCAGTCCTAAACCTCTTGCCATTTCCACCGCCACCATATCCACTACCAGAGGCATGATCACTCCTTCTCTTGACCACTTCAGTTCCAACAGAAGAACCAGTGGTTCTTTTCAAGTCTATCACCATCCGGTTGGTTGCACTAACTGCCGCTTGAAGAGTCATAGGATAAAAGCGGCTACCAACCTTCGGACATCAGGTGACAAGCCATAACAGTATCTCTCGATCAATTTCTCCTCCGTATCTACCATACGAGGAACTAGTCTAGCCAACTCATGAAAACGAGTTGTGTATCTCTCATTGTCTAGTCCAATCATACCATGATTCCAGAATTCGCCTTCCATTTTCTGTACTTCCTCACGAGGACAGTACTTTTCCATGAGCATCCTTTTAAAGTTCAACCAAGGTATGCTATATGCCGGCTCTCGGCCACGAGTCCTTATCTGTTCGTTCCACCATGACAGAGCGTGCTTTTGAAACTGAGAGGCTGCATACTCCACTTTGTGATCTTCGGCACAACGGCTGATATGGAGCACTGCCTCAATGCTTTCCAGCCAATTTATTAGACCGACAGGACCTTCGGTGCCATGAAATTCCTTTGGCTTGCAATAAGTGAAGGTCTTAAAATCACTCCCGTGAGTATGACCTCGTGGGATAACTTGTTCCGCAGTAGGCTCGACATTGTTGCTATTGTCAGCCTGATGGTTATTATTGGCATTCAAGCTTGCCGTGATCTGGGCGACCAAAGTAGGCATAGCAGCCAACAACTGTTGTGTCACAAATGCTGCCATATTATTATCCCCGCCAGTATTTGGGGTAGGTCCAGGACCAGTGTTCACCTGGACAGTAGCAGCTTCCGGTCTTTGCTGAATGACAGGTTCTTCCTGTTCAGCTTCATTATTCAAAGGAGTTGATCGAGTAACTCTCCTTGGTGCAGTTTTCTTGACTGGAGCCTTTTTCTGAACTTTGCTTTTCGTCTTAGGAGCCATAAGTCTAAGGTATGAACAAAAATGTCATTTAGAGATTTCCTTGATAGGGTAAACAGAAAGTAGCTTTGCAAGACAGATGACAGTACAATGCAAGTCACAAATTGTTGACTTGTATGAATTCATGTACTATACAAGACAATAAAATATGGAAAGTCATATTTCTAGAGCTAAGAATAAGCAGTTGACATAGTCTGAACAAGTATGTAAGCCAAAAGACAATCGTATTTCATTGATGTTCAAAATTTTACATAGTCAGGTATGTACAGTCCAAAACATGTGGGAAACTTCATCCACAACGATAGACTACATAGTCGGAGCAATACGATTTAAAGACACGTGGGAAATACCTCCACAAAAGATAGACTACAACTCAAAGTACAGAAGTACGAGTTGTTATAATTTCTAGGCTTACAATACAGAAAGATTATTACAAGATTACATCTTGCAAATGACAACAACTAGCAAAGCCACCACCAAAACCACCACGATGGACATCATCCAGATCAACCTCCCAATAGTTTCCCTTCCTTCTCTAGCAACAGACATAGCCTCAGCCGCCTGACAAGAAGCTCCTGTCAACGCCTGAGCTTGATTCTCTATTTTCTCTCTGGTGCAGATGAGGGAATTGTTCATCCTTGACAATTGTCGGCGATAATATTCCGACCTATCAGCTGCAGATGCAACTGGCATAACAGCACTTGGATTGTAGATCGGCACTCTGGAGGGACCCGCAGCATACGGATCTCCCTGAAGGAATGAAAGACCAGGTCCACAGTTGCCCTGAACTGGTGCAGAAGGACCAGGAGCATAAGGGTCTCTAGGAGCATAAGGCATATGGGTTCCCTCGGTAGTCCTCCTCTGATATGGAGATACCGGTGTTACAGATGATTGAACATGGATAGACACATGTTCTCCTCCAGATTCGCTGGATGATGATATCAAATTGATAGGGCGAGATTCATTACCCGATTCCTCCATAGGTTCCTCTTCATATGAGTCAGGAACACAAGGAATGGAGTTTTCCACAATTGGAACTGGAGGTGTACTAGGTACAACAGCATTAGAGCTAACTTCGTCCGACATGACTAGTCTGAAAAGATAGTCAAGGAATCCATATAAGTCAAATGGATAAGGCAGTACGTCTCAAATGGATGATACAGTACGCAATATGAGTTTTAAAGAAATCTTTGTCTAGATTACACACATTTGGTTTGGGTTTCTATTACCAACATATTTGCAATGCTTATATATAGGGTCACCCGCAGCCTTCCCACCACATTTAAATATGTTGTTAATATAATCCAAACTATCACGTATATAAACCTTATGCATACACATACGATTTGAGTTTCTATTCCTAACATACCTTCAATGTTTATATATAGGGTCACCCGCAGCCTTCCCACCACATCTACAGTATGTTGTGAATATAGTTCAAACTATAACGTATATACAAAATCTAAGATATTTATTTCGAGCCTTATATTATTTTACATAATCGGGACGTAGTTGATCAGGTTAGGTCTAATTATAGACAAATAATATAACTCCTGAAATAAGTATCCTAAACCTAAATAGACTTAGATTCCCTTTTGAAACGAAATGGCTATAGATTGAGTTTTTCCAGCGGAAAAACTCGGTATTAACTATAAACTTGGCTTTGATACCAATTTTTGTCACACCCCATTTTAGCGGAAATATAGGGTTAACAAAATTGCTTACTAATCAGAAGGTTAATAGAGATTACATCCATTTATGCCAATACAAGTCAAAACAAGTACAATCGTTCAAAGTGTGGACCCCAAAATACGGATACAAGTCATCCTCATTTGGAACTGGGCCCACTGAATACAAGTTCAATAAATTGGACAGTCAAATACAACTAATGCCAAAAGCATGAGAGTCCTCAATGTCTGATGCTAATTGTACGTCCAAAGTCAAAAGATTGGCCCTATTATGCCAAATACGATTCCACGACTTACTGATGGTCACCTGAAAAGCATGAAATTTGAGAGGATCAACTATCGAAATAGTTGGTGAGTTTACAGTGTGTTTGACTAAAAGATCAATCGTCGTTTATTGTAGTTAATTAAGACAGGACGGTCCAGACCGAAGTCCGACCATAATACAAAGACAAGACGGTCCAGACCTAAATCTGACCTCAATATTAAGACAAGACAGTCGGGATCAATATCCGACAATAAGACTAATTTCCCTCGCACAGGTCTCCCGTCTACAATGGGGTGCGGACCAAAATACCTCGCACAGGTCTCCCGTCTACAATGGGGTGCGGACCAAAATACCTCGCACAGGTCTCCCGTCTACAATGGGGTGCGGACCAGAACAAAGACAGTCAGGCACAAAATCTGACAAGACAACCATTAGGATCTCATAATGGTAATAACTACATAAGAGGGATCATTTTAGTTCGTCAAACACAAAGAACAATTTAGTCAGCCGACAACATGGCAAGTCAAGACATATAGATCAAAATTTCATAAGACATGTATACACATTTTCAGACAGCCGTCAACATGGCAATTATAAGACAAATGATTTCATTTACCAAATCTCATGGCATAGACAAAGACAAATCATTTATAAAGTAGTCGTGTATACAGCACATGCTTTTCAGGCCCAAAGTAAAAAGAAAAAGGGCGCCATAAACTCACCTTAGCGATCAACGAGCTAAAAGTATGAGTAGTCCGAGAAAATGAGCAGTCTAGTCTCCACGTCTATCCAAAAACCTAGGATATGAGTACCAATGGTGAGGATCAAATCTCACGACGACAAGTATCCTACGTACAACTACTTAGCTATAGACCCTAGAATGCCATGACCGAGAATGTGATTTAAACTTTCATTTTATTTAACTTTAGTCGGTAATATCAATGACATTGTCATTATAAGGTAGTCTAAAGTACCATTCGATATTCACCAAGTTCAAACGTTCAAGTTATCAAAAACCTAGGATATGAGTACCAATGGTGAGGATCAAATCTCACGACGACAAGTATCCTACGTACAACTACTTAGCTATAGACCCTAGAATGCCATGACCGAGAATGTGATTTAAACTTTCATTTTATTTAACTTTAGTCGGTAATATCAATGACATTGTCATTATAAGGTAGTCTAAAGTACCATTCGATATTCACCAAGTTCAAACGTTCAAGTTATCAAAACTAAAAATGTCAAACAGCACAGATCCTCGCGGCGCGAGATCCAATGATCGCGGCGCGATTATCATTTTACACTACATCGCGGCGCGAGACCTGGAGGGATCGCGGCGCGATATAAGACCTGAACGAGCAAAATGCAGTTTTTCGACCATTTTCGCCAAACCATAACGACTCCAAATGGATTTCTTTCATTTCTAACAGGTGTTAACATGTTCAAAAGACCTGAAACATACCGTTTCGCCAAATCATTTCGCCATTTCAATCATTTTGACCAAAAACCAAATTCTAAATCAATATTTCCTTTAATTGCCAAAACCCTAGTTTCATACCACTTTCATAGGCTTCTAATTCAAATTATATAACTGAAATAAACCCTTTAATGAATTTAAATGAAATCAAAGTTTGAGAAAGTTACTTACCAATTGGTGTTCTTGAGATAAAGATGAAGATGGAGATGATGAAGATGCCAATACCCTAATTATAGCTTTAAAATCCCTAAATCTTTCCTTTGCAAAACTGATGTAGAAGAAGACTAGAGAGATTGAGAGTATTTGGGTGATTTGTGTGTTTTGTGTGGTGTGTGTGTGTGTTGGTGTTGATCAAAAGGAGACAGAGAGATAGGGGGGGGCTTGGTGTTTCCCTCCCTGCCTTTCATTTACAATTTTGGTCCATGTGGCCAAAATTAGATTTATACCTTACCCCTAATTTGGTAAAATGCTTACGATTAAATACCGTTTGGCTAATAGGTTAAAATGTAAAGTAATGGTATTTTCCTTCGTGTCATTTTAATTAAGACAAGTCCAATAAAGTTTCGTCAAAGTGAACTTTACAATATTAAGTCTAGATAGTCTTTTTATTTCGTACAGGACATAACCTTTAAATATAAATTTAAAGTTATTTTAAAGACTCGGCATTCGTCTAGATAGCTAATAGTCTACGTCAACAAGATACGTCTACTTTGACTAAGTCAAAAGTCCAAAAGTCTAATAAGTTCCACGTCAAATGACTGTCTAATTGAGATTAGGACTAACCCGATGTTAATTAATTACGAGTTGTCACACTCACCTTCTGGCTTAAAAGTACTGATCAAACAACAAGAAGGCCAGCTACAAAATGTAACCAAAAATATAGTTTATAAAGATTTCTTAACGAATATAGACAACGTCCAGGTCTGACTTGTTTTTCATTTTTCATAGGGGCATACTATACTTTTTTCATATTTCATATTATCTGATAATTGTGTTCCCAGGATGGCAGTAGTGAATGTCGTTAATATGAAGGACACTCTGCTGCCTACTATTTTGGACTGAACGGTATGAATTTCTATTTTCTAAGAGAATGTTTGAACCAAACGACTCATCCTTTTTGTTAGCTTACATTTTCATTTTGATGATAACTGGTCAACTGAATCCCCTTTTTGCTAACACAGCCACAACTCCTGTAGGCTGATATGGATTCTAGTGGCATACATCACTTTGACTAACACATGGAGTCTGGTGTATCTGAAATTCTGACCTTGGACAAAACATGACTCAACAACAAACGCTACCTGATCTGACAAGTCTTCAAGCATATGATCGGCGCTTTTTAGCGGGGCGCCCCCCTCCTTTTTTTTGTTCAATAATGTAGTTTTATCCGTAATCTGTTCGCTTTTTTTTCTTAGTGTTATTTCCGAGTCCTGTAATTTTGGGTTCCCCCTTGATTATTTTTCATAGTGCTATTACTACCCCCACTCTTCATCTCAACTTCCGCCACCATATTCAGGTGATTATAATGCACAAACATGTAGTAGGAAGTCAAACAAATGTACTTTGGAGGAGCTAAGGGGACTCTGATTAAGAAATCCAAAGGGGAGTGCACAAACAAGAGCTTCAGTTGCAACGAGACGATGATCAACTGTGAGAAAGATGACCCCAAACAAACATATTCTCATATGGAATGTCATTGTTGTGTTGCATTATGTGGCTTTTCTAATTCTTCAAACAGCCTATATATATGACCATGTCAAGAGCTACCATAACCTGATAATCCATCTAAAATTTTTATCATATAATAACAAGTATAATTTAATTATTCTCTTTTTCAATCTCTTCTTTTAATCATGTCATGTGTTATTATCATATTGTTAGATTGATTATTAGATTGATTAATATTTTCTTAACGAGTGTTTCACCATTATATTTTCACTTTTAAACTATTTTAAAATTTTCAAATTCATTCAGAACCATAATTTTTTTCCCCAAAAGTCAAAAATCAAATATCAAATAAGTTAAGGGATAAGTATCCTGGAAGTAACAAAGTTTGGACGAATGCTATAGTGTGAAATAACTAAAGTTGTGTTCATTATATGTAATCATCTTTAAATTATGTCTATTGTATGTAAGAAGGCATACGTGGCAACCATATATAGCTGTCACTTGTTAGTTTTTGATTGGTCGGATACATTTTCTTACATACAATAGACATAATTTAAAGATGATTACATGAACACAAGTTTAGTTATTTCACACTATAAACATTCGTCTAAAGTTTGTTACATTCCAAAATACTTATCCCATAAGTTAATCCCATATTATCTCATATTCTAATTACTGGTCACTCAAAGAAACAATGAAACATTATAGCAAATTAGTTGCTACGAGTACTATTTTTCCAAGCATGTCTCATCATGATATCATCTTCACCATCGACCTTCATAGGTTGAAGCACGTATCTTCAACAAAGAACAAAAAAGAAGGCTATTAAAATCATGATCTAAACCAACAAAAAACTTGTTAAAAAAACAAAAAAAAAAAAACATAAATATGTGATAAGCTACTTATACTTATTAACATAAGCTAATCCAGACGCCCTCACCCCTATACACAAACAAATTTAGACATGTATATATGCTACAATCAAATGAGTAGGAGATCGAGCAGTTAGACTACTCGGAATTGAGCATTCATGGAATGTCCCTCCCCCACTCTTATTAAGCCATGTGGCATCCAATCATAAGGAGGGGCATTCCCCCATTCCCGTGGAGTGACCTTTTTACATACCAATAAGATACAAACAAAAATAAATGCATGTTAACAATGAAATTGGACGCGTTACATACTAGACGGGGCACACATTTTAAGGGTGTGGAACGCCCCACGGGACCGATGAGGGACGTTCCCATGATTATAACGCCCATTTAAGGGGCTATTCTGTTTAGTCTTACGCCTTCCAATAAGCTGAAAATAGTAATGGTGTTTTGCTAACTTCTTGGAGCATAAGCTAGTGTTAGTGTACAATCAATGAAATTAGTATTAGTATATATTTTATGGGAAAATAAAACATGTTGTTTGCTGCACCTAGCATAAGTGCAGTTGTGTTGAAAATGAGTGGGGTAATTTTGTAAATATGAAAATATATAAAAGGTAAAATAATAATTTCATTATTTCTCTCTTTACAACTGCAACCATCTATATGCAGTCAACTGCATCTATTATATCCCCATCCCCATATTTTATATATGAAAGTAATAAAAGTATGTCGGTAGGTATCGGATATGTTTGGTAATGGGCATACCCTTTTTTAAATCATATAAAAGTAATAAAAAGATAATTATATACAAACTACAACACATTCTTTTAATTAATTTTTTCGCTTCCCTATAACTATATGGATATACCCTTCTAATTATCAACAACTCAAGCTGTCGACATATTTGGTTTTGAGGAATCGGTAGTGAATTTTGAGGTATGACTACCTTTTGTAATAATTAATTAAGGCCCCATGTAGTCCGACCTAATAAAGGGTAACCGGACCGGACTTTCCCCGGCGACCTCGCCGCTAATGAGGGGGGGCCCGCTAATATTCTGTCAGATTAGTCATTAATGACATGGGGGCCCGCACTTTCCGCGGCGATATCGCCGCGGAAACTTTTGTCTTTTTGACTTTCCGCGGCGACATCGCCGCGGAAAGTTTCTGGTCCGGTTACCCTTTATTCCATGGTCGGGGTACGCGTGGCGTTAATTAAAAATCAAGTCTTTTTTAGCTGATTAAGGTAACTTTTTAGATAATAACTTGGGTATAAACAGATTATTTTTATAAATATTGTGGTTAAAATCAATTATTTTTTAATTGATTTAGCCATTTAGGTAAAAATCAATTCTTATTGTATGATTAAGTTAATTAAAATAGAGCTTTTTTTCAGTTTTATAGATGATTTGGGTAAAATCAACTCTTCTTATACGTATTGGCAAATTGTGGTATGGGTGATAACACATCTTGGACATATGGACACTTTATTATAAAATTCTGGATTGTTTAGTTGTATTTCAAAAAGATATTAGATCTTTTTTATAGTAGCTTATTTGGTTAAAATTCGAGCCTCTTATATATTAATGAGAAAATGTCACAAATGGTCCATGTGGTTTGTCATATTCGCATTTTGCCCCCTGTGCTTTTTTTTTCGTTGCAAATGGTCCCTTGGTTTTCCATTTTCATTGCCTGGAGTCCCTGTCACTAACGTCTGTTAATTAAACCCATTAAATCCCTCATGTGCATGGCACATGAGGACATTTTTGCTAAACAAAATTAATGTGCACCTCTTTCTCTCTCTCTCTAACCTCTCCCTCTCCCTAACGGTAACAAATTTCTAGATCTAAGATCTGAATTTGTGAACCGAAGAGTGGGATTGAGATTGAGATTGAGAGTTTGAGATCGAGATTATCCCTATCCGGTTAAGCTTCCACTCCGGTGGATCTAACCTTATTTTTTTCACCCGGGCCGGAGGTCCCTTCCACTTCGGTGGAACCGGAAGCAGCATCTCTACCTTTGAGTAGGGGTAAGGTCTGTCTACATCATACCTCCCCCATAGCCCGGCTTATGTCGGGATTGGGTACCTTGTTGTTGTTGTTGTAATATACACATACATATATCTGATCAAATTACTAATATTAAAAAATGATTATAACAATAAAAGTTAACAATCAACAATAACAATCCATGTACCAACCAAAATCATTTGAATGCTTGCGAACAAGGGGAAAAAAAGGATGGGCTGATTATTGATCCAATTTTCTTATCCAAGATGGGCTAATTATTGTTACAAGACAATCGATATAATTAATCATAAACAACCGATTGGAAAATCACAAACAAAAACATGACCAAACATTCTGTAAATTTGATTTCTACATATCCTATTCTTATTGTTTTCTTCAAATTCATGAATCAATCATTGAATCCATCTTTGTTTGCTGAAACAAATCAAAAGCTAAAAATTAAAAACCAAAAGTCTATAAAAAAGTAAAAAATATATATACATCTGTTCATAAATATACTTTAAATTATAGTATAGATAGATATAGATAATATATTAAAAAAAGAAAAAACCATAAACTTTCATTAGAAAATGTCACGTGCCCTCCCTCCGCCAAGATATTTGAATCCAACTAGAAATATATATATATATATATATATACATACAATCAGAGATGATTTCCGGCAGGACATCACAATCAGTTTTTCCGGCAATGGATCTGAGATTCAATCTAATAAGTAGTTTGCCGCGGATGAAGACATGGATCGGAAAAAAATGATTGCCGCCGGTAAAGATTTCCGGCGAGATATCACAATCAGTTTTTAGAACTGAAAATCTTTTGGGAGTGATCAATAATCAGTTTTGGTATATTGAAAGTATATACTCCGTATCTGGGTTATGAGGGGTAAGAAGAAAGAAGAAGATAGATAGGTTGTTTTTTGGGGAAAGGGTTATGGAAGGAGAAAACAATATAATATAAACTTTGTAGGTTTAATTTAATTTAATTTAATTTTTCATTAATTAAAAAAATGTGTTTATTACAATTAGTCCCTGTGATTAAAAAATGGACCAATATGCCCTCACGTGATATGCACGTGAGGCTATTTAACGACTAAAACTAACAGAAGTTAGTGACAGGGACTGCAGCAATGAAAATGAAAACCAAGGGACCATTTACAACGAGAAAAAAGCACAGAGGGCAAAATGCGAATATGACAAACCACAGGGACCATTTGTGACATTTTCTCTATATTAATCGAGTAAAAATAAAAATCAAGTTTTTTTTTATATTATATGGGTAAAAATTGAGCTTTTTTGGATTATTTTGTAAAAAGTCGAGACTTATTTTTAGAACAATCGAGTCTTTTTTGGATTACTTGGTAAAAACAAAGTCTTTTTTTCAAAAAGTTGGGCAAAAATTGACTGTTGATATTAATTAATTAATTACTATAGTATCATTATTGAAGAGTTATAAACATTGAAATAGAAAATCACTATTATACATGCATTTTAGTCTCATACTCTCTTGTATCACATCTTATAACCATTTGATTTTCAAACCAAATAGTGACAGTTGCATGTCGTTATAGTTTGACCAAAAGTACTGCATTATCTTAATAGATGATGATGGTGGAGCAGCAACAAAAGCATGGTTCAGTACATTGTGATCGATTGCCTTTGTTATCTGCAAAATATCCATGGCTTGTTGTTCAGAATGCCGACGACGACATTGGTGATCAGATTTTCAACAACCTACACAATCCATTGTCTCAATGTCGCTATCAAATCCCTGAGTTGGTTGGGAAACGTATCCGAGGGTTTTTTCATGGGTGGGTGATTCTCTCCAACAACGCTATGTGGTCTCTTTGGAATCCATTCACTTCTAAGTTGATACGTCTACCTCCCTTGAATATATTGAAAGATGAAGATTCTTACGATGATATCATCGTACATTGTTGTTTGACATCCCCTCCCAATGACCCAGGTTTGATTCTGTTAGTATATGATCACGTAGAAATGAACGTATGTCCAGAAATGATTTAAGCCTACGGGGTCACACGTCTCGACACAAATGTATTTAATATTAATTAATATATTTAATGTATTTAATTAATTGATCAATTAATTTATTTAATTTAATTAATTTAATTTAATTTAATTTAATTTAATTTAATTTAATTTAATTTAATTTAATTAATTATCTAATTTAATTTAATTTAATTTAATTTAATTTAATTTAATTTAATTTAATTTAATTTGTATTTCCAAAATAATTTAATTTAATTTAATTTAATTTAATAATTTAATTTAATTTAATTTAATTTATTTAATAATAATATAATTTAATTTAATTTAATTTAATTTTTCATTAATTAAAAAAATGTGTTTATTACAATTAGTCCCTGTGATTAAAAAATGGACCAATATGCCCTCACGTGATATGCACGTGAGGCTATTTAACGACTAAAACTAACAGAAGTTAGTGACAGGGACTGCAGCAATGAAAATGAAAACCAAGGGACCATTTACAACGAGAAAAAAGCACAGAGGGCAAAATGCGAATATGACAAACCACAGGGACCATTTGTGACATTTTCTCTATATTAATCGAGTAAAAATAAAAATCAAGTTTTTTTTTATATTATATGGGTAAAAATTGATCTTTTTTGGATTACTTGTAAAAACAAAGTCTTTTTTTCAAAAAGTTGGGCAAAAATTGACTGTTGATATTAATTAATTAATTACTATAGTATCATTATTGAAGAGTTATAAACATTGAAATAGAAAATCACTATTATACATGCATTTTAGTCTCATACTCTCTTGTATCACATCTTATAACCATTTGATTTTCAAACCAAATAGTGACAGTTGCATGTCGTTATAGTTTGACCAAAAGTACTGCATTATCTTAATAGATGATGATGGTGGAGCAGCAACAAAAGCATGGTTCAGTACATTGTGATCGATTGCTCAATGTCGCTATCAAATCCCTGAGTTGGTTGGGAAACGTATCCGAGGGTTTTTTCATGGGTGGGTGATTCTCTCCAACAACGCTATGTGGTCTCTTTGGAATCCATTCACTTCTAAGTTGATACGTCTACCTCCCTTGAATATATTGAAAGATGAAGATTCTTACGATGATATCATCGGACATTGTTGTTTGACATCCCCTCCCAATGACCCAGGTTTGATTCTGTTAGTATATGATCACGTAGAAATGAACGTATGTCCAGAAATGATTTAAGCCTACGGGGTCACACGTCTCGACACAAATGTATTTAATATTAATTAATATATTTAATGTATTTAATTAATATGATCACGATTTCAATTAACGAGTGGTCGTTAAAAACTAACGGTTACTAGCTAACGGCGTTAGTTAAGGAGGATTAATTTGTAATTAGGAAATTCTAGAAGTTTCCTAAATATAAATTAAAGGGGCCGGTTTTTATTATTGGATTTTAATCCATTAATTTAACTTGTTTTTCATAATCCTAATCTATATCAAATACTAATCCTAATTTGTGTCAAACACGAATTGGGTTTAGAGTGATTATAAAAAGGGAAAAGCAAAGCTTCCCCCATACCTCTTCTTCCTCCTTCTCTTCTTATTCACGGCCGAAGTTCCCAAGTACAAAGAGGATTTCGGTTTTAGTTGTTTGACAAAATCAAGAGATAAAGCAAACGTTGCGGTTCGTGATCAAGTACTAGCATACGTGCATTCGAGTGTCGTGTGTGCAATCGTAGAGAAGTTTATTTTAAACTTTTATAAAGTTTCTTGACTTATTCTCATCAATTTAAGGTACACGTTTTCTATCTTGGTTGATTAATTAACTACATAGGTTTTATCTTCCGCTGCGTGCTTTGTGATTTGATTTGATAAATTGTTATATAACCCAACAGTGGTATCACGAGCCTACTATGTATGTTTTTTAATTACCAATTAAATCAAAACTTGAAGGGGGGTTAGGGTTTTGATCTTCAAATTTTCGGATATATATATATATATATTATAATATTTTTTGTAATTTAATATATATATTATATAATAAGAAACACAATATATATCTATATTATTAATATATATATATATATATATATATATATATATATATATATATATATATATATATATATATATATATATATATATATATATATATATATATATATATATATATATATATATATATATATATATATATATATATATATATATATATATATATATATATATATATATATATATATATATATATATATATATATATATATATATATATATATATATATATATATATATATATATATATATATATATATATATATATATATATATATATATATATATATATATATATATATATATATATATATATATATATATATATATATATATATATATATATATATATATATATATATATATATATATATATATATATATATATATATATATATATATATATATATATATATATATATATATATATATATATATATATATATATATATATATATATATATATATATATATATATATATATATATATATATATATATATATATATATATATATATATATATATATATATATATATATATATATATATATATATATATATATATATATATATATATATATATATATATATATATATATATATATATATATATATATATATATATATATATATATATATATATATATATATATATATATATATATATATATATATATATATATATATATATATATATATATATATATATATATATATATATATATATATATATATATATATATATATATATATATATATATATATATATATATATATATATATATATATATATATATATATATATATATATATATATATATATATATATATATATATATATATATATATATATATATATATATATATATATATATATATATATATATATATATATATATATATATATATATATATATATATATATATATATATATATATATATATATATATATATATATATATATATATATATATATATATATATATATATATATATATATATATATATATATATATATATATATATATATATATATATATATATATATATATATATATATATATATATATATATATATATATATATATATATATATATATATATATATATATATATATATATATATATATATATATATATATATATATATATATATATATATATATATATATATATATATATATATATATATATATATATATATATATATATATATATATATATATATATATATATATATATATATATATATATATATATATATATATATATATATATATATATATATATATATATATATATATATATATATATATATATATATATATATATATATATATATATATATATATATATATATATATATATATATATATATATATATATATATATATATATATATATATATATATATATATATATATATATATATATATATATATATATATATATATATATATATATATATATATATATATATATATATATATATATATATATATATATATATATATATATATATATATATATATATATATATATATATATATATATATATATATATATATATATATATATATATATATATATATATATATATATATATATATATATATATATATATATATATATATATATATATATATATATATATATATATATATATATATATATATATATATATATATATATATATATATATATATATATATATATATATATATATATATATATATATATATATATATATATATATATATATATAAATAATAAATACATTTAGTTATTAAGATATATTATATATATATATATATACATGAATCTTCAAACATAACTTTTTGATCACACATCAAATTGATTGACCCAATAAACTTAAGTCATTGCCACCCAACTCGTAAAGGACACTTGTGGCTGTTGTTTTACTCACTGGTACACAGTGGTGAAATGACAGTTGCATGGCAAATCCCACTCACTGGTACACAGTGGTGGACAAATTTGCGCGTTCTTGGTTGGACGACTTAAAGCGAGTTAAGCGGTGAGACCTTGACCCGTGGCAAAAGATGGGACAAAACATGACTACAAATCACTTGATGAATCAAGTGTGATTTGTAGGTCCTATTCTTACTAGGAATTGCACATGAAATGCAATTACTGCTCGTCACTTACCATTTGAGTGCAATCATTTCTAGCAGATCAACTGATGAAATGATTGTATGTCAATTGGATCCTAGCCTTAATGAAATTAATTGTTTATTTGATAAACATTGGGTAATTGATTTCTTAAGGATATATTATCGAAAATACTGATTTTTGAACTTAATCTGTTTTGTAGATGGCAATGAATCCTTCCACAAACACCAATGCTTTTCGGCAAATGTTTGAAAGAGAAAAGCTTAATGGATCAAATTTCAATGACTGGTATCGTCAACTGAGAATTGTTCTTAAGAGTTGAGGAACGCATGGATGTCATTGAAAGGCAATGGCCAACCGAACCAAGTGCTGAATCCACAGCAGCTGAAAAAGCTGAATATAGATTCAGTACACTAGATTCAATGAAGTTTGTTGTTTGATGCTTGCGAGCATGTCTCCCGAGCTTCAAAAACAATTCGCTCTACACTCCATATGATATGATCACAGAACTTAAATCCTTGTATGAAAAACAAGCTGGAGTGGAACTGTTCGACTTAGTCGTGGAACTTCATGACATGAAACTTGAATCTGGCAAATCGGTTAGCAGTCATGTGCTCAAAATGAAGAGCATTTTTGACAAATTGGATTCGATGGAGTACGCTTATCATAAAGAGGTAAAAGTTGGCATGATTCTCAATCCCTTACGAAGGAATATGAGGGTTTTGTGCAAAACTATACCATGCACTCTATGAAAAAAAGCGTCAATGAACTTCATGCTATGCTCATTGAATATGAGAAGACGATTCCAAAGAAGGCCAATGACCCAAATGTCCTTATGATTAAGGGGGGTCGGATCCAGAAAGCTAAGAAATCGCACCAAGCTAAAGGCAAGTTTGATGGTAAAGGCAAGGGTAAGCAAGCTGCTTATTTCCCCAAACCAAAGAAAACCCCTCCGGCTAAGAAAGAGCATCCGGCTAAAGACCAGACCTGTCATCATTGTAATGAAGTCGGGCACTGGAAGAGGAACTGTCCCAAGTATCTTGCCGAGTTGAATGTGAAGAAGAAGCAAGCAAGCGTTGCTAGTACTTCAGGTATCTTCACCATTGAATTATTTTCCTTTACTAAGCGTAAATCATGGGTTTATGACACTGGCTGTGGAACTCATATCTGTAATGAATTACAGGCTCTTAGGAAAAGGAGGAAGCTGAAGCCCGGAGCTTTGCAGCTGTTCGTGGGCAATGGTCTACCAGCACCTGTTGAAGCTATTGGAGAATATCATTTAGTTCTTCCTTCCGGTTTAATTATTGTTTTAGACAATTGTCATTATGCACCTTCTATCACTAGAGGTGTAGTTTCAGTTTCTTTGTTGAAAGACAACGGTTTCATTAATGTTTTTAATGAATATGGCATTTCAGTTTCTAAAAATAATGTTCATTATTTTGATGCTATTGCTTGTGATGGTATTTATGAAATTGATATGCGTGGTTGTGTTTCAAATAATTCAATGTATAATGTTAGCAAAAGAGCCAAGACTAACTTGGACTCTACTTATCTGTGGCACTGTCGTCTTGGACACATTGGCAAAAAATCGCATTGAAAGACTTCAACGTGAAGGGATTTTACAATTAAATGATGAATCATTTGATAAATGCGAGTCATGTGTTTCCGGCAAAATGACGAGAAAACCTTTTTCGCATAAACCGGAGAGGGCTAAAGATCTTCTTGGACTCATTCATACCGATGTTTGCGGCCCATTTAGACATGTGTCAAGAAAAGGAGCTAGCTACTTCATAACTTTTACGGATGATTTCAGTCGTTATGGTTATGTTTACTTGCTTAAACATAAACATGAAGTGTTTGAAACATTCAAAGAGTTTAAAAATGAAGTAGAAAATCAACTCGGAAAGACCATCAAGATTCTTCGTTCGGATCGAGGTGGTGAATACTTAAGCCAAGAGTTTAAGGATTATCTGAAAGCGTGTGGAATTGTCCAACAGCTTACTCCTCCATACACTCCTCAACATAATGGAGTGTCTGAAAGGAGAAATCGAACCTTGCTAGACATGGTGAGATCTATGATGAGCCTTACGACTCTCCCATTTTCGTTTTGGGATTATGCTCTTGAGACTGCTGTACGCATTCTCAATATGGTTCCAACAAAGAAGGTTGACAAGACACCATATGAATTATGGCATGGAAATGTTCCTAATCTGTCTTACTTAAGAGTCTGGGGATGTGAGGCACTTGTGAAGCGCGATACGCCTGACAAACTTGAACCCAGAACTACTAAGTGCATCTTTGTCGGATACCCTAAGGAAACGATGGGTTACGACTTCTATGATCCCGTCAAAAACACTGTT
The DNA here is from genome assembly GCA_034093135.1 of Erigeron breviscapus. NCBI lineage: Eukaryota > Viridiplantae > Streptophyta > Magnoliopsida > Asterales > Asteraceae > Erigeron > Erigeron breviscapus. The sequence goes on from CM067171.1 coordinate 99,037,311, forward strand.
CGCGTTGCTCGATATGCTGAATTCTTTGAAAAGAAATTAGTTCCAGAGAACAGTGGGAGGATTGTAGAACTTGATGAGATTCAAGAGGAAGATGTGTCACCTTCTGAAGCTCCTAGCAATCATCAACTTGGGGGGGAAAATGTTCAAAGTGATGAACCTCAAGTCGATGATGATGAAGCGATTTCTACTTCGTAGGTCCGAAAGGACAAGACGTCCTACTGACAGATTATGTCTGATGGTAGAAGAAAACGTTTTAGGAGATCTCGATGAGCCTCCGAATTTCAAAGCTGCATTATCAGATCCGGAATCTGAAAAATGGCTTGAAGCTACGAAGGTGGAAATGAAATCCATGAAAGACAATCAAGTCTGGAGCTTGGTTGATCTTCCACAAAATGCTCAAACTGTTGGGTGTAAGTGGATCTTCAAGAAGAAGACGGACATGGATGGAAATGTACACACCTATAAAGCTCGTCTCGTGGCGAAAGGTTATACTCAACGTTTCGGTGTTGACTATGATGAGACCTTTTCTCCAGTTGCGGACATTAGAGCTATTAGGATTCTCTTAGCCATAGCTGCGTACTATGACTTTGAGATATGGCAAATGGATGTTAAGACTGCTTTCTTAAATGGTTACTTGGATGAAGAAGTCTATATGGATCAACCTGAAGGTTTTATTGATCCAAAACATCCCAACAAAGTATGCAAGCTTCAAAGGTCCATTTATGGACTAAAGCAAGCATCAAGAAGTTGGAACAAGAGGTTTGATGAAGAAATCAAAAAGTTTGGTTTTGTTCAAAACCCCGATGAGCCATGTGTATATCGCAAAGCTAGTGGGAGTAATGTTACTTTCCTTGTCTTGTATGTTGATGACATATTGATCATAGGAAAACACATTCCAATGTTGCAAGATGTTAAATCCCATCTTGGAAAGTGTTTTGCCATGAAAGATTTAGGAGAAGCGGCATTTATTCTTGGAATCAAGATCTACCGAGATAGATCAAAGCGATTAATTGGACTAAGTCAAAGTGCTTATATTGATAAGGTCTTGAAGCGATTCAAGATGGAGAATTCTAAGCGTGGGTTTACACCTATGCAAGAAGGACTTAGTTTATCTGTCAAACAGGGTGCTACTACACCTAATGAGGTGGAGCGTATGCGAAGAGTCCTTATGCTTCGGCTGTGGGATCTATTATGTATGCGGTTAGATGCACTAGACCCGATGTGGCGTTCGCGCAAAACATCGTTAGCCGATATCAACAGAATCCAGGTGAAAGTCACTGGACTGCTGTTATGAGCATTCTGAAGTACCTACGGGCTACTAAAGATATGTTTTTGGTGTATGGAGGAAATCCAGACTTGGAGCTCAAAGTGACCGGATACTGTGATGCTGGATTTCAAACTGATAAAGATGACACGAAGTCTCAGTCAGGATTCGTCTTCGTTCTTAACGGAGGTGCTGTGGATTGGAAAAGCAGCAAGCAAAAAACAGTTGCCATGTCTGCAACAGAGTCTGAGTACATTGCCGCCTCAGAAGCCGCAATGGAAGCAGTCTGGATAAGGAAGTTCATTAGCGGGCTTGACGTGATCCCCTCAAGTGACTTGCCTATTGATATGTACTGTGATAACACCGGTGCATTAATCATAGCCAACGAACCCGGAGTTCAGAAAGGTGCCAGACATTATGCTAGACGATATCACTATGTTCGTGAACGGATCGAACTAGGTGAAATCAAATTACTCAAAGTTCACACAGATTTTAACTTAGCTGATCCTTTCACAAAAGCTTTGTCTAGGCCCAAGCTTGAAAGGCATGCCGAGGGCATAAGACTTAAATTAGCTAGTTATTTCATGTAAATCTGTTGTTTCGGTATTTGGATAAGGGATGTTAAACAATTTATATTTTTGATAATGAAATAAAGTACTTGATATGTTTGATTTCATTTAATATTAATTGTATCCTATATTTGCATGTTTAATCCTTGAATATTTTAATAAATATTCTAAATTGTCCATTGTCGATTAATTATATGGGAATATAATTAAATTAAGACAAATCTGAGCGATTGGTTATATTCTTGGAATATATAATGGATGGTCCCACCAAACTCGCATGATATCCATAGTTGATGCATATCGGACTACCCCACTAACGAATTTATTACTTTATGGATCGGAGTTATTAAGTAAAAATTCGTAAATGGTTACTTTATTGATCCTTTGACTTGAGATACAAGCAGGTCAGCATGTATGGATTGCACTTACTTGATATAGTTCTAACTCTCCTGAATAAGGGAGTACATAAAGGGCTATTTTCAGAAAGTGTATTGAAGTATGATGACTGACACGTGTAGTCAATACAGGATTTGTTCCTTCAACTTGAAAGTTGAAGTATGATACCATTGGCGCCCTCATTAGGACTAATTAAGATGTTTGCATGGCCGTGCCCAAATAAATCCAGATGGTTCTCGATTATATTTGGTAATCTCTAATTAGTTATGGAATGAGAAACAGAATCGTTAAATCATGAAATGACATTGATCCGTATTCATGTTTAACACGGTATTTGAACAAAGGGATAATAAATGCCTCAACCATTTAAATATACTTTAAGAAACTATACTTAAATATTTCTGGGAGCATTGGCGTGTTGCTAGACGCTAACCAATGTTATTACCTTCATTGTTACGAGCTCAAGTGGGAGCTGTTAGTATATGATCACGTAGAAATGAACGTATGTCCAGAAATGATTTAAGCCTACGGGGTCACACGTCTCGACACAAATGTATTTAATATTAATTAATATATTAATGTATTTAATTAATATGATCACGATTTCAATTAACGAGTGGTCGTTAAAAACTAACGGTTACTAGCTAACGGCGTTAGTTAAGGAGGATTAATTTGTAATTAGGAAATTCTAGAAGTTTCCTAAATATAAATTAAAGGGGCCGGTTTTTATTATTGGATTTTAATCCATTAATTTAACTTGTTTTTCATAATCCTAATCTATATCAAATACTAATCCTAATTTGTGTCAAACACGAATTGGGTTTAGAGTGATTATAAAAAGGGAAAAGCAAAGCTTCCCCCATACCTCTTCTTCCTCCTTCTCTTCTTATTCACGGCCGAAGTTCCCAAGTACAAAGAGGATTTCGGTTTTAGTTGTTTGACAAAATCAAGAGATAAAGCAAACGTTGCGGTTCGTGATCAAGTACTAGCATACGTGCATTCGAGTGTCGTGTGTGCAATCGTAGAGAAGTTTATTTTAAACTTTTATAAAGTTTCTTGACTTATTCTCATCAATTTAAGGTACACGTTTTCTATCTTGGTTGATTAATTAACTACATAGGTTTTATCTTCCGCTGCGTGCTTTGTGATTTGATTTGATAAATTGTTATATAACCCAACTGATTCTTCTCATAACAAGAACCGACAAATCTACATTTGTTTTTTGTCGGCTAGATAGTAAAAGAAAGAAGTTAAGATGGACTGAAATGTCATACGTCAAACAATTGAAGAGAATAACCGGAGATGGCCGTTTATTGCATAGCCTAGTTTGTTGCAATGGTAAAGTATATGCCTTAAATACCGATGGCTGTTTGCTTGCTGCTATTATAATCATTGACATTGTAGTTAATGATAGAGAAGTTGTGATAAAATTACTGTTATTTGGGCCAACCCCTATACCCGATGAAGATTTGACTACCAAAGGCGGAACATATATTCTTACAGGATCTTCTACGGTTTTATTTTGTGTTGTCTTCCGTTTTATTGAGTTCACAGAGAAAACAATAAATTCAGTAACTTTGTTCAAATTGGACACAACTACTATAAAGTGGGAAGATATACATAGCGTTGTCAATAAACAGTGGGACATGACCGGTATGTCTGAATTTGACGACACTAGTTGGGATAAATTGATGATAACTGATGTAATGTGGGAGGAAGTGTCAGACCTCAAAGATGCTATCTTCTTTGTCGATCTTGCTCTTGATTACTCCGGATATTACTTCCCTGAAATTGCTTCAGAGTTAGAAGGTTACATATATATTCGTGGTAAAACGGGAAATATAATACACTCATACCACCTGAAGGATAAAACACTTTCCCAATCTTATATGCCTTCTCCCTTCCCTGCCACTCTTTCCTTCCAGCTACTGTCTCTCCCACAAATAATCCATCCACCCGGTTCAACTACAAGACCCACCCGACCCGTTCTTTGACCCGAACCAGACCTCCCTTTCCTTTCATTTCACAATGCAGAACAAAAACACGAACTTACCATTGCTGCAGCTCAAGTTCAACAATGCCACTTAAGGACCCCACTTCATCACCCCCACAGGTTCATTATCCATTTATACATTATTCCGATTCTTTTTAATTCTCATTTTTTAGACATTGTATATATTATATATTATATATATATATATATATATGGGGGAAGTGAGTATGGGGTTGTCCCCCATCTAAGCTTAGATGGGGAACCCTCACATTTGATTTTTATAATCATGAAAATCAGGGGGGCCATGTATCTGTTTTAAATTCAAACAAATAATAAAATATTTGTATGTGAGGGGTTCCCCATCTAAGCTTAGATGGGGAACAACCCCATACTCACTTTTCCCTATATATATATATAATATATGCATAAACTATTTAATAAATTTGATCGATGTTTTATATATGTGTGTGTGTGTGTGTGTGTGTGTGTGTGTGGGTGTGTGTTTCTTGAGATATTTAAGGATGTTTTTTTTTTTTGAACGTTCGTGTCACGGGACGGCTAGCCGTTACATCCAATTGGGCAGGCAGTCACTAGCGACCGATCCACGAAGTCAGAGAACCACAGGGGAGGGAAAACCACACCAATTTAGCCGCTACAGAAGGCACGACGCTAAATTGGGGAAAACCTTGATTGCTCGGATTCGAACCCTGGTCTCCCAGGGCCCAAACGTCATTGCAACACGGGGATGTCCACTGCGCTATTAAGGCAGGGACTAAGGATGTATTGTAATGAGGTTTACTATAGGCTTATATTTAATGAACCCCTTTAAATATTTTCTAAAAAAAGTTTGAGATTTTTGCAACAAGTTTTGAGCTTTTGCTTGACTGAGGTTACAATCAGTGTATACTAATGAACCCATTTATAGATAAGATAAATGAAGTTTTGTTTATAAAAAGTGGATGTAAAGGATTCAAAGTAACCCACATCACAACTTTTTCTAGTATAACCTAAAAATTCCAAAAAATACGATGCCGTTAGCCGTTAGGAATGGTAAACAAGTTTTGAAAAAGGCTAATAATCTAGAGGACGGATCCAAGAAATAATGGTAGCTGTTTTGGGATAAACCTACACATCGTGGACCAAGTAGAAATTTGAATTTGTTGAGTAATTTTAGTTAGTGAGTTAAGAGTTTTTTTTTTTTTTGAGGCAAAAAGTTGAAAATTTGAAGTAATTCCAGTTTCTATGAAGTTTACTCGATATGATAATGAAATCTCTGATAGTTATACTGATTATAATTGCAGGATAGCTTATTGTACTCTCGAGCATATTATGTATCTAGATCAATAATTGCTTGGGATGTGGATGTTGTTGGCGGGTCATGTTTCTTATATTCTAGTAGATCTGCCGCTTTATCTGTCGCAGAAAATGGAATTGAAGGTGTGTGCCATATGCCCATACCTATATTCAGTGGCGGATCCAGGAAATAACGATGCCGGGGGCATAAAAATTAAAGGTCATATGAGTGGGTTAAGTGTTATGTCAAATAAGTCCGGGTGAAAAATGTTTGTTTTGAAAGGAGGTTTGAGAAATTGGTAATCATCACATGTTCTAAATTTATATTTTTCTAAAAGCTAATTGCAAAAAATGTATCAATTTAACGATATGTGATAATTGTTGCTTAAAAAGGTACAGTAATATAAATCTAACCTTTTACATATAAGGAAGTATGAAAATATATATAAGCAATGGTCAATAAAAAGAGACAGGAAGAAGAAAATTTTAAAAAAATATAATAGGAGATATTATAATTTCATGTCCCTCTTGTTATTAAGATTTAACTTTCGACTCTTATACTACCAGATCAACTATGATGTCGTTTAGTTGAAGATTGGATTACTTTATTTGTGGATTATTGTTAGCTTACAAAACGTACAAGTATATGTTTCATAATACTTTAAATCCCACATTGTAGAATGAGCAACATAGAAGGGTGATGTTTGATTATAAAACAAACACAATAATATATAAATTATCATCTTTACTTTAATGTAGTTTAAATGTGCAGAGGGCACAGTCAAATTAAGCAGAGGGCACATATAGTATTATGTATACTCTGGCATGAAACATGTAAATTTTTTCCACTATATGATTCCATTTTATAGGGGCACTTCCCCCCGTAGGTTGCTAACTACATCCGCCCCTATATTTGAGTATTTTTCATTTAAATAGATGAAAAAACATCTAACATAGGATTAGCATTTTATCACAAACAGGCTACGATTTGAAGATTGAGCTTCAGAGACATGATCATAAGCTTCCAGAAAATGTAAGACTATGGTTTAGTTAGACTCCTTATAAATTCTAGTTGCTTGTTATAGCTGTTAGCATATGATTAAATTTTTTCTACAATAATTTTTCAAACATGCCAGGTGAGAGATAAGTTTCCTCATATACGTGATTATAAGGCGTTTAAGGTGCCTACAACTTTGGATCCCAATACTATCCTCAAAAGCCAATTGGCTGTTGCTTTCTTGTGTATTCATGGCTATGATACCTTAAATAATAAGCATTCCACATGAAGTCATTCGTTTGATATTTATGTTGCTTGAATGTGTAAGGGGACATATTTACCATATTTGTCGTAACTTTCACATTTGCTACTTTATGCAGCCAGTGGGCAATGCATTAGTGTTATTGATGACATTTTCTCTTATACGGGTCCTCTTGGTTCTGTTTTTTCAAATGAGACTGTCTCGCTTTACCTTTGGGCTCCAACTGCCCAAGTAAGTTTACTTTTCTAATTATATTCTTTTTTTCTTTGCTTGAAATATGTTATATTATTGTTAAGGGTGTTTGGACTTGCATTTTGAAAGTGATAATGTGAGATAAGTAATCAAAATCATGTTACTTGTAATAAAACCGGTTTTAGGAGATCATGTTTGTGTGTGTTTATGCTGTTTAAGGTTGTAATAATCAGACAAAGGACAAAGAAGACATTTTAGTGAATAAATGAGATCTACCTTATTGAATGAGAGTAAAAGTCTCTCAAATTATGCTTAAATAAGAGGTAAATTGGTACTTTTATGTTACTCTCATAATCAGTTTGTTGCAGCTGATATGAAACTTATTACCCAATAGCTATTTATTTAGCCCTCAAGTAATCATTAAATCAGAACCAGAATCTACTTATCAAAACTTAACAATCAGGCACGTTGCAATAATCAGATGATCAGATCCAATAAGCATTTCCAAACACTCGTTAGTTGAATTTCTTAGGCTCATGTATGTCTTCAAACAGGACGTCGTCGAGGCTGTCCAACTTAGGGAGTCCAATGGTGTTTGGAGTGTGAATGGGCCAAGAAGTTGGGAGGGGTGTTATTATGTCTATGAAGTATTGGTCTATCATCCCAGCACCTTGCAGATATTGCAAATGTAGAGGGTATGTATATCCTGTGTGCCTTTGTAAATGACTCGGATCTGATATATAATATTCTTGTGTTTTGGTTCAAACATTCGTTCTTTTTTCTTGCTAGGCTCTCAGGTGATGGGAAGCGGACTTTTTTAGTCAATCTTGATTCTGAATCTTTAAAACCTCAGAAATGGGATAATTTGCTGGACGAGAAGCCTGATATAGCAGATTTTTCTGACATTAGTATCTATGAACTGCATATTAGAGATTTCAGGTATTGCATATATCATTTGCCTCATTTTTATATAATTTTCTGAATCATGTCTTGTAAACCACTAATTATACATGACATTTCGCTAAGCAGAAAACCTAAAGGAATAAAAATGATATTTGGATTGTTTGTTTGCTTCTTTTTTTTTTTCTTACCTTGATGTTACATGTGTTTTTTAGTATTAATGACTCTACCGTTGATGCTGATTTTCGTGGAGGTTATCTTGCTTTTACTTCTCAGGTAGGTTCTGATACCCACATTTTTAGATTTTCGAAAACAAAACAAGTTTTAACAATGTTGAAAACAAATGTACTTATTCCCTCTTTTTAATTTTCACCACTGAAGTATAGACATTATTGTATTGAAGGAATCAGCTGGTGTGCTGCATTTGAGAAAACTCTCTGAGGCTGGCCTTACACATATCCATCTGCTGCCAACTTTCCAATTTGGAGATGTTGATGATGAAAAGGAAAAGTGGAAGTTTGTAGGTAAGTGAAGTTCTTCATTTCCTTCCATCTTATAATTCAAAGTTACAATTTTCTTCATGTGTTCTGTTACATATACAATAACCCATCAATAGATTTAATGATTTATGCAATGTGAACAGAGTCACATAATATCATGCTTAAGAATTTTGTCATTCGTGATGGTTGACATGTTACCGATATCTTAAGGCTTAGAATAAGTTGTTGAAAAGAACTGAAAGTTACTTAAATGTGAATCTCTTTGTGGTTGCCATGAAAAAGATCAGATATGGAGTTGCTCAAATCTCTGCCACCAGATTCAGCTCAGCAGCAGGAATATATCACGGCTATCCAAGACGAGGATGGATTCAATTGGGGGTAATCATGCTGTAGAGCTATCTTAAACATCTTGGACGTGGATGAAAAACTAATCTTTCTTGCATTTTTGTGATTGAAAAGTTATAACCCTGTTCTGTGGGGAGTCCCTAAAGGAAGCTATGCAACAAATCCCAATGGTCCATGCCGTATAATTGAGTTCCGGAAGATGGTGCAAGTTAGTATTGCTTTATCTTCATTGCTGTTTTCGTTAAAAAAGTTATAATTCTAATACTGATGATATAATTGGTGCAGGCACTTAATCGTATAGGACTTCGGGTAGTGTTGGATGTTGTTTACAATCATTTACATGGAAGTGGGCCCGTAGGTGATTACTCTGTGGTTGACAAGGTTGTTCATTTGGTTCTTAATTTTCATTTTCTAATTTAAGACAAAAGTACTCTAACCATGTCATGAAATTGCAAGATTTAATGGGAAAAATGTTTATGGGAGTGTTCAGCTATTTCTCAAATGTCTAAATCTACATTAACCTTCAAGTATACTAGTGTAATTTGTGGACTCAAATTAACGACATTCTCTGTAATGACGACAATGTTGCAGTTTTCTTGAGATATCCCAAAATGAAAGATGTTGCAATTTTTGTGGGATGAGGTAATTATACAGTAGGGAATTTAATGCAAAAATGCCTAACGCAAAGTTATTTTTAGATTGTTCCAGGCTATTACTTGAGAAGGAATGCAGATGGTTTCATTGAGAACAGCACATGTGTAAATAACACTGCTAGTGAGCATTTTATGGTTGATCGCCTAATCATTGATGATCTCTTAAACTGGGTAGTCAATTATAAGGTAACCTTAGTAGAAAAATTGGTCGAATTTTTATTCACGTGGTTGTACACTAATCAAACCTGTCATTTATGTGTTAAAGAAGTTGAAATCAATACTCCTAAAACCACCATTCTATTTTATGTTTTTAGTTATAGTTTATGTGGAACTAACTATGTGGATCTCTTACAGATTGATGGGTTCCGGTTTGATCTTATGGGTCATATGATGAAAAGTACTATGGTATGAACTATAAAACAATACCATATTTTCTATAATACTCCCCTCCATGGCTCCATATGATAAATCTTGCAGTGCGTAATATATCACTCAGTTCGAGAAATATTTTTAGCTATTAACCATATGTCTTAAATAACCCCCATCATAACAACACAGAAATTGATTTTTAAGCTCTTATTCTAATCACAGGTGAGGGCTAAGAGTGTGCTTAAGAACTTGTCAAGGGAGAAAGACAAAGTAGATGGCTCGAGTATTTTCTTGTAAGAATGAAGGCACCCTTTTTATATTTGATAATATTTAGATTCTAATGACTCTAGTCATTCATTGTATAGTCATGACATGACAGATTTTTGAGCATTCTCTAGTATATTAACTCTTCAGATTGTGTAAAGTTGTCATGGAAAAGTTCACGAACAATTTTTGCTAATGCAAGGTGGAGTAGACAATCAGCATGTGTACGGATATAGTATTGATAAACTCAGTTAATTTTCGTATCTTTTCAGATATGGTGAAGGTTGGGATTTTGGTGAAGTGGCAAATAATGGGCGTGGGATCAATGCGTCACAGATCAATCTTGCTGGGAGTGGAATTGGGAGGTACTTCTTTTAATTTAATGTACTAACCATTCTCTTTATTTATAATGAAAGCAATTCTTGTTAAAGTTGACCCCGTGTTGATCTGATAATTGATGGACCTACGTCATTCAGCTTTAATGATCGAATTCGAGATGCATTGCTTGGTGGATCTGTTGGAATAAATTATATGATTCGTATATATAAATGAGTAAATAATGAAATATGATTAGAGATTACATACCCGATGATCCAGTGGATGAATTGAACAGATTAGCCATTAGGATTGTCGGGTTCCCAAATTAAGATGATTGTATTATAATGGGATTGAAGGATTCACTGATGTGTTTTTGTTATGTCCTTTTGATGAGAGAATGCACATATATATAATAGGTGTGTATCGCAGTATGCGTGATATACGTGTGAGTCTTTTCAATAATAGCAGCGGCCGACGATCCGGTAAATATGACAACGGTGCTGACTTCAACGATGGTAGGTATGTGTTGACATATGTGTTAATGCAGCTGTATTTCTTATGTCTGCATTTACACATGTACTTACATACACTATATTTTTAGAGTATTTATACACACATTTAATGTATTTACACATTTAATCCTGGTGTTTAATATATGTGCTTTATTAGTCTCTCAAGTTCCAATCACCTAGTGGGAAACCCTATAATATGTCTATAATAGTAAATACGCCCATCGTATATTTACTAGACATAGGGATTTTAGTTATCGTCAATTATCATATCATGTAGGATAAATGATCTGTGACGGTCACATTTAATGTGGTTCCAACATTCTCCCACTTGACCAAGCGATCATTTATCTATGAGTATTGTTAAGTCCGGCCGGGATAATACTCATTTTGTTTTAAACCGAAATCATAGCCAATAAGTACAGTCGTAGAGTAGAACATCAACTCAGGACCCCCACTAGTCAAACTATGACTCAAATTTAAAACTAATAAGCAATGATTAATTGACTAAGACAAATTTTGTTACGATTAGATCTACACACAGTTATGCGCTTAATGTGTAATTTAGTAGACAAACAAAATTTGAATAATGAGGAAAATTTTTATTAATAATAATAATGACCAATAAGTACAATATGCTATTACATTAAGTCTTTTATAAGCCCCATCTTCGAGACATGTCCTACGAAGACTTTAGGAGGAAGACCTTTGGTCATGGGATCCGCTAGCATGTCATTTGTACTTAGGTACTCAATACAAAGAACATTTTCCTCAACCCGTTCTCGTACGAACAGATACTTTGTATCGAGGTACAGCCCAGCTCCAGTTGAACTGTTACTGTTCGAGAAAGTTACGGCAGCTGAGTTATCACAGTAAAGCTTCAATGGTCTTGAAATGGAGTTAACGATTTTGAGTCCACTAATGAGGTTCCTTAACAACATACCATGGCAAGTTGCATTGTACACTGCAATATATTCAGCCATCATTGTGGATGTTGCGGTCAGTTTCTGTTTATGACTCCGCCAAGATATGGGTCCGCCAGCTAACATGAAAATATATCCAGAAGTGGATTTCTTATCTTCTTTGCTTTTAGCAAAGTCTGAATCAGAATATCCTACCACTTCTAAGTTGTCACTTCTTCTATATGTCAGTTTGTAATCTTTGGTCCCTTGCAGATATCGAAGAACCTTTTTAGCCGCTTGCCAGTGAGCTAATCCAGGATTAGATAAGTAACGGCCAAGCATTCCGGCAATATAAGCGATATCTGGTCGCGTACAGACCTGAGCATACATTATGCTCCCAACTACTGACGAGTAAGGTATCATCCTCATCTGCTCCTTTTCAACCTCAGTGCTCGGAGTTTGGAAAGATCCAAATATATCTCCCTTTACTACCGGAGCTACAGTAGGAGTGCAGTTCTGCATGTTATAGCGTTCTAATATGCGTTCAATATAGCCCTTTTGTGAGAGACCAAGAACACCATTACGCCTATCTCGATGTATTTCGATACCTAAGACATAAGAGGCATCACCGAGATCTTTCATGTCGAATGTTTGCGAAAGCATTCGCTTCAACTCATGCAATAAATCCAAGTTGTTACTTGCTAGTAGAATGTCATCTACGTACAAAACAAGGATTGCAAAATTACTCCCACTGATCTTGAGATAGGTGCATTGATCCACTTGATTTTTCAGGAATTCTTGTGATTTCATGACTTCATCAAATTTTAGGTACCATTGTCTTGATGCTTGCTTCAACCCGTAAATGGATTTCTTTAGCTTGCAGACCATGTGATCTTTTCCCTTTGGAATAAATCCTTCAGGTTGTCGCATGTATACGTCTTCTTGCAAGTCTCCATTTAAGAAAGCAGTTTTGACGTCCATCTGATGTAACTCTAAATCAAAATGAGCTACGAGCGCCATAACGATCCTTAGGGAATCTTTACGAGAGACAGGAGAAAAGGTCTCTTGATAATCGATTCCGGCCTTTTGAGTATAGCCTTTCGCAACCAATCTTGCCTTATAGCGTTCGACGTTTCCTTTCGGGTCTAATTTGGTTTTAAAGACCCATTTACAACTGACAGTTTTGGATCCTTCAGGAAGTTCAACCAATTCCCAAACGTCATTATGCTTCATGGAATTAAGCTCTTCAATCATGGCTTCATTCCACTGAGTGGCCTGATCACTATTAATGGCTTCTCGATAGGAAGTTGGATCAGTAAGCTTTCCCATGTTCTCAACTTCGGAAATGAAAGTAATATAATCATCCATATTAACGGCCCTGCGAGGTCGGGATGATCTCCGGAGTTGATGTTCGGGTTCAGTAATGGAAGGTTCTGCATTTTCAATCTGGGGATCAGCAGGTGGATCAGTGAAATTAGGAGCAGCGTTGTGTACAAGAGGAATTATCGGAGGAATAATGGGAATAACCGACGTATTGTTCCCCCCTGCTTCTTGTACATTTTGCAAATCTAATTCAGGATTTGTCGTGCTCCCACTGATCTCTGAATTCTCGAGGAAAGTGGCATGCATTGTATCCATGATTCTCGTAGTATGGGAAGGACAGTAAAACCGATAACCTTTGGAGTTATCAGGATAACCAATAAAGAAACAAGTAATGGTTTTGGAATCCAGTTTCTTTAAATTGGGGTTATAGAATTTTGCTTCAGCGGGACAGCCCCATACTTTCATATATTTTAAGCTCGGTTTCCGACCTGTCCAGATCTCATGAGGAGTTTTAGGGACAGATTTTGAGGGAACCCTATTGAGTATATGAACGGCTGTTTTTAATGCCTCTGTCCAAAGGAATGTAGGGAGGTTAGTGTTAGCAAGCATACTTCTCACCATGTCCATTAAAGTTCGGTTTCTCCTTTCAGCAACACCATTTTGTTGCGGAGTACCAGGCATGGTGTATTGGTTAATTATGCCTTGTTCCTTACAAAAGTTATGGAAAGGACCAGGAGCTTGACCAATATCCGTATGTTTACCGTAATACTCACCTCCTCTATCTGATCGAACCACTTTTATTTTTCGACTTAATTGATTTTCAACCATTGTTTTAAAGTCAATAAAAGTTTGTAATGATTCAGATTTATCTTTGATCAGATACAGGTGCATATAACGTGAATAATCATCAATAAATGTAATAAATGATGTATGTCCAGTTATTGATGCGGGATAGGGTCCACTGATATCAGTGTGAATTATTTCCAACAAGTTGGAACTTCTGATGGACCCTTTCTTGTTCCCTTTAGCCATTTTGCCTTTAAGGCACTTAATACATGTTTCAAAATCACTGAAATCAAGAGATGGTAAGATTCCATCTTTAACGAGACGTGTCATGCGATCTCGAGAGATGTGGCCAAGACGTTTATGCCACAACATGGAGGAATTCTCTGATTGTTTAGGTGATTTTGTCTTTGTTTTAGTTACGTCATCAATATTAAGTGACAACAAAGATTGTGAGAAATTATTATCCAATTCTAATTTATACAGTAATCCATCCAAGAAACCACGACCAAGTAGTTGGTTATTAAAAGTAATGACAATCTTGCCGCAACCATGAGTTATTACATAACCTTCAAGGTCTAGTCTAGAAATAGATACAAGGTTCCGAGTTATCCTTGGAACATATAAGGTATCTTCTAGTCTAATACACTTTCCGGTACTCATATGTAAATTATAAGTCCCCATGGCTTCGACTTCTAATAGATCACCGCTTCCAACTCTAAGCTTTCTTTGGCCTTTTGGCAGCTTCTGGATTGTATGGAATCCCTGCATTGAGTTGGTTACATGAACCATAGAACCAGAATCACCCCACCATGTATTAATTGGAACATCAGTAGTAAAGGAATCAAATATTACATATAATACGTTACCTTTCTTAGCCAGCCATTCCTTGAATTTAGGGCAATCCTTTTGACTGTGGTCTTTGCCACGGCAAAATTTACAGTTCTTGCCAGTGAAGGAGTTAGAGCTAGAGGCAACAGCACCCGGATTAGCCTTTTGGATCTTATAATTATTATTCTTTTTACCATGATTTGTCTTCCTTTTATGGGAGTTAGTGGTGGTGGTAAGGTGAACAGATTCAGGTTGTCGCAGCTTCAGGCGATCCTCCTCTTGTACGCACATGGCGATAAGTTCACCCATTGACCATTTATCTTTCATGGCGTTATAATTTACCTTGAAAGGGTCAAATCGTTCGGGTAAGGAGGTCATAATGAAGTGGACAAGAAAGTTGTCAGAAACTTCCATTTCAAGACTCTTGAGCTTATGAGCCATATCCTGCATCTTCATAATATGTTCACGAACACCACTAGTCCCTTCATACTTGAGAGTCAACATTTGAAGCATTAGGGAACTTGCATGAGCCTTAGACGATCCCTTAAATTGATCCTCAACAGATTTGAGGTAAGTTTTGACATTGTCAGAGTGTGGGATCGCACCTCGGATACTGACACTAATAGAGTTCTTGATCATCATTAATGCTAAGCGATTTGATTTTTCCCACTTTTCAAATTCTGCCTTTTGAGTAGCTGCGGAAGCTTCAGTAATGGCAGCGGGTTCATCAAATCGAAGTGCATAATCAAGGTCATATAAGCCCAGACCTAGCAGCAGTTGCTCCTTCCAGGAAGTGAAGTTCGCACCAGTAAGTGGCTCAATGCCAAAGTTCGGTACTATAGTGGAAATAAGGAGGATATATTTAGGATACTAATTATAGAAGATTATTATCGTGACAGTGTTAGCTATATAAGGCGGAGTAAATAATGTCTCTAAAGTAATGGAACTAAAGTAATGCCTAAAATAAATAGGCTTGAAGTAATGTTCCTTAAAGTAATGAGACTAAGACCATTATTGTTACGAAGCTAGTGATAGGTAAGCCTATTGTAAACACCAAAACAATGGGCTAAAATAAGGCTCAACTTGGATGTTACATCACCTTTGGGCAGAAGTAATATCCAAGTAAACAGGAGCATTAGGGGCATGCGACACAAAACTTTATCTTTTGACCTTTGGGCACAAAATCAAGCATCGTGTATATTATGCACGCAAAAGAAGTTCTTTTGACACATGGGTATATTAAATCACCTTTGGGCAGAATTAATATACACAATGTTTATTAGGCAAAAGAAAAATTGCAACATGAAAATCACATTTGACCTTTGGGCACAAATAGTGAAACCATGTATATTATTGCAAAAGATATGGCACGTGGGATTTGCCAAACAAATTATTTTAAGAACTTTAATACCGAATAAATAATTATTAAGAGTCCGTAATAATTGTGTAAATTTGGTTCACCAATTAATATTACGAAATATTAAGTATTAAACTTTATATTAAATAGAAACTTGTCTATTTAATATAATACCTTATGAACAACTAAATTAATTGGAATAATAGGAGATATTTAATTTAAGGTAAAGGATATCATATCTTAAGGTATTATGTCTAAAGCCTTAAAATTATTACATTTAAATTTTGACGATTTAACGACAACTCGTTAGACTAAATCACGGACTAAACATCTGACTAACATTAAATAATTAAACCAGCCGCCCTCATTTACTTTGATAAATTGTCGGCAGAAGAAGTCGAGATGGACAAGTTGTCCATAATATTCTAGTAAGGAATCAATTTATTTATATAATATAGTAGGTGCATATTATATAATATACTAAATCTCTTTTCTTTGAACCACAATTCATCCTTCTGCTTCTTCTCAAAACAAAACATGCACACATACATACATATGCATATAACACATGTGAATCAAGGGAGGTTTGGAGCAGAGTAACAAAAAAAAATTGAAGGCTTTTGCCTTAGAGAAATTGTGAACTTAAAAGTGGGCTGCTGCACTGGTGATGCACTTCATCATCATCAAACAACTCATCACTCTCGGTCAAATACCAGACCGCCGCCGATGATTGATATGATTGATTACCAAGTAAGTTTTTGATCAAATATTATGATTAAAACAATTATTTCAATTATTTCCAAATTCATTTATGGAAGTGTAGTTCTGTTCCGAACAAAATAATGGAACAAAACTAACAAAATTTTTACTTCATAAAATCATATTTTCAGCATAATAAATAATATACGAATCAAGGGTCGTTAGGAGCCTTTTGGCTCTGATACCACATGTTGGAATAAATTATATGATTCGTATATATAAATGAGTAAATAATGAAATATGATTAGAGATTACATACCCGATGATCCAGTGGATGAATTGAACAGATTTGCCATTAGGATTGTCGGGTTCCCAAATTAAGATGATTGTATTATAATGGGATTGAAGGATTCACTGATGTGTTTTTGTTATGTCCTTTTGATGAGAGAATGCACATATATATAATAGGTGTGTATCGCAGTATGCGTGATATACGTGTGAGTCTTTTCAATAATAGCAGCGGCCGACGATCCGGTAAATATGACAACGGTGCTGACTTCAACGATGGTAGGTATGTGTTGACATATGTGTTAATGCAGCTGTATTTCTTATGTCTGCATTTACACATGTACTTACATACACTATATTTTTAGAGTATTTATACACACATTTAATGTATTTACACATTTAATCCTGGTGTTTAATATATGTGCTTTATTAGTCTCTCAAGTTCCAATCACCTAGTGGGAAACCCTATAATATGTCTATAATAGTAAATACGCCCATCGTATATTTACTAGACATAGGGATTTTAGTTATCGTTAATTATCATATCATGTAGGATAAATGATCTGTGACGGTCACATTTAATGTGGTTCCAACATTCTCCCACTTGACCAAGCGATCATTTATCTATGAGTATTGTTAAGTCCGGCCGGGATAATACTCATTTTGTTTTAAACCGAAATCATAGCCAATAAGTACAGTCGTAGAGAAGAACATCAACTCAGGACCCCCACTAGTCAAACTATGACTCAAATTTAAAACTAATAAGCAATGATCAATTGACTAAGACAAATTTTGTTACGATTAGATCTACACACAGTTATGCGCTTAATGTGTAATTTAGTAGACAAACAAAATTTGAATAATGAGGAAAATTTTTATTAATATAATAATAATGACCAATAAGTACAATATGCTATTACATTAAGTCTTTTATAAGCCCCATCTTCGAGACATGTCCTACGAAGACTTTAGGAGGAAGACCTTTGGTCATGGGATCCGCTAGCATATCATTTGTACTTATGTACTCAATACAAAGAACATTTTCCTCAACCCGTTCGCGTACAAACAGATACTTTGTATCGAGATACATCCAGCGCCAGTTGAACTGTTACTGTTCGAGAAAGTTACGGCAGCTGAGTTATCACAGTAAAGCTTCAATGGTCTTGAAATGGAGTTGACGATTTTGAGTCCACTAATGAGGTTCCTTAACAACATACCATGGCAAGTTGCATTGTACACTGCAATATATTCAGCCATCATTGTGGATGTTGCGGTCAGTTTCTGTTTATGACTCCGCCAAGATATGGGTCCGCCAGCTAACATGAAAATATATCCAGAAGTGGATTTCTTATCTTCTTTGCTTTTAGGAAAGTCTGAATCAGAATATCCTACCAATTCTAAGTTGTCACTTCTTCTATATGTCAGTTTGTAATCTTTGGTCCCTTGCAGATATCGAAGAACCTTTTTAGCCGCTTGCCAGTGAGCTAATCCAGGATTAGATAAGTAACGGCCAAGCATTCCGGCAATATAAGCGATATCTGGTCGCGTACAGACCTGAGCATACATTATGCTCCCAACTACTGACGAGTAAGGTATCATCCTCATCTGCTCCTTTTCAACCTCAGTGCTCGGAGTTTGGAAAGATCCAAATATATCTCCCTTTACTACCGGAGCTACAGTAGGAGTGCAGTTCTGCATGTTATAGCGTTCTAATATGCGTTCAATATAGCCCTTTTGTGAGAGACCAAGAACACCATTACGCCTATCTCGATGTATTTCGATACCTATGACATAAGAGGCATAACCGAGATCTTTCATGTCGATTTTCTGGGAAAGCATACGCTTCGACTCATGCAACATATCCAAGTTGTTACTTGCTAGTAGAATGTCATCTACGTACAAAACAAGGATTGCAAAATTACTCCCACTGATCTTGAGATAGGTGCATTGATCCACTTGATTTTTCAGGAATTCTTGTGATTTCATGACTTCATCAAATTTTAGGTACCATTGTCTTGATGCTTGCTTCAACCCATAAATGGATTTCTTTAGCTTGCAGACCATGTGATCTTTTCCCTTTGGAATAAATCCTTCAGGTTGTCGCATGTATACGTCTTCTTGCAAGTCTCCATTTAAGAAAGCAGTTTTGACATCCATCTGATGTAACTCAAGATCAAAGTGAGCTACAAGTGCCATAACAATCCTTAGGGAATCTTTACGAGAGACAGGAGAAAAGGTCTCTTGATAATCGATTCCGGCCTTTTGAGTATAGCCTTTCGCAACCAATCTTGCCTTATAGCGTTCGACGTTTCCTTTCGGGTCTAATTTGGTTTTGAAGACCCATTTGCAACCAACAGTTTTGGATCCTTCAGGAAGTTCAACCAATTCCCAAACGTCATTATGCTTCATGAATTAAGCTCTTCAATCATGGCTTCATTCCACTGAGTGGCCTGATCACTATTAATGGCTTCTCGATAGGAAGTTGGATCAGTAAGCTTTCCCATGTTCTCAACTTCGGAAATGAAAGTAATATAATCATCCATATTAACGGCCCTGCGAGGTCGGGATGATCTCCGGAGTTGATGTTCGGGTTCAGTAATGGAAGGTTCTGCATTTTCAATCTGGGGATCAGCAGGTGGATCAGTGAAATTAGGAGCAGCGTTGTGTACAAGAGGAATTATCGGAGGAATAATGGGAATAACCGACGTATTGTTCCCCCCTGCTTCTTGTACATTTTGCAAATCTAAATCAGGATTTGTCGTGCTCCCACTGATCTCTGAATTCTCGAGGAATGTGGCATGCATTGTATCCATGATTCTCGTAGTATGGAAAGGACAGTAAAACCGATAACCTTTGGAGTTATCAGGATAACAATAAAGAAACAAGTAATGGTTTTGGAATCCAGTTTCTTTAAATTGGGGTTATAGAATTTTGCTTCAGCGGGACAGCCCCATACTTTCATATATTTTAAGCTCGGTTTCGACCTGTCCAGATCTCATGAGGAGTTTTAGGGACAGATTTTGAGGGAACCCTATTGAGTATATGAATGGTTGTTTTTAATGCCTCTGTCCAAAGGAATGTAGGGAGGTTAGTGTTAGCAAGCATACTTCTCACCATGTCCATTAAAGTTCGGTTTCTCCTTTCAGCAACACCATTTTGTTGCGGAGTACCAGGCATGGTGTATTGGTTAATTATGCCATGTTCCTTACAAAAGTTATGGAAAGGACCAGGAGCTTGACCAATATCCGTATGTTTACCATAATACTCACCTCCTCTATCTGATCGAACCACTTTTATTTTTCGACTTAATTGATTTTCAACCATTGTTTTAAAGTCAATAAAAGTTTGTAATGATTCAGATTTATCTTTGATCAGATACAGGTGCATATAACGTGAATAATCATCAATAAATGTAATAAATGATGTATGTCCAGTTATTGATGCGGGATAGGGTCCACTGATATCAGTGTGAATTATTTCCAACAAGTTGGAACTTCTGATGACCCTTTCTTGTTCCCTTTAGCCATTTTGCCTTTAAGGCACTTAATACATGTTTCAAAATCACTGAAATCAAGAGATGGTAAGATTCCATCCTTAACGAGACGTGTCATGCGATCTCGAGAGATGTGGCCAAGACGTTTATGCCACAACATGGAGGAATTCTCTGATTGTTTAGGTGATTTTGTCTTTGTTTTAGTTACGTCATCAATATTAAGTGACAACAAAGATTGTGAGAAATTATTATCCAGTTCTAATTTATACAGTAATCCATCCAAGAAACCACGACCAAGTAGTTGGTTATTAAAAGTAATGACAATCTTGCCGCAACCATGAGTTATTACATAACCTTCAAGGTCTAGTCTAGAAATAGATACAAGGTTCCGAGTTATCCTTGGAACATATAAGGTATCTTCTAGTCTAATACACTTTCCGGTACTCATATGTAAATTATAAGTCCCCATGGCTTCGACTTCTAATAGATCACCGCTTCCAACTCTAAGTTTTCTTTGGCCCTTTGGTAGCTTCTGGATTGTATGGAATCCCTTCATTGAGTTAGTCACATGAACCATAGAACCAGAATCACCCCACCATGTATTAATTGGAACATCAGTAGTAAAGGAATCAAATATTACATATAATACGTTACCTTTCTTAGCCAGCCATTCCTTGAATTTAGGGCAATCCTTTTGACTGTGGTCTTTGCCACGGCAAAATTTACAGTTCTTGCCAGTGAAGGAGTTAGAGCTAGAGGCAACAGCACCCGGATTAGCCTTTTGGACCTTATTTTTATTATTCTTTTTACCATGATTAGCCTTCCTTTTATGGGAGTTAGTAGTAGTGGTAAGGTGAACAGATTCAGGTTGTCTCAGCTTTAGGCGATCCTCCTCTTGTACGCACATGGCGATAAGTTCACCCATTGACCATTTATCTTTCATGGCGTTATAATTTACCTTGAAAGGGTCAAATCGTTCGGGTAAGGAGGTCATAATGAAGTGGACAAGAAAGTTGTCAGAAACTTCCATTTCAAGACTCTTGAGCTTATGAGCCATATCCTGCATCTTCATAATATGTTCACGAACACCACTAGTCCCTTCATACTTGAGAGTCAACATTTGAAGCATTAGGGAACTTGCATGAGCCTTAGACGATCCCTTAAATTGATCCTCAACAGATTTGAGGTAAGTTTTGACATTGTCAGAGTGTGGGATCGCACCTCGGATACTGACACTAATAGAGTTCTTGATCATCATTAATGCTAAGCGATTTGATTTTTCCCACTTTTCAAATTCTGCCTTTTGAGTAGCTGCGGAAGCTTCAGTAATGGCAGCGGGTTCATCAAATCGAAGTGCATAATCAAGGTCATATAAGCCCAGACCTAGCAGCAGTTGCTCCTTCCAGGAAGTGAAGTTCGCACCAGTAAGTGGCTCAATGCCAAAGTTCGGTACTATAGTGGAAATAAGGAGGATATATTTAGGATACTAATTATAGAAGATTATTATCGTGACAGTGTTAGCTATATAAGGCGGAGTAAATAATGTCTCTAAAGTAATGGAACTAAAGTAATGCCTAAAATAAATAGGCTTGAAGTAATGTTCCTTAAAGTAATGAGACTAAGACCATTATTGTTACGAAGCTAGTGATAGGTAAGCCTATTGTAAACACCAAAACAATGGGCTAAAATAAGGCTCAACTTGGATGTTACATCACCTTTGGGCAGAAGTAATATCCAAGTAAACAGGAGCATTAGGGGCATGCGACACAAAACTTTATCTTTTGACCTTTGGGCACAAAATCAAGCATCGTATATTATGCACGCAAAAGAAGTTCTTTTGACACATGGGTATATTAAATCACCTTTGGGCAGAAGTAATATCCAAGTAAACAGGAGCATTAGGGGCATGCGACACAAAACTTTATCTTTTGACCTTTGGGCACAAAATCAAGCATCGTGTATATTATGCACGCAAAAGAAGTTCTTTTGACACATGGGTATATTAAATCACCTTTGGGCAGAATTAATATACACAATGTTTATTAGGCAAAAGAAAAATTGCAACATGAAAATCACATTTGACCTTTGGGCACAAATAGTGAAACCATGTATATTATTGCAAAAGATATGGCACGTGGGATTTGCCAAACAAATTATTTTAAGAACTTTAATACCGAATAAATAATTATTAAGAGTCCGTAATAATTGTGTAAATTTGGTTCACCAATTAATATTACGAAATATTAAGTATTAAACTTTATATTAAATAGAAACTTGTCTATTTAATATAATACCTTATGAACAACTAAATTAATTGGAATAATAGGAGATATTTAATTTAAGGTAAAGGATATCATATCTTAAGGTATTATGTCTAAAGCCTTAAAATTATTACATTTAAATTTTGACGATTTAACGACAACTCGTTAGACTAAATCACGGACTAAACATCTGACTAACATTAAATAATTAAACCAGCCGCCCTCATTTACTTTGATAAATTGTCGGCAGAAGAAGTCGAGATGGACAAGTTGTCCATAATATTCTAGTAAGGAATCAATTTATTTATATAATATAGTAGGTGCATATTATATAATATACTAAATCTCTTTTCTTTGAACCACAATTCATCCTTCTGCTTCTTCTCAAAACAAAACATGCACACATACATACATATGCATATAACACATGTGAATCAAGGGAGGTTTGGAGCAGAGTAACAAAAAAAATTGAAGGCTTTTGCCTTAGAGAAATTGTGAACTTAAAAGTGGGCTGCTGCACTGGTGATGCACTTCATCATCATCAAACAACTCATCACTCTCGGTCAAATACCAGACCGCCGCCGATGATTGATATGATTGATTACCAAGTAAGTTTTTGATCAAATATTATGATTAAAACAATTATTTCAATTATTTCCAAATTCATTTATGGAAGTGTAGTTCTGTTCCGAACAAAATAATGGAACAAAACTAACAAAATTTTTACTTCATAAAATCATATTTTCAGCATAATAAATAATATACGAATCAAGGGTCGTTAGGAGCCTTTTGGCTCTGATACCACATGTTGGAATAAATTATATGATTCGTATATATAAATGAGTAAATAATGAAATATGATTAGAGATTACATACCCGATGATCCAGTGGATGAATTGAACAGATTAGCCATTAGGATTGTCGGGTTCCCAAATTAAGATGATTGTATTATAATGGGATTGAAGGATTCACTGATGTGTTTTTGTTATGTCCTTTTGATGAGAGAATGCACATATATATAATAGGTGTGTATCGCAGTATGCGTGATATACGTGTGAGTCTTTTCAATAATAGCAGCGGCCGACGATCCGGTAAATATGACAACGGTGCTGACTTCAACGATGGTAGGTATGTGTTGACATATGTGTTAATGCAGCTGTATTTCTTATGTCTGCATTTACACATGTACTTACATACACTATATTTTTAGAGTATTTATACACACATTTAATGTATTTACACATTTAATCCTGGTGTTTAATATATGTGCTTTATTAGTCTCTCAAGTTCCAATCACCTAGTGGGAAACCCTATAATATGTCTATAATAGTAAATACGCCCATCGTATATTTACTAGACATAGGGATTTTAGTTATCGTCAATTATCATATCATGTAGGATAAATGATCTGTGACGGTCACATTTAATGTGGTTCCAACAGGATCTCCATTTGGTCATCCCCTTCAACAAGGGTTCCTCACAGGGTTATCTTTGCAAGTAATGCTAATGTATCATTGTATTTCTTTTCTTTGCAATATTTAATTACGTACTCCCTTTTCCTGGTTGGTCAAAAAGATTTGATGTTGCTCACTGATAAGTGATAAGTTTTCTACAGCCAAATGGGCATGACCATGGTACGGAAGCTAATGCAGCACGTATACTTGCTCTGTCAAAGGATCACATTCAGGTAAATGTGGTCAGAAAAGAGTCTTATGTATAATCAATAACTATCACATTATCTTTTGACCACTTGCATTTCTAGATTACGCTCATATATCTTATGCTTTGCATAGTATTTACCATTCTAACTTTTTAGGTTGGGATGGCTGCAAACCTTAAGGATTTTGTGCTAACAAACTGTGATGGTCAAGAGGTAAAGCATATGTCTCAAGTCTCAACGTCCAATTTGAGCAGTTATCATTAGCATCTTACGCTTCAACTATTATCGATCATCTCCAATTTTTGCATCATCCAACTTTATGATGTCTCCCGTAAATTTATAGGTAAATCTTTTTGGTTTCAGGTTAAAGGATCAGAAGTTTTAACTTATGGTGGAGCTCCTGTTGCATATGCTTTACAACCAGTGGAAACAGTAAGATTTATTTGTAATCTGGAAAGTGTATATGTGTTCTCTTTCATCTCTTACATAACATCATATTTGTTTTACAGATTAATTATGTATCCGCTCATGACAATGAGACCCTCTTTGATATTGTTAGCTTGAAGGTAGTTTATAAGCTTATGCATTATCAATTTGCTCATAGTTTATATTCTATCATAACTCAACTTCTTGGATGTGAAAGACATCAATGGAAATTTCTGTTGATGAGAGGTGCAGGATAAACCATTTAGCAACAAGTGTTATAGCTCTTTCCCAGGTTTGTGATTTTTCTTATATAAATGTATATGCTTTACTCTTTTTCCAAAACTATTTCACAATTCAATTTCTCTCAAAAATGATCTTACTTCAAAATTATATTATGATGTATCAGATGTTACTGTATATAGTATGCGTAGTTCATCTATCACGTTAAAATATTGGACCAGCTGAGTCTGCATGTAGTTTTGGTAAATACAGCACATGTTTGAGTCTTTGTCGAATATCTAAACTATCCTATAATAAAGACGGATAAATGGATCTTATGGACACAAAATACCACTGTCAATCTTTTGTATAGTAACGAGAGTGGGCAGAAATGTAATTTGAACATCCAAGTAACAATGTTGCGATATGTGCGTTTTATTCGGTAATGTGTAACACTATTGGAAAAAACTATAAATTGGCTCGATATTATTTTGTTGGGCTCTATTCCGGGACAGATAAAATCTTTACTGCGGAGTAATTTTAACCTGTTATTTGGTATATTTATAACAAAAGAGAAACTGACAAGATGCAGGGTGTTCCTTTTTTCCATTGTGGAGATGAGATACTACGTTCCAAGTCTTTAGACCGTGACTCGTATAATTCTGGTGACTGGTTCAACAGGTACAAAAGTAGCGTGAAATAGTATTTAAGTGACCTTTTATTCATATAATCTTGTTACATAGAAAGCAAAAAAAAGAGTTAAATTTATTATCTGCATGTCATCTTTTTCAGGTTAGATTTTAGCTACAACTCGAATAATTGGGGTGTTGGCCTTCCTCCGAAAGGGAAGAATGAGAAGAGCTGGCCAATGTAAGATTCATGGGTGCCACGAGTTTTCTACGTATCGCATGACCATTTCTGAAAGTTTAATACTTATTCTGTCCCTATTTGCCTATGCATATGGTTCTATCAAGTGTTTCACTGTTTGTCGGATATCTGAATAGAGCTCGTACAACCTTGAGTAATCTATGATATCAACCAGTTCAAACAAGTTACTTGCCTAGTGCCCTCCACTGAAGACTTGCTAAACTTTAACGAATATAACATATGGATATCATGGACAACCTGAATGCCATAAATTTGATTATAGTGATGATAATGCGCAAAAGAAAAACAAAACAGATTCATGTAGATTCCTTGTTTTCTTGTTCAGAATAAAACCAAGATTGGCGTCCCCGTCTTTTAAGCCTCAGAGAAGTCACATAATATCTGCTCTTGAAAATTTCCAAAACTTATTACGTATCAGATACTCTTCCATTCTCTTTCGTTTGAGGACTGCAAATGCTATCCAGGTCAGTATTTAGACTACAATTGGCTCTTGCAAAGCTGCAATCCCTTTAGCTTATATACAGGTTGATTTGGGTTATGCTATATCTCGAAAGGTCAAATGGGTAAAATTAAAAGGTAAAGCTAAAAGGAAAATGGGTCAAATGGGTCACGTGAGTTAGAAGTTTCCCAGAGTGTATTGTTAAGGCATACAGGTATACTTCATCTTAAGTTGCATTTGGATTATGTTATATTATATCTCCAATGGGTCAAATGGGTAAAATTAAAAGGCAAAGCTAAAAGGAAAATGGGTCAAATGGGTCACGTGAGTTAGAAGTTTCCCAGAGTGTATTGTTACGGCATACAAATATACAACCTCCTAAGTTGCATGTTCATTATTAATGTAATAATATAGATTTTGTAACTATATTCAACACAAAAAATTCATATGAAAATTGACCATTAAAGTGAATTATACATTGTGGTCGTGATCAATGTTTGCCCAACTGATATCTCGTTCACAAGCCCTGTATTAGGAGGGAAAGTTCTCCAATTGCACCCATTGCAGGTATGTTTTGTTACAATGCAACACCATGCTGGCTTTATTTTTATTTTTTAGTTGATGATTTTATCTTTTTTGTGCAGATGATGCTAACTGAGAATTTGGTAAAGAACTCAACATATAATTCATCATCAGGATGCTTCAAGGTTCCGTCAAGGACAACTGCTGTTTTTGTTGAACCTCGATACATTCAGAACTAGATGAAACTTACTACTCCTACTATAGTTGGCCATAGAGAGTTGAATTTTTGAGGTCAATCCTTTTTCTTCTAGAATAAAACTGATGCATCTTTTGCTACATATCTAACTCCAACAAGAATGTATCTATCTGTGGTAAATGCTTTAAGACGATAATTAATAAAATTTGTATCTACTTTGAAGTAATTTATTTATTGGCAATGTTACAGTTTTTTATGATAACTAGAAGGTTCGCGACGCCCGATGGGCGACGGTGGTTCGTACGTGTTGTTGCAGGTGTCTATTATTTTTCAAAGCTAAATACCACAATTATACAATCCTAGATATGTTTGTTCAAAAGTTTAACAAAATTATTACTATCAAAATATTAAAAATAAAAGAATTTAATTATCTTTTTTTTTTTTTTTTTTTTTTTTTTTTTTTTTTTTTTTTTTTTTTTTTTTTTTTTTTTTATTTTTTTATTTTTTTAAGTATAATAGCATAATCACACAATTATAGTTTTCTTTAAAGACAATACGACAACCGTATATCCTACTTATGTTTACTCCCAAAAGACATAAAAAAATAAAATGCTAAAAAAAACCCAAAAATCAAAAAAAAAAAAAAAAAAAAAAAAAAAAAAAAAAAAAAAAAAAAAAAAAAAAAAAAAAAAAAAAAAAAAAAAAAAAAAAAAAAAAAAAAAAAAAAAAAAAAAAAAAAAAAAAAAAAAAAAAAAAAAAAAAAAAAAAAAAAAAAAAAAAAAAAAAAAAAAAAAAAAAAAAAAAAAAAAAAAAAAAAAAAAAAAAAAAAAAAAAAAAAAAAAAAAAAAAAAAAAAAAAAAAAAAAAAAAAAAAAAAAAAAAAAAAAAAAAAAAAAAAAAAAAAAAAAAAAAAAAAAAAAAAAAAAAAAAAAAAAAAAAAAAAAAAAAAAAAAAAAAAAAAAAAAAAAAAAAAAAAAAAAAAAAAAAAAAAAAAAAAAAAAAAAAAAAAAAAAAAAAAAAAAAAAAAAAAAAAAAAAAAAAAAAAAAAAAAAAAAAAAAAAAAAAAAAAAAAAAAAAAAAAAAAAAAAAAAAAAAAAAAAAAAAAAAAAAAAAAAAAAAAAAAAAAAAAAAAAAAAAAAAAAAAAAAAAAAAAAAAAAACACAAAAAATTCATATGAAAATTGACCATTAAAGTGAATTATTCATTCGTTCAGGAACGTGTTCGATTCCACAACACTGGTCTATCTCAGGTCCCTGGTGTCATAGTAACGAGTGTTGAAGATGGCCACGTAGGTGTTCCTGGGTTGTCTCAACTTGATCCAAAGTAAGTAACTTTTTGTATCTATAGTAGTTTCTGTTACCCTCTCGAAACCATTTTTATCATCACATGAAGAATTAAGCCTTTTCCATTACAGCTATTCATACATTGTGGTCGTGATCAATGTTTGCCCAACTGATATCTCGTTCACAAGCCCTGTATTAGGAGGGAAAGTTCTCCAATTGCACCCATTGCAGGTATGTTTTGTTACATTGCAACACCATGCTGGCTTTATTTTTATTTTTTAGTTGATGATTTTATCTTTTTTGTGCAGATGATGCTAACTGAGAATTTGGTAAAGAACTCAACATATAATTCATCATCAGGATGCTTCAAGGTTCCGTCAAGGACAACTGCTGTTTTTGTTGAACCTCGATACATTCAGAACTAGATGAAACTTACTACTCCTACTATAGTTGGCCATAGAGAGTTGAATTTTTGAGGTCAATCCTTTTTCTTCTAGAATAAAACTGATGCATCTTTTGCTACATATCTAACTCCAACAAGAATGTATCTATCTGTGGTAAATGCTTTAAGACGATAATTAATAAAATTTGTATCTACTTTGAAGTAATTTATTTATTGGCAATGTTACAGTTTTTTATGATAACTAGAAGGTTCGCGACGCCCGATGGGCGACGGTGGTTCGTACGTGTTGTTGCAGGTGTCTATTATTTTTCAAAGCTAAATACCACAATTATACAATCCTAGATATGTTTGTTCAAAAGTTAAATACCACAATTACACAATCCTAGATATGTTTGTTCAAAAGTTTAACAAAATTGATTACTATCAAAATATTAAAAATAAAAGAATTTAATTATCTTTTTTTTTTTTAAGTATAATAGCATAATCACACAATTATAGTTTTCTTTAAAGACAATACGACAACCGTATATCCTACTTATGTTTACTCCCAAAAGACATAAAAAAATAAAATGCTAAAAAAAACCCAAAAATCAAACTAAGACAAAACAAAAAATAGAAAAAAAAAATAAAAAAATAATATATATGTAAAACAAAGATGTTAAAAAACAAAAAATATTAAAAAAAGTTATAAAAAAAAGTAAAAAAATATATATTACAAAATAGAAAACATAAAAACACAAAAATATTACAAAAATTATAAAATAAAAAAGAAAAATAATTACAAAATATATATTACAAAATAAATAAAAACAAAATATATATTACAAAATAAAAATAAAAAAGTACACCAAAAGTTGGGGAAAAAAAACTTAGAAGGTGGCTTATATAAACCTTTTAAAAAGGCTTATACAAACCTTCTAGGAAGCCCAAACGCTCGGCCCAATTAACTGTTATCAATTTTTCTATTTAGAAACATAACATATGAGTTCAACTATTATTATTAGTGATAATAGTTTTAGATCACTCCAACCTATTATAAAATTCGATGCAATCGGATCGGATATATCACGATATTAATTTTAACTTTATTTAAATAAATCCATTAATTATTATATCTATATGGCAATAGTATAAAACCAAAATAAAAGAAAAATGACAAATAATACGATTAAACATTAATTAAGGAATTTGGAGTTATCAAAATCTAGCAAAAAAATTTGTATACGTACTAGTCATAATATCCGTACGATGTACGGTAGCTATATAGATTGTATCATAAAGAAATTTGAATATGCCTCATACATGATTCGTGAGTATGAAATAAATTGTGGTTAAAGTAAATCGATGATCGAAACTAAATTATAATAAACAGTAATGATAAATAAATATTTTTTTGATGATGAAAAAGGACTATCAATTTTTCTGTTTAGAATGACGATGAAAAAGGAAACAACGATGGTAAATTAGGGGCTTGATTTTGAGACTATCAATTTTTCTGTTTAGAATGACGCGGATCAACTATCCCTCCCGATTTCTACTACTAAATAAATAAATATTTTTTTGGTTGGTCTATGTTGTAAATTATTTTATTATAGGTATTTTAAGTAGAGATGTTTAAAATAATGAATAAAAGAAAGAAACACATGATGACATTTTTATGAGAGAGAGCGTTGAAAAGTGTTAATTGAGAGTATGTGATAACAAAAAGGTATATGTGAAAACTATTTTATTTCTCTGAGTATTAAACCTCCTGTAACAATTATATACCTTTAATAAAACTCATTGAAGTGAATAGTAAAATGCATCTTTTGATGCATGGTGTACAACCATCAAATTTTGTTTACTATATATATTAATTTTAGGAAAAGTTAAAGAAAGTTGGACTTACAAGAAGTGGTTACTCCCTGGTTTAATGAGAGAGGGGTTGAGGGTTTGAATCTCCCCCTCTACCTCTGTTTTTTTTTTTTACTTTGAAAACACAAATGCATAAGAGTTAACTTTGGGCTGCCTAAATAACTCTCAAAATCAAGCCCGATCGTTGTTTCCTTTTTCATCATCAAAGTTTCCTTTTCTAGTAAACCTTTATAAATCAATCCATGGATATCAAAACCCTAATCATTCATCTTCGGATTTCTTTTTCGGTAAAAGGCCGTCATCATCTTCATCTTCATTCATCCCTAATTCCACCTTCTCAACCACAACCCTGGATCCACAAAGCATTCATCTTTTTCAACTTTTTTTTCTTATCATCGGCGGCCCCAATTCACGATGCGGCCCTTATTTGTTTTGATATCGGGATTGAAAGGGCTCATAGCCATAGGTATGGTTGGTTACTTTTCGTTATATTTATAGGAAATTTTGGTAACATAGGGATATCGTTTGACTAATATAGTAGGTGTTCCTAGTTTCAATAATTGCTATCAAATAAGTTGTTTCAAGATGCTGCCTATTCTTCCGTTTGATTTGTGGTTGTTATCTTGCTCTTAATGTTTCTGTATTGGATTTAGATTAAATGTCGAACTAGATTTCAGCTATGTATAATCACATGCCTGGTTTGAATAGCTTCCTTCTTAAATATTTTTTGCAGCAAAAAATCTTATACTTGCTGGTGTCAAATCTCTGACTGGACTTTTTGGTGAACGTAAGAAGAAAAAACCATCAATAAGTAGTAATAAGGGTGGAAAAGGAGAAGGCTCGTCGAGCACTGATCTGGAGAGTAGTTTTGAAGTCCATGATCTTGTGTTTCATGGGTATGCTGATGCTCACTTTCTTTTACCTCTTGATTTTTTTACGTTTTCTTCTTTTAACGTGTTCTGTTTTTCTTTTAACGTGACTGTAAAATTATATTGGTATATTGATAGTCTATTTTTTTATAAAGAAAATGATATGAGGTTATATGCATCATTTTGAACTTTTTGGGTGACTTTTTTTACCCATTCAACCCATTTCTACGATTTGATTTGTTAATGAAATTACTACTAGTGTTGATGGTAAATCTTTTGTGGAACTATGTTATGTTTTCCTCTTCCTTTTAATCTTTGTAAACTAAAAGCAAAAAATAGAATACTTATCATCTTTGTTTTTTTTAATCACAGATTAGAAAGCATGCGTTTGGAGTCGGTGATACCTTTAGCAGACACGAAACGTGAGCTTTTATCTCGCAAGGTATGGAAACTAGTACATTGTCATATTTTATGTCCTTACATGCTCTTTTTCTCAAACTTCAACAAGTTCCTTGTTACATGAAAATATGAAATGATTAGTACCCACTACCCACATTGAGGTTGATTTGTGTTTCTGAAAATTTTTTATATATTCTTTTTACAGGCAGCTGGAAATGAAGCATATAAAGCCAGAAAGTTCACAGATGCAGTTGAACAGTATACTTCTGCCATAGCGTGCAACATTGAATCACGTCCTTTTGCAGCAATATGTTTTTGCAACCGTGCTGCGGCATACAGAGCTTTGGGTCAAATCACAGATGCCATTGCTGATTGCAGCTTAGCTATATCTCTTGATCCAAGTTATCTCAAGGTTCGCTAGAGTGCACCATATTTTGCAATGTTATTTATCACTCAAGCACTGTTGACTTTTATGCAACAAATAATGGTTATTTATGAGGAATAATACATATATGGATGTCACTCTTCCCAGTTATACTTATAAATCTTTGACTAGATTGAG
Organism: Erigeron breviscapus; assembly: GCA_034093135.1. Taxonomy (NCBI): domain Eukaryota; kingdom Viridiplantae; phylum Streptophyta; class Magnoliopsida; order Asterales; family Asteraceae; genus Erigeron; species Erigeron breviscapus. The sequence continues at coordinate 99,069,791 of CM067171.1, forward strand.
CTTCTCACTTATTAAAAATAAGAATTGCATATGTTAGCGTTCCCATTCTTTGAAATATGCAACAATGGGCAGGTCATGCGGGTGGGACTACAGGTCAAAACTGGGAGTTTCTGTAGTGGGTCGAAACATCTAGATTGGTTGATACGGAATGCTTTCATCCCATCAATTTTGTTTCCTCATAAGAAAAGAATAGTGTCTTGCATATGATTACAAGTTTTATATAATTTTAGTAATGATCTAATCTGAATAAAATGATTTAGGAAGCTCTAAATGTAAAACTCACCAACTCTAACTTGGCCCGTGGTAAAATAAAAAATAACTCGACACTAAAACATATAAACCAATCCTAGTACCTATGTTATCGAAAAGAAAGTTAGATTGTTGATTATATGTCTAACGTTCCCCACATAACAAAGGAAGCTTGTGGACTAGTGTCAATGTGTGCCTTTCTTCTTCAGGGGTTATAACTGATACTTGGAAATGATTTACTTGAATTAATGCAGGCAGTTTCTAGACGAGCCAGCTTATATGAAATGATTAGAGATTATGGACAAGCAGCTATAGATCTTCGAAAATCAGTGTCTATTCTGACGTCACAGATGGAGGAAAAGGGCATTCTTTTTGGAGTGTCGGATATATCAAGTGGTATGAATGAGCTAAGGCAAACTCAGCTTCGGCTCTATAACATTGAAGAAGAATCCAGAAAGGGGATTCCCCTAAACATGTACCTCATATTGTAAGTCCTTTATATTGTATATGGAGGTTTTGTTTGAAATCATGATTGAACGAGGAAAAGTCTAATGTTGAGTGATTATCTGGTTTTCTAACTTTACAGGGGAGTTGAATCAACTGCTGCTGCATCAGAATTCAAGAAGGCATATCGGAAAGCTGCATTAAAACATCATCCTGATAAGGTTGTAGACAAATAGAGGCTGAAAAAGGGGTGTCCAGGCAGGTTGGGTAACAGTTCTGGGTCAAATGGTCAAATGTTGGTACATGTTAAAACATGGACCAGGTTGCCCCAAAAACTTCTTGTGCAAATTTTACATACAAAATTACATAATTAGTATCAAATTTGAGTACGAAATGATATTGTTTCAGTTATAAATCTTTTTTTATGAAGAAAATGATTCAAGAGGTTTTTCACGTTCCAATTACGCTCATTGCGACTTTCGACCTGTTTCTTTAATGAGCTAAGTTATTCTATATGGCTGTCCGCCTGATGAAGATCTATGGATCTGTTTATAAGTAATTGGGTTGAAATTGCCATCTCTGATCTGAATTTGATTAACTTGTAAATGGTTCTTACATATACCCGTTTGTGATGCAGGCTGCCCTATCAGTGAGTAGATGTGATAACGGAGATGACGGAGTGTGGAAGGAAATAGCTGAAAATGTCCACAAAGATGCTGATAGGCTTTTCAAAATGATTGGAGAGGCGTATGCTGTACTTTCAAATCCTTCCAAGGTATTAAAAATAATTTATCTTCTATCTTTAGATGCATCCTTTTCTGTAGTTTCTTTTTTTTTTTTTTTATTTTTTTTTTTTTTACTTTGAAAACACAAATGCATAAGAGTTAACTTTGGGCTGCCTAAATAACTCTCAAAATCAAGCCCGATCGTTGTTTCCTTTTTCATCATCAAAGTTTCCTTTTCTAGTAAACCTTTATAAATCAATCCATGGATATCAAAACCCTAATCATTCATCTTCGGATTTCTTTTTCGGTAAAAGGCCGTCATCATCTTCATCTTCATTCATCCCTAATTCCACCTTCTCAACCACAACCCTGGATCCACAAAGCATTCATCTTTTTCAACTTTTTTTTCTTATCATCGGCGGCCCCAATTCACGATGCGGCCCTTATTTGTTTTGATATCGGGATTGAAAGGGCTCATAGCCATAGGTATGGTTGGTTACTTTTCGTTATATTTATAGGAAATTTTGGTAACATAGGGATATCGTTTGACTAATATAGTAGGTGTTCCTAGTTTCAATAATTGCTATCAAATAAGTTGTTTCAAGATGCTGCCTATTCTTCCGTTTGATTTGTGGTTGTTATCTTGCTCTTAATGTTTCTGTATTGGATTTAGATTAAATGTCGAACTAGATTTCAGCTATGTATAATCACATGCCTGGTTTGAATAGCTTCCTTCTTAAATATTTTTTGCAGCAAAAAATCTTATACTTGCTGGTGTCAAATCTCTGACTGGACTTTTTGGTGAACGTAAGAAGAAAAAACCATCAATAAGTAGTAATAAGGGTGGAAAAGGAGAAGGCTCGTCGAGCACTGATCTGGAGAGTAGTTTTGAAGTCCATGATCTTGTGTTTCATGGGTATGCTGATGCTCACTTTCTTTTACCTCTTGATTTTTTTACGTTTTTCTTTTAACGTGTTCTGTTTTTCTTTTAACGTGACTGTAAAATTATATTGGTATATTGATAGTCTATTTTTTTATAAAGAAAATGATATGAGGTTATATGCATCATTTTGAACTTTTTGGGTGACTTTTTTTACCCATTCAACCCATTTCTACGATTTGATTTGTTAATGAAATTACTACTAGTGTTGATGGTAAATCTTTTGTGGAACTATGTTATGTTTTCCTCTTCCTTTTAATCTTTGTAAACTAAAAGCAAAAAATAGAATACTTATCATCTTTGTTTTTTTTAATCACAGATTAGAAAGCATGCGTTTGGAGTCGGTGATACCTTTAGCAGACACGAAACGTGAGCTTTTATCTCGCAAGGTATGGAAACTAGTACATTGTCATATTTTATGTCCTTACATGCTCTTTTTCTCAAACTTCAACAAGTTCCTTGTTACATGAAAATATGAAATGATTAGTACCCACTACCCACATTGAGGTTGATTTGTGTTTCTGAAAATTTTTTATATATTCTTTTTACAGGCAGCTGGAAATGAAGCATATAAAGCCAGAAAGTTCACAGATGCAGTTGAACAGTATACTTCTGCCATAGCGTGCAACATTGAATCACGTCCTTTTGCAGCAATATGTTTTTGCAACCGTGCTGCGGCATACAGAGCTTTGGGTCAAATCACAGATGCCATTGCTGATTGCAGCTTAGCTATATCTCTTGATCCAAGTTATCTCAAGGTTCGCTAGAGTGCACCATATTTTGCAATGTTATTTATCACTCAAGCACTGTTGACTTTTATGCAACAAATAATGGTTATTTATGAGGAATAATACATATATGGATGTCACTCTTCCCAGTTATACTTATAAATCTTTGACTAGATTGAGCTTCTCACTTATTAAAAATAAGAATTGCATATGTTAGCGTTCCCATTCTTTGAAATATGCAACAATGGGCAGGTCATGCGGGTGGGACTACAGGTCAAAACTGGGAGTTTCTGTAGTGGGTCGAAACATCTAGATTGGTTGATACGGAATGCTTTCATCCCATCAATTTTGTTTCCTCATAAGAAAAGAATAGTGTCTTGCATATGATTACAAGTTTTATATAATTTTAGTAATGATCTAATCTGAATAAAATGATTTAGGAAGCTCTAAATGTAAAACTCACCAACTCTAACTTGGCCCGTGGTAAAATAAAAAATAACTCGACACTAAAACATATAAACCAATCCTAGTACCTATGTTATCGAAAAGAAAGTTAGATTGTTGATTATATGTCTAACGTTCCCCACATAACAAAGGAAGCTTGTGGACTAGTGTCAATGTGTGCCTTTCTTCTTCAGGGGTTATAACTGATACTTGGAAATGATTTACTTGAATTAATGCAGGCAGTTTCTAGACGAGCCAGCTTATATGAAATGATTAGAGATTATGGACAAGCAGCTATAGATCTTCGAAAATCAGTGTCTATTCTGACGTCACAGATGGAGGAAAAGGGCATTCTTTTTGGAGTGTCGGATATATCAAGTGGTATGAATGAGCTAAGGCAAACTCAGCTTCGGCTCTATAACATTGAAGAAGAATCCAGAAAGGGGATTCCCCTAAACATGTACCTCATATTGTAAGTCCTTTATATTGTATATGGAGGTTTTGTTTGAAATCATGATTGAACGAGGAAAAGTCTAATGTTGAGTGATTATCTGGTTTTCTAACTTTACAGGGGAGTTGAATCAACTGCTGCTGCATCAGAATTCAAGAAGGCATATCGGAAAGCTGCATTAAAACATCATCCTGATAAGGTTGTAGACAAATAGAGGCTGAAAAAGGGGTGTCCAGGCAGGTTGGGTAACAGTTCTGGGTCAAATGGTCAAATGTTGGTACATGTTAAAACATGGACCAGGTTGCCCCAAAAACTTCTTGTGCAAATTTTACATACAAAATTACATAATTAGTATCAAATTTGAGTACGAAATGATATTGTTTCAGTTATAAATCTTTTTTTATGAAGAAAATGATTCAAGAGGTTTTTCACGTTCCAATTACGCTCATTGCGACTTTCGACCTGTTTCTTTAATGAGCTAAGTTATTCTATATGGCTGTCCGCCTGATGAAGATCTATGGATCTGTTTATAAGTAATTGGGTTGAAATTGCCATCTCTGATCTGAATTTGATTAACTTGTAAATGGTTCTTACATATACCCGTTTGTGATGCAGGCTGCCCTATCAGTGAGTAGATGTGATAACGGAGATGACGGAGTGTGGAAGGAAATAGCTGAAAATGTCCACAAAGATGCTGATAGGCTTTTCAAAATGATTGGAGAGGCGTATGCTGTACTTTCAAATCCTTCCAAGGTATTAAAAATAATTTATCTTCTATCTTTAGATGCATCCTTTTCTGTAGTTTTTTTTTTTTTGAAAAGGAAACTTTTATTAATTTCTAATGGAACCAATACGTAGAAAAAAAATCCACCTGGGAGCCAATATTTTCGGAAAGAAACGAGCCAGTAAATTACAATAGAGTTCAACTTATTTTGCCAACTAACATCGGTCAAGGTTACGTTGTTTAGGTTCCAAGAAATTTAATTAACCACAGCTTTGGTTTATCTGTTTCCCATCCATACCAGTGCCAACCTTTGTGTATATGATTTCTACATGTTGAATATCTTCATTTGCCTCCGACCTACCCAATATAAGTTCCAAAAGGTAAGTGTTTTGGCAGGGTAGTTCACAACCAACTCAAAACCTTTTAACTATGTATTTGACACCCAATGACAATTGAAAAGGCAGGGTTCCAAATTTATTGGCCCATTCTCACATAGAGCTTGGTTAATTGGATCTGAAGTTCACCCTATGCTTGCATAACTTGATTCTAAAGGAATTAGAGTAAAGCGAACCTGCCGACTGCCGTACGCATAAATTCACCTTTATTGGTGCTAAACATGAATTCCAACTCCCAATGAGTTCTTTTAGGGCCGTGCCACGCAAAGGACCATTCTAGCCACTAGCCATTATTCAGACACCCACAGGTCGATCTGGCAGTTCTGATCCTTCAATGCAGATAGACTTTATTCTGTAGTCTCCGGCACCAATGCAAAGCACATCCTAAATGTGGGAAGATTTGGAGGGAAAAAAAATGGACGTCTTTATATACATTTTTTAGTGATTAAATGACCCCTGACCTATAAACTAAAACCCAACACAGAAATATGTGTAATTATCGAATTGCTAGCTTTCTTTCCCTTCCTCTCCAACTCGAGAACACGTATGCTAATTCCATTACTATAATACTTCCTTTTTCTGACACAAAGACACTAAAAAGATTATGGAACCTCCTCTTTCAATTTTTTCCCATCTTTCCAAACTAGTAAAGAGACCTAATATATTTTTTTAATTTTTTTTTTTGGATTCTCTGTTCATTGGACATATGCATCAATTTTTGCATTGGTTTTTATAGAGGTCAGAGTATGACATGGATGAAGATATGAGAAACGAAGTCAACAAATTTACTAGAAGCAGCTCGGGAAGAATGGCTGCAGACGTCCAAAGTCCAGTATTTGAGCGAAGTGGGAGCAGGCAGTGGCAAGATTCTTTAGACCATTTGTTGATTCACAATCTAAATCATATTTCGAGGTATTCATAATTCTGGGTGCCATCCATATTTCTGAGTCAAATAGTTGCATGAGAGCACAAATACGTGCAATGACCAAGCAACCTAATGTACAAATGCTGTATGTGAGGAGGAAAACAAGCGGGCCTCAAAAGGAGTGTTTCTGCATACTTCTCATTTTTAGGGAATTGGAGACCACAGGGCTGGTGTATATACATATGATAGTACAACCCCTAAAGGACCGATTCCGTGAGCTGAACGACCAATTTATATAGATCGCCCACATCATTATTGGCCTTTTTCGTATGTGTTTTGAGTCGATTTTGTATGCATTTGGCGCGTTTATGGTGTTTGTTAGTGCTTTCAGGTTCTTAGCAGATTGCGCGTCCATTTGGTACATTTTCTGACGATTTTTTGGCCAAGAAATTGACCCGAGTGTTCGAGTGATGTTGATAAAGAAGAACAAAGATTTCAGCAGATATGCACTGCGCCGCAATGGGTGGGTTATTGCCCCACTGCGCCGCAGTCAAAGGGTGCCAAGGCCAAAGCTTTCCAGTGATTTAACACTGCGCCGCAGTGGGAGTGCACGTGTCCCACTGCGCCGCAGTCAAGGTCGAGAAAAAAGATATGCTTTTCAGAGATTTAACACTGCGCCGCAGTGGGAGTGCACTAGCCCCACTGCGCCGCAGTTACTAGAGAACAAAGTTTCCAGGGGTATTCCACTGCGCCGCAGTGAGAGCACACCATGCCCACTGCGGCGCAGTCAGCTGCACGGGGAATTAGGGTTACAACCTCTTTTGCATCAGATTTGAAGGGGGTATAAATAGAAAACATAACCCTATTTCCCAACTAATCAAGCTTTCTTTCTAGGAGCTGTTCTAGGCGAATTCTTCGGAGGATCATCTCAAATTTCATCAATTGATTCATTGAAGATTCAAGAACACCCATCTAGATCGTATCTACTTATCCGTTTTGCAATTTCTATTCAAACAATTTGGTACAATATGTTCTATTTCTATTTCATTTGTTATTTTCAATTTAGCATGAGTGGCTAGATTTCTAATCATCCACTTTGATGAAACTTAACGAATGATATGATTGCAATATTTTAATTCAAGAGTTGATTCAATTATCGTTGTGTCGTGATCTTTATCAATTAATCCCTTGTGATTTATTCTTTTGATGTTGATGGTTTATGTGTTCATCGTTAGTGGTACTAGGTGAATATGTTTATCGTTTCAATTCGATTGTCTATGGTACTAGGTGAATATGTTTATCGTTTCAATTCGATAGGCGTAGGAACTGATAGGATTGTGTTTAATGTTGAAAAGTCTATTAAGCATTCATATTCTAATGATGAGACTTGTTTCAGGATTGATGTCATTGATGATGCATTGGATCGAGAATTTCAGGACTTCATGGAGACAGATATTGGAGAGGAGGAGATCGCTAATTTAGGATCGGGAGAAATTTCTGATGAAGCTTTGTTTGCAGAGGTCATGGCACTGAGTTTGGATGAATCACCTCCCGAGGATGAGACTTTTGAGGAGGTAGTTGCTGACGGGAGTTCAAGGGTACCTAACTCTGTTGATGTACCACCCACTGACTTGGAGCTTAAGCCGCTTCCAGACCACCTAGAGTATGCATATCTGTCAGGTGAGTCATCTCTTCCAGTGGTTATCTCGTCCTCACTCTCGAGTGACGAGAAAGACCGTCTCATGTCCGTTCTTAGAGCCCACAAGCGGGCTTTTGCTTGGAAGACCACAGATATTCCAGGTATTAGTCCTAATTTTTGCCAGCATAAGATTGATTTTCTTGATGATGTTAAGCCCGTTGTCCAGAGACAAAGGCGGCTAAATCCTAATATGAAGGAGGTTGTTAAGAAAGAGGTGATTAAGCTTCTTAATGCAGGAATTATTTTTCCTATTGCCGATAGTCCTTGGGTTAGTCATGTTCATTGTGTGCCCAAAAGGGGGGGCATGACAATTATTGAGAATGATAATAAGGAGCTTTTGGCCACGAGGACTATTACGGGTTGGCGGGTTTGTATAGATTACCGTAAGCTTAATGATGTCACCCGTAAGGATCACTTTCCACTTCCTTTCATTGATCAAATGTTGGAACGTCTTGCAGGTAATAAATATTTTTGTTTCTTAGATGGGTTTTCCGGGTACTTTCAAATACCCATTGATCCAAAGGACCAAGAGAAAACACCTTTACTTGCCCATTTGGCACTTTTGCTTATAGGCGAATGCCGTTTGGTTTGTGTAATGCCCCTGGCACCTTTCAAAGGTGCATGATTGCTATTTTCCAGGACATGCTTGAAACTTCCATGGAAGTTTTCATGGATGATTTTTCTGTTTTTGGGGATTCTTTTCATGCTTGCTTGATTAATTTGGATAGGATGTTGGAACGGTGTGAGAGGGCACACCTTGTTTTAAATTGGAAAAGTGCCATTTTATGGTGACCGAGGGAATTGTTTTAGGGCATAAAGTGTCTAAGGCCGGGATTGAAGTTGATATGGCTAAGATAGATGTTATAGCCAAATTACCCCCGCCTTCCAATGTGAAAGGGGTAAGGAGTTTTCTTGGACATGCCGGTTTTTACCGCCGTTTTATTAAGGATTTTTCTAAGATTACTCGTCCTATGACCCACTTGTTGGAGAAGGACGTCCCTTTTGTGTTTGATGATGCTTGTTTGAGTGCATTTCAGGTTTTAAAGGAAAAGTTGACTAATTCTCCTATAATGGTTGGTCCGGATTGGGAATTGCCATTTGAATTGATGTGTGATGCAAGTGACTATGCTGTGGGAGCCGTGCTTGGGCAAAGGGTTGATAAGCATTTCAAGCCCATTTACTTTGCTAGTAAAACTTTGAACCCCGCTCAGCAAAACTACACCACTACTGAGAAGGAGTTACTTGCCGTGGTCTTTGCCTTTGATAAGTTTAGATCTTATTTTGTGTTGAGTAAGACCATAGTTTTCACTGACCATTCAGCCCTTAAGTACCTGTTCTCGAAACAGGATGCTAAACCCAGGCTTATCCGTTGGATTCTTTTGTTGCAAGAATTTGACATTGAGATAAAGGATAAGAAAGGGGCTGAAAATTTGGCTGCCGACCATTTGAGTCGTTTGGAAGATCCTCACCGGGAGGAACTTCGTGATGGGGAGATCAATGATCACTTCCCCGATGAGTCTTTAATGTTTATCTCTAACTCTGATGATGTTCCTTGGTTTGCAGATATAGCTAATTATTTGGTTGCAGGTGAGATACCTAATGATTTCACGTACCAGCAGAAGAAGAAGCTCATATCAGATGTTAAGTATTATTTTTGGGACCATCCATACTTGTTTCGTGTTTGTGCAGATGGTATGATTATGAGATGTGTTGCTGGAAGTGAGACTAGAGAGATCTTGGATGCTTGTCACTACGGGCCAACTGGAGGTCATTACGGTCCTTCAGTTACTGGTAAGAAAGTGTTTGATGCAGGTTTCTATTGGCCTACAATTTTCAAGGAGGCTCAACTTTGGTAGAGACTTGTGACATTTGTCAAAGACAAGGGAGCATTACTAAGCGGGATGAGATGCCTCAACAAAGCATTCAGGTATGCGAGGTTTTTGATATTTGGGGTATAGACTTCATGGGACCATTCCCACCGTCTAATAAGTTTCAATATATTCTTGTCGCCGTTGACTACGTGTCTAAATGGGCTGAAGCCAAGGCTTTGCCCACGAATGACGCGAGGGTAGTCATTGATTTCTTGAAACAGTTATTCTGTCGATTTGGTTGCCCTAGAGCTTTGATTAGTGACTGAGGAACCCATTTTGCAAATCATCAATTAGCTAAGGTCATGAAGAGGTATGGTGTTGTGCATTATTTTTCTACTTCTTATCATCCACAAACTAGTGGACAAGTAGAAAACACCAATAGGGCTTTGAAAAGGATTTTAGAGAAAACTGTTGGAGATAACCCCAAGGTTTGGTCAAAGAAGTTAGATGACGCCTTGTGGGCGTTTAGGACGGCTTATAAGACGCCGATTGGCACCACGCCATACCGGTTGCTCTAGGCAAAACTTGCCATCTTCCTATTGAGATAGAGCATAAGGCGTATTGGGCTTTAAGGAATTTGAATTTGGATTTGATGGAAGCGCGTGAACTTAGAATGTTGCAACTTCATGAGCTTGATGAGCTTAGGTTAGGTGCTTATGAGAATTCGAGGCTTTATAAGGAGAGAACCAAGATTTGGCATGATAAGAGGATTCGTAGAAAAGAGTTTAAGGTTGGAGCTAAGGTTTTGTTATTCTTGTCTAAATTTAAGATCAAGCAACCTAAGCTAACTTCTAGGTGGATTGGACCTTTTGTGATTAAACATGTGTATCCGTCAGGTTATGTAGAGTTGTTTAAGAGAAATGGTGACGGTTCGTTCATTGTCAATGGTCATCGACTTAAGCTATATTTGGAAGAAGAGCAGGTTGAGGGGATATGTGATGAAATCCCCGTGTTTGAATTTGATGCTTGAAGGTTGGTCGAGTCAAGCTAAAGACTCGTTAATAACTTAAGCGCTTCTCGGGAGGCAACCCGTGTTCATTTTATCATTTTTACTTTTCTTTGAACTAGTTAGATTTAATCTTGTTTTATTAGTAAGTGCAGGAGTGGTCTCGATTTGATGCGGTTCCGGGTTGTGTGATTTGAGTTTTTGACATATTGTTGAAGAAAAATATATGTTCAGCAATTCCCCACTGCGCCGCAGTGGGGGTAGGATTGCCTGACTACGCCGCATGCCAAAGCCTCTGTCCACTTGTGATATACATCCCACTGCGCCGCAGTCGGAGTGCATACTCCTCACTGCGCCGCAGTGGAGTGCATACTCCTCACTGCGCCGCAGTGGGAGTACGGGTAGGTCAAAGAGAGACCAGGTAAGTTTGTTTTCTTTTACTCTTTTACACTTTTACTCTTTTTTTCTTCTTTTCTCTCCCCCAAAAAACCAAAATACCCATTAACCTCCTTCAAGATCTTCCATTTTTCTTCCATCTTTAATCAATCTTCCAGATTTTCATCTTCATAACCTTGCATAATGGGAAGAAGTGTAAGTTTTTCTCTTTAGCTTCTTTGTATTTTCCTTTTATTTTGAAGTTTTTAATTTCTAGGGTTATGCTAGCTTAATGTTCGAATTAATTTAGGGGTTTTGATGTTTGAGGGCAATAGAAGTTATTTGGATGTTAAATCTTTCACCTAGTTCATCAAATTGTGATTTTAATTTAGAAATTAGGGTTTTGAAAAATTTGGGGATTTGATTTGAAGAACAAGTATGGGGGTATGTTGATATAGGTTGTTTAAAGTGGAGAATACTGGATCTTTTCCCTATATTTGCTTGTTAGATTTCCCCATTTTGTGCCATATCATGATGAACCCTAGAAAAGTTTGCCCAGGTTTTTGCCTCACTGCGCCGCAGTGAGGGGATTCATGCCCCACTGCGCCGCAGTGAGGATCTTCTGCCATTTTGTCTTTTTCGCCCCACTGCGCCGCAGTGAGGGGTACTCTTGCCCACTGCGCCGCAGTGGGGGAATTTTCCTGCCTGAATTTTTGTTTGTTTAATATGTCTCCCACCTTTGCATTCTTAATACTTACAATTGGACGTTTTCATGTTTGTGAATGCAGGGAGCTGAAGATAAGGCCGCGGGAAAGCGCAAAATGGTTGAGGGGCAATCCAGTGAGGCGGTTGATGTCCCGACTAAGACTTCAAAGAGACAAATGGAGGTGCCGCTCACATTTATTGAAGAACTGAACGAGCGACATGCTTGGCTATCATTTGAGGGAATTAGGCAGCCTCAGAAGAACATCTACAAGAACAAGTTGTATAAGCTTTCTAAGCATGTGGTCCTTCCCGCAAGACATTTAACTCAATTTCAAGCTCAGGTATTTGGAGTTCAGGAGGATATTCGACGGTGGTTTTCTATGAGTATGAGAATTGGAGGTGCGTCAAGAGGGCATGACGTGAGTTGTGATATTTGGCGGCGGGTATTCGCTAACCGTGAAGCCGCCTACCGTGAGTTATGCTTAGAGTTCTATTCAACCTTGAAACTGAAGAAGGAATTGGGAAAAGTGAAAGATATTTTTGAAGAGAGGATAGTTTCATTTTATTGTGGGGGACAGCAGAGGAAGCTGTCAATTGTTGAGTTTGGTTACTACTGTGGGATGTATACGAGGGAGGAGTTGCAGAGTGCTGAGTTTAGGGATATTTTGAAGAAGGGGTATAGAACACAGGACGATTTGGGTGATGGAGAGTCTATCGTGCAATATTACACCAGGATCACGGGGGGAGAGACATGGACATACACAAGTGGTGTGTCAAAGATTAAGAATGTACATTTGAGGTTGCTCCACCGGATGATTGTGACTTTCCTGGTACAGAGGTCTACTCATTGGGAGAAGGCGTACAAGAATGATCTTTGGTTACTTAAGTTATTTTCTGAGGGTGCTCCATCCAGGTTTGCTTTGCCTCCTCTTGTGCTTCTGGACCGTATGTGTAATCATACCGATTCGACTCTGGTTTTGGGACATTTTATCACGGTGATCTATAAGAGGATGGGAGTTTTTGCTTCTGATGATTGCCAGACCTATCTCTCATTGCAAGTACATCGGGAGGATTTTACGTATCAGGAGCTTTGGAGGGCAAAGATTTTGAAGAAAAAGAAAGACAATGAGCAGGAGCGGTTGTTAGATGATGAGGGTGAGGTTGAAGGACCACCTCCTGTACAGGAGGAGGATGAGGAGGCTGATGTTGAGATGGTTGATGCTCCACGGGAGCCACCGAGGAGGACTGGACGTAACATTCCCATCCCTCCTTCGTTTGATCTTACACTCTTAGGGAACACTATTCAGAACATCTATGAGTCTCAGCAGAACAGTCAGCGAGAGTTTGATGCGTACCAGAGGAGGGTGGACCAGGATTTCACCTGGATTGGATCACAGCAGGCCCACACTAACTATAGCCTTGATTATTATCAGCCTATGTGGGATGCTCAGTATCATGGCCGGGAGTTTGTTCGACCTGACCTGATTCCTCCATTCTCTCCACCGCCTATTTATGTCCCTGATTATCGTCAGGGGGGTCAGCCCTTTTTCTCTCAGACGACTGTTCCGGGGAACATGTCACCACCACCTCATGATTTAGGGGGATCTCCTCGAGGTCCAGTGCAGTTTGGGGTTTTTCAGGGTGGACATGTTGGCGGTGGTTCTTCATCTTTTGCAGGTTTGGATGCAAGTGCGTCAGGATTTGATGCTGATCAGTCAAGGGGAGGTGCTGGTGGTTCAGGTTCAGCTCAGGAGGAAGAGCAAGATTGGATGACAAGTATTTTTGGCAAACCTGGACTACCATATGGCTACCATGGACACCAGGAGTGACATGATAATGATTCTCATCCGGTACCGTGGGATGGAATCATATGATTATTGGTTATGTTGGTATTCTTATGACATTCCTTTATTTATCATTGTCTGGTATCCACCCTACGGGGTGATGAAACATTTGTAATCTCCTTTATTTTCTTTTATTTTCTGCATGGTACTTTATTTTGTTTGAACTATTTTGGATATTTTGGATGGTTGGTCTTTTGGAATGTTATTGAACAGGTTTGATCCGATTGATGGCAATACCTAGTGGAACCCAAGTGTGGGGAGGACCCGTTGGATTCTCTTTCTCACCTACATTCTGTGGCATCCATTGATTTGATTGTGTGATCGTGTGCGTATGCTGGCAGTAAGTTCAGTGCTATATTGTTTATTGGTATGTTTACTGCCATTGTTTCACTCGCAGCTCTCGCACCTTCCGTTCTGGGGCTAGTTTGTTTTTCCCGTCAAGCAAAGTGTTCTTCCTTTTTAGGAAGCGCCATTTGTGACGCGGGGTCGACTTACTTGTTTTGAAACGGAGTGTGTCCTTAATCTGGTATGTGTTCTCATTCTTTCTATCTATCTTGCTTACCCCTATTTACCTTTGTTTGATCGAATATGAACATTGAGGGCATTGTCCATCTTAAGTGTGGGGGTGGCAAATAGGTTTAAGCAACCGGATATATCTCTTTTGTTGTTTTGCCATTGGGTATTCAACCGGTCTTGTGGATGTGTCCCTCTCATAGGCTTTTGGATTTTATCCAAGGGTAAGGGTTTCTATTTTGAACTCTGAAATATGATGTGCATGTTTGAGATTGGTGGTTTCAATTTGGTAGGATAACGGAAGATGATATGATTTGAAACTTGTGTTGAGCTTGTCCTTATGGTAAATTGCTTTTGTCACTTAATTCATAATAATTTAATAAGCAATTTTACTACAAAATTTTTCCTTGGCAAAATTTAATCGGCGAAATGTGTTCTGAACGGTTATTGGGCTAATCCTTGTGGATTGATAACATTACTTGCATACTCAAATTCCCAAACACCTAAAAGTTGTGAGATTCATCATTCATTTATAGATGTGCTAGGTGTTTACGGTTTTGGTTTGATTGCCTTGTAATTTGTCCCTCTCTTAGGCTCTTGGATTTATTCGGGAGTAAGGGTTCCATTTCGAACTCTGAACTAAGATGTGCAAATTTGAGGTTTATTTATTCCATTTCCGGGTTCATTTCTTTGATATGAGTGTGCCGGTGATGTGTTGAGCTAGAACATGGCCTGGTGATCGTTACGAGACCGCAGTGAGATCACTTTTGTGATATAAGTACATTGGATGACGAATTGGCATATTAGGTTTGACCCGTATTTTCTTTCTTTCTTTTCACCTTTGCTTTTGTATATTTTTACCTTTACTATACATACACTTTTTTCCTTCCTTTGTAAACCTTTGTTGCACTCATCCTTAGTGCAAAGTACACTTATACATCCCTTTTAACTTAGCCTTTTCCTTTGTATATATCCACTTATATATGTAAACTTTACCTAATTATACCTTACTATACCGATAGTCTAATCTGGGGGGCCATTGATTGTCATTGGTTTGTTTGGATGGTTTGGGAGAGCTTCAGTGGGTTGTCTAGTAGAATATTCTTGTCTATGAGAATACGTCAATTGGTCAAGTTATTGAGGATTATCTTGGATTGTTCAAAGGAAGTAAGTGTTATAGACATGTTCATCATTGTAAGAGGGTGCCTACTAGTAGAGTAAAAGTGGTTCAATAATGAAAAAAAAAAAAAAAAAAAAAAAGAACTTGGGCTACTAGTGGGTACTTCTCATTTTTAGATGTCTAAAGTTTTGTTGTATCATTAAGAATGGAAGACTTGGTTGAATTGAAGTTTTACTTGGTTACTTTTGGAGGTGTCTTAGCGGGATAACATCTTATGGGTTGGTGGCAATCAATGGTACAGGTTTTGATTAGACTATTTTGTACATATTTCATACATACCCTATACTTTTGATTGTTTCCTTTCATTTCTAACCTACACTCCCATACTCCATTGTAAATATCCATTATATATACCTTAGCCTAACTATACAACCGTCCTATATGCCTATTTTGATGATGTACTTGGTGCTCACGCCATGTCGGTGAAGCTATGATCCTTGTTCAAGCCTATGGTAAGATATGCATCACGACCGTGCAATGAGTGATTATTCATATATATTCATCCCCAATAGTAAGTTCGTTGGAGGAGGAGGATTTTGATAGGTTCATTTGTTTCACTTTTGCTTAGTCGTGTTATTGAGGCTTGTGAATTGTTCAGATATTGTCAAACATTTCGGATTTTCATTTAAGATTAAAATTGCTTCACCAAAGTCCTTGTCATCGACATACTTGGTTTGGCTTCTTTTTGGAAATTTGTAATGTGTTTTATGTAGCTTCGTGCCAAGGAATGTTTTTTGCTTAATTTTCGGATTTTTTTTTTTTTTTTTTTTTTTTTTTTTTTTTTTTTTTTTTTTTTTTTTTTTTTTTTTTTTTTTTTCTTTTTTTTTTTTTTTTTTTTTTTTTTTTTTTTTTTTTTTTTTTTTTTTTTTTTTTTTTTTTTTTTTTTTTTTTTTTTTTTTTTTTTTTTTTTTTTTTTTTTTTTTTTTTTTTTTTTTTTTTTTTTTTTTTTTTTTTTTTTTTTTTTTTTTTTTTTTTTTTTTTTTTTTTTTTTTTTTTTTTTTTTTTTTTTTTTTTTTTTTTTTTTTTTTTTTTTTTTTTTTTTTTTTTTTTTTTTTTTTTTTTTTTTTTTTTTTTTTTTTTTTTTTTTTTTTTTTTTTTTTTTTTTTTTTTTTTTTTTTTTTTTTTTTTTTTTTTTTTTTTTTTTTTTTTTTTTTTTTTTTTTTTTTTTTTTTTTTTTTTTTTTTTTTTTTTTTTTTTTTTTTTTTTTTTTTTTTTTTTTTTTTTTTTTTTTTTTTTTTTTTTTTTTTTTTTTTTTTTTTTTTTTTTTTTTTTTTTTTTTTTTTTTTTTTTTTTTTTTTTTTTTTTTTTTTTTTTTTTTTTTTTTTTTTTTTTTTTTTTTTTTTTTTTTTTTTTTTTTTTTTTTTTTTTTTTTTTTTTTTTTTTTTTTTTTTTTTTTTTTTTTTTTTTTTTTTTTTTTTTTTTTTTTTTTTTTTTTTTTTTTTTTTTTTTTTTTTTTTTTTTTTTTTTTTTTTTTTTTTTTTTTTTTTTTTTTTTTTTTTTTTTTTTTTTTTTTTTTTTTTTTTTTTTTTTTTTTTTTTTTTTTTTTTTTTTTTATTTGTTTTTTTTTTTTTTTTTTTTTTTTTTTTTTTTTTTTTTTTTTTTTTTTTTTTTTTTTTTTTTTTTTCACCTACCTATAAAAACAAAACACAATTCACATATCCATAACCATAAACACGATACACCAACTCCAAAATAAATTTTTACTTGTAGATAGATATAAAAAATATCATTAATTTAAATTTATAAATATTTCATCAAGACTTAAATGGAAATTTTGAACTATGATAGACCAAAGAAAGAATATAGATTTCAGCAGATAACACTGCGCCGCAGTGGGAGTGCACTAGCCCCACTGCGCCGCAGTTACTAGAGAACAATGTTTCCAGGGGTATTCCACTGCGCCGCAGTGAGAGCACACCATGCCCACTGCGGCGCAGTCAGCTGCACGGGGAATCAGGGTTACAGCCTCTTTTGCATCAGATTTGAAGGGGGTATAAATAGAAAACATAACCCTATTTCCCAACTAATCAAGCTTTCTTTCTAGGAGTTGTTCTAGGCGAATTCTTCGGAGGATCATCTCAAATTTCATCAATTGATTCATTGAAGATTCAAGAACACCCATCTAGATCGTATCTACTTATCCGTTTTGCAATTTCTATTCAAACAATTTGGTACAATATGTTCTATTTCTATTTCATTTGTTATTTTCAATTTAGCATGAGTGGCTAGATTTCTAATCATCCACTTTGATGAAACTTGACGAATGATATGATTGCAATATTTTAATTCAAGAGTTGATTCAATTATCGTTCTGTCGTGATCTTTATCAATTAATCCCTTGTGATTTATTCTTTTGATGTTGATGGTTTATGTGTTCATCGTTAGTGGTACTAGGTGAATATGTTTATCGTTTCAATTCGATTGTCTATGGTCAATTGTCACCGGTTCATGGTATGACGGTGAATGTCAAATCTATAATAGGAGTTAATCGGTAAACGTGTTTGGAAACGGTTGGTGGTACCACGTTTTAATTCACATAGGCATAATTGGTAATTGGATAATCAAGCAAACTAATTGTTGGGGAGATTTTCTAGGCATTGGTGGTACCGGCTTGGGTAATTTAACTAGCAACTTAGGTGTTTGGGTGATTTGCTTGCGGTTGGTGGTACCACGCGAGCATTTCTATCCTTTCACGATTATCTTGTCAACTCTAATTAATTTGATCTTTATCGTGTGCAATCATAACTGAAGTCAAGTGGATTCGAAGTGGATGATCTTTATTTATATTGTTTGAACTTTCTTTACTTTCAATTGTCTTGTCATTTCAATTTCTTAATTTAATATTGTCAAAGTGAGGTAGCAATTCGGAGACGGTTCCATCCTTTTTCCCAAACTACTTTAGCAACAATTATTTCAAAACCAATCCCCGTGAACGAATTCGGACTTACCTTTTAGCTATACTATATACGAACGGGTCCACTGCCCGCAAGTGTGTAGTAGTCAGTTTTAGGGTATTTCTTGTTTTAATTTTTAAACTCGATTTTACACATCATATACTTTTGTAACATCATCTTTAATTATATAAAATGTAGAGAGGAATTATAACATGACACATCAGATTTTTTTTTTCACCTACCTATAAAAACAAAACACAATTCACATATCCATAACCATAAACACGATACACCAACTCCAAAATAATTTTTTACTTGGAGATAGATATAAAAAAATATCATTAATTTAAATTTATAAATATTTCATCAAGACTTAAATGGAAATTTTGAACTATGATAGACCAAAGAAAGAATATGCTAAATTAAAATAAATATATTTTTGTAATATGACATCATCTTTAATTATATAAAATGTAAGGAAGAATTATAACATGACACATCATATTTTTTCTTCTAGAAACAATCTTTCTTTATTAATAATAGAGATGCTTTTAACCAACTCACTTAGGTGGGTTGCCAGGTATTTTCTAAATCCATTATGTGGGCCTCAGAGGTGAGTTTTCCCCAAGGTCTCGGGTTCGAGTCTTTGGGTTTCTCATCTCAAGGTATTTTCCATGGGGGGGTGGAGGTCCAGCAAATCGCTGGTTAAAATTGTCTCCAGCACGTCTGAATCGAAACTAACTTTACAAAAAAAAAATGCTTTGTTTTTTTTTTTGTTTTTTTTTTGTTTTGACTTTTTGAAGGTTTTAAATTCAATTGAGATCAGTTTAAAATATTTGATATCCAATAAATTAGAACTTTATTCTTTAAAAAAATGAAACAAACTTATTATTGTAACAATGATACTCGTTTATTTCTAAACACAACTTTTTGACTTGATATATATGGTTGTTTTTCTATTCATATTTTTCTTTCTTGTGTATCTTATTACATTACTTTTTCAGGAAATATAGATATTAGCACGCCACCTAAATTTACATCATTGTAAGTTTGTAACAATTAGACATATGGAATAAACTAATTAATCAGTTAACCATTAAATGGTTTTTGTTATTTGATATCACCTACCTTAAAATGGAAGCAAACACCATAACTTCAGCTTTTTGGACATTTCTTTCTCCATATGCTTCGTTTGTTCCACTACGTACAAGAGATAAATGCCACTTATTAATGTAAGCAACTTTAGAGCACACGTTGAAGTGGGTCCTAACATGAAATCGACTTGTTAGTAGCTTCAGTTAATATTTTACCCTGAATTTTAAATTATTGATTTGTAAACATAAATGAAAGAAATTATTACTCGTATTCAGGTTATTCAAGAAATATAACTCTTTAAATCAAAATTATGTCGTTTAATTGAGATATTTCCGCACATATTCGTTGGTTACCCTCAATATGTGTACCTTATGAGATTCGAACTTGAAATTTTTTATATGAACATCAAGAGGCCTTACAACTAAAACCCTATATTAAATATACTTAGTCTTATACTAATATGGATTGAGAAATGTGACAACATCAAATGTATTGTGAATGAAGAAATATGTTATTGTGCGAAAAATATATTACCGTTTTATTATTAACTTAAATAAAGTCGCCGTTGTATATAGATAAACCTTATATGAATGGTGATGTGTTGTAAGTTTTTATTTTTTCTTTATTTGACAGAATATCAAATAGTAACTTCAAGTTAACAATAATTATACAATATTAATTACATTATTTTTACCCAATAGAACTTTTGTAAAAGATTATTTTAACTTCAAAATTCGTAGTCTAATCTATATTACATAATAAAAAGAATAGCCCCCCATGTTGAAAGTTACATGGAGAGAAATGTCTAAACTACCCTCCACAAAAAAACTCTTCCCTTTTCATTTGTAGTCATTCACACACACGCAACTCTCTCTCAATATCTCTCTCTTTTTATTTCATTTGCACCCCGATAATGGTATCCGCTGCAACGCGCGGATACCATGCTAGTAGTAGTTTATTAGCAAAAGAATGAATGCACTTTTCTGTTCCTTGGATCTAATGGGTTTTGGTAACTACAATCCACATGCAATATATGTTCCACAAAGTTCATAACTCGCCAAAAAAATATATAATATATATAAACAGAAATGATATTTTCTTAAAAAACTAGCCTAATTATATTATTAATAAACTTGTATAAATCAATTAATAAAATTAAGAGAGGGAATATATAGATTTCACATATCCTGTTCCACTTGTTTCTTCTCGTCTCATCTACAGAGACTATAAGGAATTGGTGGAGACTGTTCATGACCGGGTGAATAATTGGAAGAATAAATTTCTTTCCTTTGCTGGTCGCCTCCAGTTAGTCCAATCTGTTCTGTCTGCTATGCATGTCTATTGGTCCTCGATGTTTATTCTTCCAGCTAGAGTCATTAACGAGATTGAACAATTGTTGAGGGGTTTCTTATGGAGTCAGGGTACATTGAAGCGGGGTCAAGCTAAAGTTGCCTGGGATGTCGTTTGTAGGCCCAAAGATGAGGGTGGTTTAGGCATTCGAAGACTTGAATATTTCAATATTGCGCTCATGACTACTCACATTTGGAGACTCTTGGTTTTGAAGGAGTCATTATGGGTGAAGTGGATCCATATGCATAAAGTTAGGGGTAAAAGCTTATGGGAAGTTCAACCTACGGGATGTATGTCATGGGGTTGGTGGAAATTGATGGAAATTAGGCCATTGGTCCGAAATCACTTCTATTATAAACTTGGAAATGGCCATTCAGCTTCTGCATGGTTTGATTTGTGGGGTGATTTTTGTCCATTAATTAATGGAGTTACGCCAAGAATGGTTACAAATGCGGGCTTTGGTCTTACTTCTAAGGTGGTCGATATATCAGAAATGATATTTTCTTAAAAAACTAGCCTAATTATATTATTAATAAACTTGTATAAATCAATTAATAAAATTAAGAGAGGGAATATATAGATTTCACATATCCTGTTCCACTTGTTTCTTCTCGTCTCATCTACAGAGACTATAAGGAATTGGTGGAGACTGTTCATGACCGGGTGAATAATTGGAAGAATAAATTTCTTTCCTTTGCTGGTCGCCTCCAGTTAGTCCAATCTGTTCTGTCTGCTATGCATGTCTATTGGTCCTCGATGTTTATTCTTCCAGCTAGAGTCATTAACGAGATTGAACAATTGTTGAGGGGTTTCTTATGGAGTCAGGGTACATTGAAGCGGGGTCAAGCTAAAGTTGCCTGGGATGTCGTTTGTAGGCCCAAAGATGAGGGTGGTTTAGGCATTCGAAGACTTGAATATTTCAATATTGCGCTCATGACTACTCACATTTGGAGACTCTTGGTTTTGAAGGAGTCATTATGGGTGAAGTGGATCCATATGCATAAAGTTAGGGGTAAAAGCTTATGGGAAGTTCAACCTACGGGATGTATGTCATGGGGTTGGTGGAAATTGATGGAAATTAGGCCATTGGTCCGAAATCACTTCTATTATAAACTTGGAAATGGCCATTCAGCTTCTGCATGGTTTGATTTGTGGGGTGATTTTTGTCCATTAATTAATGGAGTTACGCCAAGAATGGTTACAAATGCGGGCTTTGGTCTTACTTCTAAGGTGGTCGATATATCAGATAATGACAATTGGAAATGGCCATTCAGCTTCTGCATGGTTTGATTTGTGGGGTGATTTTTGTCCATTAATTAATGGAGTTACGCCAAGAATGGTTACAAATGCGGGCTTTGGTCTTACTTCTAAGGTGGTCGATATATCAGATAATGACAATTGGAAATGGCCTGCAACTTGGAATTCCCTTTTCCCAAATTCTTTGGCTCCCATTTTGGTGGAGTCCCAAGATGATGTCCTACAATGGAAGGATCGACTTGGAAAACTAACAAATTTTTCTGTAGGTACAGTGTGGGAGGATATTCGCCCGAGAGATGGTATTGTTCAGTGGTACCATCTGGTTTGGTTCAATCATTGCATCCCAAAACATTCGTTCCTCTTATGGCTTGCAATCATAAAGAAGCTCAAGACACAAGATAGGCTACGGCATTGGGACCTGCAACAAACACTTTTGCTCTGCCCATTATGTGAGTTGCAATCAGACTCACATTCTCATCTTTTTTTTTTCTGTAGGTACAGTGTGGGAGGATATTCGCCCGAGAGATGGTATTGTTCAGTGGTACCATCTGGTTTGGTTCAATCATTGCATCCCAAAACATTCGTTCCTCTTATGGCTTGCAATCATAAAGAAGCTCAAGACACAAGATAGGCTACGGCATTGGGACCTGCAACAAACACTTTTGCTCTGCCCATTATGTGAGTTGCAATCAGACTCACATTCTCATCTTTTTTCCGAATGCCCTTTTGCCAAGCAGGTATGGTTCGAGGTGAATATGAAGGCTGATCTTCATCAACAATCGACCGTGTGGGAAGACATCATTCAGGATATGATTCCGTTTTCTAAGAAGACTTCTATATTTAGTGTGATTTCTAAGTTAACTCTTGCTGCATCGGTGTACTTCATATGGCAAGAAAGGAATGCACGCTTATTCAAAAAGAGGAAGCGAACGAAAGAAGAGCTGGTCCAGGCGGTGATCAAAACCATTAGATTAAAGCTGATGACTTTTAGGTTCAAGAATAACTTGAGGGCTGAGCGAGCTATGGTAGTGTGGAGATTACCGAAGGCGCTACTTAGTACTGATTCTTCTAGCTGATTAATGTTTATTACTAATTTAGGCTAGATAGGGTGTGATTGTATGGGGGGACTTGTTACCCCTTTCATATTTTTTGGCTATTGTTATGCATATGGCAACTAGCTGATATGGTACTCTGCTATATTACCTGATCTTTGTATTCTTTTTGTTAATATATAGAATCATCCGGGGTAAAACGACCCTTTACCTGAAATTAAGATATTTATAAAGAGGGAAATGATATATCTTTTTAGAAAACTAGTCTAATTATCCTTTTAATAATATACCCATGACACTTGTATAAATCAATAGATAAAATTAGAAGAGAATAAGTGAATTCTACATGTCATATTTTAAGATTACGAGACTATTTATTAAGATGATATATCATTTTTTTTATTAAGAAGATATATCATTTCTATATATAAAACAAATAGAAACACTGAAACACTATACGCTAATCTCCATTTTTCACTATTCTCTCTCTTATCATTACCAAGTGTCACTCATCATGCCTACAAATACATTCCAAAGACAGCACAAATACACACATACAAACACTAAAAACCATACACTTAAAGTCCAAGAATATGTTTAACTTGTAGTGGTGGTTGTGTTTTATACTCGTAGTAAAATGCAGTTGTTGACTCAAATGTAGCTTGGAATCTTGAAATTATTCTTATAGTTTCTTACTTATTTTAGGAAGACAATATTTGTACTCACATAAAAATATATTTTCCATACATAAAAATATATATGTATTATCTACTTGTACACATATGTACCTTTTGCGGATATAGAATAGTTTTTGTTTATTATATCACATCCCTTTATTTTAAATGAAATATTTTTAAGTAGACATATATATAACTTTTTTGAATAGAAATATTAATGGGACCATATATTGGTTGCTGGGGTGGTTGTGATTAAATGATGTTGGGTTTGTCCAACTTTTTTTCTTTTTCTTTTTTTATACGGAGTATATTTTTTTCATGGAAAATAAACCACACAAATAGAAAATACGAAAAGAAGAAAAGGTTTCCTAGCTGTATTAATTGTATACAACAAGCTAGACATCATTATTAATTACTATTGCTTTTTTGTCATCTAAAAAAGGAAAGAAACATGACCCGACCCATTTCAGTCTTTTGATACTTTTAATGTATTGTTTGTTACATGTTTGTATAAGTCTTGTATTTGAAGTTTATTATAAGTTTGTTTTGATGTTTTTTTATTGGGAAAGTGAAGATCATCAACCATGGCTCCTGCTGGGAAAGCTTTGGTGTTTTATCATGAAGCCAATGACTGGTAAATTCTTACTATATCTATATATATATATATATGGGAAATTCTTACTATATGTATGTGTATATGTATATGTATAGTTGGTGATCACTAAATTTAAAGTTGAAAAGTGAAAAACTAATGGTATGATATATATATATATATATATATTTAAATGTAAAAACTAATGGTATGATATATATATATATATATATATTTGATGATGTGTTGTTTATTAAGTAGTTTCAAATAACAAAACTGCATTTGATAATATGTTGTATCATGTATGTATTCAAAATGGTTAATGTAACTTTTAGAATAGGTAATATGTTAGTGTTCTTAAAACTAATGATTCATGTTGACCATAAATAATGACAATCATACTTGGTTTGCTTAAGCACTCGAATCGCAATAACTTTTTTGTTTTGTTTATGGCCAGGTTTTGTAATGCAAGTTTGCCAAGTGATATAAATGTTGTCATAGACAAAATAAACTTCCATCTACACAAGGTAATGTTTCTTTGCAATATGTTATTGCTTTGATTTTTGTTATATATGCAAACAATATATCTTGCTAACTGAATCATCAAAGGCCATACCATATGTGTATTATGTTCCATATGGTGTCTTATGTGAGAATTTAGATCATAAAAATTACTGCTTTATCATCATCAGATAATCCAAACAAAATTTCTCATTCCAATTTTAAATTTCAAGATTTTTTTGACCCTTTCTATAGTCCTTCCTAGAGGTAATAGTTTTGGCATTCGGGCTATGAAAGGGTTAGCTAACACAGGTGAAATAGGTCGAACATGTATATAGTCAATCGAAGATGCATAAAACCTACTAAAATGTGTTATTCGAAGTCATTTTACTACTGAAATACGAGTAGTATATATTTTCTAATCAGATCATAAGTTATTAAAACAAAAATTATGTGTTTTGACCCATTACCCAACCTACCAGACTCCTCCATGTCCCCCATTTTGCCACCTTTAACCTTGCCATAGCCCATATGTATCATATTCTGCGTTCTTTGCATTTAGTTTTTCACCTCTATAACAAGTTATGTATACCAAGATTCTTTCGTGTTTTTCCAGTTTCCCCTATCATCAAGGTGCAAAAAAATAGAAAGATTAATCGAAGAAACTCAAAACACTGATGGAGGAGACTCTTGCACCGTCAGCCTAGATGATATCCCTGGTGGTACCGATGCATTTTTGGTTGCTGCTAAATTCTGTTATGGTGTCCGGATGGAGCTTACACCGAGAAATATAGTTATTGTATATTGCGTGGCAGATTATCTTGAAATGTTTGATGAGTATGGAGATGACAACTTATTAGCCAGGGCAGAGAATTACTTCCACAAAAATGTACTAAAAAACTGGAAGGATTGCATGGTTGCTCTTCAAAGTTGTGAGAATGTTATGACACAAGCAGATAACTTGCAGATTATTAGTAAATGTTTAAATGCTATATCAATGATGGCGTGTACAGATCCCAGTTTGTTTGGGTGGCCGATGATGATGTATGGTCGATTACAGAGCCCAGGTGGCAGCATTTTGTGGAATGGAATCAATACAGGTGCAAGAATCCGAAGCTCAGAATCTGATTGGTGGTTTGAAGATGTCTCTTATCTTAGTGTGAATTTGTTTGAGAGGCTTATTAAGACTATGCAAGCTAGGGGACTTCGGCCCGAAAACTTAACAGGTGACATAATCCTTCTATATTTTACATTGTTTCCTAGAGGTTGCAATACAGGTGCATGGGGCCACTTGGTAGAATGTTTTACGCTGGGTTTCAGGGATATAATCGGTACTTTTAACGTGTTGGTCAAAGTTGGAGGGGTTGGGGACGAGCCGTCAACATTTCCTATCCATTTTAACCTTAACCCGTTACCAAACCCATCCAATTTGCTTCCATTAGCGTAAGTTATACATCAAACATGGTCATAGGTCTCTGAAAATATGTATTGTTCTTATTTTTTGTAGGAGCTATAATGCACTATTGTAGGAAGTATCTCCATGGGCTAGGCAGATGGCAAAGTGGGCAAAACTCTAAGGTTAAATCCATTGCTAGTTTTAGCATGAAACCTGCCATTGTTGATCAACGAGTTCTACTGGAAAGCATTGTGGAATTGCTTCCAGAAAGAAAAGGAAAATCGTTTTGTCGTTTCTTATTAGGACTTTTACGGGTTGCTTTGATTTTGGGTGTAAACGGTAAGTGTCAAGACTCTCTTGAAAAAAAGATAGGAATGCAATTGGAGCTTGCAACACTTGATGGGCTATTGATTCCTACATATTCAGATTCTGATACTTTGTATAACAGTGACTGTGTTGAAAGGATAATCAATCATTTTTTAACTTCAGAACAAACAGTTGATACTTTTTCTCCATCGTCAATTATCTCAGAAGTGTCGCCATCCTCTTTACCCTTAAAGAAAGTTTCAAAGCTTGTCGACAATTATATGGCAGAAGTTGCATCTGATGTGAACTTGAAACCTCAACAGATACGGTCACTCGCAGCAGCTCTTCCTGAATCGGCAAGATCTTTGAATGATGGCTTATATAGAGCTTTGGATATATATTTCAAGGTATATTTCTTATTCTCAGCCCGTTTTATGTAACAATCTACAGATGTGACAAAATAGGCTGGTTGGGTTGTGATCAAAATAGGTAATTTTGGTCGAAATTGGTTGGGTTTATTGAAACACTTTTTGCCCACTTATTACCATATTAATCTTATTTCTGTCACCAAGCAGTTTAGAAGATTGTATGCATTAAAATTACACTTTGGTCAATTTTTTGACCTGTTCGACCCGTTTCTTCCCTAACTGGTTCATAAGTAAACAGTCAGACTTTGCCAACTATGGTAATTTCAAGTAGATGTTTTGGAAAATGAAATCTTCATCAAATGCAATTCTGTTTACTCATATAGGCTCACCCTTGGCTACCGGAGGAAGAAAAAGAACAACTTTGCAACATAATCGAATATCAGAAGCTTTCTATTGATGCTTGTGCTCATGCCTCTCAAAATGAGCGCCTCCCACTTAGAGTTGTTCTTCAAGTATTGTTTTTTGAGCAAATGCAGCTGAGAACATCGCTAAGTAATGTATTGCACGACGAAAACGTTCCTACAGGTCCACTGAGTATTGTACCAAGTGGTGGCCAAATTGTACAGAGAGACGGGTGGGTGACAATCGTGCGTGAGAATAATGTTATGAAAGTGAACATGGAAAGATTGAGGTCTAGAGTAGGCGAACTTGAACAAGAGTTCAACAGAATGAAGGAAGAGATGAAAAGGGTTACTAGAACGCATAGTTCTCTTGATTCTCATTGGTTTCTTTCAAGAACGTTTGGAAAATGTAACCTTCTTCCAGAATCATCAAATGTGAAGGAAGATGTTGTGCAAAGCACAACACCCTCCACCCCACGAGGGTCAACTGACCTGACTCGACCCTCCCATCATTCCAAGCATCGTTAATGTTTATACATTGTAAAGTGGACAGAAATTTCAACAACCCAAGAAGGGGAGAAAATTTTTAAATTGGTTGGGAATTTACAAGCTTTGTAAGTAGTTTCAACGGTTCATGACACCAGAAAATCCACCCCAGATGTTTTCGATATCATGGATGGGGACATCTGTTATGGATTTTCTCTGCTTCTGTAAATTCTTGGGGAGTTAAAAAGCATTCGGATCAAAAGCCCGTCTGGCACATTCTTTGTCAGTTCAAGTATATAATACAGGTATGCGATGAAAGTATGATACCATAGTTTACTAGTTTAATATTTTTATTTCTTACAATAGAAATTAATGTCATACTTTGATTATTAAAGATAAATTTCACTTTCGATTGCTATAGTAAGTAAAAGTAACACATAATGTCGTTTTCCATGAGATGAGGTCTCGATATCATCTTGAGAGTGTACACAACCTTAACCTACCTAAGATAAAAAGACTGATAGATTAGGCTCTCCAAACTTGTCGGACATGAGGATCGAAAGTGATCGCAACCATGAATAAATGGTCCTGAAACATGACTATATACCAATTCAAATAGAGACCAAGTTCTGTAAATAGATAGCAGACAATCATGACCCACGAATAAAAAAAAATCATACATAATTTTTGTCACGCCCTTGAATCGAACTATCATAAAACTGGATTTGACCTAGTCGATGCCATCATTTCTTGCGAGATAGGTAAGACACAAACGAAGCAGCGTAAAGTGCGAAACAAAAGCCAATGATAAATGCATCACCTACTTACCAGACAACAAAGAGTGACAAACCATCAACTCAATTTCCCCAAAAAGTGCAAGTCAGATTGAGAAGAATTAGTTACAGCAATAGTTGACATACCTTTAGTTAGTTCCTTAAAAGATGCTCTCGGCGTCCATTTGGAATCAAGAAATTTCTTCAGATCTATAGCATGCTCACATTCTGGGGCAATCTGTTTAATTGACGTTATATAAATGTACTAAAATACTTTTCAAATTTTTCTTATAATAAATGTACAAAATGAAGAAACTAGCATATAGATGCATTAAATATACAAGAAACTGAGGTCCCACACAAATGAAACTAAGTACAGAATATATGGTCATACCGAGTGAAATAAACTCAAAAAGACTAATCTAGAAACGCTTATCTCGATGAAGGATAACATAAATTGAACTATATACCACACTAAACCTTTACAAATTCAACATAAACTGAAACAAAATGAAAAAGTAATAATTTGAATGACATATTTCATGCCATAACCATTTTGTCTAGTTTCCTGCTCATAATAAGAGAAAGTTTTCCTTCTATGAAAGTACTATTGAAGGTCACATTATAATAATAAATCCTAGCAACTATATCAATGTAGTTGATGTTGCTCACTCATGTAAATCCACAAATTTCAATTTCTACAACTACCATAACAAAGTGTCAAAAGCGCTGCACTCGTTTTAAATAAAAAAGGCCACGAAGAGTTTCCTTATGTACTGCAAATAGGATGGCTAATGTAACTCAGATCTGTGTCCTCCAGGTCATAAATGATTACTAATATTTCAAATGAGCTAAACGAATAAGAGTGCTATGAGGTCATTTAAGGACAAAAAACCATACCTCCAAGCAACAATCAAGAATGAGTCTACTCCTCGAGTAGTTCCCCATATTAGAATACCGAATAGCATATATACACATCTCTCTTTCTATGGATATCTTCAAACGATAATAAAATAGTGCAGCGCCCATATCTGCTTACATAATCATCATAAAAAAGTTAAATTAGTTAGTTGAGCACCACACCAGTTGAAGAAAGAAAATTGTTATCTTGAACCATTTTACCATCTCAGATTTTGATTTTACATTTAGCAATACAAATTAGTGACACTGACATCCCATCAACTCTTTTTCTCAAAGTAACAATACTTTACATTACCTTTCTTAAAACGGTCTTCGACTGCAATCTTGAATGTCATTGCCTGTAAAGTCCATAGTTTACAGGTGTATTGAGAAAATAGTGTAGCAAATAAATCCATTTGATATATCAACTAAAATGATGGGAACAAAGACAATAACACTTGAAACAAAATATGATCAAACCAGCTGAAACAAACCAATGAAATTTATCTAAAAAAGATGACCTCAACGGCTCGTGTAGGATACAATGTGTTGGTAGTAAATCCAGGTAAGCCAGCGGCAACACCAACCATCTTGGCAGCAGAGATGAGCATATCTTTTACTCCCTCTGCAATATCATATAACAGAACACTTTCAAACCCTCAGACTTCATTTTCTAAAGAGTTATATGTAAAAGTAAATCTCTTTTTCTTTAAAGTGAATATAAGGTTGTCCCATACCTAAGCTTAGGTTTTTATAAAAGAGATGATGTCTTATTTTTAAATTTTTTACGAAATTTTTATATATGGAAACTTATTAATCTAACTACTCCCTCCGTCCCACTAAAAGTGTCCTAATTTGAATTACTCAACTTTGACTTAATTTATATTTTTTTGTGTTATATAATACTTGATGAAAGTTATACCGATGTAAACATATTTAAAACTCAATTAATTCATATAACTTTCATTGAGTATTATACAACAATAAAAATATTTAAGGTCAAAGTTGTAAAAGATTGACTTTGAAAATTTAAAAGTGGACACATTAAGTGGGACGGAGGGAGTATTTTTTTTGCCAACTTATTTATATTACATCACCAATCACCAATGATCATGGTCTTATATCGGCAACTTATTAATCTAACAACTTATTTATACAACAAATAATAAATAAACTATTATTTTAACATAACAACAACTCTTTATATTACAATCACCAATGATCATGGTCTTATATCGGCTATAGGAAAGAGCGGAAAAGCAGGCTATATGTGCGAAGCTGGCTGCCACCATCCTTAGCCGATAACAAAAATTTTGAAATATATTTATTTTTAAAACTAAAAGTTTTGACTTAATTGAACTTAAATATTCTAAAAATTATCTACCTCTGCGCATCACTCGGGTAAATTTCTAGTATACATCGATCTGTGTGTATAAACTTAAAAATCATGTAACCCTTACCTAATAATTAAAAAAACTTTGAAATAATTCAAAGGTATAAGTTACAACTTACACGTTCACTTACCTTCTTTAAAACGATTTTCAATTACTAATGTGAGAGCAAATGCCTTCCAACATAGAGGAGAAATCTGTAAATCCACATGCCCCAAAATGAGTAAGACATGTAACAAATAGATGCCCTGGGCATCTCAATCGATACAAGATATCAGAATCGAACAAACCCAAAGACAACTTAGTAATTAATGACAAAAGCATGTGAAACAAACTATATAAAGCAATTGGAAAACCACCATGCTGCATGTAGGATATAGAGCATGATTTAGACACACTGGAAAGTCTAGGTTCTCATATGACTTGTGATTCATGACTAACTTGTTCCGAGTCGAATAGACTTGAAACTCTAACGAGTACCGGGTCAACTTATGTAACCAAATAATTAAATGATCATATAGCTACCGCTTCCACCAAAGAAACCCCTAAAATTCCCAAATAATTGATGGTAAAAATATGATTACCTTGTTATTGAAAATTTGAAATGCTTGCCAATGCGCATGGTAGTAGGTTATTTCTTATTTTATTAAGATTTAAGAAGATGGGGGAAACAAGATGGTAAAGAAAAATAAAAGCAAGGTTCCATGGGTAAGTGTCAGTCTACGCGAAATTAGAGGGTAAAAAAGATAGACCTATAATCAAGGTTAGAAAACTCGTGACTCGGGATCGGCGAGGGGGGAGTCATGATTTTTTAAAATCGGATCGAATCGGGGAGAAATCGAATGGGTTTTTTATATATAAATAATAACTTATGAAATTATATGTAAAAAACTTGAAACTTAAACATAATTGTTTAAAAACATTAACATGATGCTTCAAAGTTCAAACAATTAACAAACACTTAAACCAATTTAAGATTTTATTAAAATTTTAATAAAGAAAAACAAAGTTGGCCCGATTTTTGACCCGAGTTGGCCAATTTTTGACAAGGCCGGCCGAGTTTTATCAATGTTGACCCAATTTTTATCCGTTGACCTATTTTTAGTCTAATCCCATCGTCTCCTAAGACGGCCAATCCCTGATCCAATCCCGATTTCTTGGCTAATCTGGTCGATTTTTACAACACTGCCTATAATGTTTACGCATTCCATGATCTTTACCACTATGAAGAAAACCACCGGGACACAACACCAATGACCTTAGTTAAGAGGGACCATTCCAAAAACCAGCTTGTTTGCTTTCACTATGCGGGAACTTTCACCATTAAGAATGCTCCAACATGTTCGTCTATAACTACTTACTAGCAAATTTGTAATATTTTATTTAGTAAATAATTTATAATGATTAACTTGTATGTATATAGTGACTCTTAGCCAAAAGATCGTACCTCCAAGCAACCATTAACAAGATCCAAGCTTTTCGAGTAGTTCCCAATTCGATAATACCCGACAGATTGTAGATACATTAGCTCTGTCTTTCTCATGGCGCTAATAGGGAAGAGCAATAAGCCAGCTACAACCAGGTAAAATAAGGAACAACCTACTATTAGCTAAGCACCACATGTAAATGATCATTTGACCCATTTCAACTTGAAATTAAGAGTATCGTAATCATGAGAACAACTATTTTTAATAGGTTGAAGTTTACATAGACGGGAGTACGGGTTTGGTATTATTAGACCAAAAATTTTTGTAGATATAAAAAAAAGTTACATGAACATGTAGCTATACCACATGTCATATGGTTCACCTTCAAGGATAGTTATTGCACAATGTATATTTTCGGGTTCATCTGAGTGAACAAGAGCCGATAACAAGTGAAGACGAGCCTCAATTTTGTGTTTGCCAGAAGAAGCATCAAACACCCGCTCACATTCCTGTAACGGAATCAAAATTAAAATGTCATAAGAAGAGATTCGTGAAGAAGCATGGTAAATATCAGAGAGTGGCCTAAGCCTTACACCCATTTGATCGTGGATATGTGAAGCTCACATAAGTTGAAGTTCATGATAACATCCTTTCCAAGATCTATCACGAGTCCTAAAAATATATTATTAATAAATAAAAACGACAATAAACATACAATTGACATCTTAGGAGGTGTTCGGTATTATATTTGGTATCAATCACTATGGTTTTGGTTTTTGAGTAAAAATGGATTGATGGGTTTGAACCAAAGCAACGAACCAAACACTTCCAAGGGGAATGACAACGATTTCTTCATTCCTATTCCATTCCCAGTTGTTTAAATTTATGAGAATTTAGTCGAATGAAATTTGAAATTTCTTACGTTAACTTAACACACGAAGAAAATTCAAATTCCATTCCACCAGGAACACTATTGAAGATATTGTGGTATGTGGGGCCCGTACTTTGGTGATTTACAGTGGAGGATTGTTTCCCTCCCAATCCGTTTTGGAGGGTTGGGGCTCCTCACGGCTGAGGACGTTTCCACCTATGCTTTCGTGGCTTCAAGGGCTCAATCATGGAAGTTGCAGGATCACATTCTACGGGGATGTGGGGTCGTTGGTCTTGACTCGGACTATGAACAGGTATTGGGGAATTTACATGTGTCCCTCCCAGATTTTGATTTAGGCGGTTTTTCTAACAAGGATACCGCCCCCCCAAAGGCTCAACAAACTTTGGCGAGTGCCCTTTATAGTAAAACCGTCCAAAGTCTTGGGGTTGATTACAATTTGACCCCGCGGCAGAAAGCAGTGCTAGAATGTTTACAAGGGCCACATGCACAGGATTTCTTATCTGTTGTCCCCATTGAGGGACTCGGGCAACACATGTCTGCGATTGAATATAGGGCGATCCTTAAATATCGCTTAATGATCCCATTGTTCCCAGTTGATGAGCCTTGTCCGGTGTGTCATAAGGCCTGTTTGGATAAGTTTGGGGAACATGCGGTGCATTGCAAGGAATTACCGGGCTTCAAGTATCGGCATGATCTGGTTCGGGATGTGTTGTGGGATGTCCTAAAGAGGGCAGGGATAGCGGCAAAAAAGGAGGCCCCAGTGAATTTTCTAACAGATCCAACTGAGGGGAGGTCTACCTTGCTGGTATTTGGATGGATTGGTGGGAAACACGCTTGTGTGGACGTGACCGTGTCCCCCCTTGTTGACCTACGAGATAATGGTTTTCTTGCAGGGCTGTTATGAAGGCTGAATTGAAAAAAGTTGAGAAACATGACAAAACTTGCACCGAAAATCAACATGTTTTTGTCCCTTTTGCCTTCGATACCTTTGGTTTATTGGCCCTAGAAGCTGTTAGATTTCTCAATAGAGTACAGAGGGTCGTTCATAGCAATTTCTCGACTCCTAGGGACCAAGGGTTTGTTTTTAGTAGGATAGGATTTGCTATTCAGAAAGGGGTGGCGGCGCAGCTTGTTGCCCGTTTGCCTACCATCGTGTTGTAAAACATTTAACCATTATAAATAAAAAAAGAAAGAAAATTCCAAATTGGGGAAGGTTCACCGAATTAAAAGGAATTTGACATTATGCTTCTTGTCATATGTTAAGTCAGCATGCAGAATTCCAAAATTCCTTCCCTTAGTGACTAAAATCAATAATGAAGGTTTTTTTTACAATAATGAAGAGCCTATATATACGCATACCATCGAAACAGAGGAAGATGTCCTGATGACAAATACCATACAATAATAGATGAAAATATAATTTTACTTTTTTTTAATAAAAGAAAAAAGGCGAAAGAATTAATTAAAAAAAAAAGAGTAAGATTACTTACACTATAGATTTAGGGTTGTACCAAGGAAGAAAAGTATCGGGGTCATTGATTAAGGCGTCTGCCAGCCTTAAGAATAATTCACTGTTACCGTTCATCGTTTGTTTCTTTTTCTCGTCCTTCTCCGCAGAAAAAAAAAACCTAACAAGTTTTACTCATAAACACGAGAGTTCTGTCTTTTT
This sequence comes from Erigeron breviscapus, assembly GCA_034093135.1. Lineage (NCBI taxonomy): Eukaryota > Viridiplantae > Streptophyta > Magnoliopsida > Asterales > Asteraceae > Erigeron > Erigeron breviscapus. The sequence goes on from CM067171.1 coordinate 99,104,316, forward strand.
ATCTCCAACTCACCTCGTATTTATAACCTCTCACTTTCTATCTCCCCCTTACCAATATACTAAAAACGGAAAGCATGATTTAAATGATATATTTTATTTTTTTTGGAAAGTGAATTTCGCTGAAAACTTCGTGTCGCGATTCGACAGCGGAAGGTCTAGCATACGTTGTCTTAACCAGGTCCGCGCTAGAGAGCTCCCTCGAAGTAGAAATGCCTATTTCAAATACCCGATGGGGGAAAACCCCTACTAATCCGCCCGAATGCACGACGATTAATAGGGGTAAACCCTGTCCCCTCAGACTTGAACCTGGAAATACCCAAGCCAAGTCCTCATTAATGGACTTAATTCCTATGTCCTGCTCAAGACTTGAACACAAGACCTCAAATTTCTTAAAAATGTATCATATTTATGTTTTGATTATAAAAAAACTATATTTTCAAATTGTGAGCAATAATAATACATCATTAGTTTGGGCATTAATTCTCTTATTATCTGTCATCGTGTCATTCCACGTCATTAAAAAATGGTCACATTCTAACATCATACAAGACTAGATTCAATGTTATATCATCTATATTTATAAGTCCCAAAAATCTCATTTTCTATTTATTCTCATAATTACAAAGACTAAAGTACTCAATATTCATAATGAGATTATCTCTATCTCTATCTTTATCTCTATATATATCTACTATCTCTACTACATTATAAAACATTTGTTGCCGCCAAAATTTTTTAACTTTTCAACTAAGTTTTTGAAAACCCTATAATCTCATATTATTTGTTCACTAATTTAAATATATTTACCTAAAATTACTATAATACCCTTAGAGGAAATCTCAGCTACTCATTTTCGTCTCTCTCCTCTAATCTCAACCACTCATTTTTTTCTCTCCCCTTCATAAATCATTTTATTCCTCTAATTCATTCAAAATCTTTTATCTCAAAAATCGTACATAGATAAATTATAAAAATTATGAGTGTTCTTAAAGTTTCATGCTTTTTCATTAGAGAGGTCATTCGATATACTTTCGACGAATTTTTAAATCCGAAGGCAGAGCCCGTACGGCTAAGACATTTAGCTATCACACTCTATGACCTATCACCTCCACCATCTCACCGCCGTAATGCGCGGTTACTTTCTCTCGTCAAGATAATTAGCTGCTTGAAATCATTTGCATAGTCATCTTAATCCATTGCATGAGCTTTCTCTATCCTCAATTGTACCCAAAATCATCATCTCTAAAACGTATCTTTTAATTTCTTACTCACCTTTTGATTTGAGATAAAAAGAGGATCTGTTGTTGTTTAACATGGATTATTATCACTTGAATGAAGAATCATTGAATTGTTATTTGCATAAAACTTGAGCTTTTCTTCCTTTTTTCTTCTTCATAGTCACGCGCACTCACACACTTTCTTTTCCAGAACGGTTTAGAAGATGGGTTTTGGTGGGGGAAACGGTTTTGGGCAGATGGCAAAGTGGGCAAAATACCAAGGTTAAATCCATTGCAAGTTTTAGCATGAAACCGGCCTTTGTTGATCAACGAGTTCTACTAGAAAATATCGTGAAACTACTTCCGGAAAGAAAAGGAAAATCGTTTTGTCGTTTCTTATTAGGACTTTTACGGGTTGCTTTGATTTTGGGTGTAAACGGTGTCAAGACTCTCTTGAAAAAATGATAGGAATTCAATTGGAGCTTGCAAAACTTGATGGGCTATTGATTCCTACATATTCAAATTCTGATACTTTGATTTTTGGACCTGTTCGACCCGTTTCTTCCCTAACTGGTTCATAAGTAAACAGTCAGGCTTTGCCAACTATGGTAATTTCAAGTAGATGTTTTGGAAAACGAAATCTTCATCGAATGCAATTTTGTTTACTCATATAGGCTCACCCTTGGCTACCGGAGGAAGAAATAGAACAACTTTGCAACATAATCGAATATCAGAAGCTTTCTATTGATGCTTGTGATTATGCCTCTCAAAATGAGCGACTCCCACTTAGAGTTGTTCTTCAAGTATTGTTTTTTGAGCAAATGCAACTGAGAACATCAAATGTGAGCAAATGCAAATGCAACGAGGGTCAACTGACCTGCCTCGACCCTCCCATCATTCCAAGCATCGTTAATGTTCATACATTGTAAAGTGGACAGAAATTTCAACAACCCGAGAAGGGGGGAAAATATTTAAATTGAATGGGACTTTACAAGCTTTGTAAGTAGTTTCATCGGTTCATGACACCAGAAAATCCATCCCAGATGTTTTCAATATCATGGATGTGGACATCTGTTATGGATTTTCTCTGCTTCTGTAAATTCTTGGGGAGTTAAAAAGCATTCGGATCAAAAGCCCGTCTGGCACATTCTTTGTCAGTTCAAGTATATAACACAGGTATGCGATGAAAGTATGATACCATAGTTTATTACTTTATATACATGTTCAGTTTCCACAAAACAGGTATTTGAGTTGTAAAAGATGTCTATGCAAGTCTCTCTCTCTCTCTCTCTCTCTCTCACACAAATGCACAATACGAGGTATGGACATATTAAAGTGCCCGTGTTCACCAAGGAGCAACGCATCAAAATTACTATTTGTAAATTGAACAATTGCTATGAGCGAACAACTGCTTTGAGCCATTACGATGTTATCTTTTCTATTTGCTCTGCAATGGAAGACTACGCTAACATCACAAATATAGTAATTCGTTATTGTTGCCCTATGTTGACCCCGTTATGCAGCTTGCCATTTCATCTCAAAGATATGCATGAAATACATACAGTTGACTCTTATCAACATGCAACTTTATTATTGTTCATGGAGAGCTTTTCAACCTATTTGATTTATGACTTGGATTTCTGACAAGCATTACGGTGAATGTATTGGTATTTATTCCTCTTAGAACTGTTTGTCGTTATCGAAATCTAAAACTAGCAGACACGGGACTATAATTGACTGATAAACCTGAATCATCTGACGAAATTAGAGCAGGATTCACCTCCCTATCTCAGAAGTCAAAATTCTCTAGTTTAATATCATCAAGTACTATGCCATATACGTCACTGTTACTTTACAAGAACGCCAAAGTACTTTTTTCGTCCATGTGGTTTTTGAAATAGACATTTTTCATCCTCGCCGTTAACCTTTGGCTAAAATTATCTCCGTGGTTTGCATTTCGTCCCTGCCGTTATAACTTTGCCGTTAACCCCCTCACATGCAAGTCACGTGAGGGGCATTTTCGTCTTTTTATAGAGTTAAGTGCAAAAATCGTCCCTGTGGTTTGTCGTTTTTGCATTTTTCATCATCGTCGTTAACAAATCCATGAGAAGTTTTCAAAAAAACAAAACAAACAAAAATTACCGGTAACAATTTAATCCAAACAAAACAAATACCTATATACCTACATTTGAGGGTCTGATCAATCACTTTCAGATGCAAACACGTACATACAGTATTACCCATAATACCGGTATCGGAGGGTACTCCGGTACAACTATTTCGGTATTTTCGGTATTTTTCGGTAGTACCGTTCCGGTATTTCCGGTATTCTCGTTTTTTTATTTTTTGAATTTTTTTAAAAATTATTCTTAGAATACTTTAATGTTATCTATTTGGTACTCCCTCCGTTCCACTAGAAGTGTCATGTTTTGAATTTTCAAAGTCTAACATTTATAACTTTGACCTTAAATAATTTTATTTGTGTTAGATAATATTTGATGAAAGTTATATAAATTGATTGTGTTTTAGACGTGTTTTTTAATGGTATAACTTTTATCAAGTTTTATATAACAATAAAAAATATATTTAAGGTCAAAGTTTTAAAATAAAGACTTTGAATATTCAAAGTAGGACACTTCTAATGGGACGGAGAGAGTATTATTTTTGAGTGAATTATAATTATATTTTGACTATTTTCGTTAAATTGTAGTAAGTTTTATAACATTTAAAAAAAAATTAAATTAAATTAGCCGTACCGGCCAGTATTAAATTAGATCCTCATATGTAGGTATATATAGGTTTTTGATTTGAGTTTGCTTTGGTTTTTGATTAAATTTTTGTTTGGAGATTTGTTAAATAAAAGGATGAAAAATGCAAAAACGACAAACCATAAGGACAAATTTTGCACTTAACCATAGGGACAAACCATGAAGATGGCTGAAAAGACATAAATGCCCCTCACGTGCAAGGCACGTGAAGGGGTTAACGGATCCAATGACGAAATGCAAACCACAGAAATGATTTTAGCCAAAAGTTAACGGCGAGGATGAAAAGTGCTTATTTGAAAAATCACAGGGACGAAAAAAGTACTTTGGCCTTGCAACAAATCTTAATATATACTAAAAGGCAACTAACCTAACCTCAATTGACCAATCATAACTTTCAATTTTACTAAATTTTGATTTTGAACATGTGATTAAATTAGGATAAGTCGACCAATTTAAATTTACTAATTTGGCTAAACTAATTTGGATTGACTATAATACTAGATAAGTCGATCAATTTGTATTTCTAATTTGGATAAACTATAATCAAATTATTTATAAAAATAATGTCGACCAAACCCCACCGTATGTTTGGTATATAATATTATTAATTAATTAATTATTGAATATCATTATAATTATCATTATCTTTATTTTTTATTTTTTTTCATCTTTAACTATATTGGTAGAAATATTTATATCAATATTTTATTTTATATTATTAATTTTAATAAAAACTAATTCTAATATTGTTGTTATTGGTAATTCTAATCAGACTTTAATTAGGATAAATATTTTTTTTATTGGTAATTGAAATCAAACTATATTGAGGATAAATATTTTTTTTATTGGTAATTAATCAGACTTTAATTAGGATAAATATTTTTTTTATTGGTAATTCTAATCAGACTTTAATTAGGATAAATATTGTTGTTATTGGTAATTCTAATCAGACTTTAATTAGGATAAATATTTTTTTTATTGGTAATTGAAATCAAACTATATTGAGGATAAAATTTACTTTTTTTTGCAAGATATCAATGAAAACTCAGTCAATTATGTAATCAAAGTTAAAATATTACCATTTATGATTTAGCATTCAGTATTAATATTTGAATATCTCAATTTCTTTTTAACTATATTTTTACATTTAACGTCGTATAAGTATTTTTTTTGTTCCATATGTTAATTCTTAGTTGAGAAAATCACATGATTAGCCAAATTTCATTGTGATTATACCAGATTAGCCAAGTTTTTTTGGATTTTCACAAAATAGCCAACAAAATCGCAATAAAATGAGAAAATCGCAATGAGATCTCAAAATCGCAATAAAATGAGAAAATCGCAATGAGATCTTCAAAATCGCAATGAGAACATCAAAATCGCAATAAGATTAACAGAATCGCAATGAGATTATGAAGAATCGCAACGAGATCCTGAGAATCGCAATGCGATTCTTCTGTAGAATCTCTATGAGATCCTGCATAATTTCAACTTGGCTAATTTGGTATAATCGCAATGAAATTTGGCTAATTACGCGATTTTCTCTTCTTATTTTGATAATATTGTAAAACCCGTGTATTTGACACGAGTCTAAAATCTAGTTTGTAACTATATCTACACACAAGAAATGTTACATGTCTTGACATGTTACCCAACCCACCCACGTTGCAGATATAGTTGCATGTTAAAGTTTGAGCTATGTATATCTCGTATATGTATATGACGAAAACCCTCTTACCTGTTGTTTAGAGCTCAAGAACGGATTTTATTTTGATAACAAGTGAATATGATAAATACAACAGTCATGAAACAAGCATCAAGTGAACGACAATTTATTCAAAACACATTCTTTCAAAGAATAGATATAGTTATTTAACAGATAAAGAGAGACGTTGTAAGATAAGCAACTTAAATTTCTTAAAAGGCCAACAATATTGCAGGTTGTCACAGGCTGTATAGAAAGATGTCTCAGAACACTAGTTTGCAACATAAATTTACTGGTTCTGGCTACTGATAAAAGAGAACCTTTAAGTTACAGAGCGAACCAACCAACAAATCAATACAATAAGCAATAAAAAAAACGCCGCTTATCTATCATGCCTCAGCTACACCATCACATAGCTATGAAAATGGTATAAATTCCCCCACAAAACCACAGGGGAAAACTAGTATATAAAAATAAAAGTTTTCCAACTCCAAGTAATGCCAGATCTAAATAACCATACACATTTGGGAACTTCAAGATGACAAGATCAAGAATGATACACCAGATTCCCAGAACCCCGGAACTTTACCACCACATACACTCAAAACTTGACCACCATCTTTTTCCGTGACCAGCTATGTACAAAAAGATGATTTTGTCCTGATGGATATGAAAACACTACTAGTTCCACTCTCGACAGTTGCCACATTTCCAACCAGTCTCGGGCTCCCAGGATGAGTCCTCGTCCCATGGTGAGCAAACCTGGTGGATCCATAGACCACAGTTCTGGCAGAACAAGTCTGGGCATGGGTCCGCCATTGAACAGATCTTACAAGGTACCATATCAAGTCCAGATTCTACAGAAAACATAGGTTCTTGTTGACCATAGGTTATGCCCATTTGGTAATGCTCAGCGTTGAAATCCTCTGTTGATGGCGCAGACGGGTGAACAAGATTCTCAGGCATAGCTCCATGCTGATCACCTTTATCTACTTGGACACCTTCATCAGTACTGGCAAGCAGCTCATTAAAAGAGAAATAAGTCTGTGGTTCAAATTCCATATCTTCATAATTAAGATCCCCATAGTCAAACATCATATCATCTTCGACCACATTTGTAGAAACGTCCCATTCCACAATAGGAGTTGAGGAGTCCCCTTCCAGGTTCGGATTGTTTCCCAGATAGGTCTGTGGAATTTCAAAAGCAGGATTAATGGCTGAAAATTCCTCTGATCCCTTTTCCGATTTTATATGCCTCCTGACAGGCAACTTCTTAGACACGAGGCCAGGTCCAGAAACTGGACCTGCATCAGTACTAGGTTCAAACTTCACATCAGCTATGTAATCGTTAACTTGGTCAGCTGTTGGAAAAGAATAATAGGGATATTCTTCTTGAACATTTACAGCCTCCTCTGAGTCAAAGAGTGGAGTAGTAACATCAAGATCCCAATCGTTCAATTGTTCATCATTAAATTCAGAGTCAGAATTGGAATCTGATTCCAAACTCTTCTGCTTTGGAAACTTTGCCAGGGCCGTCTTCCTTGCCTCCAACTTCACTCGTTCTTCTGGATCTGTATAAGGACAGATAGGTATCCGTATCCTGCGACACCGACAACATTTAAAACCGTACAATTCCCCGATCTTCGACTCCTGCAGCTCAACAGATTCAGCATGAAACCAGTCTGCGAGGTACATAAGCTCAATCCATCAGATTTACACTTATCAGATGATTAAATCTATTAAAAAATTAGGCAACTGTAATAGTTGATATAATTAGAATACTTACTATTGCATTTCTCACACCGAATATACAGCAAATCAGAGTTATACGGTCTTGCGCAAAGGTGACACTTAGGTGCTACTAAATGCCCATCCGGATTGTTCTTCAAAATCAAGTTGTTTTTTCTGAAGTCCTCTCCTGTTTCCTCTACGGTCCTCTTCTTCCAAATCAAGCCCAAACATAACTTGTTGCTAAGGCTCCTACTCTTACTGCTCTTCTTTTTTGAACTCGAACTAAAACTTTTAGTTGATTGCTTCCTCATGGATGATTGGTCAAAAGATTCTAATGGACGCCTATAACCATTTTGCTTTCCACTTTTACTGATTTTGGATTGATTGGATTTAAGATTCTTCTTAAACGATTGATTTGAATATTCTAGCGGCTTCTCAAAACCATTTTGTTTCCCTCCACTAATGACTGTTGCCGTATGTTGACTTTCTTGTCCTTGCAAGTGTAAAGGACTAGTCGGAGAATCGCCAACAATTTCATTTTTAGGAGTGACATCCTTTTCAACGTAACAACGTTTGCAGGTGATTGAGAACTCAAGACGTCCTGATATTTGGATATTTGAACCAATGGCACACTGCTCATGACAGTAACCTGTAAAACAACAAAGGCAAAAAAAAACCATTTATTGCAACGAGGAGCATTATATTTCGATATGTAGCTTTTGGTAGTATATAAGATTTGATTTACCGTCCCAAAAAATATCATCAAACGACTAAACCATAAACCATACTTTCTTAAGAGATATGTATGAAACACGACTTGGAAGACACTGAAACCTTGGTGGATTCCAGTAAACGTGTCTTAAGTTTTTTTTACAGTTTCAAATCAGAGAATAAGTGGAATAAATGTAAGCAGTCTATATAAAAACAGGGTTACAATTTAAAGGAATATAAGCAGCTTAATAATAAATTATCACAAAAAAAGCGTTACAATCCTAGATAGTTTAAAGTAAAAGAAGTTATCACATTATCTTTGATAAGTATACCCTTTGTGCACATTTAATAGCTTAAAGATTAATAGTGGTTCAGTGAGACCAGACCCATTTCTCATGTTTACAACCTGCCCAACTTGACTATTCTTTCACAATAAGTTGCAACAGTTATTTGAGAATTTCATCAAGATATCAAAAAAAAAAAAAATTGAACAAACACTTTATAAAGTGGTCGAGCAGGTTGCTAAACAAATGAATAGCATGCTCATTAACGTACCTTGGCATGCACCGCATCTTGCAGCAATCCTAAAAAAAACAAAAATAGAAAATTATATTAGTTGGTGGCGATAATACTAATACCAAAAAGAACGACTGATGAAAACAATATATATTACCTAAATGGAACTTCAAGTTGGCAGAAATTACAAAAACATATCCCTGAAGTATCCCTCTTCTGTGACAGAAAAGAAAATATATCTTTCCCAGAAGCCATTAGCTGCTTTTTACGCAATCTCGATAACGAGCTCACATGCTTATCAGCCGTCGGCATAATTGTTTTCATCACTCTCATCTCATAATCTTTGATCTGATATAATGGAATGTGCATTTCAACAAACCAATTTTTCTCAGTTTTATCCGTAGTTTCCTCTATTTCCAGTACTTTCTTTAGTAAACGAGAAGGAAGATGCTTCTGATTCTCGAAAACAACACCATATGTGATTTTGTTTCCCAAAGTTCTCTTATCAACAATACAAGCATTCCTAAAAGCAGAAGCCTCTGCCTCTGGTCCTTTTCCGTCCTGAAGAGGCTGTTCAGGACAAACAAGATCATTCCACCTCAAATGGAGGTCCAGGTATCTAACCTGTTGCAACAGTAAACATGGTAGTTACGTAACAACTAAAGGTGACAACTATAATCCATTTATATATATACAGATCGACTACGATTATGTTTTACATCGCGTAGATCTTGAATCATTTTAGTAAGAAATACTATTGTACTAGTTCAAATGTATGGGTTCTGCAATCATGTTTGAAACACTCGTTATAAGAGTTCAAGACACTAGGGGGTGTTTGGTAGGAAATGCAATAGAATAAAATGGTAGGAAAGAGGATGAGTCTTTGGAAAGAGAATAGGTTCAGTTATTTGGTACAAACAGAGAATGAACATAAGAGAAATACAAAAACGTAAACAAAATTAATAAGGAAAATAAAACAAAAAATACACAACTTAATAACTTTGTCCTCTTATAAATGATTATAACTGATACATAAAACCTCATTAGTACTACACAAATAAAAATTCCATTTTCACCCCTTCTCTCCATATTATATAGAGAATGGAGAGAAGAATATCATTAACCTTTCTTCTTTCCTATTCTCATTCTCATTCTCAAATGCAACCAAATAAGAGAAGTAATTCCCATTCCCTTTCTCCCCTTTCACCCTACCAAACACCCTCTTGAGCAGGAAAGTGTTCAGTATACATTGACTGGCTTGGCGCACAAAAGAGAGAGGCAAAGGAATTGGATTAGAAAGAATACTAATACTTGGCGTTAACCCAATTGACACCTTACAAACTTTACCAAATAATGCTTTGAGTTTTAAGGGTTTATCATCTGTTCGTTCGCTAAACAAAAACACTTTTAAGAAGACTGTAATTTATGGAGCCTTCTATGTTGTACAAAGACAGTTTCACCCTTCTTATTTTCAATGCAACTTTTTAAAATGCTTTTGTAATAGTAATTATGATTAAGGATAGTGTTGGACACTTACCCATACTATCTAGCGAAATTCAGAAGTGGAACAATATGAGACAAATTAAAATAGAAAAGGTGGACCAAAATTTGGAGACAAGGGGAGCTAAAATGCTTACCTGAAGAGCGAGCTGTGATGCAGTCTTGCTCATGTCCACCGCAGCTCTCCAGAGAAACTGTCTGCTTCTTTTTGGTACCTCAAGGCCATCAACGTATTGCACCCCACTTATTTTTCCACAACCACCTGTGTAGAAATCATTTCATCAATTACCAACAACAATATTGATAAAGTTATACAAATGGCAATGAACTGCAAATTACCCTTTCGAGCAGCATGCTTAACCAGCATCTGTGGTAATATCCCTTTCTGAAATATGTGTTTTGAAAGCATACCACCTCGCCACCAAGCAAAGTCGGTTGATACATCTTCCGCTTCAGCATCATTCATTTCGGGTACTATTATAGATGATTTTCGGCCACGCCTACCCGGTCCGCGTTTTTGAGTTGATCCTACCACACTTTTAACACTTTGAGTAGCTTGATTTTCGATTCCCATATCATCTACAAGCCTAACCCAATCCGCTAAAAAGGCAATGTCACGAATGTTTCTCTCAAACTACATACAAACATTAAGATGTACCAATGAGCACCAAAAATATTTAAAGTTACAAAAACAAAACTGATGTATAATCCGTTATCATTTTAAAACATTTTAGGACATATTACAAAGACTAAAATGATAGATAGACTTGAGTCTCAAAGGTCAAAGCAGATATTGGAAATTGACAAAACGTGTTTTTTAAACGAACTGGCTGTTAGCATCGCATACTTTCCTTTAAAAATACATTTTCTTGTCAAATTTTGGGGTTAAAGTACCTAAATTTTCATGTTATTTAAATAAAATAAAACAAAAATCATTCTAAGCACCATCAACAATCTTAACTTGGAAAGTAAGAAGGTGCCATCAACCAATTTCCATTTTCATAAAATCTCAAGATAGTCTAAATTAAATAATACGGAGTATCGTAAGAGGAACACTTCTACTTGGAACAAGGTTGCGTACAATATGAAACATGTAGAAAAGACTGATCGTTAACCTCGTAACTTCTGGAAAACAGATAATGTAAATGATTGTCTAATAAAACAATACATCTACCTTACATCATGTAACTACCAAAGAGAAGACAAAAATGACAGGTTGAGATGATATGAGAAACTAGAAAATGTCTAAGCATTACATCTTTCACTCTCATCTATTAGTATAATTTTGCCATAGTGCATCATGTGTCATGATCTCCTTGTTAGGCTGTGAGTCGGGTATATGTATCATTATGCTTTATCTAGTACAACTTTAGAAAACAAAACCTTTGACAGACTAATTTTTAAATCAACTTCTCATAAAAGGCTTCCTTAATTTGATGCAACTAATAGGATCTAGCAGGAAGAGTGACGAAAGGAGTGTTCATTTCCACATGAAAAGGTGTTGCACAAATATGATGAACTTGCATCTTTCGTACCCTTCATATTAAGTAACTTACATTATGAATACAGGTTGTAAGAAAAAAATTAAAACATTTTGTTTATTTAATGAAACGGAAAAATATAATAACCGGCAATGGGTAAATAATACTCACTTCAAGCAAGTAGGCCTTTATTTCACCCAAAGTTGAAGCTTCCTCCACTTGTTTACGCCATTGAATTCTATATCTTGCATTTAGGAATGGCCCGACTGTTAGACCACAAAAACTCTCTTCCATGTACATGAGATAAGTTGCTATAGAAGCAAGACTGCCTTCCACATTTTTTGACTGGCTCAGCGAGGAAAGTATCTTAGAAGCACCTTTAATGGCATTTGCGGCAGCTGCATTCAGCAAGCACCCTTTTTTGCTACTGACAGTAGCTCTGCAAGCAAGACACCAACCACATCTTTCCCTTGAAAATTCAACAAGTTTCTTTTCATAATTTGGCCAATAAAAACGTTTGGCGGCAAGCGAAAATGCTTTTGCTTGAAGTGAGAAATTAGCAGACATAAATCTCCTATGGTTGCTTGAAGGTTGAGCTTGAGAACCTAACTTTTCTTCAGATGATAAAATAGCAAGACTAGCACCAGCTGATGCAGCAAAATCCCCATGGATGTACACATTTAAGTATGTCTGTGGTTTAAAAGATGAACCTGTGTACAACTTTGAATCCATGTACAACTTTTCTTCATATGACAGAATAGCCAAATTTGCTTCATTCTTGTGAGAGGACATATTTGATAAATCACAAGCGCTGCTCATGTTGCTATTAATATTGCAATTGCCATTTTCAGAAACACATGTAGCAGATCCAGTCAAAGATGGCTTGCCAAACCCTAACTCCCCTTTAGGATTTTCTTCTGGACAAGCAGCAACTGCAACGGTTGTGTAATATTCAGCAACACCATTGGCATTTCCAGTATCGATCACATTTGCAGCATCACTGCTTTCCTTAGACAGCAAAGCGGAGGAAGTTGTATTCTCACCATCCTTGATCAAGCGATTTTTATCTGTACTAACTGGGTCAATATATAAAATTTGTTCAGGAACTTCCCAATATTGCAAAATACCCTTGCATATCTCCCAGTATAAAGTCCTGTGCTCAGCCGAAAAGGTAAGCGCATGCACGACTTTTTGAATATCGGCTGGGGAATAGTATCGGATGTGTAGTTCTGAACTTCTCGAGGTTCTCATCCTGCATTCATTATTACAAGGCATCATAAAAATATAATTCCACAGAATAAGAAACAAATATGAAAGTCATTAGGGGAAAAGAGGTAGAACATAGAAAATCTTTTTTTAGGTAAATAATTAGGAAACCTTACTTACAGCGCATTCAGTTTTGACCCACTATTCTAATTAAATAAATTACCTTGTATATACAAAAATCACGGTCAATAGGTAACTGAGAAGTGGAAACTTACACGAGTAGATGATCACAAGAGCCCAAAAACACTTGCTCATAAGGATCAACGCCAAAAAATTCAGCTCCTTTCAAAGAGGTTGTCTTGGTAACCTTTGGGCAGGCTCTGTTAATGGTACACTCAGGACAATACCACTCCCCTTCAGGAATAAACATTTTCATTACCCCAATACATCTGGAATGGTATGAAGATGGACATCCATCGCAGCACAGTAAAGTCCCATCCATGCCACATAGCCTGCATTCATCCCCATTACCATCCTCATCGACATCAACGCTAGCATGTGATCCAGTAGCTTTGGAAACAACAGAATTAGCTGTAGAAGACATTGCTCTCGCATGTATCTCAGGATTATCTTTTACAGCTTCCTGATCCTTGGAGAAAGGGTTCTTAGGGGGGCGGCCTCTTCTAGTGATTGGGATACTTATATCAGGGACTACAAGAACTTCATCAGTATTAAGGCCAACTTCAGATTCTTCACGCATATCTATTTCTGCCCGTAGTTCTGCAGAATTTGATGCATCATCGCACAAAATCTGCAGAACTGTTAACTTTCTACCCGCAGATAGAGTATAATAATCTTTTCCCAACACGTTAACATAAAAATCTTTCCATTCCTCTCCTTCTGCGTATCTCATAGTCGTAAGATACTGGACTACAAACATTGGCCATGTTAATGAATCAAGCAAGCTCCAATCCATGCTTCTGAGAAATAAAAGATTTTGTCGATCTCAGTGCTAATGGAAGAGTTTACATATAAAGAATGAATAATGTGAGATATTTTAAAACAAATTCACGTGAAACGTTTCATACTGCCAATAAGTAATTAATGCTAATATGCTATAGCATTCATAAAGACGTAAAGGTAAAATCCTTCATACATAAGTGAGATATTTTGACTTGTTAATTCGATACCTTGTATTAACTTTATTGCATTAATTGGAAGGAAAAAAAAACAAAGGAGAGAGTAAACAAGACCTGGCACATTTTGATGCAAGCTCCGAACCTTCCGAAGACAAGGCTTCCACGTGACTCTTCAAAGCACGCATAAGCGCAACATGAATGGCATCCAGAAGTGTATTATTGACAGTACTATTGAGAGCGCCAACAAGCTCATCAAGTCCAAAAGGACTTAGAAACAAACACACACTAAATGAGCGCAAGAAGCTATATACAGAAAGCAAATACGACACATACTCCTCTGGAATCCCAAAGTTGCCCGAAGAAGGTGGCAACTGTGGTGGCGGTGGAAGTGGAGGACTTTCAACCTCAACCACATTACCAGACGGCTCATCGTCACTTGAGTCACTAGATAATTCACTATCAACTTCATCTTGAGCTCCACTAACTTCAAACGCACCACCACGAATAGAACTCTCAATCTTTTCAACATTAGCTAATTCAACACCATTATCAACTGCACAGCTGTCACTTCTCACCGTTTCAACCTTACTAACATTCCCTACTACAACATCTTTTCCCACGGTCTCAACCTTATTACCAACTACAGCATTTTTACCTGTGGTTTCAATCTTATTACCAACTACAGCATTTTTACCTGTGGTTTCAATCTTATTACCAACTACAGCATCTTTACCTGTGGTTTCAACCTTATTACCAACACCTTCCAATTCAACCATCCCGTACTTCTTCCTTACACGTTCATCTAAACCCTTCTTTCTCCTATGAAAAGCACCATCCATATCCTTCTCCTCAACAAGATACTTCTTCAATTCTCGGCTCTCCAGATCCTCACAATCTCCATCTTCGTAATCAACCCTATATAATCCACTATCATATGAAACAATCTTCCCAAGAAACTCACCACTCTCATCAAACTCCTTCTTCACATACTTCCCAATAAACACCTTCGACCTCGGCGGAACCACCCCTGCTTTCTTCACATTCTTATTCCCCTTCGCCGCTTTATTCACCGTCTTATCCTCCTCATCCCCATCCTTCCTTTTCCTCTTCCTTCCTCTACGCTTAACCACCTCCGGTTCCATCCCACCTTTTCGTTCCAACACCGATTTAAATCTGAATCACACTTCCAGTTAAATTTATATCAAAATCATCAAATCAGAATCCTGATCAAACCTAATTCAAACAGCAATGACACAAAGTTTAGGTCTTTTTTCATAGATCTAATCATCAATATATAATTAAATCATATTATATAGCCATGAAAACACAAAAATTAATAAACTTTATACAAATTCATTTCGCATATACAACTTTAAACTATCAATTCAAAAAAAAAAATTACACACAAAAAAACGATACATATAGATACATTAAATAATCAAAAAAATCGATACATAAATAACTAAATAAAAAAATTAATGAATAGATCGTACCTTATCAAGGAAAATTAGCCGCCAATAAAATCTCAGTTAGGGTTAGGGTTTCGTCTCATAAAAATAGATACAGATGTATGTATATCTAGATACAATAACTATAACTATATGATATATATGTATGTATCTATATGTGTGTGTGTGGAGATTAGCCCTAGATAAAAAAAAATATAACTCGGAGCGAGAGAGAAAGAGGCAAAGAGGGAATATTTGGGGTTTTCTTCAGTGCATATATAGATATGATGATAGATGGATACACACACAGATACATATATGACACTCTTTGTATATGTATAGGATGACTATATATTGTTTTTACTTTTTTAATTAAAATCAGAATTAAATCGTCCGAGTTAAGTAAAGCCAACTCGGGACTCGTGTGATTTTGGTTATGAGGTTTAAATTTTTTGATAAAAAATATCAAATTTTTGATTTTATTTATTTTTGTATCATGTTTTTTGTAATTAATTATAGACCAAAAAACTCATGACCTCTAATTATTATTATTATTAGATAAATAAAAACTTAAATTAGTTGATTTTTGACCAAATTTAATGTCATGGATGTCATGTGATGATGTAAATTTATTTGTAATACATGGTTTAAATCAAAAAATTATTGTATCATATTTTTATTATGAAATTTCTTCAAATGTTCTTCCCATATTTCGAACCCGAGATCTCCAGCATGTAAAACTGGTACTCAACCACTTAGCTATAATGGGAAGTACAATACAAGATTATAACTCATGACCTCTAATTATTGTTATTATTAGATAAATAAAAACTTAAATTAGTTGATTTTTGACCAAATTTAATGTCATGGATGTCATGTGATGATGTAAATTTATTTGTAATACATGGTTTAAATCAAAAAGTTGTGTATCATATTTAGCTTTATATTATTATTTAAATACTTAAAAGGATAAGTAGTTATTATATGCATACATATTTTTCTAATGACGAGTTAGTAGTTAATTGTTAATATTCAAGACACTAGACATCTAGTTGGGTAGTATACGGAGTTAAAGCCAGACATGTCTATGATGAAACTCATGATTCTTGAAACCCCTCCCCTAATAATCCACTAGTACATATGTAAAAAGTAGAATTTAAACACTGATAGATTTTCTCACAGTCTAAGACCTTACCAATGAGCTAAATTAGCGAATTTGAATATATTTACAGATGTACTATATACTATGTAATTATATAACTCTAAATTTTTCAAATTAATAAGAGTAATCTTCATAATATACCCTTCAATATTGCTCTATTTCTAACACAATATTAGTGATTTCCTCACATTATCTTTTCACAATACAAAATTTTTCAATATTCTATCCTCATTTAACAACCCCCCCCCCCCACCTAACCCAAATTCCCTTCCCACCATTCCCCAGACCCCCTTGTCGCCCGCCACCAATCGACCATCTATGACGGCATAACCACCATTTTGCTACTCCACCGTTTGTGTCACTACCCCCAACCCCTCGTCACCGCTACCACTCCATCATTTATAACCATTTCCACCATCATACCGTCGTCGCATCACCGGGCCTCATCTTTAAGATATAAATAAATATAAAAGTTAAAAATATTAATTATTTATTAATTTACCTTGTCATGTAACCTTTATTGGGTATTTTAATATAAGCTAATCAACTTTTTGTCTACAAATATAATAAAATAAATTCATGTAATGACGATAAAGGATATGGTTATCAATGTCTTAACCATGTCATGGGGCACGTACAAGAAGCTAGCTATCGGTTGTCACGTATCGTCATGATAACCATGTCGCAAGGCACGTACAAGAAATTGGCAAACACAAAGTGGATTTTTAAAAGGATATGTGATACGAAGCAACCTGATAGCCTATCAAACTAGTATGACAGTCAAGCTCAACTTCGTTTGAAAAACCCAAAACCTAAAAATTCTGAAACGGATCCAAGACATGGTTTATCGGGTATAGGAAGGATTTTGCAATGCCAAACGGAGATTCTTATAGGGTATAAGGAGGGCACTTGGAATGCCATCCCGAGACCCCATCCACGAAATACTTTATATAGTTACATATTTTAATTTACTTATATTGTACAGTAATACTAATATTAACAGTTATTTATAGCGATATGATGCGTTGATATATGTAATATGTCTATTTTTCTTAAGTATCGCTAAACTATTGTCAATTTCGATAAGCGAATTTTCGGAGTTTTTTTTTTAATATTTTGTGGTACATTAATTATTTGTGACATTTAAAAGTTTATTGTTAAGATATTGTTAGTGCACTTATTCAAAAAATTTAGTATGCTTTGTTTGCTTCACATACTATTGCAAGTTTTATATTTAATTTGATGATTTAAAGCTGAAAGACATTTGTGATATCGTATTTCATGAAAAGTAAAAATTTATAATTAAGATAAGACACTCGAAAAATGTTATGTTGATGCATACTAAAGTTCTTGGGTTTGGTAATTGAGTACTACTACCAACACAAACTGTTAGTATATGATCACGTAAAAATGAACGTATGTCCGGAAAGTATTTAAGCCTACGGGGTCACACGCGTTGACACTTAGATATCCGGTAATATGTATATATTGTATCTACATATTTATAATCACCAAGTTGAGAGAAATGATAATTGGACATTATTAACTAGATATGTTAATTAGAATTATTATTTAGTTAATAAATATGAATTATTAATTATTAAATATTAATTAATAATTAATGTAATTATTAATTATACCCTAGTCCAAGTTAGCTTGAAGGTTAAGTTATTAGGGATATATTTATACCCTATATATATCCTAATAATTAACCCTAACTAAAAATAACTCTAATCTCTTTTTCGGTTCCTTTTCTCTCGATCGGACGAATTCGAAAACAAACAAAAACACTTTTGGGTTTTATACGAAGCAAATAAGATTTATATTAAATAAATCTTGTTTCCTTTGTTTGCTTTGGGATTCAACATAACAGAAGAACAAAAGAGTTCTCTTTTGTTTTATTCGAGCAAGTGTATAGAAAATTGGAAAGCTTTTAGGCTTTTGGTGATTCAAGATCTAGCAATCTTCGGGTATTGTTTGATGTGTCGTGTGTGCGATCGTAGAGAGGTTTTATTTTAAACCTTATTATAAAGTTTCTTACTTTATCATCTACAATTAAAGGTACATGTTTTCTTCCTTGGTTAAATAATTAGTTGCATAGTTTAAATCTTCCGCTGCGTGCTTTGTGATTTAATTTGATAATTTGTTATATAACCCAACAGTGGTATCACGAGCCTACTATGTGATGATTAATTACCAAAAAGATCAAAATTTGAAGGGGGGTTAGGGTTCATGAGGATCGAAATTTATATATAAATTTTAGATTAATTTTTGTTATTTTATAATGGTTAATATTAAATTAAATGGAAACAAAATTAATTTTATTTATTTATATATGTTTCGAAATCAGATCTAAATAAAAAAAAAAAGTTTTTTTTTAAAACCCTAATTCCAAGTTTTGATCTTTAAGCATTATTATGTGATAATTGCATGCGTTTATGGTGTACTTTTAATTATTTAATTGTTAAATAGAAGTAAAAATCATGAATTTTTCATGCAAATTATTCATGATTATTACTTAGATATATTGATATGAAATCTTGATCATTAGGGTTAATTATGCTAGATAATTGAATAACTAATTGTGTGACAATGTGATTATGTTTTGTGAAAGTTCCTGTTTGACACCAGTTCACTAAAAAAATCATAACTTATCAACCGTAAGGAGTTGGAAGCCGAATTCTTTACAGTAGGTGCTTGACTCATAGGGCTACAACTTTTGTGTTTTGTGCTAAGCCCAGTTCGGCCTTCTTCAGTGCCAGATTTGGTCGTGAAGCTGCTGGATTTTCCAGATCAGCATCTTGTTATTTATGGTAGATAAATCTGTTATAAAATTTTGGCTTACGCAATCAAGGCAACTTGATGCATGTGGTCTCTTTCCATATGAAAGAGGAGCCAATCTTATACCATAGTGACAAAAATTAGGTTGATTACCTTAATTGTTAAGTTGTTAATTTAGTAAGTATAATTTTGCCTTTTATGAAAATTGTGTGCAAAATTGTTTTTGGATAAATAAACTTGACTAATAACTATCGAAATAAGATTTTGTTTATAAAATTTGTGCCCTGAAAATCAAGAGATACACCGGCTCACCCATTTGAACAAACTT
>CM067171.1:99125008-99152508 GCA_034093135.1 Erigeron breviscapus
ATTATTTATTTCCACAATTGAAGTTAGGGCAAACATATATCCGTCAACACATCTTCAAGGATGTCAATTTGGTAAGACGATATGATTACCAAAGTAATATTAATGATATTTTGTTTGTTTACGTAGGTATAGTTTACGTGATGAGAAATAATCTATGTATGAATTTCAAATTTAGAGTACAAGAGAAACTTTGACCCACATAAACAAGTTCAATGTTTATCATTGGTCTATTTACACCTCGTACGATAACCTATTCGTAGAAACTATTGATTTGTATAGAATGTGTGGTTGCTTTGGGTAGGAAGTGGTGCACATTGACCAAATTTGCGATTCACAGAGGGTACTTGCGATTTTGCTCAGAAATGTTTCCTTGCGGTGTTACGATTTTGCTCAGATTCGCAACACCTTCTTTCGGCGATACAATTTTGTGGATACTTATTTAAAATTCAAAAAAATTGGATATTTTCGTATATTTAAAATGATTTTTGATTATCTAAGTTATTTTCTATAAAAAAAATAAAGTTATCACAATAAAGTTTTTTTCTAGAATGACTAATGTCATTAGCAACAAAGCTAGCAAGCTGCTAGCAAAGCTAATATCTATCAAATACTAATCTTAGTATTAGTACTAGTTCCTTATAAAAAGATTTTATTTTAAAATTACTTAATATCTATCAAATACTAATCTTAGTATTAGTACTAGTTCCTTATAAAAAGATTTTATTTTAAAATTACTTAATATCTATCAAATACTAATCTTAGTATTAGTACTAGTTACAAGATTAAATCAAGATTTCTTCATAACCAAAACATAGATTTATTTTTAATCCAAAGATAGCGATTTGATTTCAACAAAGTTATCACAATAAAGTAAGTTATCAGTTATCAGTCAATTTGGGATTTTTGGTGGTATCTTCGGAATGAGAGGGGATTCCCTCAAGTTATTTCCCCAACTTGAGTCAAGTTGGGGAAATCTTGACCATTGAATGAAAATCAGTGGTCAAGATTCAAATATCATCTTTGAATTTTGGGAATTGATTTTCATCTAAGGGTCAAGATTACCCTAACATGACGTCATGTTGGGATAACTTGAGGG
This sequence comes from Erigeron breviscapus, assembly GCA_034093135.1. Lineage (NCBI taxonomy): Eukaryota > Viridiplantae > Streptophyta > Magnoliopsida > Asterales > Asteraceae > Erigeron > Erigeron breviscapus. The sequence goes on from CM067171.1 coordinate 99,126,105, forward strand.
AATCCCCTCCTCTTCGAAATATTGTTCTAGACTTCTAGCTATACATTGGACTAGAATTATAGAAATTAGGGATGCACGAATGGGTTAGAGTTCAATAACGGTCCATAAATGCTCCAAAGGCCCGATAACAAGTTAGTCTGATCTAATAGTCCAAAGAGGCTTAAAATAGTCATTAAAGCCCATTAGATCTACACTGAGCCCAAACAAAGACTTAAAGCCCAAGCAGAGTTTTGAATCTATGGATATAGATATATAATGTATCATGTATGTGTGTGTGTGTATGTATAACAAAACACACAACGAGAGGCTCCATGAAAAGGTTGCTCTACGAGATCATGGACCAATCTATGGATAACAAAACACCCTTACAACGAAAGGCTTTAATGAATTTTCGGTAATAACACAATTTGTTATATGTTGAACATATTATTGACACGAATATGTGCTCGAAGTCTTCCATTCAATGCTCAGTACATAATATTTTTAACTAGACAGCTTTTATGATTCTTGCGCATTGAAATAGTGGCAAGAAAGATGGTCAGATTATCAGATAACGGTTCAGGTTAACACGGGTTGACCACTTTTTGACCAACTATATATATATATTATCTATAAAAACCCTTATAAAACATAATTAAGGTACCGCTTACTTAAAAATAATACCCCTGTAACCTTTTCCCCACCCGTTTCTGCTAATCGAACACCCCCGACCCTTCAATCACACCCGGCCTTCCATCTCCATCCATAATACCTTCATCACCACACCGCGCCCTCCATCTCTACCGCCGCAATCAACACCATCAGCACCGTTCATCACCGCCGCCTTCCATCTCCACCTCTATTTTGATTTCTCTCTTTTATGTTAACTTTTTTATTATTATTATTTTTTAAATAAAAATGCTAGATCTGGTTTAATTGTTTTAGGGCTTTTTTATTTTAATTTTTTTAGGGTTTTTGTTAGATCCTTTATGTTAAATTTTTTATGCTCTCTTTAATAACTTTTTGCTTTGTAATTGTGTGTGGTTAGTTAGCAAGACAGAAGTTGCACAAAGAAAAGATAGTAATTTTGATTCTACAACCAAGTTTACAGGTAAGAGCAGAACTCATGCTTAAATGTCATTCATCTTAATTGCTTTGTTTAAAAAGACTTTAAACTGGGGATTACAAATGTTAACATTGGAAGGAGTTCACAAGATAGGGCTTTGGTTACTGATTGTATTTTGTGTTTTTGATGTTTGTTTGATGACGGATTGAGTTCAACGAGTTGATGTAAGAACCAGATACCAATTTCTTTTTTTTCTTCTTTTTATTTTAATATTCTTTTGTATCTTTTTTTTGTGTGTGTGTAGAATACATGAAAATGGTGGAGGAGCTGTATAATGTTGTTGCAGAACAAAAGAATATTGACTTACTGCTGCATAAAAGAATTTCACTCTCTTAAATTGTTAACGAGTGAACAAAAAGTGAATGAGTGTAAAATGCATGATAAGCTTACTGCTGTAGAAACTTTAGAACGCTCCCGACACCTTGTAAGAGAACTATAGAAGGTTAGATTAGCGAAGATATTTTTTACACCTCATTATTATAAATGCAGATAACACCCTGTGCATTTAAAAGTAGTATTGCTATTTATGACCTTTGAGTTGCTAAATGGGTTGGCTTTGCTCCTCACCAGGGAGCTGGTGTGCTTGCGGTTGGTTAATGGACAGCAAACAGTAAAGATTATTGGATAGTCAAAAAATCATTGGGTGGAGAATGGGAAGAGAAAAAATGGAAAGAAGCATTAAAGAGAAAAGGGGCAAATGCATACGCTACCAAGCCTGGTCCAGCATCTGATGGTGCCCATATGGACGGCAGTTCTAAATGCTTATTAGATGAAAAGAAAATGAACCAAATGAATCAGTCACAAGTGCAATTTGTCTTTCGAAGAAGTAATTTTCAGTTACACAGGTTGTATTTTTACTGCTCTAGATAGCTCATGACTAATGATATACCAGTATAACATATAATTATTATAACGTTTTTTTTTTCTTAGCATTGTTGGGTCACAATTATCATAACTGATGGCATTGTAATCTTTGGTAATATTGCAGATAGCCCGAGACCCTCCTAAGCTTCCATGGGCTGAACTCGATATGGCACCAACAAGTTTGTAACTATCAGGTAGACTTGATGTGTGCTATTTCCCTCTGTAATTTTTGTTCATTGAACCCAGAAAACAAAGGGCCTTCTTCATATGTTCACTCATTACATGACAATGTTAATCTTTTCCACCATTATGGACAGTAAGGTGGGGCACCGGATGATGCAGATAAGCAGCCACTTAATTCTCATTTGAGGACTATTTGTAATGTTTTGTTGGTCAGTCATTTAAATATGTTGACAAAAACTCAAGTATTTTCGTTTAACTTTTTCATAATGCATACTACCTTACATTAAACAGCTGTTGGTCCTTCACTTTCCACTAGATCTGATTTTGTAACCAAGAGGTTGGGTAACTATAGATTCAAGAACATGCATGGCTGAATTACAAAAAATGTCAAACATCATGGATCTCACACAATCGATTTTTAATTAGTGTTTTTACTTTGATAATGCATATACTGTTGTGATATCATCAAATATTATATCGATTTGCAAATAAGATCACGCTGGTGTTGAATTACAAATTTATGTTAAGTTTGTATGGCTTAGAAACAAATTTATATGGCTAATCTGACGTGCAATATCCATATGATCTTTAGGAGCTACAAGTGGTATTGACTTAGAAAAAGCCCGTGTACTTGCCTAACTTAAATTTTGGATTTTACTATGTGTTGGAGTCTTTGTATCCTAACTTAAATCTTGGGTTATTGTGTAAGTTTGATATGTTTAATTTGGCAATTACTCAGTTTATATATGTCGTCCATGTTTTTGAAGTACTCTTATTGATATGTTTTGTAAGAATGTTCCATCTCTTGTAATGTAAATCTCACATTTTTTTGTATTTTTTGTTTTAATTCGGTTTGTACGATGTTTCATTGCTTCTATATTGTCATATGACATATCACACACGTAATTAATTTAATGTTACGACATCTCGCACACTATAAACTAGAGCCGCTGCAACGCGCGGACACTAGACTAGTATATATATATCTTTCTCCCTCTCTCTCTCTCTCTCTCTCTCTCTCTCTCTCTCTCTCTATCTCTCTCTCTCTCTCTCTCTCTCTCTCTCTCTCTCTCTCTCTCGGGGTTGGGTATTGTAAAACAAGTATTAAAGTAAAACAAATAGGACAATATCTTGACTATTAGATCATGGTTAAATTGATGCACGAAGATTCACGAAGCATTGATGCACGATGATTTTCATGATGCACGGTGATTTTCAGTGAAGAGAAACCTATTGTTTTATTTGTTTTACTTTTATACTTGTTTTATTTTACCTAAAACTTACATATATATATATGTACAAGATTAAAAACTATAGTTACATATACAATGATAATCTAAATTTTCGAATAAAACAATTTAACAGGTTATGAATTAAATGTAGACTTTGAAGACCGTTCAACGTGTTTAATTTGTTTCCCTTTCAACTAAAGTTTTTATATTGACATGTTTTACTCGTAAATAAAAACACAACCAAATCTAGACATTGTTTTTCTGCACTTTGTCTATATCCGACCAAAATATACCAAGAACGGTTCCCATGATTACTACGTATGTACATTTGAGTATTTTTAATTTTTTATCATAATCTATTTCAAATTGACACTAATATGAGTTTTTGATTCATCTAAGAAAAAGTTTCACCTTGATACTCTATAAAAAATATATTATGGCATTCAATCACAACCAAACACTATAGCTATCCATGTTTTTTATCTCTTATTATACCCATGGCTCACCTATCACTATTATTAAGTTGAATACTCTTCTTCTTATCATGGTTATTCTCCTATCTTGGAGATTTGTTCGTGATAGTCTCCCACTATATGCAACTTACTCCGTCCATACGTTGTTACATTAATTAATTTGCCCGATTGCTACAACTCTTTGGAACTTCATCTTCAATTGGTGGGGATTTAACTCACCTTGCCTACTTTCAACTCGACGGAAGACTTGTTTGAGTACCATTTGTCTACTCATGTCCCTCCAAACACGAGAAAGGATTTTGATTTCACCATTTGGGTTTGAAAAAATAAAAATAATATACTATCAACTCTTCCAAAGTTTGGATTATTAGCATGAAATGTAATGTTAGCTTAAATTGGATTGGGTAGATTTGTAAATATTTTTCTACATTAATTGCAGGATTCGTCCCTGTGGTTTACACACTTTCGTGGATTACATCCCTCCCTGAAATATTTAGTCAAATACACCCAAACTATCAAGATTAGTTGCGCTTTACGTCCCTCTCCATATTTCAGGGAGGGATGTAATCCACGAAAGTGTGTAAACCACAGGGACGAAAAGCGCAACTAATCTTGATAGTTTGGGTGTATTTGACTAAATATTTCAGGGGGATGTAATCCACGAAAGTGTGTAAACCACAGGGACGAATCCTGCAATTAACTCTATTTTTTCTACATAAGATGTATATCTAGCTAATGGTTTCACAACACGCTCTAACGTTTTAAAAAACTAAAAGTAAAATCCACATCTCCCAACACTACGAATTTTTACTTTCATCGCCATGATGATTTGGATTTATGGGGTTCATGCTGCATGCAGATTAATGCCAAAATGAAGGGGGTGTTGCATACATGCCAATGTTTATGTCAATCGAACTTAGCAAAATTGGCATGTAAATTCTTATGGCAAGCAGTTTTTACCAATAGTTTCCATAGTACCTACAGGTGGACATGTTATTGGGTTTTCTCGGATCTGGAGTAACTTCGGCCGCCTAAAGGGTCCGTACAGCTGAATTGGCCAACTACTCGGTGGTCTTTTATCAGAAGGTCACACCATACAGAGTATTTGGTTGATTATGTTAGTTGGTCATTACAAAAAATTATTATATCATTCAAAAAAATGTTTTTTCTCTTCAATTGTTGGCTTTTTAAAAATAAACCATTCGATTTCTGGTAGTTGTTATTATTAACCCCTAAATTTTAATCAAAATCTTCATTCAGTTTTATATTAAGTACATTGTCAAGTATTGAACAAAAACGTTAGTATACATATAACATGAGAGAGCTAATAAAGTTCTAAGAGGGATGGCATCTCATGTTTCACTACCATTTTCACCACTCAGTTCTAACCAATCACCTTATGTCACCTCAACTTCCACCACTCACTCACCACTCATCCAAATTTTGTTGGCATCCGACCACTCACTTCACCACTCACTACAATTTTCATTTTATTTAAACATTAAAATTTCATTAAATTAAAACATTACATAATAATTAAAATAAAACATACATAATACTTAAAAAAACACATAATACTAAACCATTACATAATAAAAATAAAACAAACATAATAATATTAAAATACATAAATACTAACACTCGGAATAGTCCGAGTCCACAGTACTGTCGCCGTCGTTTCGATGAATGTATCGGTATGGTTCAAGAGACGCGACAACGTCGCCGGGTGGAGGAGATACGTACTCCTCCCCTGGGTCAGTATGGTAATCTACATACCGACCACCACCGACACTGCCTTGCCAGAACACCCCGTGGTCTAGCGTGGTTGTCAACGTCGAGGAGGCGGTGGTAAGCTGGAAAATAAGTTGATCTAGCCAATCGATCTTCTGACAAAGATATACCACATACTCATTCTCGGGCGCTACGAACCCGATTGGGAGCTTCAATTCGGTTGATTTCGGCTTCGTAAGCCGCCTTGTTGTCAGATACGCTCTGAATGACGTTGTTTACTTCAGAGCGGTGTCTGGAGTCGTTATTCAGGTGGACTTGCATCTCCATTTTAACATCCCAAAGATTCATTGTAGTGTTGTTAGCCATGAAGTAAAAGTGTGTAAAATATGAGATATGTTTGTGTATAATTTGAAGGTAAAGTGTATAAAATTTGAGATTTGTTTGTGTAAAATGAGACATGTATTGTGTGTAGTATATATATGGGGAGGTGAAAAGATTAAAAAAAAAAGTAAATTTTGAACGGCACAAAAACTAACCGTTGGCAGCTCGAATCATGCGCAAAGTGGATTATCAAACGCGTGGTCTGACCACGCATTCCTTCACCACCACGTGTGGTCAGGGGTTGGCGGCGGTGTTCCGTCGTGGTGCCGTAGCCACCACGCATCCATATTCCAACCCATGGCAATGCCCTAATAAAACATATAAAAATATAATAGATATGAGTCAAATTTATTATATTATTGTCATATAAATTGTCAAGCAAGTCATTTTAACTTTAAAAAATTAAATTAAAATTACTCAATGATTTTCATGTCTAACAAAGTAACTTAATTTTATTTATTTGGGAATATCAGTTTCATTTTGGGTTGTTTTTTACTTTGCGTTAATATATATATATATACCCATGATAAAGTTCGATGAACTCCATTTCGCATATAAAATATTGACTCATTATAAAAAAAAAATTGAGTGGATTGATTGTTTATTACAATTTTTAAAGAAACAAGAAACTCGCATATTCAAAGCTAATATCGCGCTTATATTATTCCCGCCCAACATATTAATCGGTTAACTTTGTGCCGTTGCTTGCTACCTCGTACTGTACCCCGTGCCCATTTTGTTTGTACTTTGTAGAAAGACAAATGAAAAAACAAGAAACATACAAAACCCCATTTGGTTGGGTAGCGTGGCATAAAAATCCGAGTTGACTCGGTTCCTTGAAATTGAATATTCTTCCATAACTTTTACAAAAAAAAAAAATTTTTTATTATCTATACAATTATTTTATACTTCATGCTATATCTTATCGACATTTAAATTAGATTTATGTTCAGTAAATACTATTAAGTTATTTTTACCCAAAAAAAAAATAAAAATCGTGCAATCGGTTTTTAATAAACTTAAGTGAGTTTATATGTACTGCATAATACTAATTTAGATTTTAAAATTCGTTCAAAAGAAATGAGTAATTAATTGGTTAAAGATAAGTAACCAAACTTTTCTCAATTAAATTTTGTTCTCACCTAATTATTTGTAATTAATTAAATATTTATTTATCTATATAGTAATACGGAGTAATATAAATGATTAAATAAATTAAATATTGTTTGTACACATACACTTTCATTAAACACATGACTATCCACGTATATCTAAAAGATGATGTGACAACTAAATACATATAGTACATCAATTGTCATGTAAGTCACATATATACATGTTTGGTTGACACATCATTTTTATGATACACCTAGATAGGTTAATAAAATTTTGCATGTACGTGTACACGTAATACACCATTTTTTTCTTAACATAAATTGAATTAAGAACCCTTTTTAATTAAGTGGTTAAAATATTTTACCAGTTAATTGAAAAAACTTCAGTTAATTACTCATTTCTTGTCTTAATATTAAACTCATACAAAAAAGTTACATATATATATATATATATATATATATATATATATAGGGAAAAGATATTTTGAGTCCAATTTGAGTCCATTGATTTTCTTCCATCTCCTCAAATTCCAACCACCTCCTACCACCCCCACCATCATCTCCGACCACCACCATGATTTTCCGGCGACGGCGACCACCGCCACCACGACTTACACATGTGTAAGTTAACTTACCCTTTTTGGACTCAAATTAAGCTGGACTCAATTTATCCCACCCTATATATATATATAATATATAATTATCTAATCTATATATATATATATATATCTATAATATATATATAATTATATATATAATACTTTATGTCAATAAACTCTTGTGCCTTTTTAACTACTTATGATGATAATATCATTTTTACACATTTATGTTATACAAATGTGCGATAGAAGTGTACATGTACTATATGAAAAGACATACTAAAAGTCATCTATATACTTAGTTACTTTTATCATATTTATTTAAATAATAAATGGGAAATAATTAATATATCCTCTTAAAAATTAGTCTAAAAATCTTTCTAAATCATAAAATGTGGACATATGGATTTCACTACATCTCTTTTTTAATTTTATCCATTTATTTTTGCACATGTAATCATCTAATATTTAAGAAGATTTTAGTCTATTTTGATAAAGGATTAATCATTTTTCTTGTTCAAATTATAAAATGAGATAAAAGTGTCTGTGTAACAACCTTAAAACAACATGTCAACATCATTATATTCTTCTTCAAAATAAATAAATAAATATTCAGATTTAAAGTCAAACAAAAAGCAAGGTTGTAAAACTCAGCCGATCCAAGTCGAGTTTCAAAAATCGGATCGGGGATCGGTGGTCTGACGAGTCAGATACAGCCGGATCGGACCAAAACTCGGTCAACGGCGGTCAATGGTGGTCAACGGCTCAGAAAAGTCCAAAACTGGTCGGATCTTGCTTCAAATTGGAAGATAAAGGAGAAAAGAAAAGAAAGAGGGAGAAAGATATCGCCTTGTTTTTTACGGTGGTGGTAGAAGATGAAAAGATATACATACATATTAACAAATCTACGGTTGTGGGTTGATGGTGGTAGAAGATGAAGAAGGGGGTGGAGAAGGATGATGATCACCGCGGTGGTGAATATATGTAAGCCACTTGTTGCTTCCATTTTTGTCGGTAAGAAAGGGTGAGGTACAATAGAGAAAAGAAGAAAAACGAAAAAGGTGATGTTGTTGTGCAAGAAGAAAAAGGTGAGGTAGATCATATAATGAATGGTTCATTCACTTTATTGTCTCATTGGTTGTGTTTCTTTTTTTTTCATATCAAAAATCAAAGCAGACAATAAATTTGTTATGTTTTCTACATTTACAATTCATTTTTATACATATAATTTCAAAATTAATATATTTTCTATATAAAAACAATCCGATTTTTACCCGATCCAATCCGAGTCTTAAAAAATCCTGACTCTCCCCCTCGCCGATCCGATCCCGATTCCTAAGTTCCGCAACCTTAACAAAAAGGAAGGAGTGTACACTACATTTAAAAAAAAGTAACACAAATAAATATAAATAAATAATAAAGATAGTAATAAAATAGGCCGGTAAATTAACGTCACACATAAATCATTCCCGCCAAAATCTTAATCGGTTTCTTTCGTAGCTCAAAATGTGTACGTGTTCCTTTCTGTAACCAACACAAAAAATGAATTTTACAACAAATAATCCCACCATTTTGAGTAACGCTTGCATATAACCGAGTTGACTCGGTCAATGAAATTGCCGGGAATGTTTTCTTTGTTAATGTTAACTTCACAATTGTACTCAAAATTTGTTTTATCTATTGTTCATTTGTTCTCATGCTTGCAAAACATGTACCAAAATAGTTTTTTTTCCCTCAATACATATCCTTTTTTTAACTTTTGATATAATTGTAAATTTATATTTATATAATTGTCTTTTTAAATTTTTTTAATGATGGTGGTTTTATTTTGCAAGTTCCTTAACCTTTTAGATCTTTGATTATGAGATAAATCATACAGTATTTATTTTTAACGGTGAAGATAAATCATTTTATACTTGGTATGAGTAATTATAAATCTTAAATTACAATATTACTGTTTAAGGTCATATCTAACTATATAAGTATGTAAGCGACGAAGATTATGAGTGGTATATGAACTTAACTCATTAGAAGTTCTACAAGAGTTGAACCTAAAGAATCTCAAATATACATCATATCTAACTTGAAGCTCGTTTAATATACAAGTTCTAACAAGGGCTATTAGATGATATAGGATTGTCAATAAGACAGGTTTGTGTTGGGTTATATAACAAATTATCAAATTAAATCACAAAGCACGCAGCGGAAGATTTAAACTATGCAACTAATTAATTAACCAAGGAATAAAACATGTACCTTTAATTGTAGATGATAAAGTAAGAAACTTTATAATAAGGTTTAAAATAAAACCTCTCTACGATCGCACACACGACACGTCAAACAATACCCGAAGATTGCTAGATCTTGAATCACCAAAAGCCTAAAAGCTTTCCAATTTTCTATACACTTGCTCGAATAAAACAAAAGAGAACTCTTTTGTTCTTCTGTTATGTTGAATCCCAAAGCAAACAAAGGAAACAAGATTTATTTAATATAAATCTTATTTGCTTCGTATAAAACCTAAAAGTGTTTTTGTTTGTTTTCAAATTCGTCCGATCGAGAGAAAAGGAACCGAAAAAGAGATTAGAGTTATTTTTAGTTAGGGTTAATTATTAGGATATATATAGGGTATAAATATATCCCTAATAACTTAACCTTCAAGCTAACTTGGACTAGGGTATAATTAATAATTACATTAATTATTAATTAATATTTAATAATTAATAATTCATATTTATTATAAATAATTCTAATTAACATATCTAGTTAATAATGTCCAATTATCATTTCTCTCAATTTGGTGATTATAAATATGTAGATACAATATATACATATTACCAGGATATCTAAGTGTCAACGTGTGTGACCCCGTAGGCTCAAATCATTTCCGGACATACGTTCATTTTACGTGATCACATACTAACATCTCCCACTTGAGCTCGTAACAAATGAAGGTAATAACATTGGTTAGCGTCTAGCAACACGCCAATGCTCCCAGAAATATTCAAGTATAGTTTCTTAAAGTATATTTAAATGGTTGAGGCATTTATTATCCCTTTGTTCAGATACCGTGTCAAACATGAATATGGATCAATGTCATTTCATGATTTAACGATTCTGTTTCTCATTCCATAACTAATTAATGATTACCAAATATAATCGAGAACCATCTGGATTTATTTGGGCACGGCCATGCAAACATCTTAATTAGTCCTAATGAGGGCGCCAATGGTATCATTCTGCAACTATTAGTTGGAGGAACAAATCCTGTATTGACTACACGTGTCAGTCATCATACTTCAATACACTTTCTGAAAATAGCCCTTTATGTACTCCCTTATTCAGGAGAGTTAGAACTATATCAGTAAGTGCAATCCATACATGCTGACCTGCTTGTATCTCAAGTCAAATGATCAATAAAGTAACCATTTACGAATTTCACTTAATGACGCCGATCCATAAAGTGATGAATTCGTTAGTGGGGTAGTCCGATATGCATCAACTATGGATATCATGTGAGTTTGGTGGGACCATCCATTATATTCCAAGAATATAACCAATCGCTCAGATTTGTCTTAGTTTAATTATATTCCCATATAATTAATCGACAATGGACAATTTAGAATATTTAATAAAATATTCAAGGATTAAACATGCAAATATAGGATACAATTAATATTAAATGAAATCAAACATATCAAGTACTTTATTTCATTATAAAATATAAATTGTTTAACATCCCTTATCCAAATACCGAAACAACAGATTTACATGAAATAACTAGCTAATTTAAGTCCTATGCCCTCGGCATGCCTTTCAAGCTTGGGCCTAGACAAAGCTTTTGTGAAAGGATCAGCTAAGTTAAAATCTGTGTGAACTTTGAGTAATTTGATCTCCCCTAGTTCGATTTGCTCACGAACATAGTGATATCGTCTAGCATAATGTCTGGCACCTTTCTGAACTCCGGGTTCGTTGGCAATGATTAATGCACCAGTATTATCACAGTACATATAAGTGGGTAAGTCACTTGAGGGGATCACGTCAAGCCCGCTAATGAACTTCCTTATCCAGACTGCTTCCATTGCAGCTTCTGAGGCGGCAATGTACTCAAACTCTGTTGCAGACATGGCAACTGTAGTTTGCTTCTTGCTTTTCCAATCCACAGCACCTCCGTTAAGAACGAAGACGAATCCTGACTGAGACTTCGTGTCACCTTTATCAGTTTGAAATCCAGCATCACAGTATCCGGTCACTTTGAGCTCTAAGTCTGGATTTCCTCCATACACCAAAAACATATCTTTAGTAGCCCGTAGGTACTTCAGAATGTTCTTAACAGCAGTCCAGTGACTTTCACCTGGATTCTGTTGATATCGGCTAACGATGTTTTGCGCGAACGCCACATCGGGTCTAGTGCATTTAACCGCATACATAATAGATCCCACAGCCGAAGCATAAGGGACTCTTCGCATACGCTCCACCTCATTAGGTGTAGTAGCACCCTGTTTGACAGATAAACTAAGTCCTTCTTGCATAGGTGTAAACCCACGCTTAGAATTCTCCATCTTGAATCGCTTCAAGACCTTATCAATATAAGCACTTTGACTTAGTCCAATTAATCGCTTTGATCTATCTCGGTGGATCTTGATTCCAAGAATAAATGCCGCTTCTCCTAAATCTTTCATGGCAAAACACTTTCCAAGATGAGATTTAACATCTTGCAACATTGGAATGTGTTTTCCTATGATCAATATGTCATCAACATACAAGACAAGGAAAGTAACATTACTCCCACTAGCTTTGCGATATACACATGGCTCATCGGGATTTTGAACGAAACCAAACTTTTTGATTTCTTCATCAAACCGCTTGTTCCAACTTCTTGATGCTTGCTTTAGTCCATAAATGGACCTTTGAAGCTTGCATACTTTGTGGGATGTTTTTGATCAATAAAACCTTCAGGTTGATCCATATAGACTTCTTCATCCAAGTAACCATTTAAGAAGGCAGTCTTAACATCCATTTGCCATATCTCAAAGTCATAGTACGCAGCTATGGCCAAGAGAATCCTAATAGCTCTAATGTCCGCAACTGGAGAAAAGGTCTCATCATAGTCAACACCGAAACGTTGAGTATAACCTTTCGCCACGAGACGAGCTTTATAGGTGTGTACATTTCCATCCATGTCCGTCTTCTTCTTGAAGATCCACTTACACCCAACAGTTTGAGCATTTTGTGGAAGATCAACCAAGCTCCAGACTTGATTGTCTTTCATGGATTTCATTTCCACCTTCGTAGCTTCAAGCCATTTTTCAGATTCCGGATCTGATAATGCAACTTTGAAATTCGGAGGCTCATCGAGATCTCCTAAAACGTTTTCTTCTACCATCAGACATAATATGTCAGTAGGACGTCTTGTCCTTTCGGACCTACGAAGTGGAATCGCTTCATCATCATCGACTTGAGGTTCATCACTTTGAACATTCCCCCCCCCCCAAGTTGATGATTGCTAGTCTTTTCAGAAGTGACACATCTTCCTCTTGAGTCTCATCAAGGTCTACAACCTCCCACTGTTCTCTTGAGCTAATTTCTTTTCAAAGAATTCGGCATATCGAGCAACGCGAACAGTGTTTTTGACGGGATCATAGAAGTCGTAACCCATCGTTTCCTTAGGGTATCCGACAAAGATGCACTTAGTTGTTCTGGGTTCAAGTTTGTCAGGCGTATCGCGCTTCACAAGTGCCTCACATCCCCAGACTCTTAAGTAAGACAGATTAGGAACATTTCCATGCCATAATTCATATGGTGTCTTGTCAACCTTCTTGGTTGAGAACCATATTGAGAATGCGTACAGCAGTCTCTAGAGCATAATCCCAAAACAAAAATGGGAGAGTCGTAAGGGTCATCATAGATCTCACCATGTCTAGCAGGGTTCGATTTCTCCTTTCAGACACTCCATTATGTTGAGGAGTGTATGGAGGAGTAAGCTGTTGGACAATTCCCCACGCTTTCAGATAATCCTTAAACTCTTGGCTTAAGTATTCACCACCTCGATCCGAACGAAGAATCTTGATGGTTTTCCGAGTTGATTTTCTACTTCATTTTTAAACTCTTTGAATGTTTCAAACACTTCATGTTTATGTTTAAGCAGGTAAACATAACCATAACGACTGAAATCATCCGTAAAAGTTATGAAGTAGCTAGCTCCTTTTCTTGACACATGTCTAAATGGGCCGCAAACATCGGTATGAATGAGTCCAAGAAGATCTTTAGCCCTCTCCGGTTTATGCGAAAAAGGTTTTCTTGTCATTTTGCCGGAAACACATGACTCGCATTTATCAAATGATTCATCATTTAATTGTAAGATCCCTTCACGTTGAAGTCTTTCAATGCGATTTTTGCCAATGTGTCCAAGACGACAGTGCCACAGATAAGTAGAGTCCAAGTTAGTCTTGACTCTTTTGCTAACATTATACATTGAATTATTTGAATCACAACCACGCATATCAATTTCATAAATACCATCACAAGCAATAGCATCAAAATAATGAACATTATTTTTAGAAACTGAAATACCATAATCATTAAAAACATTAATGAATCCGTTGTCTTTCAACAAAGAAACTGAAACTACACCTCTAGTAATAGATGGTGCATAATGACAATTGTCTAAAACAATAATTAAACCGGAAGGAAGAACTAAATGATATTCTCCAATAGCTTCAACAGGTGCTGGTAGACCATTGCCCACGAACAGCTGCAAAGCTCCGGGCTTCAGCTTCCTCCTTTTCCTAAGTGCCTGTAATTCATTACAGATATGAGTTCCACAGCCAGTGTCATAAACCCATGATTTACGCTTAGTAAAGGAAAATAATTCAATAGTGAAGATACCTGAAGTACTAGCAACGCTAGCTTGCTTCTTCTTCACATTCAACTCGGCAAGATACTTTGGACAGTTCCTCTTCCAGTGCCCGACTTCATTACAATGATGACAGGTCTGGTCTTTATCCGGATGCTCTTTCTTAGCCGGAGGGGTTTTCTTTGGTTTGGGGAGCATAAGCAGCTTGCTTACCCTTGCCTTTACCATCAAACTTGCCTTTAGCTTGGTGCGATTTCTTAGCTTTCTGGATCCGACCCCTCTTATCATAAGAACATTTGGGTCATTGGCCTTCTTTGGAATCGTCTTCTCATATTCAATGAGCATAGCATGAAGTTCATTGACGCTTTTTTTCATAGAGTGCATGGTATAGTTTTGCACAAAACCCTCATATTCCTTCGTAAGGGAATTTGAGAATCATGCCAACTTTTACCTCTTTATGATAAGCGTACTCCATCGATCCAATTTGTCAAAAATGCTCTTCATCTTGAGCACATGACTGCTAACCGATTTTTCCAGATTCAAGTTTCATGTCATGGAGTTCCACGACTAAGTCGAACAGTTCCACTCCAGCTTGTTTTTCATACAAGGATTTAAGTTCTGTGATCATATCATATGGAGTGTAGAGCTCGAATTATTTTTGAAGCTCGGGAGACATGCTCGCAAGCATCAAACAACAAACTTCATTGAATCTAGTGTACTGAATCCTATATTCAGCTTTTTCAGCTGCTGTGGATTCAGCACTTGGTTCGGTTGGCCATTGCCTTTCAATGACATCCATGCGTTCCTTAACTCTTAGAACAATTCTCAGTTGACGATACCAGTCATTGAAATTTGATCCATTAAGCTTTTCTCTTTCAAACATTTGCCGAAAAGCATTGGTGTTTGTAGGAGGATTCATTGCCATCTACAAAACAGATTAAGTTCAAAAATCAGTATTTTCGATAATAAATCCTTAGGAAATCAATTACCCAATGTTTATCAAATAAACAATTAATTTCATTAAGTCTAGGATCCAATTGACATACAATCATTTCATCAGTTGATCTGCTAGAAATGATTGTACTCAAAAGGTAAGTGACGAGCAGTAATTGCATTACATGTGCAATTCCTAGTAAGAATGGACCTACAAATTACACTTGATTCATCAATTGATTTGTAGTCATGTTTTGTCCCATCTTTTGCCACGGGTCAAGGTCTCACCGCTTAACTCGCTTTAAGTCGTCCAACCAAGAACGCGCAAATTTGTCCACCACTGTGTACCAGTGAGTGGGATTTGCCATGCAACTACCATTTCACCACTGTGTACCAGTGAGTAAAACAACAGCCACAAGTGTCCTTTACAAGTTGGATGGCAATGACTTAATTTTATTGGGTCAATCAATTTGATGTGTGATCAAAAAGTTATGTTTGAAGATTCATGCATATCTTCTAAACATAATATGTTTATAAAACTCATTTTTATTGCCTTTAAATACAAAAGAGCTCGGTAGCTCCATTTGAACGCACAAAGAAGCGCAAGGGCAAATGTTTGCGATGAACGCAATTAAAAACCCGCCCTTTTAGGAGGCTAACGCACTCCGACTTATACCTCTCTTAGAGTTTGTTCAAATGGGTGAGCCGGTGTATCTCTTGATTTTCAGGGCACAAATTTTATAAACAAAATCTTATTTCGATAGTTATTAGTCAAGTTTATTTTTCCAAAAACAATTTTGCACACAATTTTCATAAAAGGCAAAATTATACTTACTAAATTTACAACTTAACAATTAAAGTAATCAACCTAATTTTTGTACTATGTATTAAGATTGACTCCTCTTTCATATGGAAAGAGACCACATGCATCAAGTTGCCTTGATTGCGTAAGCCAAAATTTTCTATAACAAATTATCTACCATAAAAACAGGATGCTGATCTGGAAAATCCAGCATCTTCAATTTATGGTAGATAATTTGTTATAGAAATTTTGGCTTACGCAATCAAGGCAACTTGATGCATGTGGTCTCTTTCCATATGAAAGAGGAGCCAATCTTATACCATAGTGACTAAAATTAGTTTGATTACCTTAATTGTTAAGTTGTAAATTTAGTAAGTATAATTTTGCCTTTTATGAAAATTGTGTGCAAAATTGTTTTTGGATAAATAAACTTGACTAATAACTATCGAAATAAGATTTTGTTTATAAAATTTGTGCCCTAAAATCAAAAGATACACCGGCTCACCCATTTGAACAAACTCTAAGAGAGGTATAAGTCGGAGTGTGTTAGCCTTCTAAAAGGTCGGGTTTTTAATTGCGTCCATCGCAAACCTTTGCCCTTGCGCTTCTTGTGCGTTCAAATGGAGCTACCGAGCTCTTTTGTATTTAAAGGCAATAAAAATGAGTTTTATAAACATATTATGTTTAGAAGATATGCATGAATCTTCAAACATAACTTTTTGATCACACATCAAATTGATTGACCCAATAAACTTAAGTCATTTGCCATCCAACTTGTAAAGGACACTTGTGGCTGTTGTTTTACTCACTGGTACACAGTGGTGAAATGGCAGTTGCATGGCAAATCCCACTCACTGGTACACAGTGGTGGACAAATTTTCGCGTTCTTGGTTGGACGACTTAAAGCGAGTTAAGCGGTGAGACCTTGACCCGTGGCAAAAGATGGGACAAAACATGACTACAAATCACTTGATGAATCAAGTGTAATTTGTAGGTCCCATTCTTACTAGGAATTGCACATGTAATGCAATTACTGCTCGTCACTTACCTTTTGAGTACAATCATTTCTAGCAGATCAACTGATGAAATGATTGTATGTCAATTGGATCCTAGCCTTAATGAAATTAATTGTTTATTTGATAAACATTGGGTAATTGATTTCCTAAGGATTTATTATCGAAAATACTGATTTTTGAACTTAATCTGTTTTGTAGATGGCAATGAATCTTCCACAAACACCAATGCTTTTCGGCAAATGTTTGAAAGAGAAAAGCTTAATGGATCAAATTTCAATGACTGGTATCGTCAACTGAGAATTGTTCTAAGAGTTAAGGAACACATGGATGTCATTGAAAGGCAATGGCCAACCGAACCAAGTGCTGAATCCACAGCAGTTGAAAAAGCTGAATATAGGATTCAATACACTAGATTCAATGAAGTTTGTTGTTTGATGCTTGCGAGCATGTCTCCCGAGCTTCAAAAACAATTCGAGCTCTACACTCCATATGATATGATCACAGAACTTAAATCCTTGTATGAAAAACAAGCTGGAGTGGAACTGTTCGACTTAGTCGTGGAACTCCATGACATGAAACTTGAATCTGGAAAATCGGTTAGCAGTCATGTGCTCAAGATGAAGAGCATTTTTGACAAACTGGATTCGATGGAGTACGCTTATCATAAAGAGGTAAAAGTTGGCATGATTCTCAAATCCCTTACGAAGGAATATGAGGGTTTTGTGCAAAACTATACCATGCACTCTATGAAAAAAAGCGTCAATGAACTTCATGCTATGCTCATTGAATATGAGAAGACGATTCCAAAGAAGGCCAATGACCCAAATGTTCTTATGATAAGAGGGGGTCGGATCCAGAAAGCTAAGAAATCGCACCAAGCTAAAGGCAAGTTTGATGGTAAAGGCAAGGGTAAGCAAGCTGCTTATGCTCCCAAACCAAAGAAAACCCCTCCGGCTAAGAAAGAGCATCCGGCTAAAGACCAGACCTGTCATCATTGTAATGAAGTCGGGCACTGGAAGAGGAACTGTCCCAAGTATCTTGCCGAGTTGAATATGAAGAAGAAGCAAGCTAGCAGTGCTAGCGCTTCAGGTATCTTCACTGTTGAATTATTTTCCTTTACTAAGGGTAAATCATGGGTTTATGACACTGGCTGTGGAACTCATATCTGTAATGAATTACAGGCACTTAGGAAAAGGAGGAAGCTGAAGCCCGGAGCTTTGCAGCTGTTCGTGGGCAATGGTCTACCAGCACCTGTTGAAGCTATTGGAGAATATCATTTAGTTCTTCCTTCCAGTTTAATTATTGTTTTAGACAATTGTCATTATGCACCATCTATTACTAGAGGTGTAGTTTCAGTTTCTTTGTTGAAAGACAACGGATTCATTAATGTTTTTAATGATATTGGTATTTCAGTTTCTAAAAATAATGTTCATTATTTTGATGCTATTGATTGTGATGGTATTTATGAAATTGATATGCGTGGTTGTGATTCAAATGATAATTCAATGTATAATGTTAGCAAAAGAGTCAAGACTAACTTGGACTCTACCTATCTTTGGCATTGTCGTCTTGTTTTTTTTTTTGGGTTTTTTTTTTTTTGTTTTTTTTTTTTTTTTTTTTTTTTTTTTTGTTTTTTTTTTTTTTTTTTTTGGTAAAAAAAAAAAAAAAAAAAACACATAAAAAAACAAAAACCCCCCCCACCCCCCCCCCCCCCCCCCCCCCCCCCCCCTTTTTGTCTTTTTTTTTTTTTTTTTTTTAACGATTGTATACTTTTTGAGTTTCTTATTTTTACCACTTAACTTTTAGGTTTTATCACTTTAGTCTAACTTTTTACCGAAAATCAGAAAAAAAACCATTTTTTTTTTTTTTTTTGGTTGAAGCTGCTGGATTTTCCAGATCAGCATCTTATTTATGGTAGATAATTTGTTATAGAAATTTTGGCTTACGCAATCAAGGCAACTTGATGCATGTGGTCTCTTTCCATATGAAAGAGGAGCCAATCTTATACCATAGTGACTAAAATTAGTTTGATTACCTTAATTGTTAAGTTGTAAATTTAGTAAGTATAATTTTGCCTTTTATGAAAATTGTGTGCAAAATTGTTTTTGGATAAATAAACTTGACTAATAACTATCGAAATAAGATTTTGTTTATAAAATTTGTGCCCTAAAAATCAAGAGATACACCGGCTCACCCATTTGAACAAACTCTAAGAGAGGTATAAGTCGGAGTGTGTTAGCCTTCTAAAAGGGCGGGTTTTTAATTGCGTCCATCGCAAACCTTTGCCCTTGCGCTTCTTTGTGCGTTCAAATGGAGCTATCGAGCTCTTTTGTATTTAAAGGCAATAAAAATGAGTTTTATAAACATATTATGTTTAGAAGATATGCATGAATCTTCAAACATAACTTTTTGATCACACATCAAATTGATTGACCCAATAAACTTAAGTCATTTGCCATCCAACTTGAAAGGACACTTGTGGCTGTTGTTTTACTCACTGGTACACAGTGGTGAAATGGCAGTTGCATGGCAAATCCCACTCACTGGTACACAGTGGTGGACAAATTTGCGCGTTCTTGGTTGGACGACTTAAAGCGAGTTAAGCGGTGAGACCTTGACCCGTGGCAAAAGATGGGACAAAACATGACTACAAATCACTTGATGAATCAAATGTAATTTGTAGGTCCCATTCTTACTAGGAATTGCACATGTAATGCAATTACTGCTCGTCACTTACCTTTTGAGTACAATCATTTCTAGCAGATCAACTGATGAAATGATTGTATGTCAATTGGATCCTATCCTTAATGAAATTAATTGTTTATTTGATAAACATTGGGTAATTGATTTCTTAAGGATTTATTATCGAAAATACTGATTTTTGAACTTAATCTGTTTTGTAGATGGCAATGAATTCTTCCACAAACACCAATGCTTTTCGGCAAATGTTTGAAAGAGAAAAGCTTAATGGATCAAATTTCAATGACTGGTATCGTCAACTGAGAATTGTTCTAAGAGTTAAGGAACACATGGATGTCATTGAAAGGCAATGGCCAACCGAACCAAGTGCTGAATCCACAGCAGTTGAAAAAGCTGAATATAGGATTCAGTACACTAGATTCAATGAAGTTTGTTGTTTGATGCTTGCGAGCATGTCTCCCGAGCTTCAAAAACAATTCGAGCTCTACACTCCATATGATATGATCACAGAACTTAAATCCTTGTATGAAAAACAAGCTGGAGTGGAACTGTTCGACTTAGTCGTGGAACTCCATGACATGAAACTTGAATCTGGAAAATCGGTTAGCAGTCATGTGCTCAAGATGAAGAGCATTTTTGACAAATTGGATTCGATGGAGTACGCTTATCATAAAGGTAAAAGTTGGCATGATTCTCAAATCCCTTACGAAGGAATATGAGGGTTTTGTGCAAAACTATACCATGCACTCTATGAAAAAAAGCGTCAATGAACTTCATGCTATGCTCATTGAATATGAGAAGACGATTCCAAAGAAGGCCAATGACCCAAATGTTCTTATGATAAGAGGGGGTCGGATCCAGAAAGCTAAGAAATCGCACCAAGCTAAAGGCAAGTTTGATGGTAAAGGCAAGGGTAAGCAAGCTGCTTATTCCCCCAAACCAAAGAAAACCCCTCCGGCTAAGAAAGAGCATCCGGCTAAAGACCAGACCTGTCATCATTGTAATGAAGTCGGGCACTGGAAGAGGAACTGTCCCAAGTATCTTGCCGAGTTGAATATGAAGAAGAAGCAAGCTAGCAGTGCTAGCGCTTCAGGTATCTTCACTGTTGAATTATTTTCCTTTACTAAGGGTAAATCATGGGTTTATGACACTGGCTGTGGAACTCATATCTGTAATGAATTACAGGCACTTAGGAAAAGGAGGAAGCTGAAGCCCGGAGCTTTGCAGCTGTTCGTGGGCAATGGTCTACCAGCACCTGTTGAAGCTATTGGAGAATATCATTTAGTTCTTCCTTCCAGTTTAATTATTGTTTTAGATAATTGTCATTATGCACCATCTATTACTAGAGGTGTAGTTTCAGTTTCTTTGTTCAGTGAAACACAAGGATTCATTAATGTTTTTAATATGATATTGGTATTTCAGTTTCTAAAAATAATGTTCATTATTTTGATGCTATTGCTTGTGATGGTATTTATGAAATTGATATGCGTGGTTGTGATTCAAATGATAATTCAATGTATAATGTTAGCAAAAGAG
The DNA here is from genome assembly GCA_034093135.1 of Erigeron breviscapus. Classification (NCBI taxonomy): domain Eukaryota; kingdom Viridiplantae; phylum Streptophyta; class Magnoliopsida; order Asterales; family Asteraceae; genus Erigeron; species Erigeron breviscapus. The sequence goes on from CM067171.1 coordinate 99,147,631, forward strand.
TCAAGACTAACTTGGACTTTATTTTTTGTCGTCTTGCTTTTGGTTTTTTCCCCCCCCCATTTGTTTTTTTTTTTGTTTTTTTTTTTTTTGTTTTTTTTTTTTTTTTTTTTTTTTTTTGTTTTAGTAAGTTTTTTTTAATTTTTTTTTTACTTTTAAGTTTGTTTCAAGTTTTTTTTGTTTTGTTTGATGTTTTTTAATTTTTTTTTTTTTGGGGTGTGTGTTATGGTTAGTTTTGGGGTGTGGTGTGGGGTGGGGGGGGGGGTTGTGGGGGTGGGCCCTTATCTGTGGCCACTGTCGTCTTGGACACATTGGCAAAAATCGCATTGAAAGACTTCAACGTGAAGGGATTTTACAATTAAATGATGAATCATTTGATAAATGCGAGTCATGTGTTTCCGGCAAAATGACAAGAAAACCTTTTCTGAATAAACCAGAGAGGGCTAAAGATCTTCTTGGACTCATTCATACCGATGTTTGCGGCCCATTTAGACATGTGTCAAGAAAAGAGCTAGCTACTTCATAACTTTTACGGATGATTTCAGTCGTTATGGTTATGTTTACTTGCTTAAACATAAACATGAAGTGTTGAAACATTCAAAGAGTTTAAAAATGAAGTAGAAAATCAACTCGGCAAAACCATCAAGATTCTTCGTTCGATCGAGGTGGTGAATACTTAAGCCAAAAGTTTAAGGATTATCTGAAAGCGTGTGGAATTGTCCAACAGCTTACTCCTCCATACACTCCTCAACATAATGGAGTATCTGAAAGGAGAAATCGAACCTTGCTAGACATGGTGAGATCTATGATGACCCTACTCTCCCATTTTCGTTTTGGGATTATGCTCTAGAGACTGCTGTACGCATTCTCAATATGGTTCCAACCAAGAAGGTTGACAAGACACCATATGAATTATGGCATGGAAATGTTCCTAATCTGTCTTACTTAAGAGTCTGGGGATGTGAGGCACTTGTGAAGCGCGATACGCCTGGACAAACTTGAACCCAGAACTACTAAGTGCATCTTTGTCGGATACCCTAAGGAAACGATGGGTTACGACTTCTATGATCCCGTCAAAAACACTGTTCGCGTTGCTCGATATGCTGAATTCTTGAAAAGAAATTAGTTCCAGAGAACAGTGGGAGGGTTGTAGAACTTGATGAGACTCAAGAGGAAGATGTGTCACCTTCTGAAGCTCCTAGCAATCATCAACTTGGGGGGGGGGGGAATGTTCAAAGTGATGAACCTCAAGTCGATGATAATGAAGCGATTCCACTTCGTAGGTCCGAAAGGACAAGACGTCCTACTGACAGATTATGTCTGATGGTAGAAGAAAACACAGAGATCTCGATGAGCCTCCGAAATTCAAAGTTGCATTATCAGATCCGGAATCTGAAAAATGGCTTGAAGCTACGAGGTGGAAATGAAATCCATGAAAGACAATCAAGTCTGGAGCTTGGTTGATCTTCCACCAAATGCTCAAACTGTTGGGTATAAGTGGATCTTCAAGAAGAAGACGGACATGGATGGAAATGTACACACCTATAAAGCTCGTCTCGTGGCGAAAGGTTATACTCAACGTTTCGGTGTTGACTATGATGAGACCTTTTCTCCAGTTGCGGACATTATAGCTATTAGGATTCTCTTAGCCATAGCTGCGTACTATGACTTTGAGATATGGCAAATGGATGTTAAGACTGCCTTCTTAAATGGTTACTTGGATGAAGAAGTCTATATGGATCAACCTGAAGGTTTTATTGATCAAAACATCCCAACAAAGTATGCAAGCTACGAAGGTCCATTTATGGACTAAAGCAAGCATCAAGAAGTTGGAACAAGCGGTTTGATGAAGAAATCAAAAAGTTTGGTTTCGTTCAAAATCCCGATGAGCCATGTGTATATCGCAAAGCTAGTGGGAGTAATGTTACTTTCCTTGTCTTGTATGTGATGACATATTGATCATAGGAAAACACATTCCAATGTTGCAAGATGTTAAATCCCATATTGGAAAGTGTTTTGCCATGAAAGATTTAGGAGAAGCGGCATTTATTCTTGGAATCAAGATCCACCGAGATAGATCTAAGCGATTAATTGGACTAAGTCAAAGTGCTTATATTGATAAGGTCTTGAAGCGATTCAAGATGGAGAATTCTAAGCGTGGGTTTACACCTATGCAAGAAGGACTTAGTTTATCTGTCAAACAGGGTGCTACTACACCTAATGAGGTGGAGCGTATGCGAAGAGTCCCTTATGCTTCGGCTGTGGGATCTATTATGTATGCGGTTAGATGCACTAGACCCGATGTGGCGTTCGCGCAAAACATCGTTAGCCGATATCAACAGAATCCAGGTGAAAGTCACTGGACTGCTGTTAAGAACATTCTGAAGTACCTACGGGCTACTAAAGATATGTTTTTGGTGTATGGAGGAAATCCAGATTTAGAGCTCAAAGTGACCGGATACTGTGATGCTGGATTTCAAACTGATAGAGATGACACGAAGTCTCAGTCAGGATTCATCTTCGTTCTTAACGGAGGTACTGTGGATTGGAAAAGCAAGAAGCAAACTACAGTTGCCATGTCTGCAACAGAGTCTGAGTACATTGCCGCCTCAGAAGCCGCAATGGAAGCAGTCTGGATAAGGAAGTTCATTAGCGGGCTTGACGTGATCCCCTCAAGTGACTTACCCACTGATATGTACTGTGATAATACTGGTGCATTAATCATTGCCAACGAACCCGGAGTTCAGAAAGGTGCCAGACATTATGCTAAACGATATCACTATGTTCGTGAGCAAATCGAACTAGGGGAGATCAATTTACTCAAAGTTCACACAGATTTTAACTTAGCTGATCATTTCACAAAAGCTTTGTCTAGGCCCAAGCTTGAAAGGCATGCCGAGGGCATAGGACTTAAATTAGCTAGTTATTTCATGTAAATCTGTTGTTTCGGTATTTGGATAAGGGATGTTAAACAATTTATATTTTTCATAATGAAATAAAGTACTTGATATGTTTGATTTCATTTAATATTAATTGTATCCTATATTTGCATGTTTAGTCCTTGAATATTTTATTAAATATTCTAAATTGTCCATTGTCGATTAATTATATGGGAATATAATTAAACTAAGACAAATCTGAGCGATTGGTTATATTCTTGGAATATATAATGGATGGTCCCACCAAACTCACATGATATCCATAGTTGATGCATATCGGACTACCCCACAAACGAATTATTACTTTATGGATCGGCGTCATTAAGTAAAAATTTGTAAATGGTTACTTTATTGATCCTTTGACTTGAGATACAAGCAGGTCAGCATGTATGGATTGCACTTACTTGATATAGTTCTAACTCTCCTGAATAAGGGAGTAAATAAAGGGCTATTTTCAGAAAGTGTAGTGAAGTATGATGATTGACACGTGTAGTCAATACAGGATTTGTTCCTCCAACTAATAGTTGCAGAATGATACCATTGGCGCCCTCATTAGGACTAATTAAGATGTTTGCATGGCCGTGCCCAAATAAATCCAGATGGTTCTCGATTATATTTGGTAATCATTAATTAGTTATGGAATGAGAACAGAATCGTTAAATCATGAAATGACATTGATCCATATTCATGTTTAACACGGTATCTGAACAAAGGGATAATAAATGCCTCAACCATTTAAATATACTTTAAGAAACTATACTTAATATTTCTGGGAGCATTGGCGTGTTGCTAGACGCTAACCAATGTTATTACCTTCATTTGTTACGAGCTCAAGTGGAGCTGTTAGTATATGATCACGTAAAAATGAACGTATGTCCGGAAAGTATTTAAGCCTACGGGGTCACACGCGTTGACACTTAGATATCCGGTAATATGTATATATTGTATCTACATATTTATAATCACCAAGTTGAGAGAAATGATAATTGGACATTATTAACTAGATATGTTAATTAGAATTATTATTTAGTTAATAAATATGAATTATTAATTATTAAATATTAATTAATAATTAATGTAATTATTAATTATACCCTAGTCCAAGTTAGCTTGAAGGTTAAGTTATTAGGGATATATTTATACCCTTTTTTTTTTTTTTTTTTTTTTTTTTTTTTTTTTTTTTTTTTTTTTTTTTTTTTTTTTTTTTTGTTTTTTTTTTTTTTTTTTTAGCTTGAAGGTTAAGTTATTAGGGATATATTTATACCCTATATATATCCTAATAATTAACCGTAACTAAAAATAACTCTAATCTCTTTTTCGGTTCCTTTTCTCTCGATCGGACGAATTCGAAAACAAACAAAAACACTTTTGGGTTTTATACGAAGCAAATAAGATTTATATTAAATAAATCTTGTTTCCTTTGTTTGCTTTGGATTCAACATAACAGAAGAACAAAAGAGTTCTCTTTTGTTTTATTCGAGCAAGTGTATAGAAAATTGGAAAGCTTTTAGGCTTTTGGTGATTCAAGATCTAGCAATCTTCGGGTATTGTTTGACGTGTCGTGTGTGCGATCGTAGAGAGGTTTTATTTTAAACCTTATTATAAAGTTTCTTACTTTATCATCTACAATTAAAGGTACATGTTTTCTTCCTTGGTTAATTAATTAGTTGCATAGTTTAAATCTTCCGCTGCGTGCTTTGTGATTTAATTTGATAATTTGTTATATAACCCAACACAAACCTGTCTTATTGACAATCCTATATCATCTAATAGCCCTTGTTAGAACTTGTATATTAAACGAGCTTCAAGTTAGATATGATGTATATTTGAGATTCTTTAGGTTCAACTCTTGTAGAACTTCTAATGAGTTAAGTTCATATACCACTCATAATCTTCGTCGCTTACATACTTATATAGTTAGATATGACCTTAAACAGTAATA
>CM067171.1:99157508-99217508 GCA_034093135.1 Erigeron breviscapus
TTAAAATGGAGATGCAAGTCCACCTGAATAACGACTCCAGACACCGCTCTGAAGTAAACAACGTCATTCAGAGCGTATCTGACAACAAGGCGGCTTACGAAGCCGAAATCAACCGAATTGAAGCTCCCAATCGGGTTCGTAGCGCCGCCGAAAATGAGTATGTGGTATATCTTTGTCAGAAGATCGATTGGCTAGATCAACTTATTTTCCAGCTTACCACCGCCTCCTCGACGTTGACAACCACGCTAGACCACGGGGTGTTCTGGCAAGGCAGTGTCGGTGGTGGTCGGTATGTAGATTACCATACTGACCCAGGGGAGGAGTACGTATCTCCTCCACCCGGCGACGTTGTCGCGTCTCTTGAACCATACCGATACATTCATCGAAACGACGGCGACAGTACTGTGGACTCGGACTATTCCGAGTGTTAGTATTTATGTATTTTAATATTATTATGTTTATGTAATGTTTTAGTATTATGTGTTTTTTAATTATTATGTATGTTTTATTTTTATTTATTATGTAATGTTTTAATTTAATGAAATTTTAATGTTTAAATAAAATGAAAATTGTAGTGAGTGGTGAAGTGAGTGGTCGGATGCCAACAAAATTTGGATGAGTGGTGAGTGAGTTGTGGAATTGAGGTGACACAAAGTGATTGGTTAGAACTGAGTGGTGAAAATGGTAGTGAAACATGAGATGCCATCCCTCTTAGAACTTTATTAGCTCTCTCATGTTATATGTATACTAACGTTTTTGTTCAATACTTGACAATGTACTTAATATAAAACTGAATGAAGATTTTGATTAAAATTTAGGGGTTAATAATAACAACTACCAGAAATCGAATGGTTTATTTTTAAAAAGCCAACAATTGAAGAGAAAAAACATTTTTTTGAATGATATAATAATTTTTTGTAATGACCAACTAACATAATCAACCAAATACTCTGTATGGTGTGACCTTCTGATAAAAGACCACCGAGTAGTTGGCCAATTCAGCTGTACGGACCCTTTAGGCGGCCGAAGTTACTCCAGATCCGAGAAAACCCAATAACATGTCCACCTGTAGGTACTATGGAAACTATTGGTAAAAACTGCTTGCCATAAGAATTTACATGCCAATTTTGCTAAGTTCGATTGACATAAACATTGGCATGTATGCAACACCCCCTTCATTTTGGCATTAATCTGCATGCAGCATGAACCCCATAAATCCAAATCATCATGGCGATGAAAGTAAAAATTCGTAGTGTTGGGAGATGTGGATTTTACTTTTAGTTTTTTAAAACGTTAGAGCGTGTTGTGAAACCATTAGCTAGATATACATCTTATGTAGAAAAATATTTACAAATCTACCCAATCCAATTTAAGCTAACATTACATTTCATGCTAATAATCCAAACTTTGGAAGAGTTGATAGTATATTATTTTTATTTTTTCAAACCCAAATGGTGAAATCAAAATCCTTTCTCGTGTTTGGAGGGACATGAGTAGACAAATGGTACTCAAACAAGTCTTCCGTCGAGTTGAAAGTAGGCAAGGTGAGTTAAATCCCCACCAATTGAAGATGAAGTTCCAAAGAGTTGTAGCAATCGGGCAAATTAATTAATGTAACAACGTATGGACGGAGTAAGTTGCATATAGTGGGAGACTATCACGAACAAATCTCCAAGATAGGAGAATAACCATGATAAGAAGAAGAGTATTCAACTTAATAATAGTGATAGGTGAGCCATGGGTATAATAAGAGATAAAAAACATGGATAGCTATAGTGTTTGGTTGTGATTGAATGCCATAATATATTTTTTATAGAGTATCAAGGTGAAACTTTTTCTTAGATGAATCAAAAACTCATATTAGTGTCAATTTGAAATAGATTATGATAAAAAATTAAAAATACTCAAATGTACATACGTAGTAATCATGGGAACCGTTCTTGGTATATTTTGGTCGGATATAGACAAAGTGCAGAAAAACAATGTCTAGATTTGGTTGTGTTTTTATTTACGAGTAAAACATGTCAATATAAAAACTTTAGTTGAAAGGGAAACAAATTAAACACGTTGAACGGTCTTCAAAGTCTACATTTAATTCATAACCTGTTAAATTGTTTTATTCGAAAATTTAGATTATCATTGTATATGTAACTATAGTTTTTAATCTTGTACATATATATATATGTAAGTTTTAGGTAAAATAAAACAAGTATTAAAGTAAAATAATAGATTTTATTATATATATATATTAATAATATATTTAATATACATTATATATATATATAAGTTTTAGGTAAAATAAAACAAGTATTAAAGTAAAACAAATAAAACAATAGGTTTCTCTTCACTGAAAATCACCGTGCATCATGAAAATCACCGTGCATCAATTGCTTCGTGAATCTTCGTGCATCAATTTAACCATGATCTAAAGGTCAAGATTTTGTCCTATTTGTTTTACTTTAATACTTGTTTTACAATACCCAACCCCTATATATATATATATATATTATATATATTTAATATTTATATAAATATTAAATTACACATAAATATAATATATAATTAATATATATATTATATATATATATTATATATATATATATTATATATATATATTATATATATATATTATATATATATATATATTATATATATATATTATATATATATATTATATATATATATATTATATATATATATAATATATATATATAATATATATATATAATATATATATATATTATATATATATATATATATATATTATATATATATATTATATATATATATTATATATATATATTATATATATATATATATATATATATATATATTATATATATATATTATATATATATATTATATATATATATTATATATATATATATATTATATATATATATTATATATATATATTATATATATATATATTATATATATATATTATATATATATATTATATATATATATATATTATATATATATATTATATATATATATATTATATATATATATTATATATATATATATTATATATATATATTATATATATATATTATATATATATATATTATATATATATATTATATATTTTTTCAGAAGCTTTTGGATGAATAAATAATGCTTTTAGTTTTAACTAGTCTAGTGTCCGCGCGTTGCAGCGGCTCTAGTTTATAGTGTGCGAGATGTCGTAACATTAAATTAATTACGTGTGTGATATGTCATATGACAATATAGAAGCAATGAAACATCGTACAAACCGAATTAAAACAAAAAATACAAAAAAATGTGAGATTTACATTACAAGAGATGGAACATTCTTACAAAACATATCAATAAGAGTACTTCAAAAACATGGACGACATATATAAACGGAGTAATTGCCAAATTAAACATATCAAACTTACACAATAACCCAAGATTTAAGTTAGGATACAAAGACTCCAACACATAGTAAAATCCAAAATTTAAGTTAGGCAAGTACACGGGCTTTTTCTAAGTCAATACCACTTGTAGCTCCTAAAGATCATATGGATATTGCACGTCAGATTAGCCATATAAATTTGTTTCTAAGCCATACAAACTTAACATAAATTTGTAATTCAACACCAGCGTGATCTTATTTGCAAATCGATATAATATTTGATGATATCACAACAGTATATGCATTATCAAAGTAAAAACACTAATTAAAAATCGATTGTGTGAGATCCATGATGTTTGACATTTTTTGTAATTCAGCCATGCATGTTCTTGAATCTATAGTTACCCAACCTCTTGGTTACAAAATCAGATCTAGTGGAAAGTGAAGGACCAACAGCTGTTTAATGTAAGGTAGTATGCATTATGAAAAAGTTAAACGAAAATACTTGAGTTTTTGTCAACATATTTAAATGACTGACCAACAAAACATTACAAATAGTCCTCAAATGAGAATTAAGTGGCTGCTTATCTGCATCATCCGGTGCCCCACCTTACTGTCCATAATGGTGGAAAAGATTAATATTGTCATGTAATGAGTGAACATATGAAGAAGGCCCTTTGTTTTCTGGGTTCAATGAACAAAAATTACAGAGGGAAATAGCACACATCAAGTCTACCTGATAGTTACAAACTTGTTGGTGCCATATTGAGTTCAACCCATGGAAGCTCAAGAGGGTCTCGGGCTATCGGCCTTTTCAAGGAAATCTCATGCCTTTCCTGCAATATTACCAAAGATTACAATGCCATCAGTTATGATAATTGTGACCCAACAATGCTAAGAAAAAAAAAACGTTATACTGGTATATCATTAGTTATGAGCTATCTAGAGCAGTAAAAATACAACCTGTGTAACTGAAAATTACTTCTTCGAAAGACAAATTGCACTTGTGACTGATTCATTTGGTTCATTCTCTTTTCATCTAATAAGCATTTAGAACTGCCGTCCATATGGGCACCATCAGATGCTGGACCAGGCTTGGTAGCGTATGCATTTGCCCCTTTTCTCTTTAATGCTTCTTTCCATTTTTTCTCTTCCCATTCTCCACCCAATGATTTTTTGACTATCCAATAATCTTTACTGTTTGCTGTCCATTAACCAACCGCAAGCACACCAGCTCCCTGGTGAGGAGCAAAGCCAACCCATTTAGCAACTCAAAGGTCATAAATAGCAATACTACTTTTAAATGCACAGGGTGTTATCTGCATTTATAATAATGAGGTGTAAAAAATATCTTCGCTAATCTAACCTTCTATAGTTCTCTTACAAGGTGTCGGGAGCGTTCTAAAGTTTCTACAGCAGTAAGCTTATCATGCATTTTACACTCATTCACTTTTTGTTCACTCGTTAACAATTTAAGAGAGTGAAATTCTTTTATGCAGCAGTAAGTCAATATTCTTTTGTTCTGCAACAACATTATACAGCTCCTCCACCATTTTCATGTATTCTACACACACACACAAAAAAGATACAAAAGAATATTAAAATAAAAAAAACAAAAGAATATTAAAATAAAAAGAAGAAAAAAAAGAAATTGGTATCTGGTTCTTACATCAACTCGTTGAACTCAATCCGTCATCAAACAAACATCAAAAACACAAAATACAATCAGTAACCAAAGCCCTATCTTGTGAACTCCTTCCAATGTTAACATTTGTAATCCCCAGTTTAAAGTCTTTTTAAACAAAGCAATTAAGATGAATGACATTTAAGCATGAGTTCTGCTCTTACCTGTAAACTTGGTTGTAGAATCAAAATTACTATCTTTTCTTTGTGCAACTTCTGTCTTGCTAACTAACCACACACAATTACAAAGCAAAAAGTTATTAAAGAGAGCATAAAAAATTTAACATAAAGGATCTAACAAAAACCCTAAAAAAATTAAAATAAAAAAGCCCTAAAACAATTAAACCAGATCTAGCATTTTTATTTAAAAAATAATAATAATAAAAAAGTTAACATAAAAGAGAGAAATCAAAATAGAGGTGGAGATGGAAGGCGGCGGTGATGAACGGTGCTGATGGTGTTGATTGCGGCGGTAGAGATGGAGGGCGGCGGTGGTGATAGAAGGTCTTATGGTGGAGATGGAAGGCGGTGGTGATGAAGGGTCGGGTGTGTGTTACGATTAGTCAGAAACGGGGGAAAGAGGTTATAGGTTTTATTTTTAAGTAAGGGTATTTTTGGAAGAAAAAAGATGTAATGTCTTAATAGATATGGTCAAAAAGTGGTCAACCCGTGTTAACCTGAACCGTTATCTGATAATCTGACCATCTTTCTTGCCACTATTTCAATGCGCAAGAATCATAAAAGCTGTCTAGTTAAAAATATTATGTACTGAGCATTGAATGGAAGACTTCGAGCACATATTCGTGTCAATAATATGTTCAACATATAACAAATTAAGTGTTTTCAAACTCCAAGTTCTATTTTGATGAGCTGACCACATTTGGCTATTAGGTGCCTATTTGGATTCCAATATATTTACTTGATTTCTCTCATTTTCAAGGACTATTGATTTATGATTTGGCTGTTATTGGTAATTTCAGGTTTTGTCTTGCTTCTAACAAGATTGGCAATTTTAGTTTAATCTTACTAACTGCAACTTTACGATAACTTGTTGTTTTGATATGCTCGTGTAATTATCTAAAACTACACTTGGGCGAGCTATTTAGTTGACACATGACATTGTGTTATTACCGAAAATTCATTAAAGCCTTTCGTTGTAAGGGTGTTTTGTTATCCATAGATTGGTCCATGATCTCGTAGAGCAACCTTTTCATGGAGCCTCTCGTTGTGTGTTTTGTTATACATACACACACACACATACATGATACATTATATATCTATATCCATAGATTCAAAACTCTGCTTGGGCTTTAAGTCTTTGTTTGGGCTCAGTGTAGATCTAATGGGCTTTAATGACTATTTTAAGCCTCTTTGGACTATTAGATCAGACTAACTTGTTATCGGGCCTTTGGAGCATTTATGGACCGTTATTGAACTCTAACCCATTCGTGCATCCCTAATTTCTATAATTCTAGTCCAATGTATAGTATAATACAACAACAACAACAACAACAAGGGTACCCAATCCCAGCATAAGCCGGGCTATGGGGGAGGTATGATGTAGACAGACCTTACCCCTACTCAAAGGTAGGGAGGCTGCTTCCAGATCCACCGAAGTGGAAGGGACCTCCGGCCCGAAAGTAAAAAATAGGGTTAGATCCACCGGATTGGAGGTCTAAACCAGTATAGCTAGAATCTAGAACAATATTTCGAAGAGGAGGGGATTCCCTCAAGTTATCCCAACATGACGTCATGTTAGGGTAATCTTGACCCTTAGATGAAAATCAATTCCCAAAATTCAAAGATGATATTTGAATCTTGACCACTGATTTTCATTCAATGGTCAAGATTTCCCCAACTTGACTCAAGTTGGGGAAATAACTTGAGGGAATCCCCTCTCATTCCGAAGATACCACCAAAAATCCCAAATTGACTGATAACTGATAACTTACTTTATTGTGATAACTTTGTTGAAATCAAATCGCTATCTTTGGATTAAAAATAAATCTATGTTTTGGTTATGAAGAAATCTTGATTTAATCTTGTAACTAGTACTAATACTAAGATTAGTATTTGATAGATATTAAGTAATTTTAAAATAAAATCTTTTTATAAGATATATATATATATATATATATATATATATATATATATATATATATATATATATATATATATATATATATATATATATATATATATATATATATATATATATATATATATATATATATATATATATATATATATATATATATATATATATATATATATATATATATATATATATATATATATATATATATATATATATATATATATATATATATATATATATATATATATATATATATATATATATATATATATATATATATATATATATATATATATATATATATATATATATATATATATATATATATATATATATATATATATATATATATATATATATATATATATATATATATATATATATATATATATATATATATATATATATATATATATATATATATATATATATATATATATATATATATATATATATATATATATATATATATATATATATATATATATATATATATATATATATATATATATATATATATATATATATATATATATATATATATATATATATATATATATATATATATATATATATATATATATATATATATATATATATATATATATATATATATATATATATATATATATATATATATATATATATATATATATATATATATATATATATATATATATATATATATATATATATATATATATATATATATATATATATATATATATATATATATATATATATATATATATATATATATATATATATATATATATATATATATATATATATATATATATATATATATATATATATATATATATATATATATATATATATATATATATATATATATATATATATATATATATATATATATATATATATATATATATATATATATATATATATATATATATATATATATATATATATATATATATATATATATATATATATATATATATATATATATATATATATATATATATATATATATATATATATATATATATATATATATATATATATATATATATATATATATATATATATATATATATATATATATATATATATATATATATATATATATATATATATATATATATATATATATATATATATATATATATATATATATATATATATATATATATATATATATATATATATATATATATATATATATATATATATATATATATATATATATATATATATATATATATATATATATATATATATATATATATATATATATATATATATATATATATATATATATATATATATATATATATATATATATATATATATATATATATATATATATATATATATATATATATATATATATATATATATATATATATATATATATATATATATATATATATATATATATATATATATATATATATATATATATATATATATATATATATATATATATATATATATATATATATATATATATATATATATATATATATATATATATATATATATATATATATATATATATATATATATATATATATATATATATATATATATATATATATATATATATATATATATATATATATATATATATATATATATATATATATATATATATATATATATATATATATATATATATATATATAGAGAGATAGATATCGAATATGAATATATGAATGAATAAATCATCTAAAATGGGTTATGTGTTATATATATATATATCTTCAACTTCTTTTAAGCCCCTTGATCTTCTATTACTTTACATAATCAGCTTCATCTTTAGAACCAGCAACAATAGTCCTTAACTTTAACCAGCATACAAGTTTAGTACCTGCATTTTTCTAAACATACAAAATAAGTCCAGAATATATATAAAATGATCTTGAATATTCAACATCCCCCCTCAAGATCATTTTTGGAACATGTCAAAAAGACCAAGTTTATTACATAAGAATGCATGTTGCTTGGAACCTAGACTCTTAGTAAGTAAATCTGCAATATTCAATTCAGACTCAACTTTGCAAGTTTTCAACATTCCTGAACATATTTTTTCTCTTATAAAGTGTAAATCAATTTCAAAGTGCTTTGTTCTTTCATGAAATACAGGATTTGCAGCTATTTGTAATGCAGATTTACTATCACAGAATAAAGAGACAGGTAATTGAGTCTTAATACCAATATCAGTTAAGAGGTTCTCAAGCCAAATAATTTCACAAGTTGCAGCTGCCATAGCCCTATATTCAGCTTCTGCTGAAGACTTGGCAACTGTATTTTGTTTCTTGCTTTTCCAGGAAACAAGAGTTTTACCAAGAAAGATAGTAAAACCAGTTATTGATCTTCTAGTAGTTAAACATCTAGCCCAATCAGAATCAACATACCCTTTCAGAGTCAAGTCATCACATTTTTGAATAAATAAACCTTTACCTGGAGATTGTTTGAGATATCTCAATACTCTTAAACCATAATTGAAATGATCTTGAGTAGGAGCATGCATAAACTGAGACAAACACTGTACAGCATAGCTAATGTCTGGTCTAGTTAAAGTTAAATAAATTAACTTACCAATTAGCTTTTGATAAACAGTGATATTATCAAGCAGCTTAGATGAACCTGCTTTAAAAGTTATATTCATCTCTAAGGGTGTATTCAAAGGTTTACACCCTAACAAACCAAAGTCATTCATTAACTTCAAACAATATTTTCTTTGAGACAAGCAAATACCTCTTTCATTTTCCAAGACTTCAATACCCAAAAAATATTTTAACTTGCCTAAGTCTTTAATTTTAAACTTAGAGTTCATCAACCTTTTTATCTTTTCAATTTCATCTTTGTTATTGCCAGTAAGTACAATGTCATCAACATATACAAGTAAAGCCACAAAAGAATCATTTTCCCTTTTTGTAAACAAGGAATAATCAGATTTACTTTGAGTAAAACCAAACTCAACTAATGCACTACATAACTTTGCATTCCATTGTCTTGGTGCTTGTTTTAAACCATACAATGATTTTTTTAATTTACAAACCAAGTTACTGTCATCATTAAAGTAACCTTGTGGAAGACTCATATAAACTTCCTCATTTAAGTCACCATATAGAAACGCATTATTAACATCCATTTGATATAAAGGCCAATTAAAAGAGACTGCAACAGTAAGAAGACATCTAACAGTTACCATTTTGACAACAGGAGAAAAGGTTTCATCAAAATCTATTCCTACTCTTTGACTGAAACCCTTAGCAACAAGTCTAGCTTTATATCTTTCAATTTCTCCATTAGACTTATATTTAACTCTATAAATCCATTTACATCCAATAGGAGTTCTACCAGAAGGTAAAGTAGTAATTTCCCAAGTGTTGTTTCTATTTAAAGCTTCCATTTCTTCATTCATAGCACTAACCCAATTACTATCTTTAGAAGCTTCATAAAATGAGGAAGGTTCACTACTTTTGTTTAAATTGGTAGCAAAACAGTAAAGATCAACAGGCAAATGAGCATAATTCACAACTTTACTTAAAGGAAATTTAACTTTTCCTTCAATTTCATAATCAACTAATCTTTTAGATAAAGTAGTTTGTCTAGTTGATCTTCTTAAATTATTAACAATATCATTTTCATTTTGACTTCCATTAGACCCCTCAGAATTTGAACTTTCAGAGTTCATGTCACTGGATGTGGTTGCAGTATCTCTATTACTCCTAGTAGATCTATCAGAACTGCCAGAGGAGTAATTGAGTCCACCTCCAACATTAAGATCAATATGTGTGCCTTCCTCTTCATCATTGGGTATGGAGTTCTCCTCAAGATTTGGTGTATCATAAAGATCAAAAAAATTTAATTGATTAACAGATTTATTCAAATTAACAAAATCTTTTTTCATAGTAAAGGGAAAGATATTTTCATAAAACTTGACATCTCTAGAAAATAAAAAAGAATTTGACTCAAGACTATAAAGTTTATAACCCTTTTTCTCATTAGAATATCCAATAAAAACACATTTTTCTGACCTAGACTCAAACTTGTCAGAAACATTTAACTTTGTTGCAAAACACAAACAACCAAATACTTTAAGATGTTCTAAGGAAGGCTCAGAATTATACACCAATTCAAAAGGAGTTTTTCCTTTTAAAACAGAGGAAGGAGTTCTATTAATTAGATAAGTTGCAGTAAGCACACAATCACTCCACAGATATAAAGGTATTCCCCCCTGAAACATAAGAGACCTTGCTACATTAAGAAGGTGTCTATGTTTCCTTTCTACAACCCCATTTTGTTGGGGAGTATAAGGAATGGTAGTTTGATGCACAATTCCTTTAGAATGAAACAAAGAAGTCATTTGTTTATTAACAAACTCTGTGCCATTATCAGTTCTAATAATCTTAACTTTTACATTAAACTGAGTTAATAACAGATTTAAAAAAACATTTAAGTGATCAAAAACTTCAGTTTTAGATTTCATCATAAATGTCCAAACAGCTCTAGTAAAATCATCCACAATTGTAAGAAAATATTTAAAACCATCCTTACTAGAAACTTTATAAGGTCCCCAAACATCAAGATGAATGAGATCCCCTAAACAAACAGATTTGTGTTCACTTAAAGGAAAAGGACTTCTGGTTTGTTTTGCTTTGTGACATACATCACAAGGCCCAACAGAACCAGATTTCAAATACATCTTGTCACAAATAATAGATAAAGCTTGTTCAGCAGGGTGTCCAAGTCTTAAATGCCACAAATGTTTAGACACAGTAGGAGCAGATACAGAATTACATACCAAAGAAGAAGAACAGTTAGAAACATCATCATCAAAAACATATAAACCACCTTGCTCACTACCAGTCCCCAGAAGATTCTTTTGATGTAAATCCTGAATATAACACTTATCAGGATCAAATCCTATGAACAAGTTGTTGTCTCTAGACAATTTGTGAACAGACATCAAGTTTACACAATACTCTGGAACAACCAGTACATCATATAAGACAATCCCATTTTTAAGAATCATATTACCTATTTTTTGAACAATTGCAGAAGTACCATTAGGATGACCAATTTTAAGTTTTAAATCAGAAATATCAACAACATCAGTCAAATATTTATCAGAAACAGTCATGTGTTGATTTGCCCCAGAATCTATGATCCATTTGATGATAGCTTTTAACAATACAGAATTACAATTCATAAACCAAGAGTTACTGCATAGAGGTAAACAACTAATACCTGCCATATTAACATGCATACCAGAAGAAGATCCAGATTTGACATCTAAAAGACTAAGCAACTTAGAAATTTGATCAGAAGTTAAAGCAGGTGTAGTAGAAGAAGAAACAGATGCATTCACAGAAGGTTGTGAAGTACTTGGTTTAGAATAAGAAGAATCAACATGAGCATTATTAGTAGAAAACTTATTAAACTGATTTGAAGACCTTTTGTTCACAAGCTGAAAACACCTTTCAATTGTATGACCAATTCTGTGACAATGTGTACATTGTAAATTAGGATTTGGTGGTCTGTAAGTTCTATTATTATTATCAAAAGTTCTTTTGGATTCAAAATTATTGTCAAAACTTTTCTTAGAATCAAAAGGAGGTCTATAAGAACTAATTTTAGCATTAGAATTCCTTGGAAAATTGGTTTTAGCAACAAATGCATTTGCAGTGTTAGCAGATTTATCAGTTACCCCTGACCTATGAGATTCTTCTCTTGAAATAATAGCATATGCAGTTTTAACAGAAGGCAAAGGTTCTTTAGTCAAGATATTAGACCTAACACCCATGTAAACATCATCTAATCCCATCAAAAATTGCATTAATCTCATCATATCAGTATGACTTTTAACAGTAGCAGCAGCAGCACAAGTACAAATAGGCAAAGTAACCATAGAATCATATTGTCTCCACAAAGAGGTCAAATTATGATAATACTCAGACAAAGAAGCACCATTTTGAGTGAGTGAATTGATTTTATGATGCAGATTAAAGATTACAGAACCATCTATCTTGTCATAAGTATCTTTAAGTTCTTGCCAAACAACAGTAGCATTTTTTGAGAAGATTTGTCCTAAATACAATTCTTGAGAAACACACCCAAGTATCCAATTAAGTACCACATCATTACATCTATCCCACTGACTTGCTAACACAGGATTATCTATTGATTTTAAGCAAGTACCATCAATGAAGCCCAGTTTATTTTTAGTTTGTAATGCAAGTTCCATAGCACAAGACCACACTTTGTAATTGTCAGTTCCTAACAATTTAAAACCAATCAAAGGAGTACTAACAGTATCACTTGCATGCAAATACAAAGGATCACCAAAATCCAACTTACTTATTTTAGTGTTATTAATCTCAAAATCATCATTATCAGAATCATCATTGTGCACAGAATGAGGAGGAGTATTCCCCCCATGAACAGAACCAGGTGGAGTATTCACCATTATAACAAATTGTCACAAATCACACAAAGAAGATAAGAATAAAAATAACAATCACAGAAACAAAAAAAAAAAAACATAAAAAAATTAAAAAAAATACCAGAATCACAAAGAAACAATCAAGTAATTACTAGGCTCCCCCTTCCTTAGAAGAGGACCACATACATCAAGATAAACTTGATTGCGTAAGCCAAGTAATTATCACACAATCAAATAACAAATAATCACACCAACACAATTAATAGGAAGAAAATAAGAGTAGAGAGAAGAATACAATACAGTGCTATCGGATGAATAAGAAACCCTAATTTACTCTGGATTCACTTAGTCCAGAGATAAATCAGAAGCGAAATAAGAAACCCTAATTTTTAGGGCAAATCACCAGAAATTGCAGCGGAAGAACAACGATTAGGGTTACCAGTAAAAACCCTAAGAATAGTCGAACGAAGAATCCAGAAATCAAAATCTAGGGTTCCAAAACGGAAAACGCCCTAGATCTGAGTGAAACACGAAGAGAAATCAGATCAACAACAATCGGTTGTTGATTCTGGCTCTGATACCATGTAAGAATCCAGAAATAATCACAAATCTAATCAGATCTACAATCTGAATTAGATCAAGAACAATAAGAGAATTATTATTATTATTTGATTAATGAATATAGAGATTATTATTACAGACTTGATGAAAGAAATATATATATATATATATATATATATATATATATATATATATATATATATATATATATATATATATATATATATATATATATATATATATATATATATATATATATATATATATATATATATATATATATATATATATATATATATATATATATATATATATATATATATATATATATATATATATATATATATATATATATATATATATATATATATATATATATATATATATATATATATATATATATATATATATATATATATATATATATATATATATATATATATATATATATATATATATATATATATATATATATATATATATATATATATATATATATATATATATATATATATATATATATATATATATATATATATATATATATATATATATATATATATATATATATATATATATATATATATATATATATATATATATATATATATATATATATATATATATATATATATATATATATATATATATATATATATATATATATATATATATATATATATATATATATATATATATATATATATATATATATATATATATATATATATATATATATATATATATATATATATATATATATATATATATATATATATATATATATATATATATATATATATATATATATATATATATATATATATATATATATATATATATATATATATATATATATATATATATATATATATATATATATATATATATATATATATATATATATATATATATATATATATATATATATATATATATATATATATATATATATATATATATATATATATATATATATATATATATATATATATATATATATATATATATATATATATATATATATATATATATATATATATATATATATATATATATATATATATATATATATATATATATATATATATATATATATATATATATATATATATATATATATATATATATATATATATATATATATATATATCAAGGATGATTATATGATACAGATTTATACAAAATATATATATGAATATAGAGAGATAGATATCGAATATGCTGCCGATATGAATGAATGAATAATCATCTAAAATGGGTTATGTGTTATATATATATATATCTTCAACTTCTTTTAAGCCCCTTGATCTTCTATTACTTTACATAATCAGCTTCATCTTTAGAACCAGCAACAATAGTCCTTAACTTTAACCAGCATACAAGTTTAGTACCTGCATTTTTCTAAACATACAAAATAAGTCCAGAATATATATAAAATGATCTTGAATATTCAACATAGTCTACAATAGGTTATCGTACGAGGTGTAAATAGACCAATGATAAACATTGAACTTGTTTATGTGGGTCAAAGTTTCTCTTGTACTCTAAATTTGAAATTCATACATAGATTATTTCTCATCACGTAAACTATACCTACGTAAACAAACAAAATATCATTAATATTACTTTGGTAATCATATCGTCTTACCAAATTGACATCCTTGAAGATGTGTTGACGGATATATGTTTGCCCTAACTTCAATTGTGGAAATAAATAATAGAAAGCGGCACGCGTTGTGAACTTGTGACACAAACTGTCTGGAGGATATGCATCACTTATCACTATCCAAATTCCAAAGAATTAATGTATGTATTTTACGATATCAAATAACTTATGGCTTTTGTAACATATAGTATGTCTTACATTCTTGTGCATGGAATAAAAGCAATTAGGTTTGTTATTAAAATATTATGAAACTAGATAAGTGTCCATGCTATACATTAATCTATATACTTACTTCGTGAGATTTGAAGATTAATTTAAGGTGAATTAAGATCAAGAAAGAATTATACATCGTATAAATGAATCATGACTCATGACTCATGAGTTGTTTATTTTACGGACGGGACATAAAACAAACTTGTTGGTGCATCTAGGAATATTACCCAGAAGTTTTACAAAACAAGGAAGTCCGGACACCGGACTTAGCCACATCATTGAAGTCCGGTGTCATAGACACCGGACTTTGCCTACGTGGTGACCCAGAAAACAAGATCGGTACTCTAGAGACCGGACTAGACTTTGAGTGATTAATTGAAGACAAAAGCTAGAAGTTTCGCACCACGTAGGCCAAGTCCGGTGTCTAAGACACTGAACTTCGATCATGATGTGGCTAAGTTCGGTGTTGTCATCACCGGACTTCCTTGTTTGCAAAATTTGTTAGTGAAATTCCTAGAAACACCAAAGTGTTTGTTTTTTGTCCCATCCGTACAAATTTTTCTAAAATCCATCGTCCAATACAACTAATATGATTATAATTAGAGGAATACCCACACAATACAGTGTGGCGTCGACGACTAGTAGTAGAGTGTAGGTAATTGATATAAAAATAATTTATGTTAAAAGGGATAGTGTAAGTAAATTAAAAGTAAAATAGATAATTAATGTAAATGTAATTAATGTTAAAGGGATAAAGTAAATGTAACTAACTGGTGGCGTCGGCGACTAGTGATAGTGACGGCAATGAGTAATGAAACTAATTGATGTAATGATAATTTTTGTTAAAGGGATAGTATAAGACTATAAGTAAATTAGGAGTAAGTAGATATATAATTAATTAATGTTAAAGAATAGAGTAAATCTAAATAATTAATAGACATAAAACTATAAAAGTCGTATGGATATTTCCAACTTATACCATTTTCTGTAACACCCCAACTAAGGCGGAACAATGAGATGTACAGAAAGTCGAGTATCATTACAAAGGATAATAGATAAACATTCACCATAGCTTTATTTGATAATTTTACAAATGTACAAGCATGTGAACCAATTTCCAAGTACAATGCGTCCACCGTACTTGGATATTAAGTC
Source organism: Erigeron breviscapus (assembly GCA_034093135.1). Lineage (NCBI taxonomy): Eukaryota > Viridiplantae > Streptophyta > Magnoliopsida > Asterales > Asteraceae > Erigeron > Erigeron breviscapus. The sequence goes on from CM067171.1 coordinate 99,174,676, forward strand.
CACAAAACAATTAACATATACATGAAATGATATACTACAATGTGTTAGTATGTGATCACGTAAAATGAACGTATGTCCGGAAATGATTTGAGCCTACGGGGTCACACATCTCGATCAAATATAGTTAATATTAATTGATTTATTAATTAATATGGATCACGAATAAGTTAACGAACGGTCGTTAATATTTAACGGTTACTAGCTAACGGTCGTTAAAGTAAGGAGATAATTGTAATTAAAACGATTAGGGAAGGTTCTAGAAAAGCATATAGGGGGCCGGCCTCCCTACTAGGTTTCCTAGTGAAACCCTAAACTTGATGGCCAAGTTTAATCCTACCTATAAATACTAAAGGTAGCCTTATGGTTTTCTACAACAAACTACAAAGTTATAACTCCTAAAACCTTTCATCTCCTTCTCTTCTCTCATTCTTTTGGACGGCCAAACCAAGGAAAAACCCTTTGGGTTTTTGGTTTTCGGTTTTGAAGAAGGAGATCAAGCCAAAGGTTGCTCGGTTCGTGATCAAGTGCTAGCACACCTATATCGGTGGATCGTGTGTGCAATCGTAGAGGGATTTACTTCAAATCCTTTTAAAGTTTCTTTACTTTATCATCTACATTAAAAGATATTCCTTAATCCTATTTCAAGGTTAATTATTTGATTACATGGTTTGATTTGCTTCCGTTGCGTACTCGTGAATAATGATATTTAGTTATATATTCCAACAGTGGTATCAGAGCCACCCATGTGATTTTTAATTACCTAAAAATCAAAACTTGAAGGGGGGTTAAGGTTTCATATTTTTCGAATTTTTTATGTAATTATTTGATTATTTTATTAATTAATTGGTTTAATTGTAATAAAATAATGAAATAAACAATAAAATTATTTTTTTTGATAAACCCCAATTCGAAAATCTGGAAATAAATTTTTTTTTTTTTTTAGGAAACCCAAATTGCAAGTTTTGATTTATTGCATGATTAATGTGTTAATTGCATGCGTTTATGGATTACCTCTATTTTAATTGTTAAAAAGAAGTAATAATCATGAGTTTTTACATGCAATTGATTCATGATTATTACTTAGTTATAATGATAAAATTACTTGATCACTAGGTCTTTTAGGTGGATAATTAAAATAATTAATTGTTTGACAATGTGATAATTATATATTAATGTTGCTGCTTGACACCAGTCCACTAAAACGATCATATCTTTTAATCCGTAAGGAGTTAGAAGTCTTCCTTTGAACAGTAGATACTTGACTCATAGGGCTACAACTTTGTAGTTCTGTGCTAAGTCCAGTTCGGCCATCCTCTAGGCCTAAATGGGTCGTGAAGCTGCTGGATTTTTCAAATCAGCACCTTATGTGTTTATGTGATAAATTTGTTATTAAATTTTGGCTTACGCAATCAAGTTTACTTGATGTATGTGGTCCTTTTCCTTGAGAAAGGGGAGCCAATCTTAAACCATAGTGGCCTAACCGAGGATGGATACCTAATTGTTACGTGTTTATATTTAGTATGTTTAGTTTTGCCCTTTAAGAAAATTGTGTGCAAAATTGTTTTTCGAAAATTAAACTCGACTAAATTACATTGAAATAATGATTTTGTTTATAAAATTGGTGCCCTAAAATCAAAAGATACACCGGCTCACCCATTTGAACAAACTCTAAGAGAGGTATAAGTCAGAGTGCGTTAGCCTCCTAAAAGGGCGGGTTTTTAATTGCGTCCATCGCAAACCTTTGCCCTTGCGCTTCTTTGTGCGTTCAAATGGAGCTACCGAGCTCTTTTGTATTTAAAGGCAATAAAAATGAGTTTTATAAACATATTATGTTTAGAAGATATGCATGAATCTTCAAACATAACTTTTTGATCACACATCAAATTGATTGACCCAATAAACTTAAGTCATTGCCATCCAACTTGTAAAGGACACTTGTGGCTGTTGTTTTACTCACTGGTACACAGTGGTGAAATGGCAGTTGCATGGCAAATCCCACTCACTGGTACACAGTGGTGGACAAATTGCGCGTTCTTGGTTGGACGACTTAAAGCGAGTTAAGCGGTGAGACCTTAACCCGTGGCAAAAGATGGGACAAAACATGACTACAAATCACTTGATGAATCAAATGTAATTTGTAGGTCCCATTCTTACAAGGAATTACACATGTAATGCAATTACTGCTCGTCACTTACCTTTTGAGTACAATCATTTCTAGCAGATCAACTGATGAAATGAGTGTATGTCAATTGGATCCTAGCCTTAATGAAGTTAATTGTTTATTTTATAAACATTGGGTAATTGATTTCTTAAGGATTTATTATCGAAAATACTGATTTTTGAACTTAATCTGTTTTGTAGATGGCAATGAATCCTCCATGACATGAAACTTGAATCTGGAAAATCGGTTAGCAGTCATGTGCTCAAGATGAAGAGCATTTTTGACAAATTGGATTCGATGGAGTACGCTTATCATAAAGAGGTAAAAGTTGGCATGATTCTCAAATCCCTTACTAAGGAATTTGAGGGCTTTGTGCAAAACTATACCATGCACTCTATGAAAAAGAGCGTCACTGAACTTCATGCTATGCTCATTGAATATGAGAAGACGATTCCAAAGAAGGCCAATGACCCAAATGTTCTTATGATAAAGGGGGGTCGGATCCAGAAAGCTAAGAAATCGCACCAAGCTAAAGGCAAGTTTGATGGTAAGGGCAAGGGTAAGCAAGCTGCTAATTCCCCCAAACCAAAGAAAACCCCTCCGGCTAAAAAAGAGCATCCGGAAAAAAACCAGACCTGTTATCATTGTAATGAAGTCGGGCACTGGAAGAGGAACTGTCCCAAGTATCTTGCCGAGTTGAATGTGAAGAAGAAGCAAGCTAGCAGTGCTAGTGCTTCAGGTATCTTCACTATTGAATTATTTTCCTTTACTAAGCGTAAATCATGGGTTTATGACACTGGCTGTGGAACTCATATCTGTAATGAATTACAGGCACTTAGGAAAAGGAGGAAGCTGAAGCCCGGAGCTTTGCAGCTGTTCGTGGGCAATGGTCTACCAGCACCTGTTGAAGCTATTGGAGAATATCATTTAGTTCTTCCTTCCGGTTTAATTATTGTTTTAGACAATTGTCATTATGCGCCATCTATTACTAGAGGTGTAGTTTCAGTGTTAAAACACAACGGATTCATTAATGTTTTTAATGATGATGGTATTTCAGTTTCTAAAAATAATGTTCATTATTTTGATGCTATTGATAATAATGGTATTTATGAAGTTGATATGCGTGGTTGTGATTCACTAAATGATAATTCAATGTATAATGTTAGCAAAAGAGCCAAGACTAACTTGGACTCTACCTATCTTTGGCACTGTCGTCTTGCACACATTGACAAAAATCGCATAGAAAGACTCCAACGTGAGGGGATCTTACAATTAAATGATGAATCGTTTGATAAATGCGAGTCATGTGTTTCCGGCAAAATGACTAAAAAACCTTTTCTGCATAAACCGGAGAGGGCTAAAGATCTTCTTGGACTCATTCATACCGATGTTTGCGGCCCATTTAGACATGTGTCAAGAAAAGGAGCTAGCTACTTCATAACGTTTATGGATGATTTCAGTCGTTATGGTTATGTTTACTTGCTTAAACATAAACATGAAGTGTTTGAAACATTCAAAGAGTTTAAAAATGAAGTTGAAAATCAACTCGGCAAAACCATCAAGATTCTTCGTTCAGATCGAGGTGGTGAATACTTAAGCCAAGAGTTTAAGGATTATCTGAAAGCGTGTGGAATTGTCCAACAGCTTACTCCTCCATACACTCCTCAACATAATGGAGTGTCTGAAAGGAGAAATTGAACCTTGCTAGACATGGTGAGATCTATGATGAACCTTACAACTCTCCCAATTTCGTTTTGGGATTATGCTCTAGAGACTGCTGTACGCATTCTCAATATGGTTCCAACAAAGAAGGTTGACAAGACACCATATGAATTATGGCATGGAGATATCCCTAATCTGTCTTACTTAAGAGTCTGGGGATGTGAGGCACTTGTGAAGCGTGATACACCTGACAAACTTGGACCCATAACTACTAAGTGCATCTTTGTCGGATACCCTAAGGAAACGATGGGTTACGACTTCTATGATCCTGTCAAAAATACTGTTCGCGTTGCTCGATATGCTGAATTCTTTGAAAAGAACTTAGCTCAACCGAACAATGGGAGGGTTGTAGAACTTGATGAGACTCAAGAAGAAGATGTGTCACCTTCTGAAGCTCCCATCAATCATCAACTTGGGGGGGGGGGAAATGTTCAAAGTGATGAACCTCAAGTCGATGATGATGAAGCGATTCCACTTCGTAGGTCCGTAAGGACAAGACGTCCTACTGACAGATTATGTCTGATGGTAGAAGAAAACGTTTTAGGAGATCTCGATGAGCCTCAAAATTTCAAAGCTGCATTATCAGATCCGAAATCTGACAAATGGCTTGAAGCTACGAAGGTGGAAATAAAATCCATGAAAGACAATCAAGTCTGGAGCTTGGTTGATCTTCCACAAAATGCTCAAACTGTTGGGTGTAAGTGGATCTTCAAGAAGAAGACGGACATGGATGGAAATGTACACACCTATAAAGCTCGTCTCGTGGCGAAAGGTTATACTCAACGTTTCGGTGTTGACTATGATGAGACCTTTTCTCCAGTTGCGGACATTAGAGCTATTAGGATTCTCTTAGCCATAGCTGCGTACTATGACTTTAAGATATGGCAAATGGATGTTAAGACTGCCTTCTTAAATGGTTACTTGGATGAAGAAGTCTATATGGATCAACCTGAAGGTTTTATTGATCCAAAACAATGCAACAAAGTATGCAAGCTTCAAAGGTCTATTTATGGACTAAAGCAAGCATCAAGAAGTTGGAATAAGCGGTTTGATGAAGAAATCAAAAAGTTTGGTTTCGTTCAAAATCCCGATGAGCCATGTGTATATCGCAAAACTAGTGGGAGTAATGTTACTTTCCTTGTCTTATATGTTGATGACATATTGATCATAGGAAAACACATTCCAATATTGCAAGATGTTAAATCCCATCTTGGAAAGTGTTTTGCCATGAAAGATTTAGGAGAAGCGGCATTCATTCTTGGAATCAAGATCTACCGAGATAGATCAAAGCGATTAATTGGACTAAGTCAAAGTGCTTATATTGATAAGATCTTGAAACGATTCAAGATGGAAAATTCTAAGCGTGGGTTTACACCTATGCAAGAAGGACTTAGTTTATCTATCAAACAGGGTGCTACTACACCTAATGAGGTGGAGCGTATGCGAAGAATCCCTTATGCTTCGGCTGTGGATCTATTATGTATGCGGTTAGATGCACTAGACCCGATGTGGCGTTCGCGCAAAACATCGTTAGCCGATATCAACAGAATCCAGGTGAAAGTCACTGGACTGCTGTTAAGAGCATTCTGAAGTACCTACGGGCTACTAAAGATATGTTTTTGGTGTATGGAGGAAATCCAGACTTAGAGCTCAAAGTGACCGGATACTGTGATGCTGGATTTCAAACTGATAGAGATGACACGAAGTCTCAGTCATGATTCGTCTTCGTTCTTAACGGAGGTGCTGTGGATTGGAAAAGCAAGAAGCAAACCACAGTTGCCATGTCTGCAACAGAGTCTGAGTACATTGCCGCTTCAGAAGCCGCAATGGAAGCAGTCTGGATAAGGAAGTTTATTAGCGGGCTTGACGTGGTTCCCTCAAGTGACTTACCCACTGATATGTACTGTGATAACACTGGTGCATTAATCATTGCCAACGAGCCCGGAGCTCAGAAAGGTGCCAGACATTATGCTAGAAGATATCACTATGTTCGTGAGCAGATCGAACTAGGAGATATAAAATTACTCAAAGTTCACACAGATTTTAACTTAGCTGATCCTTTCACAAAAGCTTTGGCTAGGCCCAAGCTTGAAAGGCATGCCGAGGGCATAGGACTTAAATTAGCTAGTTATTTCATGTAAATCTGTTGTTTCGGTATTTGGATAAGGGATGTTAAACAATTTATATTTTTCATAATGAAATAAAGTACTTGATATGTTTGATTTCATTTAATATTAATTGTATCCTATATTTGCATGTTTAATCCTTGAATATTTTATTAAATATTATAAATTGTCCATTGTCGATTAATTATATGGGAATATAATTAAACTAAGACAAATCTGAGCGATTGATTATATTCTTTGAATATATAATGGCTGGTCCCACCAAACTCACATGGTATCCATATGATGCATATCGGACTACCCCACTAACGAATTTATCACTTTATGGATCGACGTCATTAAGTGAAATTCGTAAATGGTTACTTTATTGATTCTTTGACTTGAGATACAAGCAGGTCAGCATGTATGGATTGCACTTACTAGATATAGTTCTAACTCTCCTGAATAAGGGAGTACATAAAGGGCTATTTTCAGAAAGTGTAGTGAAGTATGATGACTGACACGTGTAGTCAATACAGGATTTGTTCCTCCAACTAATAGTTGCAGAATGATACCATTGGGCCCCTCATTGAGACTATTTAAGATGTTTACATGGCCATGTCCAAATGAATCCAGATGTGTCTGGATTATGTTTGGTAATCTTAAGTAGTGATGAAATGAGAAACAGAATCGTTAAATCATGAAATGACATTGATCCATATTCATGTTTAACACGGTATCTGAACAAAGGGATAATAAATGCCTCAACCATTTAAGTATACTTTAAGAAACTATACTAAAGGTAGCCTTATGGTTTTCTACAACAAACTACAAAGTTATAACTCCTAAAACCTTTCATCTCCTTCTCTTCTCTCATTCTTTTGGACGACCAAACCAAGGGAAAACCCTTTGGGTTTTTGGTTTTCGGTTTTGAAGAAGGAGTTCAAGCCAAAGTTTGCTCAGTTCGTGATCAAGTGCTAGCACACCTATATCGGTGGATCGTGTGTGCAATCGTAGAGGGATTTACTTCAAATCCTTTTAAAGTTTCTTTACTTTATCATCTACATTAAAAGGTATTCCTTAATCCTATTTCAAGGTTAGTTATTTGATTACATGGTTTGATTTGCTTCCGTTGCGTACTCGTGAATAATGATATTTAGTTATATATTCCAACACAATGATCAAGGCAGATTCCATTGCCCATCACAAGGTTTGATCTTTGACTCCAAAGTGCAATGCAACAATCATGATGCATACAATTCCTCAAGACTTATGCTAAATCCTGAAAAGCATGAAGAAAAAGTGTCAACTACGAAAACGTAGTTGGTGAGTGCATAGGTTTTCAAGTAAATCTCGTTCCATATCCATTTCAAAACTTAGAAAACACATTATTACAGATCAATAAACCCAAACCACATGACCGACAAAATTCCCATCTCAAACTATCAAGTTTTCCAAATACCATAATGTCATCCATGGTAAATTATAAAGTTCTCATTAATGAACTTTCAATAAATGACATGGACTTTTTATAATAGTAGTACGTACTATAAATGTAACACCCCCCTTTAATTAGCTAGACAACAATATTGTGGGTGTCTAAAGGGTAACGTTATTAAATCTAGGGATTAAGGCCCTCTATTACCAAGTGATTGAAGTCCATTTAGATCTCTAAGTATGTGTTCATACTAGCTAGAATAATATATCTTCATTTTTCTTGTCTGGTCAACGATGTGTGGATGAATTCTTCTTTACGATACTACGCCCATTCCATTTAGCCGAAAAGAAAATGTACAAACCTAAAATCCTAATCCCTAAAGACTTCTATCAGTATATAGATCATCTATATCTATATACTTAGAGATGTATAAATCTAAGGTAGGTATTTGTCTATTTTGTATTGGACATAATCTTTTATTATACTAAAACACAGTTGCTCTAATAACTTATCAACCAATCATAGCTCTCAATTTTTAAAGTTGACTTTTATTTTTAATTTTGACTTTAATTTACACTTTTTTGTTTTCCATAACAAATTTACACTTTTTACCCAATAATTTTAATATAATAAATAAATAATAATAGCTAATATATATCCAATAGAATAATAGCTAATATTTATCCAATAGAATAATAGCTGATATATATCCAATAGAATAATAACTAATATATATCCAATAATATGTTTTATCATATAAATATAAAATTAATTAATTAAAAATAAATAAAATTTAATGTAAATATATTAAGATTTTAAGAGTAATTGTACTATTATTTTTTATTGAAGTAGCATGTGCCTTGTGAATTGACAACGACAAACAATTTATCAATATGTCTTAGCTAATAATGACAGTGACGAACCTGTGATTATTGTACTACAACTTGCAAAAGTATAACACTTGGAACCGTATATCTTCAAAATTATAAGCTTTTAATATCGTAAGGCTCGTGTCCAGTGTTGGACACGGGTCTAAAATCTAGTTAAGTCTGGAATTAATTGTACAAAGAAGCTTTAATGTATGAACGACCCCCTTGTCATCGACCCTATATATATTCCCAACTTGCTTGCCAATTTTCCTCATCTCCAGCCTTTTTCAAATTTCACATTTTTTTAAATAACATTACATAAACTTTTGTAACATTCTCAAATACATTAAGTCGATCTACAAAAACAAAAAAAAAGAAGCTAGAAAACATGTTGAGTTTCTGTCATTCGATATGTATGATCAGTTTTAGGATGCCTCCTCCGATATCTAACACCCGTCCATTTACCATTCAATGCACCACAAACGGCCGCTATAACATCGCCACCAATGCTACTTATGACCCAGCCGCGGTGGCAGCATCGATTAACAACGTGTTGTTCACCGGAGCTGGCAAAAGCCGCACGGATTGGCAAAGCTCATGTGCTATACTTGCAAGCAGCACAATTGTGGCAGAACAAAATGACTATGAGAAAACAAAGGATGTTATAAACCATACCAATAAGGCGAATGGACAAAAGGATTTAAATCTAGTAATAACTGGTCATAACCTACGGAAGCCACTCACTATCAATGAGATGAGTCCATTGGCTAGAGATGATATCCGTGTTGCGTATCAAGGTGTGCCCGGGGCTTATAGTGAAACTGCGGCTGCTAGAGCTTATCCAAACTGTGAAGCCATTCCTTGTGATCAGTTTGAAGTTGCATTTCAAGCTGTAGAGCTTTGGATTGCTGATCGTGCTGTATTACCTATTGAAAACTCACTTGGAGGAAGCATTCATCGGAATTACGATCTACTTCTCAGGCATCGACTCCATATTGTAGGCGAAGTCCAACTTCCTGTCCAACATTGCCTCCTAGCGTTACCTGGTATCATATCTTGATTTACACATTTTCTAGCTTATTGCTATTTTTATTTTTAATTTTATAAATTGGAGTAATTCAGAGCTGGTGTTGTAAAACAAGTATTAAAGAAAAACAAATAAATTAATATCTTGATTATTGGATCATGATAAAGTAAAACTATAAAACATTGATACAAGAAGATTTTCATGATGTACAACGATTTTTAGTCAAGAGAAAATGATTGTTTTATTTGTTTTACTTTAATATCAAATCGGAACAATCTTCTGATCAATATTACTATCAATTTTATTTTTAATATTAGGTGTCCGTAAACAAGATCTGAATCGTGTGATTAGCCACCCGCAAGCCTTAGCTCAATGCGAGCTAACACTCACAAAACTTGGTCTACAAGTCACTCGCGAAGCGGCTAAGAATACTGCTGGAGCAGCTGAACATATCGCGAAAAATAATCTACGTGACACTGCTGCGATTTCATCTAAACGTGCAGCACAACTGTATGGCCTGGATGTCTTAGCAGAAGGGATTCAAGATGATTCTAATAACGTAACTCGTTTTGTGATGCTAGCACGTGAACCAATTATACCGCGGATAGATTGCCCATTCAGAACAAGCATTGTCTTTGCCCATTATAACGGGACAGCCGTGTTATTCAAAGTGTTGTCTGTTTTTGCCTTTCGCAACATTAACCTGACAAAAATCGAGAGCAGACCTCATGGACTCCGGCCCATGAACTTAACTGACGACGATAAGAACGTTGGGGCGATGTGTAAACGGTTTGAGTACATGTTCTATGTGGATATTGAAGCATCAATGGCGGAGACTAGAGCACAAAATGCATTAGCTGATGTTCAGGAATTCACATCATTCTTGAGGGTGTTGGGCAGTTATCCAATTGACATGACCCCATAGTACGGTTCTCTTCTTTTTAAATATATATGAAGAACGTGACAACTATGCTTCAAAACAAGTAAAAATGTTAGATATGATATGTTGTATCAATAAATCTAAATTATCGTACATTAATATATTAAAAAAGAAGAAAAAAGAAATTCTACTTAGTCATTTTTAGCCTACAAATTGCTATATTACATACTTGTATCTTTGTCCTTCAAGATTATGCCTCATTTCGTATACTTGTATCATCCATCCATTCATATCTTAATTTATATTCACAGATGTGACGTAATGAGAAAAACAAAAGAAGCATTAAAAGTTGCTTTGGATCTTTCACACAAATAACTTTTGGTGTAAACTAGAGTGCATGCCCGTGCATTGCACGGCTAGGTATAGTAGACTTCGAATGTTCGTTTGGGTAAGTTTATTTGTTTGATCCCGTATAAAGTTGAGGATATAAAGTTTTTGTGATGCTTAATTTGTGAGTCGATCAAGTTGCCCGTGCGGTGCACGGCTACGCATATAAGGTTATGTGGCTGTTTTGGCGATGAAGGTTAATAACGAAGTTAGTCAAAGACACAGATGAGCATCAATAATCAATAATATACCAAAAAATGGAGAAAGGATGATAAAAATAAGATTAATAATCATATTGAAACTGATTTAGTGGAGATCTAAGAAGCCGAACCATTTTTTGTACATTAAAGCTGATTGTATATTTAATAAACTTTAATCAAATTTTAATGAGGCAAAACTATCCCCAAGAGTTAATGCAAATTTTCGGAAGACTCCATATAATATACCGAACCAAAAAATGAAGCAATTGTAATCATGACATCAATGAGAATCATAAATTTATCAATAAATTTCTTCATGAATGATGTGCCAAAAAACCTTTAGGTCATCAACTTTATATGTTTATAGATAGATAGATAATTAGACAAAGTTCGCATAGAAAGAAAAAAGAAAAAACATGGAACTTAAATTAAAGTTGAAAATCGCCATATATACTAATATTTTGACCCCGTGAATGACCTCGAATGGCAGAAAAATTATTATGATCATTAGCCCATTTTCCATCCATCCTTCAAATTTCGTCCAATGTAACAACCAATGTCGTTTTTTACTTCGACGATGTATGAGGAAGGTTGAGTTGTAGACAACTTTAATTCTAAGAAGGTAGTTTAAGGAGTGAAAAAAGAAAGTTGCTTTTCATATTTTTACCTTTTCGAATTTTATTTTTATAGTTTCTAATTTTGTTTAGCAAAAACCCATTAAAAAAAATAGAAATAAAAAAATTAGAGAAATAAAAAATACCTTACACATATGTATTCACATGTTTAAGGTATACAAACTTACACACGTGTAAGAAACTTATTTTACTTTTTTATTTTTTTAAACTTTTTGTAATGAGTTTTTACCAAAAAAATAAAAAAAATTAAAAATGAAAAATAAAAAACATAAAAAATTAAAAATCATCTTCTCTTCATTCCCTCCTTGAAACATATTCTCATTTGATCTTTAACACGTATTGTAACACCCCAACAAAGCGGAATCATGAGGGTTACATACTAAGCACAACACGACATGGAAATTAAGTAGAGACAATCTAAATGCATTAAAAGGATTGGACAATCCATGTAAATCAATTCAATTACAAGTACCGAATCATACAAAAATGCATAAGGAGCACGCTCATCAAACGTTTACAAAAGATAGTTCAAAAGATGGTAAATGATCCTAAGCATAACCCATAAACGGGAACTATGAATCACGGATCCAAGAAGTAGTCCAAGTCCAATCCTAGCACATGCAATCAAGAATTTATCCAATACGTCTTTGGTTAACCTGTTCACCTGAAAAGTGTACTAAAACGTGTCAACATAAAGTTGGTGAGTTCGTAGGTTTAAATAATGAAAATCAAGTGTCGGGATATCAACCGTTAACGATATACGAGGATTAGAATACCTAATCGCGTCCAAGGAAACCCTAAAAGGTTTCACGTTATCACAAGTCAATACAAGCCAACGTCAACGTTAAATAATCGTCAATATATATATATATCGTCTTTACGCAGGTTAAACAACCCGTATCCACGGTTATGATCATGCCGGGTGTGGATTCGTCAATCCACCATCCACGTCTTACATAATATATAATAAACGTCTTAATATAATATCGTCATAATATGGCAATGATCATACCGGGTGTGGATTCGTCAATCCACCGTCCACGTCTTACATAATATATAATAAACGTTTTACATAATATATTATAACGTCTTTCGTCGCATATAAACGTCCAATAACACGTATCACAAGCAAACATTTAGATAACTAGCGTCTCGTTACATATCATAATCAATTGTATCAACCGACAAGCGTTTAAACGACAAGTACACTTTCCACCCCAAAATAAGATAAACGTAGGGGCTACGAGACTCACCTTTGCCGAGTAAAATCAAGTTATAATTGAGTTATAGGTGTCCAACGAGCTACAATTGTCCAATGGTTGCCAAACGTTCACGACCTAAAAATATATTCATATATATACATCAATAATATCACCACTTTCACAAGTCAACCCTAATTGAAACTTTATGACTTTGGACGACATGCGTGACTCGAACAAGACACTATAAAAGACATGGAAGGGTCCGATAGAAAGCTTGGTTCGATCCTAGTAGTAGTGAGCAAAAGCTGGAAATCAAAACTGTAAAATGCACAAACTGCACCACCGTAAGCTACGGTGGTGTCGGCGTAAAGGACGGTGGTCACAAGTTAACCAGCGTCAGGGATGCCCCCTTCAGGCGTAACAGACGGTGGGAAAGGACAGAGTCAGCGTCTCAGACGGTGGTCTCTAAACACCATTTTTAGAGTCTAGGTAGCGTGTTGCCAGCGTAAAACAGGAGGTGCACTTGCAAGACTTGAAACTAGACGATGGGAGGCACCGTCTCAGACGGTCATGGGACCGTAAGAGACGGTGGAGTGGTTTGGTCAGCGTCTTGGACGCCCAAAATAACGTAGCAGACGGTGGTGGGGCGACAAAGGGAAAATCTGGGCAGCAAAATGGGTAAGAACAGTTTGACTAAAAAGTCAAAATTGACCAAGAACAACCAAACCCTAATTCGACCACAAGAATCCGATTGTGTTGCTTCAAAACTCGTTTTTAATTATTGTTAGACACATATTGACGTAAATAAACATATCCCATTACATAATTTTTTATTCAAACATCATTCCCATTATAATTTGTTTTCTTTTTCTTTTTGACCTAATTTATATCCAAGAAACCCTAAATTTCGGTTTTAATGGGTGTTAGCTCGAAATTCGACCAAGATTCGTTTACATTAGTTTAAGAACAAGTTTGACTAAAAAGTCAAAATTGACCAAGAACAACCAAACCCTAATTCGACCACAAGAATCCGATTGTGTTGCTTCAAAACTCGTTTTTAATTATTGTTAGACACATATTGACGTAAATAAACATATCCCATTACATAATTTTTTATTCAAACATCATTCCCATTATAATTTGTTTTCTTTTTCTTTTTGACCTAATTTATATCCAAGAAACCCTAAATTTCGGTTTTAATGGGTGTTAGCTCGAAATTCGACCAAGATTCGTTTACATTAGTTTAAGAACAAGTTTACAAACATAACCCACCCAAAGATTAGATCCAAAACACTAAACAAAAGAAGGATTCGGTTTTTGACCCATTTTGTCCATTTCAAACCCTACATCCGACCCATAATTGATTTGGCTTAGAAATTGACTCAAAAATACTTGTATATGATTAGAAACATGCTTACAAACAAAAAATGGTGATATTGGGACAAGTTTGACTTACCAATTCTTCCACTAGAAGCTCAAATTCGAAATTAAGCTATAACCCAAGATTTCTTGCAATTAATGACCCAATTCTTTGATATGATGATTAGATGATGATAATGATGCTGAATTTATGACCAATCTAGCTTGAATAACATTTAATGATGTAGAAAATTTAGAGAGAGAGTGAAAGTGTTCTTGCAATGAATGTGGTGAGAGAGAAAGGGATAGAATGAATGGATGAGGGGAATGGAAGACTTGGTGGGGGATTTGGATAGGGTTGGGTCAAGTGTGGTGATTCATGGGTCATGGGTCGACCCATGGATCACCTGATTACATTTATAGTTTAATTAAACGTCATCTTACATCCCAAAATCGATTAACACATCTATATAATCCCGTCTAGCATATTACACGTTACAAAATCGTCAAAAAGGCATTAAATGAATTCAACTAATTAAATTAGTTAGTCATCTTGCTCATTTAAGTCAACGGGTCAATTTAAATAAAATTTCACTAAACCGTGAAATCGAATTACATTTAATCACGTTTAATCACGTTAATTACAAGTCAAACTAGTCAAAATTCACAAATGTTACATCATTCCCCCGTTAAAGGAATTTCGTCCCGAAATCCTGAATCTAACTAGACTCGTTAAACAAATGGGGATACTTGGCTTTCATAGAGTCTTCACGTTCCCAAGTAAATTCGGGTCCACGTCTAGCTTGCCATCTCACTTTAACGAGTGTATACCGAGTGTTCTTAAGCTTTCTAGTTTGTCGGTCTAAGATCTCTATCGGTTCTTCTACGAATATCAACGTTTTATCGACACGAATTTCTTCAAGTGGCACGTGAAGTGTTGGATCGACCAAACACTTCCGGAGATTACAAATGTGGAAGACATTATGAACTCCACTCGAGTCTTGAGGGAGCTCCAAACGATACGCCACCGGGCCAACACGTTCAAGGATCTTGAATGGGCCAATATACCTCGGGCCCAACTTTCCACGTTTCACAAACCGAACCACGCCTTTCAACGGGGATACTTTAAGCAACACATAATCACCTACTTCAAATTCGAGAGGTTGTCGTCTCACGTTTGCATACTTCAATTGTCTTTCCCGGACCACTCTCAATTTCTCTTTAATTTGTGAGATCACCTTAGTCGTTTCAATGACAATTTCGGGCCCGATGAGTTGGCTCTCACCAATCTCCGCCCAAGCTAACGGTGACCTACATACTCTCCCATATAAAGCTCTAAACGGTGCCATTTGAATGCTAGCATGGTAGCTATTATTATAGGAGAACTCGATTAACGGTAGATGCACGTCCCAATTGCCACCAAACTCGATGGCACAAGCTCTTAACATATCTTCAAGTGTTTGAATCGTCCTTTTCACTTTGACCGTCGGTTTGAGGATGGAACGCCGTACTCATGTCAAGTTGAGTACCCATTGCTTTTTGGAACGCCTTCCAAAATTTTGAAGTAAATCGGGCATCCCGACCGGTTATTATGGAAATCGACACTCCATGTTTGGATATCACTTCTTTGATGTACAAGCGTGCCATGGTGTCAAATTTATCATCTTCTCGGATGGCTAAGAAGTGAGCTGACTTAGTCAACCGGTCAACTATCAACCAAATGGCGTCCCGACCACTACTCGTTCTAGGTAACTTCGTGATGAAGTCCATGGCAATGTTTTCCCATTTCCACTCCGGTGTTACCGGTTGAACTAGTAAACCGGGTGGTTTCTTGTGGTCGGCTTTTACTTGTAAGCATGTGATACATTCACTAACATACCTTGCAATGTTCTTCTTCATTCCCGGCCACCAATACAAATCCCTCAAGCCAAAATACATCTTGTCGGAACCCGGGTGAACCGAGTAGGCCGACTTATGAGCTTCATTCATCAATTTCATCCGAAGCCCACCAAAAACGGGGATCCACAATCATTCAACAAAGTACAACCCATCATCGTCCTTCCTATCAAATTGTTCTTCTAAGCCATGTAATGCTTCATTGATGAAGTTTTCCGGCCTAGTTGCCAACCTTTGTGCTTCAATGATGGAGTCACGAACACTCCTTTGCACGGTAAGGCTCATGGCTCTAACTCTTCTTGGCTTTATATGTTCTTTTCGGCTCAAAGCATCGGCTACAACATTTGCTTTACCCGGGTGATACCGGATAACGCAATCATAATCACTAAAAAGTTCAAGCCATCTTCTTTGCCTCATGTTTAATTCGCTTTGGTCAAAAATGTGTTGAAGGCTTTTGTGATCGGTATAGATCACACTCTTGGTGCCATACAAGTAATGCCTCCAACATTTCAAGGCAAACACAACCGCTCCCAACTCCAAGTCATGAGTCGGGTAATTCTTCTCATGCACCTTCAATTTCCTAGATGCATAAGCAATCACGTTACCCCGTTGCATTAAGACACAACCCAATCCTTGCTCGGACGCATCACAATAAACAACAAAATCATCGGCTCCATCGGGCAAGATTAAAATGGGTGCATCACACAACTTGTCTTTCAACAATTGGAATGCTTGTTCTTGCTTTTCGCCCCAATCAAACCTTCTTTCCCGTTGAGTCAACAAGGTCAAAGGTTGGGCAATTTTGGAAAAGTTTTCAATGAATCGTCTATAATAACCCGCCAAACCAAGAAATTGGCGAATCTCGGTTGGCGTCTCGAGTCGTCTCCAATTTTTCACCGCTTCAATTTTGCTTGGGTCCACATGAATTCCTTCCTTGCTCACCACGTGACCAAGAAAGTGGACCTCTTCAAGCCAAAATTCACATTTGGAGAACTTGGCATACAATTTCTCTTCCCGAAGCAACTCTATTCAAATGTTCGGCGTGATCTTCTTTAGTTTTGGAATAGATAAGGATGTCATCAATGAAGACAATGACAAACTCATCCAAGTAGGGCCGACACACCTGGTTCATCAAGTCCATGAACACCGCCGGTGCATTAGTCAACCCAAATGGCATAACCGTGAATTCAAAGTGTCCATAACGTGTACGAAAGGCCGTCTTGGGAATATCGTCTTCATGGACACACAATTGGTGGTAACCCGACCGCAAGTCAATCTTGGAAAAGAAACGAGCACCTTGGAGTTGGTCAAATAAATCATCAATCCTTGGGAGAGGATAACGATTTTTCACCGTGAGTTTGTTTAGTTCTCGATAATCGATACACATACGAAAAGAGCCGTCTTTCTTTTTGACAAATAAGACCGGTACACCCCACGGTGATTGACTAGGGCGATGAAACCCTTTTCTTGGAGTTCTTTGAGTTGGGCGGCCAACTCTTGCATTTCGGTTATGGCTAAGCGATAGGGTGCTTTGGCCACGGGAGAAGCATTTGGAATGAGATCAATACGGAAATCGAGTTGGCGAGATAGAGGCAAACCCGGTAGGTCATTCGAGAATACATCCATGAACCCATTAACCACGGGCACGGTTTTCAATTTGACTTTCGTGACGTTGAGATTATATACCTTTCCTTCCCACTGCTCGGTCGTCTCGCCTTGAACCACTAATTCTTCACCATTTTCTAACGGAATTCTCACTACTCTACTACCACAATCTATAACCGCATTCATTGCCGACATCCAATCCATCCCCACAATCACGTCAAAACTACCGATATCAAAAGGAACCAAGTCTATAAGGAATGGGTAGTCACACAACTCTAAGGTACAATCACGAATAACTTGGTCAATTTTAGTTAACCCGCCATTTACCATTTCAAGTTCAAAGTAATACGACAACGGACTAAGGCTAGCATCAATCAACGGTATGAAATCGTTGGAAACAATACTAAAATCGGCCCCGGAATCAAATAATATGGTGTCATGTTGATTGTAGAGGAGAAATGTATCTGCAACGACGTTTGGATCAACACGGGCCTCGGCCGCATTCACGACAAAAGCTCGTCCACGGGGAACAAGTTGTTGTGGGGCTTGTTGTTTTTGTTGACCTTGATTTCCCCGGTTTTGATTGGGGCCGGCAATTTGAAGTTGATTGGGATGCACGGTCACTTGGGCTTGTTGGCCAATGAGGTTAGGGCACCGGTTGCAGTAGTGATCTTGGCTACCACATTCGTAGCAAGTTCCCGGAGCCATCGGGGTATGTCTTACATTAAGAGGAGCAACATTCAAAGAAGCAACTCGACGGTTAGTAGGACAAAACTTTGAAGTGTGACCCGGTTGGTTGCAATGGAAACAAACATCACATCTCATGGTGGGCCAATGATGACGGTCACACCTAGGACATAAAGGACTAGCCCCGGCATAACCACTTTTTGGAGGACCCACCGCCGGTACAACCGCCGCATAAACCTTTCCACCACGATTATGGCGCTTATTATCACGCCTCTCCTCCTTCTTGGTGCCAATTGACTCGGCCACGTCTTTCCTCTTGCCATCACCCTTACTCAACTTACCACCCCTTACAAGCTCCATTGTCACACTAGCGGTGCGGTTGATTGCCTTTTTGATTGCATGTCAACGGCATGGTGGGGTGAGCAACAAGCACTCTCACCTCATGAGGCAATCCCACAACATACTTCTCAACCTTTTTATCTTCGGGCCTTACGAGATGGGGAATAAGCCTAGAGAGTTGGCCAAAGCGGCGAGTGTAACCCTCATAGTCTCCCCCCTTCATGGTAAGACTAGAAAATTCTTCTTGCAATTTCCTCATCTCATGGGCCGGGAAATATTTAGCAATTATCATCTCCTTGAAATCTCCCCAAAGTAGGTTGTTAGCCCCATCAATCCCTAATTCATCCACCTCCAAGTTCCACAATTCAAGGGCATCACCCGTCAACATACCGATGGCATAAGTAATTCGTTGCTCATAGGTGCAACCACTACGAGCAATGATTGATTCAATTCTCTCTAGCCACTCTAAACAACCCGTGGCACCACCTTCTCCACCAAACTCCAGAGCTCCACAAGCTTTGAAATCTTTAAACAAACATCCTTGGCGGTAAGCATCATGACCTCTTGGTTGAACAAAAGCTTCTCCTCCATTCTCTTCACCATTCACAACAACATTTTCATCCTCTTCATTGTTTACTTGAACCGCTTAAACTTCCGGTTCTTCTTGTTCACCCCTAGCTTGCATGGCCGCCGAGATTCGGGCCACAAGATCCGGCATGAGATCATTTAAAGCTTGGGTAATAACCTCGGTTGATACCGGGGGATTGGCACCACCCCGGCCACCACGACCACCACGGCCTCCCCGACCTTCACGACCACCTCTACCTCCACGTCCTCCTACAACTTCTTCTTCTTCTTGAACACGACGATTGCGAACAACTCTCCTTGGTCTCACCATTATCCTGAACACACGTGTTATGTTAGCAAGTTAATTCTCACAATTCACACACGTTGTATCCGAAATCAATTACCACATTTAGGCTAACAAGCGTTTTACATCTAGGCTACCCTAAACCGAAATCAATTGCCATCATTTCACTTTGCTAGGGTCAAATAATTTAAGAATTTTACAAGAATATACATCAACGTCGATTCGACAAGCACGATGATATCCTGACACAACTACATACGTCAATCAAGTCATCACATAACAATCAAGTCAACAAGTCATGAGAAACCTACAAACTCCGTTTAAACAAGTTTTATGCTTCATACAATTCACGTTGCACACATAATTTCCTATCATGCATGCTAATATGAAATGTGGGTTCAATGGCTATAGGCTAGGTCAATCCACCTAATTCTCTACAACCACGGCTCTGATACCATTCTGTAGCACCCCAACAAGGCAGATCATGAGGGTTACATACTAAGCACAACACGACATGAAAATTAAGTAGAGACAATCTAAATGCATTAAAAGGATTGGACAATCCATGTAAATCAATTCGATTACAAGTACCGAATCATACAAAAATGCATAAGGAGCACGCCCATCAAAGGTTTACAAAAGATAGTTCAAAAGATGGTAAATGATCCTAAGCATAACCCATAAACGGGAACTATGAATCACGGATCCAAGAAGTAGTCAAAGTCCAATCCTAGCACATGCAATCAAGAATTCATCCAATACGTCTTTGGTTAACCTGTTCACCTGAAAAGTGTACTAAAACGTGTAAACATAAAGTTCGGTTTTAATGGGTGTTAGCTCGGAATTTGACCAAGATTCGTTTACATTAGTTTAAGAACAAGTTTACAAACATAACCCACCCAAAGATTCGATCCAAAACACTAAACAAAAGAAGGATTCGGTTTTTGACCCATTTTGTCCATTTCAAACCCTACATCCGACCCATAATTGATTTGGCTTAGAAATTGACTCAAAAATACTTGTATATGATTAGAAACATGTTTACAAACAAAAAATGGTGATATTGGGACAAGTTTGACTTACCAATTCCACTAGAAGCTCAAATTGGAAATTAAGCTATAACCCAAGATTCTTGCAATTAATGACCCAATTCTTTGATATGATGATTAGATGATGATAATGATGCTGAATTTATGACCAATCTAGCTTGAATAACATTTAATGATGTAGAAAATTTAGAGAGAGGGTGAAAGTGTTCTTGCCATGAATGTGGTGAGAGATAAAGGGATAGAATGAATGGATGAGGGGAATGGAAGACTTGGTGGGGGATTTGGATAGGGTTGGGTCAAGTGTGGTGATTCATGGGTCATGGGTCGACCCATGGATCACCTGATTACATTTATAGTTTAATTAAACGTCATCTTACATCCCAAAATCGATTAACACATCTATATAATCCCGTCTAGCATATTACACGTTACAAAATCGTCAAAAAGGCATTAAATGAATTCAACTAATTAAATTAGTTAGTCATCTTGCTCATTTAAGTCAACGGGTCAATTTAAATATAATTTCACTAAACCGTGAAATCGAATTACATTTAATCACGTTAATTACAAGTCAAACTAGTCAAAATTCACAAATGTTACATCATTCCCCCGTTAAAGGAATTTCGTCCCGAAATCCTGATCTAACTAGACTCGTTAAACAAATGGGGATACTTGGCTTTCATAGAGTCTTCACGTTCCCAAGTAAATTCGGGTCCACGTCTAGCTTGCCATCTCACTTTAACGAGTGTATACCGAGTGTTCTTAAGCTTTCTAGTTTGTCGGTCTAAGATCTCTATCGGTTCTTCTACGAATATCAACGTTTTATCGACACGAATTTCTTCAAGTGGCACGTGAAGTGTTGGATCGACCAAACACTTCCGGAGATTACAAATGTGGAAGACATTATGAACTCCACTCGAGTCTTGAGGGAGCTCCAAACGATACGCCACCGGGCCAACACGTTCAAGGATCTTGAATGGGCCAATATACCTCGGGCCCAACTTTCCACGTTTCACAAACCGAACCACGCCTTTCCACGGGGATACTTTAAGCAACACATAATCACCTACTTCAAATTCGAGAGGTTGTCGTCTCACGTTTGCATACTTCAATTGTCTTTCCCGGACCACTCTCAATTTCTCTTTAATTTGTGAGATCACCTTAGTCGTTTCAATGACAATTTCGGGCCCGATGAGTTGGCTCTCACCAATCTCCGCCCAAGCTAACGGTGACCTACATACTCTCCCATATAAAGCTCTAAACGGTGCCATTTGAATGCTAGCATGGTAGCTATTATTATAGGAGAACTCGATTAATGGTAGATGCACGTCCCAATTGCCACCAAACTCGATGGCACAAGCTCTTAACATATCTTCAAGTGTTTGAATCGTCTTTTCACTTTGACCGTCGGTTTGAGGATGGAACGCCGTACTCATGTCAAGTTGAGTACCCATTGCTTTTTGGAACGCCTTCCAAAATTTTGAAGTAAATCGGGCATCCCGACCGGTTATTATGGAAATCGACACTCCATGTTTGGATATCACTTCTTTGATGTACAAGCGTGCCATGGTGTCAAATTTATCATCTTCTCGGATGGCTAAGAAGTGAGCTGACTTAGTCAACCGGTCAACTATCAACCAAATGGCGTCCCGACCACTACTCGTTCTAGGTAACTTCGTGATGAAGTCCATGGCAATGTTTTCCCATTTCCACTCCGGTGTTACCGGTTGAACTAGTAAACCGGGTGGTTTCTTGTGGTCGGCTTTTACTTGTAAGCATGTGATACACTCACTAACATACCTTGCAATGTTCTTCTTCATTCCCGGCCACCAATACAAATCCCTCAAGCCAAAATGCATCTTGTCGGAACTCGGGTGAACCGAGTAGGCCGACTTATGAGCTTCATTCATCAATTTCATCCGAAGCCCACCAAAAACGGGGATCCACAATCATTCAACAAAGTACAACCCATCATCGTCCTTCCTATCAAATTGTTCTTCTAAGCCATGTAATGCTTCATTGATGAAGTTTTCCGGCCTAGTTGCCAACCTTTGTGCT
Source organism: Erigeron breviscapus (assembly GCA_034093135.1). Lineage (NCBI taxonomy): Eukaryota > Viridiplantae > Streptophyta > Magnoliopsida > Asterales > Asteraceae > Erigeron > Erigeron breviscapus. The sequence continues at coordinate 99,197,166 of CM067171.1, forward strand.
TCAATGATGGAGTCACGAACACTCCTTTGCACGGTAAGGCTCATGGCTCTAACTCTTCTTGGCTTTATACGTTCTTTTCGGCTCAAAGCATCGGCTACAACATTTGCTTTACCCGGGTGATACCGGATAACGCAATCATAATCACTAAAAAGTTCAAGCCATCTTCTTTGCCTCATGTTTAATTCGCTTTGGTCAAAAATGTGTTGAAGGCTTTTGTGATCGGTATAGATCACACTCTTGGTGCCATACAAGTAATGCCTCCAACATTTCAAGGCAAACACAACCGCTCCCAACTCCAAGTCATGAGTCGGGTAATTCTTCTCATGCACCTTCAATTTCCTAGATGCATAAGCAATCACGTTACCCCGTTGCATTAAGACACAACCCAATCCTTGCTCGGACGCATCACAATAAACAACAAAATCATCGGCTCCATCGGGCAAGATTAAAATGGGTGCATCACACAACTTGTCTTTCAACAATTGGAATGCTTGTTCTTGCTTTTCGCCCCAATCAAACCTTCTTTCCCGTTGAGTCAACAAGGTCAAAGGTTGGGCAATTTTGGAAAAGTTTTCAATGAATCGTCTATAATAACCCGCCAAACCAAGAAATTGGCGAATCTCGGTTGGCGTCTCGAGTCGTCTCCAATTTTTCACCGCTTCAATTTTGCTTGGGTCCACATGAATTCCTTCCTTGCTCACCACGTGACCAAGAAAGTGGACCTCTTCAAGCCAAAATTCACATTTGGAGAACTTGGCATACAATTTCTCTTCCCGAAGCAACTCTATTCAAATGTTCGGCGTGATCTTCTTTAGTTTTGGAATAGATAAGGATGTCATCAATGAAGACAATGACAAACTCATCCAAGTAGGGCCGACACACCTGGTTCATCAAGTCCATGAACACCGCCGGTGCATTAGTCAACCCAAATGGCATAACCGTGAATTCAAAGTGTCCATAACGTGTACGAAAGGCCGTCTTGGGAATATCGTCTTCATGGACACACAATTGGTGGTAACCCGACCGCAAGTCAATCTTGGAAAAGAAACGAGCACCTTGGAGTTGGTCAAATAAATCATCAATCCTTGGGAGAGGATAACGATTTTTCACCGTGAGTTTGTTTAGTTCTCGATAATCGATACACATACGAAAAGAGCCGTCTTTCTTTTTGACAAATAAGACCGGTACACCCCACGGTGATTGACTAGGGCAGATGAAACCCTTTTCTTGGAGTTCTTTGAGTTGGGCGGCCAACTCTTGCATTTCGGTTATGGCTAAGCGATAGGGTGCTTTGGCCACGGGAGAAGCATTTGGAATGAGATCAATACGGAAATCGAGTTGGCGAGATAGAGGCAAACCCGGTAGGTCATTCGAGAATACATCCATGAACCCATTAACCACGGGCACGGTTTTCAATTTGACTTTCGTGACGTTGAGATTATATACCTTTCCTTCCCACTGCTCGGTCGTCTCGCCTTGAACCACTAATTCTTCACCATTTTCTAACGGAATTCTCACTACTCTACTACCACAATCTATAACCGCATTCATTGCCGACATCCAATCCATCCCCACAATCACGTCAAAACTACCGATATCAAAAGGAACCAAGTCTATAAGGAATGGGTAGTCACACAACTCTAAGGTACAATCACGAATAACTTGGTCAATTTTAGTTAACCCGCCATTTACCATTTCAAGTTCAAAGTAATACGACAACGGACTAAGGCTAGCATCAATCAACGGTATGAAATCGTTGGAAACAATACTAAAATCGGCCCCGGAATCAAATAATATGGTGTCATGTTGATTGTAGAGGAGAAATGTATCTGCAACGACGTTTGGATCAACACGGGCCTCGGCCGCATTCACGACAAAAGCTCGTCCACGGGGAACAAGTTGTTGTGGGGCTTGTTGTTTTTGTTGACCTTGATTTCCCCGGTTTTGATTGGGGCCGGCAATTTGAAGTTGATTGGGATGCACGGTCACTTGGGCTTGTTGGCCAATGAGGTTAGGGCACCGGTTGCAGTAGTGATCTTGGCTACCACATTCGTAGCAAGTTCCCGGAGCCATCGGGGTATGTCTTACATTAAGAGGAGCAACATTCAAAGAAGCAACTCGACGGTTAGTAGGACAAAACTTTGAAGTGTGACCCGGTTGGTTGCAATGGAAACAAACATCACATCTCATGGTGGGCCAATGATGACGGTCACACCTAGGACATAAAGGACTAGCCCCGGCATAACCACTTTTTGGAGGACCCACCGCCGGTACAACCGCCGCATAAACCTTTCCACCACGATTATGGCGCTTATTATCACGCCTCTCCTCCTTCTTGGTGCCAATTGACTCGGCCACGTCTTTCCTCTTGCCATCACCCTTACTCAACTTACCACCCCTTACAAGCTCCATTGTCACACTAGCGGTGCGGTTGATTGCCTTTTTGATTGCATGTCAACGGCATGGTGGGGTGAGCAACAAGCACTCTCACCTCATGAGGCAATCCCACAACATACTTCTCAACCTTTTTATCTTCGGGCCTTACGAGATGGGGAATAAGCCTAGAGAGTTGGCCAAAGCGGCGAGTGTAACCCTCATAGTCTCCCCCCTTCATGGTAAGACTAGAAAATTCTTCTTGCAATTTCCTCATCTCATGGGCCGGGAAATATTTAGCAATTATCATCTCCTTGAAATCTCCCCAAAGTAGGTTGTTAGCCCCATCAATCCCTAATTCATCCACCTCCAAGTTCCACAATTCAAGGGCATCACCCGTCAACATACCGATGGCATAAGTAATTCGTTGCTCATAGGTGCAACCACTACGAGCAATGATTGATTCAATTCTCTCTAGCCACTCTAAACAACCCGTGGCACCACCTTCTCCACCAAACTCCAGAGCTCCACAAGCTTTGAAATCTTTAAACAAACATCCTTGGCGGTAAGCATCATGACCTCTTGGTTGAACAAAAGCTTCTCCTCCATTCTCTTCACCATTCACAACAACATTTTCATCCTCTTCATTGTTTACTTGAACCGCTTAAACTTCCGGTTCTTCTTGTTCACCCCTAGCTTGCATGGCCGCCGAGATTCGGGCCACAAGATCCGGCATGAGATCATTTAAAGCTTGGGTAATAACCTCGGTTGATACCGGGGGATTGGCACCACCCCGGCCACCACGACCACCACGGCCTCCCCGACCTTCACGACCACCTCTACCTCCACGTCCTCCTACAACTTCTTCTTCTTCTTGAACACGACGATTGCGAACAACTCTCCTTGGTCTCACCATTATCCTGAACACACGTGTTATGTTAGCAAGTTAATTCTCACAATTCACACACGTTGTATCCGAAATCAATTACCACATTTAGGCTAACAAGCGTTTTACATCTAGGCTACCCTAAACCGAAATCAATTGCCATCATTTCACTTTGCTAGGGTCAAATAATTTAAGAATTTTACAAGAATATACATCAACGTCGATTCGACAAGCCACGATGATATCCTGACACAACTACATACGTCAATCAAGTCATCACATAACAATCAAGTCAACAAGTCATGAGAAACCTACAAACTCCGTTTAAACAAGTTTTATGCTTCATACAATTCACGTTGCACACATAATTTCCTATCATGCATGCTAATATGAAATGTGGGTTCAATGGCTATAGGCTAGGTCAATCCACCTAATTCTCTACAACCACGGCTCTGATACCATTCTGTAGCACCCCAACAAGGCAGATCATGAGGGTTACATACTAAGCACAACACGACATGAAAATTAAGTAGAGACAATCTAAATGCATTAAAAGGATTGGACAATCCATGTAAATCAATTCGATTACAAGTACCGAATCATACAAAAATGCATAAGGAGCACGCCCATCAAAGGTTTACAAAAGATAGTTCAAAAGATGGTAAATGATCCTAAGCATAACCCATAAACGGGAACTATGAATCACGGATCCAAGAAGTAGTCAAGTCCAATCCTAGCACATGCAATCAAGAATTCATCCAATACGTCTTTGGTTAACCTGTTCACCTGAAAAGTGTACTAAAACGTGTAAACATAAAGTTCGGTTTTAATGGGTGTTAGCTCGGAATTTGACCAAGATTCGTTTACATTAGTTTAAGAACAAGTTTACAAACATAACCCACCCAAAGATTCGATCCAAAACACTAAACAAAAGAAGGATTCGGTTTTTGACCCATTTTGTCCATTTCAAACTAACCCTAAATCCGACCCATAATTGATTTGGCTTAGAAATTGACTTAAAAATACTTGTATATGATTAGAAACATGTTTACAAACAAAAAATGGTGATATTGGGACAAGTTTGACTTACCAATTCCACTAGAAGCTCAAATTGGAAATTAAGCTATAACCCAAGATTCTTGCAATTAATGACCCAATTCTTTGATATGATGATTAGATGATGATAATGATGCTGAATTTATGACCAATCTAGCTTGAATAACATTTAATGATGTAGAAAATTTAGAGAGAGGGTGAAAGTGTTCTTGCCATGAATGTGGTGAGAGATAAAGGGATAGAATGAATGGATGAGGGGAATGGAAGACTTGGTGGGGGATTTGGATAGGGTTGGGTCAAGTGTGGTGATTCATGGGTCATGGGTCGACCCATGGATCACCTGATTACATTTATAGTTTAATTAAACGTCATCTTACATCCCAAAATCGATTAACACATCTATATAATCCCGTCTAGCATATTACACGTTACAAAATCGTCAAAAAGGCATTAAATGAATTCAACTAATTAAATTAGTTAGTCATTTTGCTCATTTAAGTCAACGAGTCAATTTAAATAAAATTTCACTAAACCGTGAAATCGAATTACATTTAATCACGTTTAATCACGTTAATTACAAGTCAAACTAGTCAAAATTCACAAATGTTACACGTATATATAGGGTAAGGTTCATGTGAGAACTATTCAGGTATAAACATAGGTAATAGTATATATCTTGATATGTTCATATGTGCACGAATTTGTTCACATATACAATTTGTGAGTCCCAAATATAGATGGTTAATACCCGACTGGCAAGTAGTTCTAACTGGAAGTTGACCAGTTCAGAATACGATCCAGATATGGATAATCAATAAGGTAAAGACACTGAAAGTGAATGCTAGAAACAATAAGTGCTGAAACTATATAAATAATATGTATATTTCAAGTATGTAGCATTGAGACACGATGTACTTTTCAATGTATTTGATTTATTGATATAAACAAATACAAAGGTTGTTGCGGAACAAAGATAAACACCCAAGTGTAAATATCTAAACAACCTAGAAATACAAGTGATCTAATAACTTGGAAATACTCGTAAGGATTACTTAGAGTATATCTCACAAGTTGCAATGCTAAAGTTTCAAGCCATTTGCAAGTTGTGAGAAGACTTATATTTATAGACCAAGTCCATGATGACGTGGACCAGATCGTACAAATATGGTTGAGAGCATTTAAGGAATTAAAGCTAATTCCTTACATGCGTACTTTTAAGGTTAAGTGTATAAGTCAATTGATGTGACTTATCATACCTTATTCCCAACTTTTACTTACCTCGTACTTTTATTAATAGTTAAATCTATTAACTCGGTAAAGGTATGCAAAGTAAAAAGTCTTTCTCGTAATCAGTGTAAAGTGTTGTAAGTACTTTACACTGAGATGCTTCAGTCTTCGATCAGGTAGAATCAACTTCTGAGCTCCACATCTGAGCTTGATTCTCTTTCTTCAGACTTCAGTCTTTGACTTCATTCTGAACGGTATTCTGATACGTTGATCTGAACTGAATTGAAGCTTCAGTGAACTAATTCTGAACTACTTCAGAATTCTGTACAAGTATTCTTCACTGAGCTTCAGCTATTTCTGAACAAATTATACTTGGTCGATTTTCGACCTAACAAATTCCCCCTATTTGTTCTGAAATAGAGCATGCATCTCAGACTTCTATCTATACATGTTTGTAAGTCTGAAATGCAAGTTTTTGTTTAAGTTGTAAAATTTTTCTAAGTACATCTTATAGATCATTGATGTTTCAGAATTTTACTTGTAATTTTTCTAACTTAAACCTATCATCTACTTATAAGCTACAAAATGTAACATATATATACAAACTGAAGTGTTTGTTATATTTGCAAATATTTATATAAGTAAATGATAAACTGAAAAGAGAACTACTTCTTCGCAGGCCTCGAACCAGAAGGTGCTTCAGTAGCTTTTCTCTTCAGTGGAGAATGATCCTTCTTTCCAAACAATCTGCCTTCAATCTCTACATTGGCTTGCATCTTTTGTTGTATTCTTGATAACCATGCACCAATCAGAGCAGATTTTGGCTTCCCCCTCAGAATCTGGATCATCTCCCTGTGCTCAGAAATCCCAAATTCATGCACTGAAGTTTGATTATATTCTTCAGCTGCTCTACCTTCTCTTTTGACAATTAGATCAAAAAGCCTCAATCCATCAGCTTTTGTTACTTCCATATCAACTATTTTAGCTGGATGAGATCGATATTTCAGATAATGCTCATATTGATCCTTCTCATGCTTTCTTTGGATCTCAGCAGCATCATCAGACATTGGTTTGAAGGTAGAAAGATCAGCATCACGAATATTCTTTCTCGATGATCTTGGTCCAGTCAATTTGGGCTTTGTGGGTGGCCTTGACAATTCTTTTTCAACCTTCAGAACTCCAGCCAGAATTTCTTTCTTTTTGATTGCCATCTCCTTTTCTCTATTTTTCACCAAGTCCTCAATGGACAACTTGAATGTGAGATGGTCCAGCTTTTGTTCTAAGGGAGAATAATTCACCCCATACTCATACTCAAGCATATCAACAACAGCTTTCTGCACTCTTGGATCATTTTTTATTTTCAGATATCTTTCCAGAGAGAGACCAAGAGCTGCAGCATCAATATGATCAAGGGTCCCCATCTTCAGATGTTGTTCCCTTTCTCTTTCCTTATTTTCCCTCCACATAATGAATTGATTAGAAACTTGCTTCTGCAGAGCCTCTAACTTTTTGCTATCAGCATTAGGATCATGAAGGGGATAACCATGCTCATCAACATTTTCACCAACCACCAAACCAGAACCCTTAGAATCTTTCTTTGTAGGTTCATCCACCACTGGGCCTTGCCCTTATCTTTCTTAGCTGGTTCAGAAGCTTGTACTTCAGATTTCTGAACCTGTTCCCCCTGAACTGAAGCACTGTCCAGATTGTACTTCAGTTTGCTTCTTGGTTGCCTCTATTAATTCTTGAGTACTGGAGAGCAAACCAATAGGCACATTTCCCCCTTTGGGGACCTCAGAAGGCATCTTGGCATAAAGATCAATGGTTGTTTTCATTGACTTCAGAGGTTCCCAACTTTGCTGCTCTAGGCTATCAGAAATACCCTTAGCCATGGTAGAGAACTGAGCCCTTACGCTAAAGGATGAATTAAGGTTCAGTGCCTCTTGTTCTTTTAGGTCCTTCAACATTTTTCTATCTTCTTCAGTAAATGAAGCAGGGGGGGAGGAGCAACAACTTGTTCTTTCTTGAGAAGGGTTAGAATTTCATCTAACTGCTTGGACTGGCCCTTAACAACTTCATCAAGAGTAGATACAGATTTCTGAACTTTAGCAACAACCTTATCTACCTTCTTGGAAGTGTCTTTGGTGAGTTCTAAGACCATCCTTCTGACCCCTTCTTCAACCTTTTCAGCCACAGAAGCTGAAATCTGAGCAACAAGATTCTGAGATATCTCAGACTTCAGCTTCTCAATCACATCACTACCAATAGAAGACCCAAGTTCTTTCTCATTGACACTTGGCCTTTTAACCAACTCATTCACCTCCTTCCCGACTGCCATAACTTCTTGTTTGATCAATTCAATACCAGATGTCAAGTTCGCAACAACTGAAGCTTGCACATCTCTTTTGGCCAGTCTGAAGGCTTCCCTGATAGCCATACTTATTTTATTACAAGAATGCACCAGCTCATTTAGCTTCCCACTTACTAGTCCCTCATTCCCAGCAACCTTGGTAAACTCAGTGCCAAGAAACATCTGAGCACCCTTCATTTCAGCCAGGGACGTAGTATTGGCAGTTAGAGATTTAGTTAAGTCCTCTACCTTGAGAAGTAGGCTTTGGACTTCGGTATGTTGTTTCTCTAACTGTGCTTCTACACTCAAAGGAGGAGGTGGTTGTGCAGAAACAGAAGCCACAAAGGGAATTCTACCAAGTCCATCTAATGCCTTCTCCAATTGAATTTCAGTTGGACTCTTAGATTCAGTGGCAGAGTCCAACTCCTTTTCAGTTTGATCATCATAACTGATGGGCCTTGGTAGTTGGTGAATTTGTGGGTGTAAGTGTTGGAGTTGTGGTTGAAAACAAGGTGAAGTGACATAGGCAGGTGTAGAGCCAGGTGGAAAGTATGGATGTTGGTGAGAAGTTTCAGGTTGGCGATATGGTTGTTCAACAAGTATATTTTGGATTTCTGGGGGAGGTTGGACGTTTGTGAGGCTGAAGGTTGGCTCAGAATCAGAAGACTGATTCTCCTCCAGTAAATCCTCATCAAACTCAAAGTCAGCAAAGGAATCAAGATTCCCTTGAGGTGGCTTATCTTCATCCTAGAGGTTAGTTAAAACTGCAGTCTGATCAGATATGCCCTGGTTCAGATCACTGGTACCTGAACCAGCTTCTAGTTCAACAACTGCTACTGCAGATGCACCGTCACCGGATTTATGGGTTGGCTCAGCCATAGCTTCATCGCCAGAGACAGTAGACACAGGGGTTGCCTTAATGACCCTCGTACCATCATCAAGAGTCACTTCATCGGCCGTAGAGTCTGGAATCTCAGTCTCAGGTGGTGTCACACCAAAGACTTCATCAATTCGTGCTGCAGTAGAGTGTAAGATTTGTGAAGTTTCAGGGGGTGCGCGTGCAGACACGGACTCTATTGTGTGCTGGGCGGACACACTTATATTTTCTTCACCATCTCCCCCTAAAGAAGTTTTGGAGATGGATGCTTGTGGGTTTCCCTTTGGACTCGATTCCTCTGGTTCTTGTTGGGAGGATCCAGAGGGGTTTGCTTCGGTACTAATATCCTTGGGCTGTGAGGACTGCTTATATTTACGACGTTTCAATAAGCCCTTTGGAGATCCTGTGGGATCTTTTGGGAGATCCTCAGGTTGGTCAGTGGAGGAGGGAATTGGTGGTTGGGTAGATGAAGTTGCTGGGGTTTTAAACAACTTCAACATTTGACCACCAGGTGCACCAATGGGTCTCACATTCTTTTGCGACCCGCTCGGTGAGCTTTCTGAGCCAGCCGGTCGTGCTGTTTCAGTTTTAGAAATTACCTGAAGCATTGCAGCGGAGAGTTTTGGTTCTGGATCTGAAGTAGATAGCTTTGATAGATCCCTGCAGAACTCCGTCGCTGAAGATTCAAGCCCCTCCATATGATACGCATCTCCGAGCATGTTCATGAAGCAGATGCTCAAAAACATGCGGAATGAGATATGTGGACTCCTTTTCCCTTTTAACTTTGTTATCAACTGAGAGAAAAGTATCTCAGCGAAGTCCACCTCAATCCCATGCCACAAGTAGTACCCGATTTCTACTTGTGTTAAGGAAATCTGGTCCAATCCACCCAGTTTCCTCCTAGGCACTCCACAATCTGAGTCCAGAAATAACGCCAACAATTTTTAAATCCAGACAGAAAGATATGTCCAGATGTTCTCTGATACCAATTGTGAGTCCCAAATATAGATGGTTAATACCCGACTGGCAAGTAGTTCTAACTGGAAGTTGACCAGTTCAGAATACGATCCAGATATGGATAATCAATAAGGTAAAGACACTGAAAGTGAATGCTAGAAACAATAAGTGCTGAAACTATATAAATAATATGTATATTTCAAGTATGTAGCATTGAGACACGATGTACTTTTTCAATGTATTTGATTTATTGATATAAACAAATACAAAGGTTATTGCGGAACAAAGATAAACACCCAAGTGTAAATATCTAAACAACCTAGAAATATAAGTGATCTAATAACTTGGAAATACTCGTAAGGATTACTTAGAGTATATCTCACAAGTTGCAATGCTAAAGTTTCAAGCCATTTGCAAGTTGTGAGAAGACTTATATTTATAGACCAAGTCCATGATGACGTGGACCAGATCGTACAAATATGGTTGGGAGCATTTAAGGAATTAAAGCTAATTCCTTACATGCGTACTTTTAAGGTTAAGTGTATAAGTCAATTGATGTGACTTATCATACCTTATTCCCAACTTTTACTTACCTCGTACTTTTATTAATAGTTAAATCTATTAACTCGGTAAAGGTATGCAAAGTATAAAGTCTTTCTCGTAATCAGTGTAAAGTGTTGTAAGTACTTTACACTGAGATGCTTCAGTCTTCGATCAGGTAGAATCAACTTCTGAGCTCCACATCTGAGCTTGATTCTCTTTCTTCAGACTTCAGTCTTTGACTTCATTCTGAACGGTATTCTGATACGTTGATCTGAACTGAAGTGAAGCTTCAGTGAACTAATTCTGAACTACTTCAGAATTCTGTACAAGTATTCTTCACTGAGCTTCAGCTATTTCTGAACAAATTATACTTGGTCGATTTTCGACCTAACACAATTCATATATGAACATCAAGTTATAATTTAAAGGTTCTCATGGTTCCTCCATTTCAAATAATTCTCACATGAACTTTTTTCTGTATATATATACAAACGGTTTTTGATGGATGTACCACAATGTACAACTTTTACAGTTGACTGTACAAGTCAGTATGCACAAGTGTGGTACATCAATCAAAACAAATGGTACTAACATCACTTCCCTATATAGAAACATAAATGTTTTTGTCTATTGAAAAAAAAAAACAAAATTCAAATCGTAACAATGATGTTTTTTGGAATTTATAAAGTAGAGCAAGAATAGGGTTAATTTTGTTGTGAAAGAAGAAAAAGAAAAACGAATTGAAAAAGTATATACAAACGACCAAAAATAATTTAGAAAATATCTATGGACCTAATATGTCCTGGTTCCAAGATAATATAGATGATGGCTGATTTTAAACAAAAACCTAGTTAGTTTTCCAACACAAAGCATCTAAAACATGCTATATATGGCATGATTCCAAATTGAGCTATAAATTACGTGGTTGATTAAGAAAAACCTAATTTAGTTAGTACATAAATGTTATTAATTGTCGATTTTGTCAACTTGTGTTTAAAACACGAGAATAGTACCCGCGCAATGCGACGACGGAGGCAGCGGCGAGTGGTGGTGGCGGCGGTGGTGGCGATAACGTTGTAGTTATTAATGTAAAGTAATTGATGTAAAATGGTTATTGTAGTTATTTTAAGGGTTAAAGAATGTATGTTGTAAATAATTTCATTAAAGTATTATGGGTATATTAAGTAGAAATATTTAAATTAGTAAATAAATGAGAAAGCTAGTAGATAGGGTTGAAAAACATTTCAAGGATATTTTGGGTAGATGTGGTGTGTGGGTTGAGAATGCGTTGAAAGTTAAGGGTATTTTAGGTTTTTTAAAAGATAGAAAGTTGAAAAGGGGAGGGGTAGTTTGTTTTATAAGGAAGTAAAGATATATTATTTTAATAACGCATTTAATTTTTTATAAAAATATAAAAAATGCATTTATGATTCGTATAATAAATGATAATTATTAGATTAATTAATAAGTATTAAATGTTAAAAAATAATTATAATGAATATTAATTGTATTTTTTTGTTATATAAGAAACACAAACTTTATCTTTTGTTTTTTTTATTTATAAAAAATATGAATTACTCATGAATGATAGGAGGTTTAATCCCCCAACTTTCAAATTTTGAAAATCTCAAAATGCCAATTAACTTTCTACATACCTAACATCTATACATGATCTATCAAAAATACTTTCAACAAATTGTAATTTATAACATTCACCTCTAACTTGAAAAATAAATGTACCGCATATTTTACATCAATACCTACATCGTTCGTCGCTGTTATCATCACCATCAATCACCACCACCATCCATTGTCGTCTCCACCATACCGCCATTACTACTATTGCCACGCCATGATGTGGACATCAATCTAACTAAATATTACATAACTTATCCAATCCCTCTAATTTGTAAAAGGTACTTTGTTCAACCACTTAAGTTATCTCATACTCCGTCTTTACGTCTTCAGTGAATGATGTCCATTTGTCGAAACCTAATTAAGACTCTAGGAGATACTAAAATGGATTTGTTGTTTGTTTCCTGATCGTATAGCTAGTTAGACACAAAAATCAGAGTTTTAACAAACTATTGACCAACATAATTAAATAGCAGGATATATCATTTAATCACAAAATATCTAGTCTAGACATTAAATCAGAATTTAAGGTTGTAAACGAATGTATAGGCATAGGCATCGATTTGTTAGATGATGCGTATGAAATTGTGAACCATATCTTCTTTGAACGTTCGATTACAAAGTCGATATGGGCGTGTATGTGGTGCCGTGGTGGAGACGCCAACCGACGGCTATGTCTACGTTTAGTTATAAAGTCTTAGGCCAGTGCTTATAAGGGCCAGCTTCTTGGAGCTTCTTCCCTGCCACATCAGCATCACATAACCCAGGACTCTCTCAGGACACTCACTGTCTATAAGGACAGCTTCTTGGAACTTATTCGCCACATCATCAATTAATTATAATTTATCTCACACACACAAATACACCTATATATACCCCACACATATATAAAACAAATATATACCCCACACATATATAAAACAAAAAAAAAAAAGATAAAAGATTGCTGCCTGGACCCACCTGGAGCGTCCCCCATATTCCACAGGAGGACTAATGTTGAAGACGCAGCATGCTAGACGATGTGTGCCAATAAGCGTCCCGCGTCCCTAACCTCAAAGACGCTCGCCTAGGACTACTATAAGCACCACCCTTATTAATTACTCCGTATGAACTTAATGATAAACAATTGAACATAATGTTTAATTAAGTCGAATGGATATTAACATTTTATTTTCTAACTCTGACACAATAATCATTTTAATCACTTAATTTTTTTTTAAAAACAATATAACCATGCATGAACTTTAAAACGATAATCGTTTTATCCATTTAAATTATGTTTTAGATGATATATTCTTTAACTTTAATCTTGTTTTTACCAGTTAACTTTTATTTGAATGATAAAAATCCTAAACAACTAAAATATGAGCCCAAACTCATCACTTAATGGTAATAACTTTTGACACGTCTTTCTTTAAAATGGTCCAGTGGGCCAAAAATCCAGCTAGAACCCAAACTCATCACTTAATATATCGTTCTCTGAAGTCTCATGGGTTCCTTGAAAACCCTGAATCATTTCAAACCCAACAATGCTATACTTTTGCCTAATCGACCATCTAGCTAAAAATATAATCATCCTCTAAATCACAAAACAAGATAATTTATTTAATTACCATAAGCCGTGGATGTTTTTTGTTTTGTTTTGTTTTTTTGTTTTGTTTTTTTGTCAAAGTTGATTTGTCATTTATTTATTTTTTGAAGTAGTTAGTATTTAGCATTCGAGACACTACAGTGACAAACTGGTCCCTCCAGATGGTAGCTTAATGGTGGAGAGATGTAACATAAAAACAAAGGTTAGGGTTTAAAATCCTACCTCATGTCCCTTCAATCATAGTGTTACACAAAATAATTTCCTTTATATATGTTGGCCGTGTGACCAGTTGGTAGGGGGCAGATAACGGACATGCTATCTTTTTTTTCTTTCAGTTTTGAATATTCAAAGTCTATTTTTTGTAAGTTTGACCTTAAATATTTTTTATTGGATTATATAATACTTGGTGAAAGTTATACCAAATGAAAACACATCTAAACCTCGATCTATTCATATAACTTTCATGAAATATTATGCAACACAAATAAAGATATTTTTGGTCAAAGTTGTAAAAAAAGACTTTGAAAATTCAAAACTGGACACTATTAATGGGACGGAGGGAGTAAAATATATAATCGATTAACTACAAAGTAAATTTCCAGAGTTGACATCATCATACTTTAAAAACTTAACAAGGATACTTACAAGCATTTGAGACTAAAACGAATTTGATCGATTACTGGTCATAAACACTATTTAAATAGCAACCTATAACTATAATTAGATTACACAAGAAGGTACCGTGTTATAGTAGTAGCAAGATATATAAACCAGAGAATAAACTACCATAAATTTTGCACCCATACGGAGAATGTTCAATAATTAGGATGTATCATATAGAAGTACAAATTAGTAATCCAACATGGCTTATGTGTAATGATTGAATACTGGATAATTTACTTAATCATTCAAGGAGACATTGGATAGTGAATCAACATTATTCCTTTCACTTGGTGTTTCATCCTCTTCTCTTCATATAGATATATAGAGAATTGGGTTCATATATAGTAAGTGGATAGATTCTCCCAGATATGGTCATATAGTGGAAAGTTGGAAAGACCAAAAGGTAAGAAAGAACAAAAGTTATGTTGTTCCATACTTGCATTGGCTATAAATAGGCGATATTACTAAAACAAGTAACACACACCAAAATTGATAACCTAATACGAAGAGGTGTTCTTACATGAATAGAAGAGTATTGTTTGGTAGCCAAGAATGACTTGCCTACTCACTCTTCAAGGTGTTGGAAAGTAACACCTTGTTTGGCTAATTAGGCAGTCACGCCTTGGCTAACTTGACAGTCTCTTTGTATTCATGTTAGGTCATTTCTTCAAATGTTCAATAAGAAAAAATTGTAATTGGAAAGTTCATAGGAAGATAGGTCTAGCATGAAGAGAATAGCACTTTTGTTAGGTAGCCAAGGATGACTTGCCGCATTCCAAATCAAGGTGGTAGTAAACACCGCCTTGTTTGGCTATGAGGCAGTCACGCCTTGGCTAACTTGACATGCTCTTCTTTCTCATGCTAAACCTTTTCTTCTTGCTTTGGTGCTTTAAAGTATTCCAATGTTATATGTTTGTAGGTTGATGCAATTTCCTATCGTGCATAAATACAAAAAATGTAAGCCAGGAATTAGAGATTCTCAATCTTTTGATAGACTACTATATATGTTCAAACGGTAAAACGATAATGATATATGGTTTACTTTATAATATGATCATGATATATAGTCTACTAGAAGGTTATTGAGTACATTCTTGCTTGGTAGAAAATGATGAATTTATAGTACTCCTAGTTTGCTATAGGAAATCGTAATTGCATGGCTAATTCGACATATAATTTTTATCTCAAGTTAGGCCTTCTCACCTAGAGGCCGAGTTGAGGTAGTTGCAGATGGTCAACCGAAGCCAGAAGTGAAAATAGTGGTTGTGTAATCTGAAGACACAATTATATATAGCTTTTACTACTTATTTTGACTTGTACATTGCAAAGCAATTGATTCTTTTTCTTTTATATGTCAATGAATAATTAGCTAACTTTGGTTTCATAAAGCCAAATTTCTTGCCTCGATCATTTTGTCTAATTAATGGAAAATACACATTTTGTCTAACTAAAGACACATATCATATCAACGTACACTAGACGTGTTGTCTAAACAGCCGAAATTAATTGGATAAGTAAGTTGGCCTTCCATCTTTTCACGGACTTTGATCCATATAAGGTTATGTTAGTTCATCTTTTCATGCATATATGGCTTTTAGCTTGGTCCAGAAGGCAAACATTGAGCTGAGAGGATTTTAAAGAGCATATATTCCATCCCATCCCATCCCATGTGCATGATCAGTCAGGCAGTTTGACTTCACTATAAATGGAATGCAATTATATAAATCCATCACGCAATCATATGCAAGTATCTATAGTATTTTCTTGTTTTTTTTTTTTTTTATAAAACTAACATGGATGCTATGCAAGTTTTTTTTGAACGGCAAAGATGAAGTATTATTAATAACGGATGCTATGCAAGTGGTTTCCATATATTATTATTCTCCTACTATATTACAAGGTGTGTAATGTAAAGATGAAACCAAGAATAATGTTATACTAGTACAAGTTGGTCGTTGACCAGTCCTAACATATATAGCATTGGCTATAAATTAAGGAAAATGGTTGTTTTCTCAGCAAATATCGATCCCATGTCGGTCAAAGTCTAAATAGTGAATACTCCGTAAATAGACGTACTATTGTAGAACTATATACATGTATATATATATATGTAGAACTATATATATATATATATAAATAAATGCCCCCGTCCTTGAATTATCATGGAGCAGTACTTCAATTAAGCTGTTAAATGCATTATTTCGGATTTAATTTGCGCAAAGAAATACTCCAATTCTAGTCTTTTCTTATATATTCACACATCTTGTCACCGTTTGACTTGTGTCTATTAATTTAGCATCCGGTAACGGTACGTACTATATATAAATGTCACTTGCATCACAATATTGCAAATTAAGAAGAACCAGCTGAACTATGTACCTGTTCCAAAGCAGGCGTGAATTGTGAAATGTCACGTACTAATTTTAATATATTGAGCCTGATCGATATGTGAAATCAAATATACTAATGCTCCAGCAAATACATTCTTTAAATTGGGACTAATATAACAGAATTTGATAATTAGTACGTACGTACTCACAACAACGTAACTAGTAGTGATCCATAATAATAAAAATTATGAGTATATTACAAATTAAACGACGTATAAATATTTCATTTAAATAGTTGACTGATCGAGATTATATATGCAATCGGGCCAGGGCAGAAAAAGAGAAATGCATGTATATGATCAGGATCGTTACTCCTGGATATGTCGACTAGCTAGGGCATCATATAGTTGAAGTCAACTCTCATGCAAGAGTTTAATTTGACCATTCAATTCATTGCGGAAAGTTATTCCTCCAATTCCTTTTGATCGGTATTTTAACAACTTTTCTATATATGGATATATGATACAGGGAATTAGGTTCATATATTCTGCCAAATATGGTATATATTGTTGGGGAAATTCGTGAATAACGAACAGATAACCGGATACAATCAATCTTTGAAGGCACGTAATCGCTTTCAGATTGAATCAATTTGGCGGTTCACCCAAACTATTCAATCGGATACAATCAAAGATTAAGAACGTTTTGTGTGTATGTGTTTGAGAGAACAGAACCAGAGAAAAAGAGAGAAAGAAAAGATATATCACGATCAATCATCAAAAACGGGATTTAATTAGGGCCTAATAACTGCCTTTAGGCAGTTAATCAACATGTTTCGAATTTGGCAAAAATAGTCCCTCAAATTCCGAAAATAAAATTTTCGTAAGGATTTTTACCATAAAAATAGCTCGACCTCAGCCAGGGGCTCTGCCCCTTGGACCCCGCCAGGGGCTGCCGCCCCTTGGACCCCGCTCCCAGGGGCGCTGCCCCCGGACCCCCGTACCTTAGGGGCTCCCCTAAGGTCATAATAAAATCAGATAAGCGTGCACTCCGCACCTCTAAGCTTATCACTACAAGAAATTCGGGTTTTGGGGACGACAAAAGTCGCCCCCAATGGTCACTAATGTCGTCCCCAAAGCCTTTTTGTGACGACTTTTGTAACGACAAGCCATGGTCCCCAAAGCTTCGTCTCCAAAAGTGTTTAGCGACGATATTTAGCGACGACTTCAAGAGGGTCCTACAGCCATAAAAAGAAAATGAAAAAGAAATTCGAAAAAATTTAGCGACGACTTTCGTGACGCATGTGTCGTCACTAAATAAATTTCATTTACTTTTCATTTATTTTTTAAAAATATTTTAGCGACGACATTAGTGACGCAATTGTCGTCCCTAAATATATTTTGCGACCATAATTAGTGACGCCTACGTCGTCCCCAATTCATTTTCTTCAAAAAAAAATAAATATAAAAAAAATGATGTAAAAGGCTTTTGGGGACGACTTTGTCGTCACAAAAGTCGTCGCTAATAAAAAAAAAAAGGGCAGCGAAACTTTTTCGATTTCTACCCAGTTTTTTTGGGCATTTTCCGGAAACAGAACCTGTTAATAGAACTTGTTTCTTGCCTACTCAACAACCAACAACAAACATCAACAATCTACCTAAACGAACAACAACATCAAACATCATCAACAATCTACCTAAGTTATCAAATACGACAAAAACTTTTCATACCTAAGTGATCAACCTTCACATTCCTAAGTTACCAAGTAGCATACCAAACGTCACATACATACCTAAGTTATTACATACGAAGTAGCATACCAAACGTCACATACCTAAGTTATTACATTCCAAATATATGGATTATAAATCAATATATGTTTCTTTGAGAAGTTAACACTGAAAACATGTACAACCTATATGTCAAGGTTGCCATTTTTGTAGCTTTACTTTGTCGATGAATGTATAATCGAAACCTAACAATAGTGAGGCAACACATGCTCAGCATCAATCTTTCGGACCTCACTTTTGTCATAAAACCAGTCACCAACGCCCTCTGTCTGTAAAATCTCAAATAATTTAGGACAAAAACGATGAATGATGTTTCTAGCTATAACCAATGTGTAAACCGTAAATAAAAAATTTACCTTATCATCCAATACTTTTGAAGCAAGAATTTCCAACCATGATGATTGAGTTTCAGATTGGCAATGAGTGTAACACGTATTGATAAACATTCCATTGGACGCGTTGTTACCAATGGCTGAACGCTCTTTAAAAAATCAGACCAAAAAACTGGATCATATATATATGGGAAACAATGAACGACAAGTATATGGGCTACATACTAAACCAGGTTTCATAGTCGATGTACATCCAAGTGGTAAGCGTTTTGCTGATCCCTACAACCATAGCAAGTCCGTTATTTGATCATAATTCAATAAGGTAAACTCTTTGTACTTGAGAGATAGCGAGGGAGAGTCTACATGTAAGGTAACAATTTTGTCGTAGTATTCTTCAAGATGATACTCTCCCGATAGATCTTTCCTGATAAACGTTAAACAAATTAGCTACATTTGCCCAAAGTGCTACTTTGGGTATATCAACCAAAACATGATTTAGCTTACACATGAGAAAAATAGCCAGCATCTGGAACACATTTCACTCTAGTAGTCGATGGGAAAAAATCCCGAAACTTATCACAATTGAGTATTGCAGCCAACCCACCAGCCGAACATCCAGTGAGAAGAGCCTATAGGCATCATTTGTTAGCCATCAAGTCAAAGAACATACCGAATGTGAGATCTAACAAAACTATAAAACAGAACAGATATTACTTTAGATATAGCACCATAACACTGATTTACACTTATTTGATCAATTTGTGACAAAACGAAATTTTCTTATGAACAGAAAAAGAGGGCTAAGTTACATTATGTGCATCCTTCATTCCCAAGTTCATCAGCTCCTCAACTATAGCATCAAATACCCTTGCACCTCTATAGTAAAGGTTATTTACCTATATACAAACAGTAAAAGTAAACTTATGCTTTGTTATTAATATTCAAATGTAAGCCAAAATTAGAAATGAATTAAAATATAGAGATAATTAAATCTAATAATTAAAAATATATTAATTAATTAATTAATAAATATATATATTAATTAATTAATTAATTAATATATATATTAATTAATTTAATTAATTAATTATATATTAATATTAATTAATTAATTATATATTAATTAATTATTAATTTAATTAAATTATTATTAATAGTAATAAAAAACAACTGTATAATATTATATCATCATCTAATAATAATCTAATAATCTATATATATATATAGATTAAATAGCTGTAAATTAATAAATCAATAAAATGAATAAATAATATAATTAATTAATAAATTAAAATATATATAATTACAAATCAGAAAATATACATATATATATATATATATAATAAAGCAGAAAATATCGCTTACAAGAAAGGAAAAACTACGACAGTGAATGGCGGCAAGGGTGGTAAACGACGACGGTGGTAAACGATGGTGGTGAATGACAGTGGTGGTAGCTGTGAATAAACCAAAAACTAAAAACCCTTACAAAATAAAAAGATTAACTACATTAAATAAAGTAAATATAAAAAGATTAACTATATTAAAAACCAAACCCAAAATCGGCCGGCGGCAGCATAGAAAGCGGGGGGAAGGAGTTAAGGACGGCGGGTGAGGAAGGTAGGTGGTGGATTGTGGTGGTGGGGCGTGGTGGTTGATTGTGCTGGTTGATTTGTTAGGTGGGAGAGAAAAGCGACGGCCAAGAAGAAAGGGTTTTGGGGGGAGTATGTGTAGAT
>CM067171.1:99222508-99292672 GCA_034093135.1 Erigeron breviscapus
ATGAAAACCATTATGGTAACAAAGTTGTTGGAAGAAAAAAAAAATCCCGTGTAATCACTCTATAGCTAATAACCCATTATAAACTGTTTACCGAATTTGTAACGTCGCACGCCTTACTCAACAACAAGCCACACAAGAATAATGATGCAAATGACAACACGAAATTCCTACAAATCTGACATGCATGACAAGCTGAATGTCCTTGTCGTATAATCATCCAGTGTTTACCGAACCCACGACGTGAATTCTTCCAAGCTTGCGCAGAAATCGACGAACTGAAAAGGGGTTAACTCGTTTCTCTTGTATTGGCTCTTAAGACACGACACCAAAACAAAAAAATGTCATTTGTTAACACTTATTTTTCTTTATATGTTTTAAGTATGAAAAAATTTGTTAAAATGTTCACACTAACGGAAAATATGTAAAAAAAATTCATATTTAAAAATGTTAAAAGAAATAGGAAAATTTTAATTTTTTCATAAACAGAAGATGAAAAGATAAGAGAATTATATATCTTGTAGTATACTTCTCAATCCATACAAAATTATAAGAATATATGTTTGACTTTTTGAGGTCAAATATTCTAATTTCTGACTTCAAAGTTGATTGTCAATTTTAGTGTTTTTTCGGGATCTATTTAACTATATTAAACTTTTTAAAATTAATTTAAAAAGAGATTAGGAATTGAACTTTGTGAGACTGAACTTAATGTCATACAAAATTTGGCATTTTGATGTTTACCTTCTTCTAATTTGTTAAAGTACTTATTGAACACAATCATGATCGAGATACCTTGTTTAGGCTGACTACACCTGAGTCAAATAGACTTGCCATCTATTTCTGGTAACCTAAACATGGTAACCTTTTCGGTTTTTTTTATTTGCCACCACAACAAATATGTTAATTATTCACACATTTTTGTTCACATTTTATAAAAATGTGAAATTTTTTATCACAAAATTCACATTTAAAAATGTTTAAAATTTATTCACACTTATAAGTGTTTAGTATATGAAAAGTTATTAACAAACTCACAATTTTAAATGTAAACAAAAATGTTCACATTTTCAAAAGTAAACTAAATATTTACATAACTAATTCACATTTATATATGTGAAAAAATATATAATTTTATCACATATTTAAATGTAAAAAAATAAATATTTTTCTTTTCAATAGTAAAAAAAGAAAAAAAAAATTAGTTCACGTGAAAAATTTTTGAACGAAAACTTCACAATTCTAACGGTGAAGAATTACAATTAAAAAATTCACACTCATATACGTGTACAATTTAGAGGAAAAAACTTCACACTCATATACGTGTGCAATTTAGAGCAAAAACAAAAAACTTCACGCCATTAAACATGTGAACAAAATTAAAATAGAAACTAAAAGAAAAATGGAATAATAGTATAATACGAGTACCAATTTCTTATCTGCTCCAAACTAAAGCCCGTTCCTTCTTTCACTTTCCCCCAAAAAATTTACGACAACGGGGTTCCATCTCAATATATAACGTTTTCTGGTGACGGGGATTCCATTTCAATTCAAATTCGAATCATGATTACAGGAACCCTAGCTCTGGATATCATCAGGTACGATATATATATATGTATGAGAATAAAAAATTACTTAACATGAATCGTATATTTAGATATCCTGATTATTTATTGATTGGATGCAATGTGTAGTTTTGGGGTGGTTATAAAACTAACTTACAAGTTTTATTGAAATTGTGTAGATAAAGTGTTTGTTGAAATGTCTTAGAGAAATTTGAAGTAAAGTTTTCTATTAAAACGGTTTACTTAGTGTTTGGTTAATGAATAGTAAGTCTAGTAGTTAAGATTATGGCTAAAGATTGTGAATGAAAAATAAGAATTATGGTTGGTATTATCGAATTTCTAGTGATTCTAGTAGTTTTGAACTACAATTGAGCCTAGTTGAATTATTAATATATGAAATTTTATAAAAGGTAGGGAACAATAAAAGATCATTCATAATTCTACATTTTGTGTTTACATGTATGTTGTTGGATATCAGGCCCCAGATTTAGTTACAACTCACTCTATATATGTATATAATAAGATGAGAAGATAATAAAAGTAATGTGCAGAGAAACTTTCTGTTTTACCAAAAGGAAAAGGTGTGTTTCATTCACTAAACAAGAAGGCTATTTATAGCCATACAACTCAAATAACTGACCAACTAAACCCACTAAATCACTACCTAAAGAATCGGTTTCATGTGACTAACGTACACCAATAAAACCGGTCAAACAAAGACCCATTCTACCAAGTAAATAAAACATGCTAATAAACTCTAGACACTAAAAAAACAACAAAATAATAACCATAGACTCATGAAAGCCTTCAAACTAGCACCCACGTACATGCTTGAAGCTGCTTCTTATTCCATACCCATGCAACAGTTTAATAAACCCAACTAATTAACTAATTAAGTCAAGATTAAATCTCAACACACCCCCTTAATCTTGACTTCACTTTATCAAAGCAAAGGTACCTCATCCTCAATCAAATTAGTCTCTTCTTTCGTTTCCTTCTTGTTACACTCCGCCGCGTAATGACCATACTCTTGACAATTGTAACATTTGATGTGTCGTTTATCTCTATACCCACCTCGATCTTCATTAGGCTGAAAACGACCTCCAGGACCTCTACCATAACCGCGACCTCTTCCATAACCACGACCTCTTCCACTTTGGCCTTGATCAAAATCACCACGTCTAGCCCTTTCTTCCCAATCTTCCCTCGTAAGCAACAATTTCCCTTGATTATTTTCTTCCTCATCAAAAACTTTAATTCTATCTTCATATGCTTTCAATCTCCCTACCGCTTCATCAAGTGTCATCTCATCTAACTTGGAGTATTGCTCAATAGATGCAACAATTTGCAAATATTTCCTTGGAACCCCACTAAAAAATTTCCTTACCACCACCTCATCTTCCAAACTAGACCCAAGACTCTTGTACTTTGTAGCAATTTCACTTAGTTTGCCCGAAAAGTCATCAAGCGTCTCGCCATCTTTCATCTTCAACATGTCTAGTTCGGTTCTAAGGGTTTGGAGTCTCGCCTTTTGAACTCTTTCGACTCCCAAATACCGCAAACGAAGTGCTTCCCACACATCTTTTGCATTCTTATGTATTGACACTTGAATCAACACATCTTCGGGTAGAGTTTGAAACAAGAATGCTCTCGCCAGTAAGTTTTGCTTGGCATCAACCGCTGCTCCTTTAGTTGCCGGCTTAACTGCAGCCCACAAACCGTATGCTTGTAGGATCGACTCCACCATAATCGACCAACTCGTGTAGTTTGTAGCCGTCAACTTGGGACATTGCAATGGAATGCTACTGCTTGGATTGTTCACGGGTACAATAGGACCAGCTTCTCCACTAGAACCCGACATCTTGTTCTTTCACCTGATCACAAAATAAACACAAGACAAACAAGCAAAAAGACTTTCTGTTATTTTTTTCTTCACCACACGTAGAGTAAAGCCCACTTCAAGACTTTTTTTTTTCTTCTTCACGCCACTTATCCACAATAGGATTTAATTCTCACACACAAATTCTTTCTCACACAAAATACAAATCGCTTTCTTTCACACAGAACCAAAACAAGATCAGCAACTCAAATAATACGTACCACACAACTCTTCTTCTTTCACTCAGAAATTTCTATTTTCTCACACAAACTTCACTACAACTCAAGCACACAGCCTCTCTTCACTCAAATTGAATCACACAGATCAGTATATGATCACGCAGATCAGCCCAAACACTCCTAAATCACTCAGATTTGATCTCAACCCTTTTTTTCTTTCACATGAACTCGGCTCACTTAGAGCTTTGTTCAGACCTCTCTATACACTGATTTGGTTCACATAGAACCCCTTAACGACACTAGTTTGAGCCGAAGCTCTGATACCAATTGTTGGATATCAGGCCCAAGATTTAGTTACAACTCACTCTATATATGTATATAATAAGATGAGAAGATAATAAAAGTAATGTGCAGAGAAACTTTCTGTTTTACCAAAAGGAAAAGGTGTGTTTCATTCACTAAACAAGAAGGCTATTTATAGCCATACAACTCAAATAACTGACCAACTAAACCCACTAAATCACTACCTAAAGAATCGGTTTCATGTGACTAACGTACACCAATAAAACCGGTCAAACAAAGACCCATTCTACCAAGTAAATAAAACATGCTAATAAACTCTAGACACTAAAAAAACAACAAAATAATAACCATAGACTCATGAAAGCCTTCAAACTAGCACCCACGTACATGCTTGAAGCTGCTTCTTATTCCATACCCATGCAACAGTTTAATAAACCCAACTAATTAACTAATTAAGTCAAGATTAAATCTCAACATATGTATCCATAGGTGCTTGGAGAATGGATCGAGATTCCTACATAATCGCTGAGTGTCGTCTATGTACCTATTATGTACTAAACCATTCCAAGATTCAACCTTTTCATGAGTAAGTTTATGTTAATAAAAAAAAAATAACTGTCTCCCAATGACATATTTATATTAGTTTTAGTATTAGGGACCGTTTCAACTAGTATGGCTCGGTTTATTGAATTGTCTCATTTATCATGCATATAAAAGAGGATCTAAAACAACTTAGAATACAAGAGAAGTGTTTATAAGTTTCGTAAGCATGAAGTGGCCTATTTTCTTGTTTATGACATTTCCAGCTTTGACTGGAAAAAAAAAATCGAAGCTTTTGTTGGTTTCAAGACTGCTATACAGGTACAGTATTGTCGATTCACTGATTGTACATATAGGTTTTGGCAAAATGAATTCAGTGAAATCGGAAATTGACATCATATTGTGAATAACGGATTGATTTTTGATCGTTGGGGTGTGCATACAATTATTTTGTTTCTTTTTATTAGTATATGTTTGACATTATGCTTGAGTATAATCTACAGGAGCAAGGAATTTTGTTCTTACACAAGCAATTGTTGCTTGCACGGAAGAACTAGGGCGCCATAATGAAAGCTTGAATGCAGCCACTGCAGTAAGTGTCACTTTTTCTTTTATTGTTTGTAATCAAAATAGTTGCAAGAACATGGGCAATGATGTTTTTAAAGGTGGCAAAATGGGTGGGTCGTATTATCAAGTAACTTGGTAATAACCTTTGTACAAAACAAAGCAGACCCTTGTCAACCCTAAACACTTTGTACCCAAATTTTAATTTGTTTTCTAAAAAACCAACTTTTTGAGATAGATTATGAGATTTCATGGAATAAATAAAAGTAGACTTGGCCTTCTCACCGGAGTGACCATTTGCCTGGTTTTCTGTTACTGTTTTGTATCTTATTTACCCGTTAGAGATAACACATACACTAAATGGGTTGAAATGACAAACTCATGTTAAAATGTGTAATGGGTCTAGATCTTCCATATGGTTGGCATTTAACACATGGGTATTATACTTCTGGTGGGAAGAAGATATCAGCTACTTCTATTTACTTTTGAGAGTTTGCCATATAAGGTGAATTCGAGTACTGGGTAATTGGGTATATTGATTTTGAAAACATGGATTTCTATGAAGATATCAGCTACTTCTATTTACTTCTATTTATCTTGTCTTGTGATTGTAATGAATCTAATGGTATGTTCCTTTAGGACCAGGAATAACATCAAGGGGTCTAGTTGAGAAGGACTTCGAGCAAATCACTTTGAGCATCCAGAAAGGGTTCGGGAAACTATTGAAAGCTTTCAACAAGGGATCACTAATTTGAGCATCTAGAAAAGGTTCGGGAAACTATTGAAAGCATCCAGAAAGGGTGAGAAAGTTACATCACTAATTTGAAGATTTGGTAGTTGCAATGAGGATTGACTTGTGAATTGTGTGAGAAAGATTTAATACTTAGAAACTTAGTTTCTGTAGCTAATAGAAATCATGAATTGTGAGTAAATTATCTCATTTCTATTAATTCAAGTGGGTATCATTAACGTACTTATGTACAGGTAGTATCTGTGTAATATCATTATTGTATTTTTATGTCCAGGTTACGACTTACGAGTAGTAAAATAGCTTATAAAGTAGTACATGACATGATAATGATGGCAAATGGGATGTGTAAAATATCTTCACACCTCAAAAGTGTGAACAATTAAACCTATATTTTCACATATGAAAGTGTGAAAAATTATGGTAATATCTTCACATTTTCAAGTGTGAATTTTTATGACAAATATTTTCACTTTCAAGCGTGAATTCTTATGAAAAAATGTCTTCACACTTTAAGTGTGAAGTATTATGGTAAAATGTTCACATTTTTAAGTGTGAAGAATCACGGCAATATATTCACACTTTCAAGTGTGAAGAATTACAACAATATATTCACACTTTCAAGTGTGAGAACTTGACATCATTTTGTAACATCTATTTTTTTCACACCAAATTCAAATGTGAACTATATTTTTTTACACATGTGAATACCTCAATTGAAAATATGTGAATAATTGACATATTTGTTGTAGTGTGCTTATTTTATTTAGTTAGAAGGGGGTAATACATAAAGATAAGAATGGACATGCATCTCATCAGAAAATCTATCTAGATCAATAAAGCAAAGAAAATACATGCATGCGTGGTTTAGCTAAAGCTTAAAAGAACATTGAACCTCTCCAAGTGCATATATTCCATTCCACATGTCAACGAAACATTATATGATTCTTAAAAGGACTTTTAGAAAAAAAACCAAGAACATCATCATCATTGCCGAAAAGGCTGGTTCCAAGGAATCGACACGTTATGTCTGTACTGAACTCTGGAGATATAAGATAAGATAGTAAGGATCATGTAAATTGTGTAGTACCAATATCACCACCTTAATTCCTTTATGATATGGTTAAATAAGAGGATTTGACTATAGCTCACAAGGGCCGGAAACAATTAAAAATAACAAATCACGGATTAAGCCAAATTTTGTAGCGGGGTTGTAATATAGCTATGAGATAAGTATCACCACTAGAAAATCTGGATATACCCACGGTTTTTCCCACGACGGAAAATCCATGGGAAAATTTCCCACGGATTACCCACGATTTTGGGCTACAATTAATGAATGAAGACATCTTCATTTTTTGCCACAGATTTCCCACGGAATACCCACAAAATTATATCCGTGGGAAAACCGTGGGAAATCCATAGAAAATAAATAACAATTTCCCACGGATTTCCCACAAAACCTGCACTCGTGGGAAATCCGTAGGAAATACTGTGTATATTCCGTGGGAAATATTTCCCACAGATTACCCACGGATAAATCTAAGCCGTGGAAAATCTGTGGGAAACACTTCCCACATATTACACACGGATGAATCAATTCCGTGGGTAATCAATGGCAAATATTTTGAAAAATGGTGTTGTGTTATCCGTGGGTAAATCGTGGAAAGTATTTCCCACAAATTACACACAGATGAATTGATCTCTGGGAAACATTTCCCACAAGTTACTCACAGATTTATAAATGAGAAGGAAATTTGTGGGAAATCCATAAGAAGTTTTTCGTAAAAAATGTTTTGGTTTACCCGTGGAATTCATAGGAAGATTTTCTACATACGCATACACAAATATATATACATACACATGCATATGTATGTATGTATGTATGTGTACGTATGTGATATTGTGTATGTGTTTATGGGGTAGATTGGGGAAGCTTTAATACCTCAATTATTGATTTATGTAATAACTTATATGACATTTAATATGTAAGTTCTAATAGGGTAGTTTAATAAACACTAAATGGTTAGGGGTTTTATTATGTTGGTATCTAACAGTACCTGAAATGCTTCTCCTTTGCCCGTGCGAGAAATTTATGTGTCAACCCAGAATAACGGCTCTGTTATGAAATCAAGCGGCAGACAGATTCATTTAGTCGGTATTCCCTAATAAATGGGCCTAATGGGTCGTATGTGTCTGTCTTTCACTCGAATAGGCCAATTGGGCTTTAAACTTTGCTTGTTATCTCATGTGGGCCTAATAAGCCCAATATGTTTCTAATTAAGAGTATTTATTTGGTTTCCACAACTAGAGATAGAGATTATATATACTATAATAGTTTGGATATATCATCCATAACTAATTATACATACCAATTATCTATCTCTTTTTTATTCTATTGCTATCTATATCTAAATTTATTTTACCGTGGAGTCATTTTTCTAGTATAATTATAAATTAAGACGATCAATAAACATTGCATGGACACACTTCTCGTATAGTAATAATGGTACCATATATAAATATACATATTTTTTTAAACGACAACTTCAACATGTCTCTTTATATACTCAACTTCAATATAGAGAAAATCGGCTTTTGGAAAACCACTAAATAATATCTTAACTAAGTAGGCTACTAAATTTAAAATTTAAAAATTTTATTCATTATATAATCCTTATTTAACAAATTTGACTAAGTATTTTCTTTAAATTATATCACAAAATAATAAAAAGAGGAAATATGACAGTTAAGCAAAAACTAATTTGACACTCAAAGACATAACCACATTAGCCCTAAATTATCCACGTGAAATATATAGGGATTAAGTAAATTAACTATAGAGATATATTTAAAGAGATTAGCTAAATTTAAAGATTACAAAAAGATAAATACAAAGTTTACTTTAATGATTAATAATCTACATGAAATGCAAAAAACACAAAATATTTAAAAATAGTCACATCTAAACAAAAATCATATTTGTCATCTCCATAAATATGTCACATATGTTTTTTTGTATCCTCTCTTAGTTATCTAATAATAATAATAATAATAATAATAATAATAATAATAATAATAATAATAATAATAATAATAATAATAATAATAATAATAATAATAATAATAATAATAATAATAATAATAATAATAATAATAATAATAATAATAGAAATTTTATTCATAATAATAATAATAATAATAATAATAATAATAATAATAATAATTTATATAATAATAATAATAATAATAATAATAATAATAATAATAATAATAATAATAATAATAATAATAATAATAATAATAATAATAGAATACACAGTATACGAGTAATAAACAACAGCTAGCTATAGTGGTCATTTTTAACTAGTAATTCATCTCTACCGTTAAATTAACAAACTTTTAAAATCAACAGTTGGAAATCACGATCCTTGTGATGAAAACCCACCAATCATAACACCTTCCCATATATTCAATATAAAAAACCTTCCCTCAAAGACTCAAACCAGATCTCACCATCAAATAAAAATTCCCTCAAACCAGGTCTCACCTCCAAATATTAAACCATTCTTTCAAACACACATACACTCAAAACAGACCCTTTAAAGAAAAAGAAGAAACCAACAGCCAAAAGAAACTGGTGGCAGAAAGGCATCCGAAGCTGCACATGAAGCACCTTTGATTTACATCAACAAGAACACACTCAGACTGCTTAATTAGTGGTTTCACGAATGTAATTTTTCGATATAATTTGAGATTCTACATGTGTATGATATTCGGGATGTTCATTCCATTTTGATGTTTTTAGATTTTTTGTTTTGACATATGGATTGATGAAGAACTATAAAAAACTGTTAAAAAGGATATTTTAGGAATATATATGATAAAATTTATTAAGGGTAAATTACACAAATCATACCCGAGGATTGTTCGAAACTACATTGGTCATACCTACAATTTAAAAATTACGCGAGACATACCCATCGTTGTCAAAAACTTACACTGACCATACCTATCGCTGACGGTCGTCTATTTGGCCGTTAAGTCAAGTCATGTGCCGTGCATGTGAGGTATCAAATCCGTAATTTCTTGTAAACTTCAGGTATCATTCGTGTAATTTACCCTAATTAAAAATTATTAAGAATTTTAGAGTTTTATTTATACTTCAGTTATTAAGTATGGTAGATATGAACATTATTATGAAAAAATTCTTTTTTTTTTCAATGAAAAGTATATCAAGAAAAATAGTTGATACAAGAATGCATTTATTATTATATATATCATTATTATTTTGTTATTATTATTATTATTATTATTATTATTATTATTATTATTATTATTATTATTATTATTATTATTATTATTATTATTATTATTATTATTTTATTTTTTATATAATTTATTTTTTTTAATAGAAACCTATTTAAAAAATATAAAAAAAAATAATTAAATAAACAATATAATTTTTTCGTATGGTTTGATAACATCCCCCTCAGATTAGAGGGGTAAAGCAAAGTCGAAGACTCGTCACGGTTTTAGAATATAATTTCACCTCAGATTAACAATCTGTAGCATTTTGGGTTTGAAGTTCCAGGGTTAGTCGTTAGTTTGACCTTGAAATTTCTAAGCCTAAACCTGTATCGTTTGATGACATCCTTTCATAAAATTTTTATTTTTTATTTTGAAATAGGTTTTTAAAATGAATAAATATATATATGTGAATTTTAATATAGAATATCTACCCACTTTAATAAATGAAATATAAATATAAATATCTTAATAACTTTTTATTAGGGTAAATTACACGGATGATACCTGAAGTTTACACGAAATTACGGTTTTAATACCTCACATGCACGGCACGTGACTTGACTTAACGGCCAAATAGACGACCGTCAACGATAGGTATGGTCAGTGTAAGTTTTTGACAACGATGGGTATGTCTCGCGTAATTTTTAAATTGTAGGTATGTCCAGTGTAGTTTCGAACAAACCTCAGTATGATTTGTGTAATTTACCCATTTATTAATAATTAGTAATAGATTTGGAGCATAATCTTTTGTCGGTAAACATGTATTATAAGCAATAATTGATAATCAAGCTATTAAAAATCAGTTGTAAACGTATCCGTTCATCAGTAAACTATTTATTTTATTAAAATATGACATTTGTGGAAAACTTGTGGAAAAAAAAACCTATCCGTGGGAAAATCGTGGTAAACCAACTTGTGCAAAATATGTGGGAAATTAATCCGTTGAAAATATGTGGGAATTATCTGTGGGAAATCTATGGTAACAACATCCGTGGGAAATATGTGAGAAATTAAATCTGTGGGAAATCTGTGGGAATTCTATGGAAAATATATCCGTGGGAAATCGGTGTGAAGATAAATCCGTGGGAAAATATTTCCCACGATTAATTTCGTGGGAAAACCTTGGGAAAAATAATTGGCCGTGGGAAAAACCGTGGGAAAACGATTCCCACGCCCCTTTTAACGACGGCCAAAATCCGTGGGAAAACTGCGTCTTCCCACGGATTTCCTACGAAATATGGTCTTGGGAATATGCCAGTTTTGTAGTAGTGTATTAAGTTAATTAGCATCAAGATGACAAGAATGCCGCGCCATGAATGCATTCAATCACAGATAAAGAAAATTATTCGATTATATATATGTTTATCATATCAGGTGATAATCCATCAAGATACCAGTGGAACAATATTCAACTAGTGGACCTTAGTTACTCGATATCTCGATCAATATCCCAAGGAGGTATCAGATAGTTTAAGTCAACTTCGATACTAGAACTTCGGCCATTGATTGGAGAATGCTAAGTTATTCCTTATACTCGGTATTTCATACTTTTTCGGTTAACTAGATATAGAGAATTGGTTCATATAGTCTATGACATGTGGATATATTAAAGCCAAACATATATTTTTGCATGAAAAACCATTTGTTCTAAACAGTTAAATCAACTCTCGTTCTAAACAATTAAATCAACTCTCGTTTTAAACGTGTTAGTTGTGGAGACTCTATTATGACTCAAAACCGCATATTTTGTGCTATGTCGCAGGTCGTGGCATATGAGTTGTCAAAAATTGTCACCCATAGTCATATGCATTCCTAGTGGATACAGATAAAAACCGGATACATGGGCACGTAGAGCTTTAAAAGACATGAAGATAGAAACGAACCTAAAAATGAATATTAATAGAATAAAGGGATTTTTTAAAGAAAATACTTTTGAAAAGTTTAATCTCAAATTTGACAGAGGAGTCACAAAAAGTAATACAATATTTAATAGCTAACCATATATGGGTCTGTAGCGATTAGAATAGTAGATACATTGCGGCAATAAAGGGTGATGCAAAATATGATGACATGGTGTATATCTTAAAGAGCTTCAAATCTTCATCTGAGTCTAACTTGCAAATTTCTCAATTCATCGTTTTTACCCCAAACTGACTCAATTTAACCGTAGGAAACTATATATCTACAATAATTATCCATTGACAACGATCACTGCTTTAGACAATTGTGCATTATGCATTAATATACATGTATTTGTTTTAAATGGATAAAAATTGTTGTAGATTTATCACCACCCTATCTATATATATCCCAAACACAAATCTATCAATTAATTTGAATCACTTTCCACAGTCGAATCGAAGAATCAACTACACATTAACCAAAAATTTCAATACTCAAAAATCTCGAAAACGGGCCATATTTGTTCAGATACAACTATTGTATCTGTCCAACTTAGAACTCCATCAGTATGTGTATTTAGTTTTCAAATTTTGGCACTGTAGTACTTTTGCTAACGTGATACCTTGTATGTATGCGGTATGCCACATGGCATAGATGAAACATTAACAAAAGTACCATTAGATACATGCAATAGCAATATTTTAAGTTGAATGGACACAACAGAAACACTAATTGGATGGATATAATAGACGTTGGACTAACATTGAGTATATTTTCGAACAGTTAAGACTATATTAAAAATAGATATATAGATATGTGTATGTAGGCTACCTGCCTAATAGTAACATTAACCAAAAATTTCAATACTCAAAAATCTCGAAAACGGGCCATATTTGTTCAGATACAACTATTGTATCTGTCCAACTTAGAACTCCATCAGTATGTGTATTTAGTTTTCAAATTTTGGCACTGTAGTACTTTTGCTAACGTGATACCTTGTATGTATGCGGTATGCCACATGGCATAGATGAACTACACATTAACCAAAAATTTCAATACTCAAAAATCTCGAAAACGGGCCATATTTGTTCAGATACAACTATTGTATCTGTCCAACTTAGAACTCCATCAGTATGTGTATTTAGTTTTCAAATTTTGGCACTGTAGTACTTTTGCTAACGTGATACCTTGTATGTATGCGGTATGCCACATGGCATAGATGAAACATTAACCAAAAATTTCAATACTCAAAAATCTCGAAAACGGGCCATATTTGTTCAGATACAACTATTGTATCTGTCCAACTTAGAACTCCATCAGTATGTGTATTTAGTTTTCAAATTTTGGCACTGTAGTACTTTTGCTAACGTGATACCTTGTATGTATGCTTCCACATGGCATAGATGAACTACACATTAACCAAAAATTTCAATACTCAAAAATCTCGAAAACGGGCCATATTTGTTCAGATACAACTATTGTATCTGTCCAACTTAGAACTCCATCAGTATGTGTATTTAGTTTTCAAATTTTGGCACTGTAGTACTTTTGCTAACGTGATACCTTGTATGTATGCGGTATGCCACATGGCATAGATGAAATACACATTAACCAAAAATTTCAATACTCAAAAATCTCGAAAACGGGCCATATTTGTTCAGATACAACTATTGTATCTGTCCAACTTAGAACTCCATCAGTATGTGTATTTAGTTTTCAAATTTTGGCACTGTAGTACTTTTGCTAACGTGATACCTTGTATGTATGCGGTATGCCACATGGCATAGATGAAACATTAACCAAAAATTTCAATACTCAAAAATCTCGAAAACGGGCCATATTTGTTCAGATACAACTATTGTATCTGTCCAACTTAGAACTCCATCAGTATGTGTATTTAGTTTTCAAATTTTGGCACTGTAGTACTTTTGCTAACGTGATACCTTGTATGTATGCGGTATGCCACATGGCATAGATGAAACATTAACAAAAGTACCATTAGATACATGCAATAGCAATATTTTAAGTTGAATGGACACAACAGAAACACTAATTGGATGGATATAATAGACGTTGGACTAACATTGAGTATATTTTCGAACAGTTAAGACTATATTAAAAATAGATATATAGATATGTGTATGTAGGCTACCTGCCTAATAGTAACTATTTCCAATTTATCCAAAAAGGGTCATATCATAGTATCTTTCTGAAAGCTTTGTATCAATATAACGATCGATTGAGAGTCTTTGGCATTGACTCGGGGAATACAAAGGGATGGTTACAGATACCAGTTAATAAGTTGACAGAAAACTAATTATCCACAAACTTTTGATATTAGGAGGAAAATTCTGAATTTGAGTCCAATTATGATATAATAGTCCCGTAACTCCTAAAGGTCGACAACTTCTTTCATAAAGCTTCCGAAGCTAATGATAGAGCTACCTTGAGATGCTTACCTAGAAGTAAAATGACTTCAGGCAGAAAGGGGACATCTAAAAGAAGAGAGGTTCTTACATGAAGAGAAGAGTACTCTTGTTTGGTAGCCAAGGATGGCTTGCCTCATCAAACCCATCAAGGTGTTGACGATGTAACACCTTGTTCGGTTCTTCAGGCAGCCACTCCTTAGCTAACTTGACAGTCTCTTCTTTCTCATGTTAGGCCATCTCTTCTTCCTTTCAAGAGTATATAGTAGATGTGGACAAGATTTTGACATTTTAAAAGAATAGAGGTTCTAACATGAATAGAACAGCATTCTTGTTTGGTAGCCAAGGATGGCTTGCCTCATTAAACCATTTACGGTGTTAATGTGACACCCTATTTGGTCAATCAGGCAGTCACGCCTTGGTTAACTTGACAGGCTGTTCTTTCTCATGTTAAGCCTTCTGTTCTTGCTTTCGAGATCTAGTAGATGTGAACAATACATGCCTCTCGGTTGAGGCATTGTTCATTTTGTGCAGTATTCCTACGATATAAGCAGGTTATAGTATCTTTGAAAGTATTTATACCAAAAAAACTCTGCTGCAGGTGTCCCTCTATGATTATGATGTATTATAATCTAGAAATTCTAAAGTTAGTTGAAATGAGTAAAAAGGTGTCTAATTATAATGTAAGAAGTTGGTTAGAAATCGTTTGCGTAAAGAGAGTAGTAAGAACTTTGTGCTTTTATCAAATATATAGTTGATTTCACTCAAACAAAAACAATGCAGATCAATATATAGTTGATAAGAGGATGATATGAGAGGTACTTACATGCAGTCTTGTAAACATTCTAGTTCAGTATCACTCCATGGCTAATAATTGTAATTGCAGATGATCAGTTGAAGCCAGTAGTGAGAAGATCGAATCAGACCAGATCGAAGACAAGAGTACTCTTGAATGTACTTTTTGATGCATTATAATGTACCATGGAGCATTAGAAATTTGACTTCAATAAAGCTTTATTGTATCTTTGTTTATCTTGTACATACGTCACGGAGAATTCATGCTCTATTTGTGTGGTTACACGAATATCACTTTCGGATAATTCAGAAAGTTTTGTTCTTGACTTGGGAACAAATCAAGAACCACCCTTTCACATAAGGGCATTATGTGTATACATGTCTCTTCTCATGTACTATGTTTCCTTTCTTTTGGAGAATGAGGATGAGAATACCAAATATGGAGGATATTATGAGTATCAATCCGTCAATTAATCTTCCCATAATATTTCTCTAGAACAGCCAATTGGTTACAAGACTAAGTCACCATGGGCCATTATACCACGTTGAAATATTGGGCCGGAAGGCATCAAAATCTGTTCTTACACATAACCAAGCTGGAGCTAGCAGTACAAAAGAGTGTTGGTTTATTATAACCTGAAATAGCCTGACATGGAGAGTTCATAGGATTTCTATAAGTACTAGCCATTGACCAAAATTTCTATACATTTTGACTTAAACAAGGTCAACCTAACGATACCAAAGTTATACAAAACTTGACATTCTATTATACTCCTGTAGCATTTTAAAGTATATGGCTTTGGGTGCGTTTTTGAAAGTAAACTAAGTTCAGAAAGAAATTGGACACATTAAATCTGAGAACTTCAGAACTTAATCTAGTTAGTTACTTTAACCCGCAACACCAACAAAGAATACATCATTCTTCAAAAAAGTTACACTATATCGATTTAACGGACGCGTAGCCTGGGCTACCCCTATTTATAGTGTAGTGCCGCCACTGTGTCAACCATACCTCTTTCTCAATCCCACAAAAAACAAATCTTTTTTTTTATTGGTTGAAACCCTCACATGTCACCACCCAACCCCACCTCCCATCTTCTCCACACGTCCCCAGAAAACACCTATCCCAACTGTTTTCTCCAGAAAGTGCCCAAAAAATTGCCCCTTTTTGGGAGGGGACTTGCACCAACTCTATATAACGATTGATTGAGAGTCTTCGGCATTGACTCGAGGAATGCAAAGGGATGGTCACAGATACCACTTAGTAAGTCGACATAAAACTACTTATCCACAAACATCTGATATTAAGAGGAAAATTCTGAACTTAAGACCAATTATGATATAATAGTCGCTTAAAGGTCGGTCAAATCCTTTCACCAAAAGCATCCGAAGCTAACGATAGAGCTACCTTGAGATGCTTGGCTAGAAGTAAAATGACTTTAGGCAGAAAGGGGACACCTAAAACAAATAGAGAATTGAGGTTCAATATATTAAACCATCTACTTAGTACTTAGGTATTAGATATAAGCAACTAAGATATGTATCAAATATATGTCCATCTATGAATGGCTTTTCATTAAGGCAAGAAGGCAAACAATGAGAATTTTGAAAGGCATCAATTCCTATTTCATGCTTCAAGTGGGTTGACTTTACGATAATTCGAATGCATGAAGCTGAGCAAACTAATTGCAAAAGATGCTAATTTTAATAGATATTCCTATTTCATGTCTAAAGTGTGTGACATTTTAATAGATATTAGACACTCGAATGTTAATTTTCGGTTGATCTCTTAAACACTGGTAATAATACAAGACAAGTTATGTTTTGATTGATAGTTGAAGTCTCGAGACCCTGCAAACAAATTAAGATTTATAAGGATCTAATATACAAGTAGCATTGAGTGATATGAATGTATGGACCATAAAAAGTCATATATATGTTGCTGTATGGCTTATCCCGGGCCAGAAACCAAGTATTGAGGATATTGAAAAGCATATATTCCAATCCATGTGGATGCGAAAACAAGATATGATGCTTTAACTTGACTGGGAGAGGAATCGCAGAATCATCACCATATCTGCGGAAAAAGAAGTCAAACCAAAGAAGGGGTGGCATTTTGAAAATGTAACAAGAGTCAGAACTATAAACCTGATATGTAAACTCAAATACTTATGTTTTCCGAAAGTATTCTTTCAACTGAATGTGAATATTGAAAAAATGAAGGCGGCATGGGTCAACTACCCAACAGAATTGGGTTCGAATTGTCTAGAGTGTGGATATCCAAATGGTGGAATATATTGTAGAAAGCTGTAAAGTCTAAAAGGAAAGAAAGAAGAAGAGTTATACGATTTCATTGGCTATTCAAATATCGTAGGCTTTAAATAGGCAGTTTTACTAAATGGAGTAACGCACATCAAAACTGATAACAGACAGACTATGAAGAGAGGTTCTTACATGAAGAGAAGAGTACTCTTGTTTGGTAGCCAAGGATGGCTTGCCTCATCAAACCCATCAAGGTGTTGACGATGTAACACCTTGTTCGGTTCTTCAGGCAGCCACTCCTTAGCTAACTTGACAGTCTCTTCTTTCTCATGTTAGGCCATCTCTTCTTCCTTTCAAGAATAGTAGATATTAGATGAGATTTTGACATTTAAAGAGAATAGAGGTTCTAACATGAATAGAACAGCATTCTTGTTTGGTAGCCAAGGATGGCTTGCCTCATTAAACCATTTACGGTGTTAATGTGACACCCTATTTGGTCAATCAGGCAGTCACGCCTTGGTTAACTTGACAGGCTGTTCTTTCTCATGTTAAGCCTTCTGTTCTTGCTTTCGAGATCTAGTAGATGTGAACAATACATGCCTCTCGGTTGAGGCATTGTTCATTTTGTGCAGTATTCCTACGATATAAGCAGGTTATAGTATCTTTGAACGTATTTATAACCAAAGATACTCTGCTGTCCTTCTATGATTATGAGTTAATTATAATATAGCTTTTTTAAAGTTACTTGAAATGAGTAAAAAGGTGTCAAATATTTAATGTAATAAGTTGGTTAGAAATCGTTTGTATCTCAAAGATGTAAAGAGAGTAGTGAGAATTTTGTGCTTTTATCAAATATATTGTATTGGTTATAAATAGTTAATTTCACTCAAACAAGAGCAATGCAGATCAATATATAGCTGATAAGAGGATAATACGAGAGGTACTTACATGCAGTCTTGTAAACATTCTAGTTCAGTTTCGAGCAGCTAAGCAATCTTTCCATGGCTAATAATTGTAATTGCAGATGATCAGTTGAAGCCAGCAGTGAGAAGATCGAATCAGACCTGAAGACACGAGTACTCTTGAATGTACGTTGGAGCATTATAAGTTTGAGCTCAATGATATTATATTGTTTCGTTGTTTATCTTGAATGTCATTTCATCATATGTACGTGTGTATATGTGTGCAAAAAAACCAACTGCGTTGGATCAGTGGTTGGAGCCTTTGCCTCTGGAAACAGAGGTCATGGGTTCGATCCTCATGCCCAGCAAGGCTGGAGGTCCTTTTCTACCTTGGTAGATACTGGAAGCAGTCTCTCTACCTTTGGTAGGGGTAAGGTTGTCTACATCTCAACCTCCCCCATACACCGTCGAAGACGGTATTTGGGACCCAAAACCCGTGGAAGACGGCATTGGGAGTTACTACTACTACTACTACTAATAGCCATCTCAATCAATCGTGTTATGTTTCTCTTCTCATGTACTATGTTTCGTTTCTTATAGAGAATGAGATTACTAAATATGGAGGATATTCTTAGTATTAATCGGTCAATAAATCTTATTACTAACAGATTCCTGGATGGAAGTTGGTTTTATAAGGCAGAACTTTGCCTTCAAGCTATAACTTCTTTATAAGCCCAATAATGTGTTCATAGCTCACCAGAACCAGAAAGAACTTCGAAAATGCTTTAAACAACTAAACATACAACTACAGAGACATTTGAGATAAAATCTAGTGTCATGCAATGCTATGTACAACTGTACATTGTATGCATTGGTGTTATTACCATTTTTTTTTTCTTTTTCTTTTGTTTTTTTTTTTATAATTATCAAGACCTTTGAATATAAGTGATAGATTTATTTTCTATTTCAATTTTCTGGAGTTAACTTCCTTTGAGCAAGAAATAAATAAAGTAATTTTGTCGTTAAATGCACAGTGGCTGTAACTATGAACCACTGACCCTGAATCTCAGTGATCTTAATACTATCTGTCACTAAATCCTTATCTCTCAATTGACTGCATATTATGTGTCACTAAATCGTAAAGAGCGGATGGTTCCCAGTCCCGAAGGCATCAAATTGTTCTTAACACATAACCAAGCTGCATCTAGCAGTACAAAAGACTGTTGGCTTATTATAAGCTGAAATAGCATGACATGGCGAGTCCATAGCATTGGAGATTCTGTAAGTACTAACCATTGACCAAAATTTCTATACATTTTGACTTAAACAAAGCCAACCTAAAAATACTAAAAACATATAAAACTTGACATTTGATGAGATTTCTATAGCATTTTCGAGTATATGGGCATATGGCTTCTAATGATAAACCTATCTTAAGGTGCTTTTGTGAAAGTAAAATGAGTTCAGAAAGAAATTGGACACATCACACATTAGACAATTCTGAGTACTACTACTACTACTACTACTACTACTACTACTACTACTACTACTACTACTACTACTACTACTACTACTACTACTACTACTACTACTACTACTACTACTACTACTACTACTACTACTACTACTACTACTACTACTACTACTACTACTACTACTACTACTACTACTACTACTACTACTACTACTACTACTACTACTACTACTACTACTACTACTACTACTACTACTACTACTACTACTACTACTACTACTACTACTACTACTACTACTACTACTACTACTACTACTACTACTACTACTACTACTACTACTACTACTACTACTACTACTACTACTACTACTACTACTACTACTACTACTACTACTACTACTACTACTACTACTACTACTACTACTACTACTACTACTACTACTACTACTACTACTACTACTACTACTACTACTACTACTACTACTACTACTACTACTACTACTACTACTACTACTACTACTACTACTACTACTACTACTACTACTACTACTACTACTACTACTACTACTACTACTACTACTACTACTACTACTACTACTACTACTACTACTACTACTACTACTACTACTACTACTACTACTACTACTACTACTACTACTACTACTACTACTACTACTACTACTACTACTACTACTACTACTACTACTACTACTACTACTACTACTACTACTACTACTACTACTACTACTACTACTACTACTACTACTACTACTACTACTACTACT
Source organism: Erigeron breviscapus (assembly GCA_034093135.1). Taxonomy (NCBI): domain Eukaryota; kingdom Viridiplantae; phylum Streptophyta; class Magnoliopsida; order Asterales; family Asteraceae; genus Erigeron; species Erigeron breviscapus. The sequence continues at coordinate 99,243,141 of CM067171.1, forward strand.
ACTACTACTACTACTACTACTACTACTACTACTACTACTACTACTACTACTACTACTACTACTACTACTACTACTACTACTACTACTACTACTACTACTACTACTACTACTACTACTACTACTACTACTACTACTACTACTACTACTACTACTACTACTACTACTACTACTACTACTACTACTACTACTACTACTACTACTACTACTACTACTACTACTACTACTACTACTACTACTACTACTACTACTACTACTACTACTACTACTACTACTACTACTACTACTACTACTACTACTACTACTACTACTACTACTACTACTACTACTACTACTACTACTACTACTACTACTACTACTACTACTACTACTACTACTACTACTACTACTACTACTACTACTACTACTACTACTACTACTACTACTACTACTACTACTACTACTACTACTACTACTACTACTACTACTACTACTACTACTACTACTACTACTACTACTACTACTACTACTACTACTACTACTACTACTACTACTACTACTACTACTACTACTACTACTAATACATCTCAATCAATCGTGTTATGTTTCTCTTCTCATGTACTATGTTTCGTTTCTTATAGAGAATGAGATTACTAAATATGGAGGATATTCTTAGTATTAATCGGTCAATAAATCTTATTACTAACAGATTCCTGGATGGAAGTTGGTTTTATAAGGCAGAACTTTGCCTTCAAGCTATAACTTCTTTATAAGCCCAATAATGTGTTCATAGCTCACCAGAACCAGAAAGAACTTCGAAAATGCTTTAAACAACTAAACATACAACTACAGAGACATTTGAGATAAAATCTAGTGTCATGCAATGCTATGTACAACTGTACATTGTATGCATTGGTGTTATTACCATTTTTTTTTTCTTTTTCTTTTGTTTTTTTTTTATAATTATCAAGACCTTTGAATATAAGTGATAGATTTATTTTCTATTTCAATTTTCTGGAGTTAACTTCCTTTGAGCAAGAAATAAATAAAGTAATTTTGTCGTTAAATGCACAGTGGCTGTAACTATGAACCACTGACCCTGAATCTCAGTGATCTTAATACTATCTGTCACTAAATCCTTATCTCTCAATTGACTGCATATTATGTGTCACTAAATCCTTATCTCTCAATTGACTGCATATTATGTGTCACTAAATCGTAAAGAGCGGATGGTTCCCAGTCCCGAAGGCATCAAATTGTTCTTAACACATAACCAAGCTGCATCTAGCAGTACAAAAGACTGTTGGCTTATTATAAGCTGAAATAGCATGACATGGCGAGTCCATAGCATTGGAGATTCTGTAAGTACTAACCATTGACCAAAATTTCTATACATTTTGACTTAAACAAAGCCAACCTAAAAATACTAAAAACATATAAAACTTGACATTTGATGAGATTTCTATAGCATTTTCGAGTATATGGGCATATGGCTTCTAATGATAAACCTATCTTAAGGTGCTTTTGTGAAAGTAAAATGAGTTCAGAAAGAAATTGGACACATCACACATTAGACAATTCTGAGTACTTCAGAACTTTATCCAACTAGTCCATTAGATCAAGTAAGTTGCTCCCAGGGCTGATGATAGGGGTTTTTCCAGAATACTTTTCCCTAGGAATTGGAGTTGGGAATATGAAAAGGCAATGTTGTTGAGCCCAAATATGTCGTGTAAAAAAATAAGATCAAGTAAGATATCAGACTACGAGGAGCAAGGCTTCCCTTATTTCTCCTTCATGGGGGCATCTCATGCCATGTGGCATCTTAGTCATCAAAAAAAAAAAAAAAAAAAAAAAAAAAAAAAAAAAAAAAAAAAAAAAAAAAAAAAAAAAAAAAAAAAAAAAAAAAAAAAAAAAAAAAAAAAAAAAAAAAAAAAAAAAAAAAAAAAAAAAAAAAAAAAAAAAAAAAAAAAAAAAAAAAAAAAAAAAAAAAAAAAAAAAAAAAAAAAAAAAAAAAAAAAAAAAAAAAAAAAAAAAAAAAAAAAAAAAAAAAAAAAAAAAAAAAAAAAAAAAAAAAAAAAAAAAAAAAAAAAAAAAAAAAAAAAAAAAAAAAAAAAAAAAAAAAAAAAAAAAAAAAAAGTGAAAAAAAACGCCTTGCTCCGGATAGTCTCAGATATATGTCATGCACTGATACACATACATGCATGACCTTTAGTTAGGGCCAGAAGGCAAACTTTGAAGATTTTGAAGTATGCATATATTCCAATTCAGGGGAAACCACAAAATCGTTTGACTTCACCATGAAAAGGATATGTAAAAAGCATCACAAAATCTATCAAATGATTTGGTTCAAAGTATGTTTGGGACATGTTCGATATGTTAACTGAACACACCACTAGTAGTTTCGGATCTATAAAAACCTGGGGAGTCGACAAAAACTAAGGCTTTTAGTTTTCATTCAAAACAATAAAGTATAATATAATTAACTCTTTGTTTTGGGATTCGACGAAAAGAAGAACAGAAGAACAAGTTTTCTTTTGTTCATTCGAGCAAAAGTAAAAGTCAAAGATTGGCTTTAAGGTTTTAGTGATTTAAGATCTAGCAATCTCCGGATATTGTTCGACGTGTCGTGTGTGCGATCGTAGAGAGGTTTTATTTTAAACCTTATTATAAAGTTTCTTACTTTATCATCTACAATTAAAGGTACATGTTTTCTTCCTTGGTTAATTAATTAGTTGCATAGTTTAAATCTTCCGCTGCGTGCTTTGTGATTTAATTTGATAATTGTTATATAACCACAAATATGTCGTGTAAAAAAATAAGATCAAGTAAGATATCAGACTACGAGGAGCAAGGCTTCCCCTATTTCTCCTTCATGGGGGCATCTCATGCCATGTGGCATCTTAGTCATCATGGGGCTTTCCCTCTTATCTACTTGGAGCAAGACCTTCAAAAATAGAAGCCCCTCCTTTATTTTTTTATTATTTTTCTTTTTGTCTTTTATGTTTGACTTCTTTTTTTGGGGTGTGGGGTAGTGAGCCAACGGCTCTTTTTCTTCTTCAAATGGAGCGTCCATTTTTACACGCCCTCCCCATTTTTTTGACATAGAACGCCCCTCGGGGCAATGTTCCGGGCGTTCCGGAGCAAAAAAAGTGAAAAAAAACGCCTTGCTCCGGATAGTCTCAGATATATGTCATGCACTGATACACATACATGCATGACCTTTAGTTAGGGCCAGAAGGCAAACTTTGAAGATTTTGAAGTATGCATATATTCCAATTCAGGGGAAACCACAAAATCGTTTGACTTCACCATGAAAAGGATATGTAAAAAGCATCACAAAATCTATCAAATGATTTGGTTCAAAGTATGTTTGGGACATGTTCGATATGTTAACTGAACACACCACTAGTAGTTTCGGATCTATAAAAACCTGAGTATGGATCGGTCACAAACTTAAGACTGGTAAACTGGGAACAAAGTAAATGACAGTAATAGACCGGCAATGGATATCTCTACTAGTCTTTCAAGGACGGTACACATAAATACTGAAATCAAATTCTACGCAGAACTAGCCCGTTCATTGAAGGGCTTTAAGTATGCCTTTTAATATGGTTTGCGGCACTCTTTTCAAGGGAAACCAGGCTCATGAAGAGAAGTAAAGGCATGACATTATGACAAGGGGAAATCTGACGACATTTCGATGTTCTTAGAATTTATGAGTAATATAGAACCGGACCTTAGTTCACTATATATTGTGTGTACCTACCTTCTTTTAATTTGCATTCACTTGCACATTGCCAGGAAGCAAAATTCTAGTATTTCGTGTATTGGATATCAAGTTACTCTTGCATAAAAATGAGTTATAAACAAACTAAATAAGAAACAAAATAAAATGATCATGCATCATGATCATAAGTCAATAACCCAACAAGGGTTCTGCAGATAAGGATTAAGTAAATGGATTCCTACTGCATGAAGAGTCACATTGTGGAATTGAAGTCGACTCCCTTGCAAGATTTTGGCCATTGATTGAGGAACAATATTGATTTTACTCCACGTTTGATCGATATATAGAATCTGGTTCACATAGTATAGAAAGTGAACATATTCCCCCAAAAAGAAGCATATATAAGGTAGAAGTTTGAAAGGTGAAAAGACAAGAAAGAAAAAGAATTGTGCGATTTCATTGACCTTTGATACTCTTTCGTAGGCTATATATAGAAAGCTTTACACACACTAGTAATGCACATCAAACCTTATAATAGAAATTGAAGAGAGGTTCTTACATGAAGGAAAGAGTATTATTTGTTTGATAGCCAGGGATGACTTGCCTCATCACGCCTAAAGGCGTTGGAATGTGATCGATCCGTGGTAGTTGGATTCGATCATGAGGCAGGTCACTCTCTGGTTAGCTAACATGCTCTTCTTTCTCATGTTAGGCCTTCTCTTCTTCCTTTCAAGAAAACCACACACGTATATTGTTCATGTATGATTGTATGATGAACAATTGAACATATCACATATGATACCTGAAGAGAATCAATTTTCTTAATTAGCTCTTGCACGAAGAGAACATAACACTTATTAGGTAGTTAGGGACGACTCGATGCATATATCCGCCACATGGGCGGATGTAGCATATAATTATCAGGGTCTGCCTGACGGCCAAAAAAATTTTTAGCGTAAATATATCATATTTATGTATATTATCATTGTTTTTAGTTCATTATGTTCTCATAATTTCAAGTCTACTTTTTTTCTCCGATCTCATAATATCCTAGATCCGCCTCTGTCCGGCCACCAAATGAATACTTGTTTGGTTTACCAGGCATGTGTGCATTATTTAATTCAAAAAGCTCTTTTTTTTTCTATGCTAATCCTTGTTTATGATTAGTATATATTGTAGTTAAAGTTCCATGTTTTTTTAATCTTTCATAACAACCTTAATTCTTGCGTGATTCTTTGGTTTTTTTAATCGTTTATAGCTTATTGTCAAAAAGAAGCTAGCAACGAGTCGCAGAAAACTCATGCTGGGTAGTGAGTTCACATGAATATTCTCAACGTTATTCCAATCTTAATTTGCATGAAATTAATTACTTTTGATCCTTTTTCAATAGGCCCACAAGGCGGCAATGGTCAACTCACTAAGATTTAGTGTGTTAGTCGCATCAACTCAATAGTTATTGGAAGGGCCAAAATACATAGGTTTCTATTTGAAAGGGGTGAAGCTATGATTTTATTAAACTTTATAGTATAATCTGTAAATTCTATATAACAAATTTAAAGCCAGCAATGGTTAACCCATTAGGACCTTTTGTTTTAGTCTCATCAAATTATTATTGATTAAAAATTAAACTATCAAAAATACCAACCATTGACAAAAAGATGAAGCTCCCAAATGGCCCAAAAAGCCCATAATTTTACTTTTGTTTGAAGCTTTAACTCTTAAAAGCCCATTAATTTCGTTTTTGGTATACGTGTTCTTCAAATTGGATCTATTTGAATTTTTCTTTTTTTTTTTTAGAAATATGGTGTTTTTCACCGAATTTTTTTTGCAAACTAGTCGGTCAATATTTGGTTTTGTAAAACTAATATAACCGTGCCGACTCATCCCCTGAATTCTAATAGCCCGTTTTTTTAAGAAAACTACGGAGTATTACTTTTTGAAAGACTTGGTTTGTGAAAACCGAATATTAGGCACACATTTGATATAATCCGATATTCCGATTCGTCCCTTTTACTACCTATGATATAATTCTTACTACACTTTTTCCCACATTTGATTTAATCTCGTTTGTCTCTTTTACTGTCGAGGATAAAATTGTTACTACGTGCTTTTTTGAATACATGGGTTTGGAAAACCTTAGTATTAACGCGGACGCACAAAATTTGTATGTACCTTTTTCCATAATAAGTTGTATTGCATAAATTCTTCCATAATAAGATGTAGTTCCAAAATAACATTTGAATATATAACATCCCAATTTCTCAAACTCGTGAAGGGTATATATAAGCCTAAATTTTTATGGAAAAAAAAATGAAAACCTTTTCCCATCTCATGTACCGTTTTGGTGCCCAGAGAGCATACCGCATAGAACTCATGCTCGGTAACTCATCATTCTCACACATGGATTACAAGATATAATTTCTCCACTTGCCTTTGACAAGATTTGAACTTGTGAATCGCAGCTGTGAACCATATGATCACATGATGGCGTTACCAGTTTATCTATGATCAATTGATCGATTTTTTTTGTCTAACTTGGTTAAACTAATTTTATAATTAGGCGAGAAAGGTAGTAGTATATTTCCGAATCTATCCTTTTAACTACGTGAATCCACGTGTTATGTTTTTATGGTTTAAGGGAAAGAGTTCCGTCATACTACTCTCGTCTACTCTGCCACCGCCCACTCTCGTCTAAGACCCGGTATTCACTCCCCTTTGGAAACCTACTGTACATCACCCACCGGAATTTCACCCACACCACCGTACATCACCCTCTCTAGTCGACATACTCATGTCGTCACTACCCCGTCAGCCTACACCAGCCCCCCACCTCGACCTCCCACCACACCACTTCCGTGCTTGCTACGGTCACCACAGATACCCAGCAGCAATTCCTTTTACAGTCTAGTTTCCTTTCTCCCTTTTTCTCATTTTTATTTATTTATTTATTTTTTTTGAAAACTGAATTTGTAGTTACACCTTCCAAACCTTATATATCACTATTTTTATTATTCTTACTTTCTACTCTGGCTTTTTTTCTTTATTTCATTTGTCATCATCATCAGTTTTAGTTATTTATTTATTTTATCTTTAAAAAAAATCAATTTTGACTTCACAGGGATTTTTTTTTATCCTCATATCTTAAACTAGATAATTTTTCAAATTTTTCTTTCTAAATATCTAAAATTTCCACCTTCCATCAATTTCCTTTTCTTATAATTCTAAATTACATCTTGTTTCTGAGTTTTTAGTAAATTTTGTTATTTCCTTCCTTTATTGATCATTATTTTTAATTATTGGTAGATTATTCTAGTTTAAGCTGTCTCTTTCCTATGGTTCTGTGAGGTCATGTCCTTCAGTTTCAGGGGCGGGCAGGCATAGAGGGTAAGGCTAGAGAAAAGAGAACCTTTAAGCTAAGACTCGGGAGTTGGAATGTGGGTACCCTTTCGGGTAAGCTTTTAGAGCTAGGAGTTGCCTGAATAGGTGTAAGGTAGATATTGCGTGCCTTCAGGAAACTAGGTGGACAGGGGGAAGCACTAGAGAAGATTATGGATACAAGCTTTGGTATTCTGGAGCGCCTTCGGGAAGAAACGGAGTAGGTATCATCATGACAGAACGACTCAAAGACTATGTAGTGCACGTGGAAAGACACGGGGATAGGTTGATGTTGGTGAGATTGGTGATACAAGAGGAGACGATAAACGTGATCAGCGCGTATGCCCCCCAGTCGGGTCGTGGAGCGGTAGAGAAGAGGAGTTTCTGGGACGCACTGGATGAGCTGGTTAGGAGTTGCCCTGATGACCAACGACTAATTTTAGGAGGAGACTTAAACGGACATATAGGAGTAGAGGCAGACGGCTACTCGGGTGTACACGGGGGATTAGGGTTTGGAGAGAGAAATGAAGATGAAAGCACGATATTGGAGTTCGCTACTGCACACGACCTGGCCATCGCAAACTCTTTCTTCCGAAAGAGGCGTTCCCAGTTGATTACCTTCCAGAGTGCCCGACATGACACTCAGATCGACTACTTCCTGGTGCGTAAAGGCGACTTCAGAGCATGCAAAGATTGCAAGGTCCTCCCTAGAGAGGGTTGCTTATCCCAACATAGACTGTTGGTCTTAGATTTGCTCGTGAGTAGACGAGCAATCAAGCTAGAGAAGGCTGTAAAGCCAAGAATCCTCTGGAAAGACCTAATGGGTGAAGCAGCGGAGACGTTTAGGTCGACGACTAATACGAGGTTCGCAAGGGAAATTCAAGACGGTTCGCATATGGTAGCTGATCAGTTGTGGACACACTTGGCAGAGAGTGTGAGGGAGACGACAAAGGAGGTACTAAGGGTAACTAGAGGGACAGGAAGACAACGTAAGGCGGGTAGGGAATCTTGGTGGATTAGCGAATAGGTCCAGACCAAGGTCGCGGCAAAACATAGTTGCTTTAAAGAGCTTATCAAGAGCAAACGGAACGGGACAAATGAAGAATGGTCCTTGGCAAGGCAGAGGTACTACGAAACCAAGAAAGAAGCAAAGAAGAGTGTAGCTATAGCAAAAGAAACAGCGTACGAAGAACTGTATAAGAAACTAGACTCCAAAGAAGGCGAAAACGATATCTTCAGAATTGCAAAAGCAAGGGAGAGAAGACGTAGGGATTTAGGAGACGTCATTTATATCAAAGATGGAAGCGGCAGGAGCATTGTGAAGGAGGGAGACATTAGGAAAAGATGGGAAGAGTACTTCGCCAATCTGTTTAATGGGAGAGGGTCGGGGAGAAATAGAGAAGGAATGGAACACGGTACACACGCAGACACACGCTACGACGACAACGAAGTAACGAGGATCAACCATGATGAAATAAGGTTCGCCCTAAAGAAGATGGGGAGAAACAAAGCAGTAGGTCCAGATCAAATTCCTATTGAGGCATGGAGATGCCTGGGGGACGTAGGGATAAGCTTGTTGACAACCCTCTTCAACAAGATTTGGACAAGTGCAAAGATGCCAGAAGAATGGAGACTTAGTGAGGTTATACCGATCTATAAGAACAAGGGGGACGTGCAGAATTGTAGCAACTATAGGGGCATAAAACTCTTAAGTCATACCATGAAGCTATGGGAGAGAGTCATCGAGATGAGGCTTATGAGGGTTACGAAGGTGTCAGAGAACCATTTTGGTTTTATGCCAGGGAGGTCGACGATGGAGGCTATTCACATCACCAGAAGCCTCATGGAGAAGTATAGGGAAAGACAAAAAGCACTACATTGTGCCTTCCTAGATTTGGAAAAGGCATACGATAGTGTTCCACGGGAGTTGATTTGGAGGACGCTACAAGCGAAAGGAGTTACTGGGAGATTCTTTAGTGTTATCAGGGATATGTACGATAGGGCTAGTACTAGTGTTTGAACCCCGGTGGGAAACACAGAGCTCTTCTCGGTAGAAATGGGCCTACGCCAAGGTTCGGCGCTCAGCCCATATCTTTTTACCTTGATCTTAGAGGAGTTGTCGTGTGGACTACAGGAGGAACTACCGTGGTGTTTGATTTTTGCCGATGACATCGCGCTCATCTCGAGATCGCCAGAGGAGCTAAACCGTAGGTTAGAGAAATGGAGAGGAGCACTTGAAGACAATGATGTTAGGACCAGTTTTGCTGAAAACTGGCCAGTCTCCAGTTGCATCTGGAGACTAGAAGATTTGTCCAGAAATATATTGAAGTCCAGTTGTAACGTACAGTTAACGCAACTGAAGACTTCCTCCAGTTGAGATCTGACCAGATGTGAAGATATTCCAATTGAAGTCAAAGATAACAAGTGGAAGACAAAGAATGACAATGGCAGCGAAGCCCAGTTGACATTCTACTCAGATATAAATTGGAGATCATCAGTGTAAAGTACTTACAAAGCTTTACACTGATTACGAGGAAAAGACCTTTATGCTTTATGTGCTATTAACCGGACAATAGCAATTGTCTATGTTTAAAGTACAAAAGTACATAAAGCAGGTTGAATAAGGTGACTTTATGTCATAACTTTATACAGCATTTTAAGGAATTAAATGTTATTCCTTAAATGCTCTCAGCCATATTTGTACGGCCAAAGTTGACATCCCAATGTCAACTTTGCCTATAAATAAAGGTCTTTGCACAACCAAGAAACTAGACTTTTGCAAATTCAGACAATTGCATTTTCTTGGTGAACTTGTGCAATATTCTCTCAATCGCAAAAAGGAACATTTCACAACTTTAAGTGTTTCGATTGTTTAGAGAATTTCCAAGTATTAGATCGATTGTATTTCATAGGTTGTTAGGATATTTACTCTTTTGTATTATCTTGGTTCCGCAACAACCTTGTAATTTATTTAAAGATAATAAATAAATTACACTTGAAAAATACACATCATCTCACCATTTTACATTACTTGTATTTATATATTGCATTGTCGATTACTTATTTATTATCGTCACCTTAATAAGTAATCTAACCAAGAGCTTGGTATACATTCACTGCAACTGGTCGTCTCCAGTTCAGTGTCTATATTGCAAAGTCACCCCACCATTGACATAGAGGTGTCTTCAGTTAGTACCATCTATTGAGTTGGGACTTACAAGTGGTATCAGAGCAGAAGGCTAATATACTTGCCTAGATCTGCTTAGATGACTACTACTGAAGGTGGGGATGGTTCTGGTCATGATGAAAACCCTCATAACACACCACCTGTTCAAAATGTTAATACCAACCCTCCTCCTCCTCCTAATGCCCCTAACCATGTCCATGTTCACTACTCCAATACTCCTGTTCCCAAATTTGATGGAAACAGTGAGACCTTTGGAACATGGAAGGCCAGAATGCTCTTGCATTTTGGTGGGATAGAGAGGTATATGTTAAAAATCCTTAAGGATGGACCATATATACCCATGTCTCTTGAGGTTAGTCCTCTTCTAGATCCTACTGGAAGAAGAGGCAGCAGAGAAAAGCTCGAAGACCATTTGTCTGATGAGGATTGCAGACTGGTTGACCTTGATACCAGACTGAAAAACATGATCCTTGGAGCCATTCCTGAAGATCTAATTCCAACAATTGTGTTGTTCCCCAGTGCCAAGGCAATGTGGGATGAATTGGTTATTCAATTTGAAGGAGGTGATGACACTATTGTCACCAGAAAGGTTGCCCTGAACAAGAAGTAGGAATCCTTCTTTGCTCTTCCCAATGAAAGCTTAACTGGTACTTACACCAGGTTTACTAACCTCATTAATCAGTTGAGAGGCTTGGGTGTTGAGAAGGATAAGGATATTCTTCTTGAGAAGTTTTGTGATATTCTTCCTTCCAAATGGGAAAACATGGTTCTTGTCTTAAGACAAGGTAAAACCCTACACAGTCACACTTTTGCATCGCTCTATGGAGCCTTCAGATTCACTGAAGATAATAATGCAGCAAGACTGGTGGTTGAGCAAGATGCCTTGAACCATGTCCAGAGTCCCAAGGTTGCGAGTATAACTGAGCGACCTTGTGCTGCCTTAATGTCTGCAGAGAGTGTCCAGTCACACTCAATGAAGGAGATGTTAAACAGTTTCTTGAACTCTGGCCTGACCACTGAAATCAGTGATGGTTGTGATGAAACTGACGATGATGATCTGGTAGCCATGATTGCTAAAACCTTTAATAGGTTTAAGCATAAATCTAAAAGATTTAATGGCCCAAACAATGCTTCCAGCTCCAGCTCTCTGGATAAAGCCAATCTGACCTGCTATAAGTGTGGTAAGAAAGGTCACTTTATGAAGGAATGCAGATCTAGTCAGATGAACAACCAAACTGGTCCCTCTGTCCCAAATTTCAATCGGCCTGATGATAGCTATAAAGCCAAATATAAGAAGCTTAAGGCCCAGATGGGTTCACAAAAATAACTAATGATTTTTGTGGGTGTGCAGGGCGATCGTAAAAAGAACACCTGGTATCTGGACAGCGCAGCTGGCCGGACTATGACCGGATGTAAGCCCCTGCTTGAAGAGTTCACTGTCCAAGATGGACCGGCAGTGACGTTTGGTAATGATGAAAATGGAAAGACTGAAGGATATGGTGTAATCAGTAATGGACAAGTCCAGTTCACCAGAGTTGCATTTGTGAATGGTTTAAAATACAACCTGATCAGTGTCAGTCAACTTTGTGATGATGGATACAAGGTATTGTTCGATATTGCTCAAGGCACCATATTTAACAAGGATTGGAAAGTGGTGATGATTGCACCAAGAAAGGGAAATGTGTACATCATGGATATGGAACCTGCTCCAAAAGAGCAGTGCTTCTATACCAAGGCTGATGAGGACACCAACTGGCTATGGCATAAAAGGCTATCCCATCTTAATTTTAAGAATATCAACAAGTTGTCTCGCAAACAACTGGTGGATGGGATACTCAGATTTCTTTCAATAAAGAAAAACCATGTCCAGGGTGTGAGATGGGCAAGCAGAAAAGGGCCAGTTTCAAGACTAGGAAAAACTTTAGCATCACTGAACCTCTTCACATGCTACATATGGATCTGTTTGGTCCAGTGAATGTTCAAACTAGAGCTGGAAAGAAATACACTCTAGTTGTGGTTGATGAATTCTACAGATACTGCTGGGTGGTATTTATCAGATCAAAAAGTGATGCACCTGCTGAAATCATCTCTCGCGTCAAAAGAATTGAGCTCAAATACACTCGAAAAGTTTGTCAGTTACGAAGTGATAATGGTACTGAATTTTAGAACAAAGTACTTGAAACATTTTGTAATGACACTGGCATCTCTCAAAACTTCTCATCAGCACACTCTCCAGAGCAGAATGGAGTTATGGAAAGAAAGAATCGCACACTGATAGAAGCTGCCAGAAGTATGCTATCTGAATCAGGTCTTCCCACCAGTTTTTGGGCTGAAGCAGTTGCAACAACTTGCCACACCCAAAACCGGTCAGTCTACATCAAGAGACACAAGAAGATTGCCTATGAAGTACTCAAGAATCGAAAACCAAATGTTGGATATTTCCATGTATTTGGTTGTCCAGTTTATATTTTAAATGATTCCAGTCAGCTTGGAAAATTTGATGCCAAAGCTGATGAAGGAGTATTTCTAGGCTATTCAGATATTCGAAAGGCCTTTAGAGTTTATAATTATAGACTCCAAAAGGTTCATGAGTTTAAGTGATATAACACATAAACTTGACACTCCAAAAGACATTTCATGTCACACCGAAAGTTTGGTGGCAATACAAATAGTTTAATGGTCCTCTGACGGAAGTGAGTGGTCACGTCTCCTTGGAATAAGAGACAAAGTTGCGTGGGAAGTTAAAGGTAATGATATGACATGAGCAATTAATAGGCAAGTTGTCCAAAAATGCTTATTTCATGGTGAACTATTGCACCGTTTCCTTGGACATAAAAGAAAATATGTATGATCAAGAAGTGCTCTTAAAGTGTGAAAGTAAATGGTTGAATGTTTTGAATGGAGACGGCCGTTATGTGAATTCTTTTAAAGATGTTTGACAAAGTATGAGGAAAATGGTGAACTCAAGTGATGCCCATCACTCTTAGATTAATGGAAAGAGAATGAATGAGTTAGAAACTTGGTAAAACCATATGATTGTGTGATGGTGCCTCGAGATTTATTGTTGTGTTCATAGGCAACAATGATTATGCCATAGGTGTTGGATGTCATTTCATGATACGACAAGTTATTGAAGGGAAAGTGCAGAGCCAAAGATCATAAAGACAATAGTTCATAAAGTTGGAATGGTTAAAGAAGTGTTTTGATTAGCTCAAAATTGTCTAAAGGTTGTGTGGTGAACAAAGGAAGCTTACTATGAGCAAAGTGGGTAATATGGTTTAACCATAAGCCTCTATGGAGGGATATTGTATGCATCGAAAGTTATGGAGAGACGACCCTTTGTTCAAATGAATTATGTGAGTTGTGATAGCAAGTTAGTAAGGGTGCGTGCTCGAAAGGCTTAATCGCCAAATGAATAGTATTCGCTGAATGTATTATGGGAATATATGTATGTTGAAATGACTTATATGTGGCACTTATGTATGGTGTGTCTAGTTCACTAGATACACGTATGAATCACTATGAGACGTACACGTTAGTGAGATTAAACGTTGAAGTAGATGTGGGATTAATTAGGTAATGAATGTACCTAATGATAAAGTAATATGTAAGATGTAGGAAATCGTGCTAGATGTAATGCTAGTGCGTAAGACGTGGGAAATCGTGCTTGTTGTAAAGCTAGTGCTAATATGAATATGTGTGACAAGTTTATGTGTGATATGCCAAGATATGTTATGAAGTTACGTTTAAGTGGTAAGTCTATGTTGATGTGATATAAGACATGGATTAAGATGTGAGTATACGATGATATGATGTATATGCTGATATGAAACCAATGGGAATCCGTGGAGGGGTATGAGTATTGATGTCAAGGAGTGTTGTAGTTGGCCTGGTTGAGATCCTTGGCCAAAGGTAAAAGAAGCTTCATAGGAAGTTAATTGAGCTTGTTCAAGTGGGATGGAATGATATGCTATGAAATGTTATGCAATGATATGAGATGTAATGATATGAATGAATGATATATGATGTAATGATATGTAATGTAATGATATGAAATGTAATGTAATGATATGAGATATAACGATATGCTATGAAATGTTATGCAATGATATGAGATGTAATGATATGCTATGAAATGTATGCAATGAATGAGATGTAATGATATGAGATATAACGATATGCTATGAAATGTTATGATATGATATGTAATGTAATGATATGAAATGTAATGTAATGATATGAGATATAACGATATGCTATGAAATGTTATGCAATGATATGAGATTAATGATATGATAATGATATGCTATGAAATGTTATGCAATGATATGAGATGTAATGATATGCTATGAAATGTTATGCAATGATATGAGATGTAATGATATGCTATGAAATGTTATGCAATGATATGAGATGTAATGATATGCTATGAAATGTTATGCAATGATATGAGATGTAATGATATGCTATGAAATGTTATGCAATGATATGAGATGTAATGATATGTATGCTATGAAATGTTATGCAATGATATGAGATGTAATGATATGCTATGACAATGTTATGCAATGATATGAGATGTAATGATATGCTATGAAATGTTATGCAATGATATGAGATGTAATGGTGTAATGATATGCTATGAAATGTCATGTAATGATATGAGATATAACGATATGCTATGAAATGTTATGCAATGATATGAGATGTAATGATATGCTATGAAATGTTATGCAATGATATGAGATGTAATGATATGCTATGATGTAATGATATGAGATATAACGATATGCTATGAAATGTTATGCAATGATATGAGATGTAATGATATGCTATGATGAATGATATAATGCAATGATATGAGATGTAATGATATGCTATGAAATGTTATGCAATGATATGAGATGTAATGATATGAGATGTAATGATATGCTATGAAATGTCATGTAATGATATGAGATATAACGATATGCTATGAAATGTTATGCAATGATATGAGATGTAATGATATGCTATGAAATGTTATGCAATGATATGAGATATAATGATATGCTATGAAATGCTATGAAATGCTATGTAATGTTAATGATATGCTATGAAATGTCAATGTAATGATATGAGATATAACGATATGCTATGAAATGTTATGCAATGATATGAGATGTAATGATATGCTATGAAATGTCATGTAATGATATGAGATATAACGATATGCTATGAAATGTTATGCAATGATATGAGATGTAATGATATGCTATGAAATGTTATGCAATGATATGAGATGTAATGATATGCTATGAAATGTTATGCAATGATATGAGATGTAATGATATGCTATGAAATGTTATGCAATGATATGAGATGTAATGATATGCTATGAAATGTCATGTAATGATATGAGATATAACGATATGCTATGAAATGTTATGCAATGATATGAGATGTAATGATATGCTATGAAATGTTATGCAATGATATGAGATGTAATGATATGCTATGAAATGTTATGCAATGATATGAGATGTAATGATATGCTATGAAATGTTATGCAATGATATGAGATGTAATGATATGCTAATGAATGATATGAGATGTAATGATATGAATGTAATGATATGAAATGTAATGTAATGATATGAGATATAACGATATGCTATGAAATGTTATGCAATGATATGAGATGTAATGATATGCTATGAAATGCTATGTAATGATATGAGATAATGTATGCAATGATATGAGATGTAAGGATATGCTATGAAATGTTATGCAATGATATGAGATGTAATGATATGCTATGAAATGTTATGCAATGATATGAGATGTAATGATATGCTATGAAATGTTATGCAATGATATGAGATGTAATGATATGAAATGTAACGATATGCTATGAAATGTTATGCAATGATATGAGATGTAATGATATGCTATGAAATGTTATGCAATGATATGAGATGTAATGATATGCTGAATGATATGCTATGAATGTATGTAATGATATGCTATGAAATGTTATGCAATGATATGAGATGTAATGATATGATCATGTAATGATATGAGATATAACGATATGCTATGAAATGTCATGTAATGATATGAGATATAATGATATGCTATGAAATGTCATGTAATGATATGAGATGTAATGATATGAATTAATGATATGATGTAATGATATGAGATGTAATGATATGAGATATAACGATATGATATGAAATGTAATGATACGCTATGAAATGTTATGCAATGATATGAGATGTAATGATATGCTATGAAATGTTATGCAATGATATGAGATATAATGATATGCTATGAAATGCTATGAAATGCTATGTAATGTAATGATATGAGATATAACGATATGCTATGAAATGTTATGCAATGATATGAGATGTAATGATATGCTATGAAATGTCATGTAATGATATGAGATATAACGATATGCTATGAAATGTTATGCAATGATATGAGATGTAATGATATGCTATGAAATGTTATGCAATGATATGAGATGTAATGATATGCTATGATATGATATGTAATGTAATGATATGAAATGTAATGTAATGATATGAGATATAACGATATGCTATGAAATGTTATGCAATGATATGAGATGTAATGATATGCTATGAAATGTTATGCAATGATATGAGATGTAATGATATGCTATGTCATGTAATGATATGAGATATAACGATATGCTATGAAATGTTATGCAATGATATGAGATGTAATGATATGCTATGAAATGTTATGTAATGCCTTGAGATGATTTGAAATGTGATATATGTTGATGATATGTGAAGTGTGCATGATTACATGGCTTGTTCATCTAGTTCACTATACTTATTATGTTGCCATGACACGTGCACGTTTAAGGGCCCAAACGTAAAAGATTATTATATGTTATGTTTAGGTAGCTTTGTCACCTAAACTATATGTGATGAAATCGAGCTCGTATATATGATGAAGTGTTAAGCTTAACCCGTATTCACCTTAGCCGGGTGGGTGCGTATATGTTGTTGCTTGGGTGGTTTCTTCCAACGTAATTACGTGGTTAGAGTATCTCCGGGTGGAGTGATTACCCACCAATGTCTTGAACATACGGACTACTCATGGAGTGGCTTGCCATTCCTTAACGACACTTGATGGACCGCCGTATGGCTCATCCATCTAGTCGGATGTGAGGTTCCCGTTAGGTCTTATGACCGCCTACACACAAACTTACACCTTATATGATATGCGTGACTTATGTCACACCTAATGTGATGATATGTGATGATGAAATGATGATTAGGCACATCTAGGATGGTTAATCCTACCATGAAAGATGTTGATGCTATGATATGTATGTGATGATATGCGAAATGTGTCTTTAATATGAAAAGCTGCTTTACCAAGTTTTAATTGGACAAACGTTTTATTAACTTAGTGTTATCTTACTTAGCTAATTCGTTAGCTAACACTTGTTTCTTGAAATGTGTTGTTCCCTCAGGTTTAGCAAGCTAGAAGTGTATTGATGGATAATGAGCGAGGCATGGGTAGAATACTTGAAGATGCTATTAGTTACCCATAGTTGCTGCTCCTTTTAGACATTTGATTTCGTTATGACTATTATGTTTTTATATGACTTGTATACGGTTGTTTTATGTTGGGCAACCGTAGGATTTCCATTTATACTATTTTGATGATGTGACGAGTAACACCTTCTATTTTATGAACAAACCAAACTGGATTTTATGGTTTGGACTTTTAAAACGTTATTCCGCATTCTTTAACACCGTTAGGTGAAAAGTTTTTGGAAATCCGTATTTTTAATGTTGGGTGTTACATTCAGTCTTGTCTAAAAACTGGTGGTCAACCAGATTTCATAACGTTGTAAAATACTTGGTCAATACTTGTGACACGTGATGGTACTCGAGTGTTTTAACCTACTCACTACCGTCATATGACGTGTTAAGGTCATTTTTGTAAAAAGTAACACTTTTTATTGGGATTATGGAAAGTTAGTGGGCGCGTGGGGAAGTTAAGCCGTCGTAGCATTTAATGCTGACACGGAGAATTAAATTTTTACTTCAAAATTCAAATTTTCATTTACAAAATATCTTGTAAAATTGATTTTTGGTATTAAAATATTCTTGGTATTTCATTGGGATCACAATTTTCCTTATAAATACCCCTTATTTACTCCGAAACACATTTACTTCCTTTTCACATTCTCTCATTCAATTCCAATCATCAAAATTGCTTCATTCTTCTCTCTACTTCATAAATCAAGAACCCTAATTCCAAAATTCTCAATTTCATTTTCAATGGCACCTAAATCTTCTCGATCTAGAGATATTAATCTCTTAACTGTCCCATATGTTCCCCCACCAGGTGTCAGACAGGCACCTGGTGCTCCTGGCAATACTACGCTCATCAAATTAAACCCAAATAATCTGATGGCTAGTTTGCAAGGGGTTCAGACTGCCGATACTCTCATTGGACGAATCCAACACTTTCTTCGTGATTCTCCAATCGGCGAGTCTTTCTTTCTTAACCCACGCAAGTTATATCACGATTACTTGTGTGAGTTTTGGTACACTGCACAACTCTCAGACGACTATTCATCCATCTCCTTCACTCTTAAAAATGGAATAGTCGCGTGCACTATAACGGCAGAAACGTTGAGGAATGCTTTACACCTCAACTACTGGAGACAAGGAGAATCTCCAGTTGTCATCTCCCCCAACCAAAATTTCAGACAAGTTCTCCTTGATATGGGACACAAGGATTGCTTGGAAAATGGGGTGTTGAAGACAAAGGGACCCATGACCATGAAAGGTCTCTCTCCATCTTGGAAGTATTTCTTCATCCATCTGGTGGAAAGCATGGGTGGGAGTTCTGGTGGATTAGACCAGATAAACTCCACACAAGCAGAATTGGCCTACTGCTTGTGGTATGGACTCAGAGTGGATTTTGCCGATATCCTGTTCAGGGGCCTTGTTCAAAAACTGAAGGGCACCAAGGGACTGTGCATCCCTTTCTCCAAGTATTTATCCCTCTGTTTCCTTGAAATTCTGGGGAGTGTTGAATATCATAACACTCTATCATTGTACACTGCCCCAGAAATGTTGAGGAATCTTGACTCCCTAGCATCAACAACTGGGGAGGTTGAGATTCCTCAAAGAATGTTGTTGGCATTCCGTAAAACTGATGCACCAGTCCAAGTTGAGTCAGAAAGACAACTGGACGGGCCTCAAAACAATGAGGGACCTACCGGTTTGTCTGCTGGAATTGTGACAGTTGTCGAACCTGGGCAACAGTCTAACCCCTCCAGCTCCAGCGTGTCAGTCCCTACAACTGTCACTGGAGACCTCCCAACAGGTCTCCAGGGTGCTCCAAAGGCAAGAAGAACACGCCGCCCTAGGAATCAGTCAGCCACTGCCACTGACAGTAGAAACCTATCCAGCCCTCCAGTTTCCTCCCAACAGGAAGCTGGAGATAGTCAAAGGGATGAACCGCAAGCAACCACCCTCGAAACATCTGTAGGAGAGGGTGGTGAAGATAATATTGGGCTAACCCAACCCAGAGTAGAGTCCGTGTCTGCACAATTTGAGTTTGGCCAAATTTCTGACACTGCTATTGCACGAACTGGCGACGTCTCTGGCCAGTCACAGCTGGAGACTGAGGTTCCAAACTCTACGACCAGTGATGTTATGATTGTGGATAGAGCAACTGTAACTGAGGCAACCCCTGTGACCTCTGTCCCTGGTGACGTTACCCTGGTAACTGAACCTTCAACAGATGAAACCTTCCAGGAAACTGGAGAAGGTCATCTGGAGACTAACCAATCTGGTCAGCCATCTCTATCATTCATGAATCTGGGCATGGATGTTGATGAGTTCCAGCTAGAATCTTCGGATTTTGAAGGAACACTTCTGATCAAGAGATAGTTGATGCTTCTGTACAAGATCAACTCCCTTCATCTCTTGATCCGCCCCCAGAACAAACAACAGTTTCATCTCCAGATATGCTTACTAGAATTCCACAACCACAACGACGATCACTTTTATCTTCACTCTTTGTCCCTAGAAATAGGGACATGCCACCACCACCGCCGCTGTTGGTCACACCTGAGCATTCTAGCATGACCAACACATTGATCTCTCTCATCGTCCTTCTTCTTTCCCCATTTCTGGTTCTATTTCTCTTGCCCCTGGTCAGTCAACTGGTGAGGTTTCACTTAATGTGCCTCCTCCAGTTGCTCCAGTGGTGCCTGCTGCTGGTCCAGTGACAACTTCCCCTCCGTCACTGGACACTCAATTTGTCTCCTTCTCAGCCGACATCCAAAACCTGATCAAACGGGTGGAGGGTGTTCAAAAGACAATTGAGCAAAACTCCAAGTCCCTCTCCAGATACAACAAGGATACACTTACAAATTCTAAAGTTGTTGATATGGGGATTAATAAATTTGCTGCAAATGAGGACTTGGTGTTTCAGAAGTTGAATGAGTTAGTCACTAGCTGTAACAATCTGGTCACTTCTTTAAAGGAAGCCTTTGACTTAACTCAAACCAAGGTCACCACATCTATTTCCAACCTGCTGGGTAACACTGTCAGATCATCAGAGGTTGAGTTGAAGGAAATAGAAAAGCAGGTCAAGGAACTGGTTGACAGACCTGCATTAAATGTGACTGAACTTGGGCAGCAGTTGGCCACTTCAGTTGGTCAGATAATTAAGGATACCTTGGTAGAGAGGGAAGAAGCTTTGGTTCAAAGGGTGATGTCTGAGATCACCAAGATTACCCCTTCACCAGTTGACCTGGCTCCAATCACTACCCAGGTTGATTTGTTGAACGGTAGTCTAGATAATCTGGCTGCCAATGTGTCTGAGCATTCAACTGCTATCGACAAACTGACAACTGAAGTTGGGAAAGAAAAGGAGAAGGAAACTGTGCAGGAAAGAGAATCGGTTGCAACTGGGCTTTCTGCAGATGATCGTATACTTTTGAATGCCATCAAGACTAGTCAGGAAGAAACATCTGCCAATGTTCTGACTCAGTCTAAAGAAGTAAATCATTTGTGGAGGACAATTCGCATCATTTGTGGGGCGTTCAAGGAATGCAAGGACTTACAGTCATGGCAGCCTCTAGATCGCTTGCCTTCTAGTCAGTTGGACTTTGATGTTGTTCGTCAAGGACTAGAAGCTGCCAAGGGGGAAAGGGACGTCCTTGCACTTGCACCAAGATTGCCAGGTGCAGGAACAAGAAATCTGGTGGAAAGGCAGGTTGTTATTGTTGGTTCTGGTACTGATGCCAGTCAACAGATTGAAGAGTTTGAAGATATTGGTGATAGGGGAAATGTTGATAAGGGCAAAATGATTGTAACTGATGAATCTGCCCAGCCGGCCACTGATACACCCTTGTTGGAAACTGGTAATGTTGATGTGCTTCCTCTAGTGTCAGATAGTGATAGCAGAAGACTGACAAGAATTGGTGATGGCATAAAAGAAAGAAAGAAACAAAATCAAGCAAACCAATTGGTTGCCAGAGGTCAACTGGAGAGAATGAAGATACTTGATGCAAGTGATTCCAACCTGTTGGGCATCCCACTTGATCAATATCTGAAAGTCAAGCATGATGCAAGGATTGTTGGTATGCTGAAAGAAATGCTTGACATCGAGCTGGACAAACATTATCCAGATGATGAAGCTGAATATGATGCTAAAAACATTGGTGTGTCAGTGGAGAAGGCCAGAGAGATTAGGGCCAGTGGAATTCAAAGAAGAATGGAAAATGTCAAGAAAGTGGTCAGGAGAGTACTGAATCCACCCAAGTCCAAAGGAAAACTGAAGCCACTGCCAAGAGATGCAGATTTGAGGACTTGGGTGCAACCAAATGAGCCCACAACTGAAGATATTCGAGCTGCAGTGCAAAAACTGAGCACTGGCCAGATTCAACTGGCAAATGAATCTGATGCCAGGGCATACTTAAGAGATCTGATGCAGCGTCGATATAAACCAGGCAAGATCATTGATGTTCAGGTGTCAATCAAGCCTGGAACTCAATATTTCACAGTTGGGGTTTAGTACTTCAATGGACCAACGTGCTCAACTGAAAATCCAGACATTCATAGGTATGGCCATTCTGAGCATGTGGAGATGCTGAAGTTGTCGGAAGTTAGGCAGCACAAGAACAAAATTGAAAGGGGTTGGATTCATGTCCTTCAGAGTCTCATCAAGTTCAAAGAAAATGTTGAAGAAAAACTGAACTTTGACCCTGAATACAAACTGCCCATTTCTTCAGCTGCCAAGAGAAGGAAAACTGGCGAAGGGCCATCTGTATAAGTTTTTCCTTCAGTTATCATCTTGTAATTTTATTTACATTCTTGTAACTTGTGTAAATTTCATTTCCTTGTATAAATGAAGTTACCAGTTTGTAACCACAAGGTAGATAACAGATTAAATCTAACAAACACAAAAGAAAAACCCAAGGCATTTATTGATCTATAAAAATGCCTTGGAAAATTCAGATAGATATAGTCGAACAAGTCTTTCCAGTTCATACTTGTATAGATACAAGAACTAAAAAAGACTTGGCAATATTTCAGGACAAATAGGGGGAATTTGTTAGGACCAGTTTTGCTGAAAACTGGCCAGTCTCCAGTTGCATCTGGAGACTAGAAGATTTGTCCAGAAATATATTGAAGTCCAGTTGCAACGTACAGTTAACGCAACTGAAGACTTCCTCTAGTTGAGATCTGACCAGATGTGAAGATATTCCAATTGAAGTCAAAGACAACAAGTGGAAGACAAAGAATGACAATGGCAGCGAAGCCCAGTTGGCATTCTACTCAGATATAAACTGGAGATCATCAGTGTAAAGTACTTACAAAGCTTTACACTGATTACGAGGAAAAGACCTTTATGCTTTATGTGCTATTAAACGGACAATAACAATTGTCTATGTTTAAAGTACAAAAGTACATAAAGCAGGTTGAATAAGGTGACTTTATGTCATAACTTTATACAACATTTTAAGGAATTAAATGTTATTCCTTAAATGCTCTCAACCATATTTGTACGGCCAAAGTTGACATCCCAATGTCAACTTTGCCTATAAATAGAGGTCTTTGCACAACCAAGAAACTAGACTTTTGCAAATTCAGACAATTGCATTTTCTTGGTGAACTTGTGCAATATTCTCTCAATCGCAAAAAGGAACATTTCACAACTTTAAGTGTTTCGATTGTTTAGAGAATTTCCAAGTATTAGATCGATTGTATTTCATAGGTTGTTAGGATATTTACTCTTTTGTATTATCTTGGTTCTGCAACAACCTTGTAATTTATTTAAAGATAATAAATAAATTACACTTGAAAAATACACATCATCTCACCAATTTACATTACTTGTATTTATATATTGCATTGTCGATTACTTATTTATTATCGTCACCTTAATAAGTAATCTAACCAAGAGCTTGGTATACATTCACTGCAACTGGTCGTCTCCAGTTCAGTGTCTATATTGCAAAGTCACCCCACCATTGACATAGAGGTGTCTTCAGTTAATACCATCTATTGAGTTGGGACTTACAAATGGTTTGCACGTGAGCCGAGAGAAGACAGAATACCTACGATGTGACTTCGATAAGCAGGAGATAAGACAAAATGGGGATGAGGATATTCGCATTGGGGAGCAGATACTGTGTCCGAAGGAGTCTTTTAGATACCTGGGATCGGTGATACACAAATCGGGGGGTATAGATGAAGACGTGACATATCGGATCCAAACGGGATGGATAAAGTGGAGAGCAGCTACTGGAGTCATGTGCGACAAGAGGATCCCGCTAAAACTGAAAGGAAAGTTCTACAGAGTAGCTATTAGACCGACTATGTTATACGGGTCGGAATGTTGGCCGATGACGAAAGCCCAAGCGTCCCGGGTGGAGGTGGCTGAGATGAGGATGCTAAGGTGGACTTGCGGGAAGACCCTATCAGACAGGATCCCCACAGGAGTTTTTAGAGCCGAACTAGAAGTAGGGTCCATCATAAACAAGCTAAGGGAAGGACGCCTGGGATGGTTTGACCATGTTAGGAGAAGAGACCAAACACCACCACTAAGGAGAGCGGAATCTATTGAAGTTGACGGCATACGAAGAAGGGGAAGGCCTAAGATAAGGTGGGAGGATCGACTAGCGAAGGACCTAAAAGAGCTTGGCTTATCGGAGGACATGACGTCGGATAGGACGGTCTGGAGAACTAGGATTAGAGTAGAGGAGTAGGTTAGGGTAGGATTTTGCTAAGATCGACTTCTTTTCCCATATTGCCTTGCCCAAGGATGTGAAGGACGGTTGGTCAGGAGTAGTGGGCCCAACTAAAGGGACTCAATGCTACAAAGGGATTTGAATCGACAGGAGGAGAGGTAGGTCGACGGAGGTGGAAAGACAGGTTAAGGACGACCCCAAAAATAGTTACATGGCGGAGGAAGTGGATAAGGAGTGAAAGGCATATGAGAATAGGTTATTTAGACTTTTTTACTTTGATTTGTTTTCTCTGTGACCTCCGTAGTGGTTTGGCCGCCCAAACCGAGGGGGGAGGTTACTCTAGCGTTGTTGACCCCAAATTGTTTTTTTCTGTCGGAGGACATGACCAATGAGAGTTTATAGAGGAATAGGATTAGTATTAGGGGTTTTTGAGAGTTATGTGAGTGTACTAGAACTAGTTTAGTTAGGTGGCCTAATGTTTATAGGTTGTTTAGTGCCTGTTTTTCTTTCTGGCATGGTCGTTTTTCATATCTATATGTTTGTATGCATGGTTGTTTCCTATCACATGTTGGGTTTCATGCAGCAGACTACGTTTATTATGTTTTTACCCTTTTATGTTGTTTAATATGTTTCATATGCTATTTGTATATGTATTGTCAAACATGGAAGTATGTTTAGGTCGCATGTCGGCTACTCTCTCTACCTTTGGGTAGGGTAAGACTGTCTACAGCTCACCTCCTCCGTACCATGCTTCAGGGATTGAGCCTTGTTGTTGTTGTTGTAGTTCCGCCATACTACTTTATTATGATCCCGAACCCTTGGGTTAAAAAATAGTCGGATTGGTTTAAGCGAAAGATATTTTAATATTTTAATCATTTTTCATTGCAAAAACTTACATAAGAGTTTGAAAACACCCATCTAAAAATAAGACACAGGGTAACACCACCATGAAAAGGTCAACCGATCAAGATATTAGCGGCGACGTCGCCGTTAATACTCTGACACTGACAGGGGGCCCGCTAATTTCTCTGCCAGATTTACCATTACAGACATGGGGCCCGCAGCTCCCTGGTGGTGTTATATTTTTTGAGCTGGTGGCGTTCCACTCCTCGAAAAATAATACGAGTAAAAAATATTTTTAGAAAATACGAGTAAAACAAAAAAAACATAGTTGGATTGATGTTGACTGTTGAGCAACTCTATTTTAACTCGAAGGCTGAGTTTTGATTGTGGCTTCAATGGCTACAATTCCTATCAGAGAAAATGATGACAAGCACCAGGTTTCAACCCTTGTCATTTTCACTGGTAATCATCTCATTTCATCTGGCCTATCTCTATATTTATATATATACAATTTTTTTTTAAAGTTATTATGATTAAGTTTGATTTCTTTTAATATGTGTATATATGTAAAAATGTGTAACAGCCATGGATTCAGAAGCACTTCCCATTATTGAATTCTTTAAGCTTTCACCAGATGATGGTTCTTTGTAAGTTTTTCCATTTTTTAATAATCTTTTTTGTTATTATTATTTTGCCATTATGATTTATTTTGCTAAAAAATAATAATAATAAATAAAAAGGAGTGTGGTTGACTGGTTGAGACTTGGAGTGCATAGTTTTAAATGCTTACGGCTTAAAAGTTGTATTCAGAATAAGCTGCAAATGATGAAAATAAGTTTGTTTTAATCTTTGAGCTAAAGCGGACCAAAATCTAAATGCTTGAACTTGTGTTTTGGCCTTCGAAAAACGCAAAAAGCTATACGTGTTCCCTACCGAACTCATTATTTTGAAGTGCGTATACGTTTTATAAAATAAGCAGATAAGCGGTTTTATAGAGAGCACGTAAATTAGCAGATAAGCACTTAAATTGAGTACAGAACATTGGCTTTGTAAAAGTGAGTGTTTGTTATCATAGTAGTGTATCGGTATCCATTAGGTTTATTTGATCACATTTGAAATTTAGGACTGGCAGGTTGACTTTCAGACGTGACTTGTGTTTGAGGTAAATTGGTAATGGAACGAGAATACGTTCAGTAATTATGTTACTTTCTGTTATAATGACTTTGGAGATGCTGATCAACCCACTTATCGTTGCGTAGGAATAGGCATACCACTAGCCTATATGTTGTTAAGTTGGATAAACTAAAAGCTCCCATACGAGACCGTGGTCCCTTGGCCCACTAGTATCAGTCCCAACAACCTTGTGGTTGTCGATTCAAGCCACGTCGTAGGCGAGTTGCATAATCTAGAAGTTTAGTAGTATTTTACCGTGTCAAATAACCCTGCTGTATGAGGCTTTTATATACCGTCTATAGGTTTTTTGTTTTATTGTATTGCAGGTCTCTCTGGGCTGTAATGTACCACATTCTGTTATTTTGTTTTTTGGGTCTATTTTGAGTTTCAATTATTTCAGGTTTCCTTTGGGTGTCCCTTGGATCAGATATCATGGTACTTACAAGGATCTAAATATAAATCTCATTTATCCAGGAAGAGACCCCGACTTAGGTGGGTAACTGTTTCTTCTTCTGCATCATTGAATACGTTTGCGGGATATTTCAGATGACTTTTTTCTCTCCAATTTTGTGAGACATTTGATTTATTAGTAAATTTGGAATTTAGTAGTCAACATGTGGCCCAAATAAAGTCAGAGGACCCATAATTACTGATTTAACTTATTCGCCTCCGTTCTTGAATGTAAATGATATCGAATTACCAAGATGTATATGTTTCACAGGATATTTAAGCATTTTTTTCCCTGTATTGATACCCCTTCCAATTTCTTTCTCAGGGGTCAATAGTGTAGGAACGGTTCCTGCATCTCTTGTGACTTATGCTTCTATTCAAGCATTGAAGCCAGATCTTTTGATAAATGCTGGCACTGCTGGCGGCTTTAAAGTATACTATTTCTGCCCATCATTTTTTTTACCCTTTCTTTCTGAAAATATCTGAAGTTAGGATTGCGATGTGTATGTTTTATTCGCATCTGCAGTTTTGTTTCTTCTTGTTTGTCATCTTATTTAGTTTGGAAGTTATAGTGGTGTTAATGTTGATAAAACCAGGTGAAAGGAGCTTGCATATTTGATGTGTTTTTGGTTTCAGATCTCGCATTCCATGATAGACGGATCCCAATTCCAGTAAGTACTAAGTAGCCTAATCAATTTGTCTGTTAGAATAAATATGTTAATGAAATTATTATGCATACATATTGTTCTCCTCGACTGTATCAGTTTCTTTTATCCTAATTTCTTGGCACTCTTGATATGCAGGGTCCTGATAAATATGGAGTTGGTAGACGGCAGAGTTTCTCCACACCAAATCTTGTGAAGGAGCTTAAGCTAAAGGTGATCGTCTATAAGTGAATTTTTAATGAACATGGTGTTTGACAAATGTTGACATTTTCAAAAAAACCAATCAGTCTAAAATTTTGTCAGAATTCAATTTTTCATTCAGTTAAGCAATGTAGCTCTATACCCGGATATTATTTATCCTTGTGGGGCCCATTTTCCAAATGTTATAGGAGTACATCTTTTCCTCCAACTGCATATTGTGGTTTATGACATTCAAGATTTATAAACACACCTTGCAGGTTTGCAATCTCTCCACGGGAGATTCTTTGGATATGACCCCGCAGGATGAAACATGCATATTGGCCAATGATGCAACAATTGTTGATATGGAGGTATAATGCCAAACTCGTAGTTTCTCGTTGCTTAACTTGTTTCTCATGATACACTTAACAAATTATCTTTAATACAACCCTTCTCATCCATATCCTAAAATTCTGGTTCCAGGGAGCAGCTGTGGCTTATGTTTCTAGTCTTATGAGAGTCCCGGCGATATTTATAAAGGCTGTATCAAATTTTGTTGATGGTGAAATTTCCATTCCTGAAGATTTTGCACAAAATTTGCAAGCAACTGTTCTGGCACTACGAGAAGTGGTTGCCCAGGTGGTTGAATTCATTAATGGTAAGTGCCTCTCTGAACTGTGATGATCAATCTGGTATCCTATAGTAGACCTTGATTGATCAGCCATTCTGGTCCAACATGATTTGTAATCTGTATAATTCATACACTTTTGTTTGAGTGTATGCCTTTGAAAAGATAATTTGTTGTGTACAATTGTTTCGACCGATGGAATTTGTAAAACCTTTTATCTTGGTATACAGACAGTGAAGTTGAAGGAAATGCAAAACTCCACATTAGTATATGGATCTATGACGGTTCAATCATTTTGAAGTTTTAATCTCGACTGTTTGAAATAGTACAGATGGATACGAGTTTTAGATCATTTAGTTGTTTTAATTTGTTAAGGAGATAACAATGTTGTTTCATGGTGTTTGGATTTGCGTATAAACCAATTGTTGCAAACTAACCATATTGCATTCCATAAAAAAACCAAAAATTCCGGCAGTAATTGATGGGTAGGGTGGTGATGCTAGTGGTGCCAGACGGTGAGGTAAGATCGCTAAGGCTAACGATTATCGATATTGGATAGCAGTGCCTGGGATAACCTAGAGCCAACGATCATTGATAATCGATAGTAAACACTGTTTTCTCTAAATATAAAGATATAATTTTGTGTTTCTTAAATTAGAAAACGGTAGAAGACAATCATAAAATGTTTTTGTATGCTTAAGATACAATTGTTTTGTTGCTTCTTTTTTTTTTTTTTTTATAAAGTACAAGTTAATTTTGTGCCATGAAAAATCATTTTTGTTATAGTGTTTTGCTCGAATATTTGTAAAACTTATTAGTTATTTTCGATAACATATATCAAATTATGTTGTTGTACGTTAAGGTAAATTTTCTTGCCCCCGACAACTTGATTTCCTAGATCCGCCACTGGTAAATGATGTGTAGAAGAAAAATTATTTTTTTTAAAAAAAAGGATGAGATTTAAGAATATCTATTCAAGTATACAATGATTGAACAATTTTTCTATGAAATTATTGTAGAACTATATGCTCAAGACAAACTAAATTGACGGATATAACAATTTTACTAATTTTTATAATCCATTTTGATGACACATAGTTAAATTGACAAATATTAATAAAATATGCTCTTAATGTATAAAAAATGAAATTATTCATTGAAAGTTTGTAAAGATAAAACTTTACAAGCTAACCACACCAAGTAGCTTGGTTTTGGGTTCGATACCTTTCTAAATAATCATTTTAGAAATGATCAAAAATATTTGTTTACCCATTTACCTATTAACCTAACAACAACACATATAGATATATTAAAAGAAAAATGGTAGGCCAATGAAAATAAAATTTGATGGATACTTTACATACACAGATAGAACAACTTCCAACGGTAACCATACATTTCTTATTACTGTTTTTTTAACCGCCAAAACCAACAAACTTAACCATGCTCTCCACCGGACTTCCACTCGCCGGCGGCAACCACCACCTCTTTCGCCACCGTAACAACTTCCACAGTTTCAAACCCATCACACCCACTTCATTTATCATCAGATCTTCAAGCCTCCAAGAACTCAATACTTCATCATCATTGGAGGCAAGTGATGATGATGATGGAAAATTGAGTTCAATGGTCAGCGGTTTAGTGTCGTTTCCTGCGATAAAGGTAGCAAAACGGGTGGTTTTGGTGAGACACGGACAGAGTACGTGGAATGCGGAAGGTAGGATACAAGGGAGTTCGAATTTTTCAATTCTTACAAAAAAGGGTGAGGCACAAGCTGAGACTTCGAGGCAAATGCTTATCGATGATTCGTTTGATATTTGCTTCTCAAGGTACGCGTTTTATGTTTTTAGCTTTTGTTGTTTAGCTATTTCTGAATTTGAAAATGATAGATTGATGATATTACAGGTTGAGGTTATTAGTATATTATCACATTTTGATTATTAAAGTAGTCAGGAAATCTTTTATAACAATCACCAAAATGTCATTGTATGTAATGAACTGTATGGATTTTTTGGTTAAAGTTTGTTACATTTTGGTGCAATAAATCGCACATAAAAGGCATATAGTGATACTGTGAAAGTGGGTATGCAAATTAAGGAATTATGTTAAAACCTGTGACGAAGAAAGAGCATAAATGATAAGTTAACTTTTGAAGTCAAGCCATTAAAATTCCTACATTGTTTTGATTTCCTAAAGTTTAGGTGTTACTTAATTTTAGGCATTGTTTGTTTCTGAAGTGGTCATGGTGAGTAATGAGAATCAGATAATCAGTTGTAACAAAAAAGGTTTCTGATCATAGTGTTGGCCATGTTTTGCTGTTTGAAGTGTTAATAATCTGATACTCAGAAGTTTGAATGTTTGACAAGTTTTGATTATTTCAAGGTTTGTGTGTAAAATGATCTGTAAATATTATTGCAGCTACTACTAAACTAATGTTTTAATTAGTTTCACTATACTCAAAGGCTACAAACTGACTTATGAGTGATCCTATATGCTAAAGAATAATAGTCGATGCCGATTCATGAATTGAATATTAAAATATCTGCAGTCCTTTGAAAAGATCAAAGAGAACTGCTGAAGTCATATGGGATGCTCGGGAGGAGGAGATCCTTACTGACTCCGACTTGAGGGAGATTGACCTGTACTCATTCCAAGTTAGTCTGAGTTCTCATGAGAATCTTTCTTTGAAGAAGCAGTACATGTCAAAGTTGTTATAATGGTTCTTAGATAATAGGCGAGTCATCTGCAATTATTTTGTGTAATTTAGGGACTCCTAAAGAATGAAGGTATAGCAAAGTATGGTGAGGCTTTTGGTAAGTGGCAAAAGGATGCTCCAAATTTCAGTATAGATGGTCATTATCCAGTCAGGGAATTGTGGGATCGTGCTAGTAGCTGCTGGCAGAAAATCTTGGTTCATGACAGTAGGTCGGTTCTTGTGGTTGCTCACAATGCTGTTAATCAGGCGCTTGTTGCTACTGCAATGGGTACATTCCCTTTCTATTTTATGAGCCAGCAAAATGAGTTCAGGTCAAAAGAGGTTTGGGTCAAAATGGGTCGGGTGACCTGCAAACATCTTTCTTTATTATTGAACTGTATAAATAATTCGTATGTTACATATGATCACAAAAGTTATATTATTATACTATAATGCGAATAATACATTTTTCCAATTGAACAACATAGGAGGTTTTATGCATACTATGATAAGTCTGTTACATAGCGTTTACTAGTGTAGTCGTAAAGATAATATTCATAAAAGTCAAGGGACTAGTTGTGTAAAATACATATGACGGTTAGTGATTGTAATGGCTATATAAGCCCAAATCCTATTCATTTCAAGGTAGACATGATTTAATATAAACTTCTTCTCTAAATTCTTCTTCTGCAATTCCATTCCTATCAATTGGTATCAGAGCCTATGAATTATTGTGAAAGTAAAGATATTGTGAAAGCATCGGTTTCTGATAAGATTTGTTGGCATATGTTTCAAAATTCTGTTTTGAATCAAAAGTTGGGAATGAATTATAAGCATATGGATTTATATGGGTTTCGTGAAGAAAGAAGGGTGAGAAAGGTTGCAATTAGTAAAAAGGATCTGTGTTGGATTGATCCTATGTCACAGGATAATGAAATTGGGTTAGACCTTCCGAGTGTAATGGTTGGGCCTGTATTTGAATTAGTGGCAGTTGATTACTTATTTGCAATTGTTGTAGCCACTGTTGTACCTAGTGTTATGAATTTCAAATCTGAAACCGAATTGCATTTGCTTTTAGATGGGTATATTCAGGTGCATAATGGTTTTGGCAGAGGGTTAAAACTATTACATTTGACAATTACAGGTTGGGTTGCATTAATAATCCTGTATATGGTTTGGGATGTTGGTGATATTGTTCATTCCACTGTTACGGATCAAGCCTCTGTTATTATTGTGGTGGCAATACCCGAGGAGTTATCATTAGTCGTGACACTTAGTCTCGCAATTGCCATGAAGAAAATGAGGAACAATCGAGCTCTTGTTCACCACTTGGCAGTTTGTGAAACCATGGAATATGCCACAAATCTTCGTATTGGCAAAACTGGTACCCTTTTAAAAGCTAAAGAGGTGGATGATAGGTCTGAACATTATGGCCAGTGCACACGAAGGAATCTTGAGAAGGGATTCGTTGTTAATGTGAACGTGAAGAGTAGCCTTATTGTGATTGGGCTACGTAACGGCACTTGCTCTGTTGAAATGAAGAAAAAGCTTGCAATTAAGGAAGTGGGGTGGTCTAAAGCAATCAAAGAGCCATGCACTCTGAAACACATTAAGCTCTACAACAAAGACACAGCATACCACATATTGGAAGTGTCAACTGGGTTCGATTCATTGGTTCGAATTCTTGCTCAGATCAAACAGATTACTAATGTTAGTCAAGGAGTCACCGAATTTGGGAGGAACATTAGTGGGATGTTCAAGCAAACCATCATAGCTGGGAAATGGCTCAGACCCGAGACATATATTGATGAAGATGTCATCTTGGTAAATTCAACAGTTGTGGAATTAGCATTGCTGAAGCTTGCCATACCTAAGAAGATGAACATCTATGAATTCTTTTCAAAGAATCCAAAATGGAAACCCCATAATGGAAGCCATAACAGGGTCACATGGGCTGACTTACGTAGATATTATTCAAGACAGAGTGATGATGGATTCACCAGCATGATTGAACTAAAGGAGCAATATACCGGGGAGGTAAAACCATCACTTGTAATTCAGCCATTTACTAGGTTGATTCAATTGTATGTTCCGAAAGAGAATATGAACGCTACTGTTAGGGAATTCATCAAGTCATGTCACCAAACGGGTGATAACGTTCCATCCGAAATGGTCATGAGCTTGATGGTGTCTGGTGATCAGCTTGGTCCACTAGGGACCCATTGGGAAGTTGCAGCATTTGATGAAGAAATGGAATTAGATATAGAAATATCTGAGGAATTGACTAAAGAGAGCATTGTCGAGCTTAAGGACAACAGATTGCAATTGTCAAAGGCTGCTGTAGATAATGCCATCCAAAGGAGGGGTGATGGGGCATATCTTCCAAGGAGACATTATGTATTTCACACTACACGGGCTGACCTAGAATTGTCAAACAAGAAAGGGATTCACACCAAATGGGCTGGACCAGAATTGTCGAACAAGAAAGGAATTCGAATCCAGAAGCGCTTGAAAAGCTGGTTTTGGTTGTTTTTGGGTTGCATAAAGGGAACTATGAAGCTGCAAGTTTGGATGAGGTTGAAAAAAGGTTTCGTGACTGATTTTTGAGGACAAAAATCTCATAAGGAGGAAGTATTGTTACATATCGTTTACTAGTGTAGTCGTAAAGATAATATTCATAAAAGTCAAGGGACTAGTTGTGTAAAATACATATGACGGTTAGTGATTGTAATGGCTATATAAGCCCAAATCCTATTCATTTCAAGGTAGACATGATTTAATATAAACTTCTTCTACAATTCCATTCCTATCAAAGTCCAACCGGACTTTGAGTGGGTGAGCTTTGTTTCTTTCGTTGAAACTTATAATCTCATTTTCAGGCTTAGGAACCGAGTACTTCAGGATTTTACTTCAAAGCAACTGTGGTGTAAGTGTGCTAGATTTTGTCCCACGACCTGAGGGTGGATCTCCATATATATGTCTTAACCGATTAAATCAGGTAAGTGACCTTTATTATAATTGGCCCTTTTCTAGTCTTCTGAATGAAAATATCCAGGGTTTAACAGGCCATTTTTACTCATGTACTTATGTTTACTTTTGTAAAGGTCCTATTATAATTGAAATTATATACTGTGCTACATGGCCATACTTAATCGCTTAATCTGGCATCATTTCACTTTTTTTTTCCCAGCCGTTAGTATGGTCTTGTAACAAATAATGTATATTTTGCAGACTCCAGGCTCACCTATTGGTGGCGGAAGCTCTGCAGGCAGGAAAGCCAGTAGGCGGATCGTGCTTGTCTGTCATGGATCATCCCAGGTAAATACCGAAATGGTAAAGCAATCAATGGTTTCTCATTGTAAACATCATCTCATTGATCTAGACTGAGTTAACAAATCTTTTATTCTTCGCTGTCCCTTGTTTAAGTGGTTAATAAACAAGAGTTCACTATTTAAGTGGGAAATGGGCTGTTAAAATAGGGTTCATCAGTTTCAATTGCTATTTCTTCCGTATAGTGTTGTCTTGTTAATATTAACATGTATACATTATGTTAATGAACAGACTAGCAATTCTGATGCTGATGATACACCTATGGACATGCTTGGAACTATACAGGTAGTTTTAGTTTCTTGATCTGTTAGTTGACTACATGCAAGAATGCAAAAACCTAACCTTTACTTTATAATGACAGTCACAAAAAACAGCAGAACTGCTACTTGATTTGAAGGTGAAATCAATTGTTAGCAGCCCAAAATTAGTTCCAACTGAAATGGCTAATTCAATTGCTCTTGTAAGTCTCATTCCCAAAAACTCAGTCTTGCTTATCAAATTATCTGCTAGTAGAGGTGACAAAATGGATGGGTTAAGTGGGTTGGTGATGGATCAAAGCCGCTGGGTAAGGTTTGGTCAGCGCAATAGTTCATTTGAATGTAATTCAGATGATTCGTCCGGTTTGACTTGTAGGGCCCTTTTGATTTGCTTAACCCATTTCACCCGTTACATCTAATTTAATCCTTTAGCATAACCATTTTGACGCATTTCTTTAAGTTTGATTCTTTAGCTTTTTATGACTCATTATAGATCTAAACATAACCCAAACCAACCTATTTGTAAGTAGATGGGTCAAATTGACACCTCTATGTGTAAGAGAAGATCAAGTGTCTTATCAATATAAACAGCTATTTTTACATAACTGAAGGTTCAAGAAGCTGCTGATTGTCTTGGCGCTGATT
The DNA here is from genome assembly GCA_034093135.1 of Erigeron breviscapus. Classification (NCBI taxonomy): domain Eukaryota; kingdom Viridiplantae; phylum Streptophyta; class Magnoliopsida; order Asterales; family Asteraceae; genus Erigeron; species Erigeron breviscapus. The sequence continues at coordinate 99,278,529 of CM067171.1, forward strand.
GTGTGCCACGATACGTGGAAACGAAGCAGTTAAAAGACCTCGACTTTCAAGATATTCTTAACCGTTCAAAAAAGGCATGTAACATACATTTTTGGTTCATTCTTAGGAGGCACAAATAGAATGCTCTATTAGTCCCATCAAGATTGAGATTTCTTTCTTTATTTGCTATGTTTTCATTACCAGGAATCAATCAATGCATCAAGTCTACAGTTTGGCTGGATGAATGAATTTGAAGATGGATTATTGACAGAAATATGGGACCGGTCAGGGACAACCTGGAAATCATTACTAGACGAGCTAGCTAATGAATCTGAACCAGAAAACGTCGTGGTAGTAGTTGGTCATCCTATAGTTAATATTGGACTATTAGGACATTGCCTAAATCTAACAAAGGACTGGATGGGATCGTTTCATCTCGACGCTGGTAGCATTAGTGTCATTGATTTCCCTGATGGCCCGTTTGGAAGAGGAGTTGTTCGATGCATAAACTATACCGCACATCTTGGAAGGTGGGCGATCCCCATCACTAGACCAACACAAGATGAAGATGAATTCTAAGAGTGCGCTGTTAGTTTCATATCTGCCCACATTTTCATTGTTGTAAACTTGTAATCAATCTAAAAATTATAATTTTGCGCTCATATGTATATGTATGATAGTACTAATTATACATTAAAAAGAAGGAAATTAGAGTGGATAAAAAAGAAATCTCATATAGATTGTTAGAAATATGCGGGATCAGAATTATTTTCATCATCTCCCAAGTGTACGAGCCCTTAGAAGCATACGGGTCCAAGGTGGGTCCAAGATGGGCCCAAGCCCAGTAATTTAGTGTCGGTCGTTGTTTACCCTAATTAGGGTAATTCTTCTATAAATATAGGCCGAATGTATTGTTCTAAATATCAATCAATAAAACAGATTTTATTTTCATCAATTGACATGGTATCAGAGCCGTCAATCGGTTCATCATCTACCCAATAAACATCCGCCTAAACTCACAAACCATCGAGAAGTCACCATGGCCAAAGCCGGCGACCAAAGCTCGGGTTCCGAGTTGGAACTTCAATCATCTCTTAACAAAATCAAAACCCAAGTCACCATGGAATATTATTCCGGCGACTGGAGTAAACAACCACAACACCGAAACCGATCAAACAAAATAACCGAACTTACCAACGGAACTCCTTGCCGGTATAACAGAGAAAAAACCACCAACTCGTTTCAATCGAGTAATCAAATAGCCCCGATTTTAAACCGCCATCTGCCATCTCTTAACCACCACCAACCGCCTACCACCGTTCGCAAGGAATCCGCTCGCCAAATTATTTTGGGAGCAGCTACCAATGAAACCCAAGGCATCGTCGCCAGGTTGACTGCCGGAGATATCAACGGCGGCGGATTTGCCTTGAAAAGCTATCACCGATATGACAACAAGAAAAAGATTCAAGATGATAAATCTCATCTAACATGTGATGAGTGTGGCATGGAAAGACACATCAAGGAGCAGTGTTTCCGCCTCATCGGTTATCCGGATTGGTGGACCGATGGCACCAAGAAAGGCACCAAATCGGTCAAATCCGAAAACGGGAAATCAAATACTTCGTTCACTGACCAAAATAAAGCAAGTAGCAGTGGTGGCCGGCGATTAGAGGGTTACGGTGGCATGGCGGTGGTTGGTAAAGAGGAGAAGGGGGAAGAGTTGTTTTCGGTGGCAGAAGGAAAAAGGGAGAAAAGGGTTTTCCCTAATAAAAATGGTAGATATATAAATCCTAGTAAGTTCAATCAGGGACTTAGCCCAAAACTGATTGGAACAGCCCACTTGGCCCAAAAGAGGAGTGCAACGGCTCACATAGGCCCAACAGTGAGTAAAGTGACCCAACACCGAAATGGAGCAGCCCTCATGGCCCAGAACAATTATGGCAAGTCTAATGGGGAGTGGATATTTGATTGTGGAGCTACTGACACAATGACATATGATATTTCAGATTTTACCGATATATCAACTCCCAGGAAAGCTTACATCAAAGCAGCAAATAAGGGAAGAATGGATGTAAAATCTGGAGGAACAGTTAAAATTTCACCGGACATTAAATTATCTAATTGTCTTTATGTTCCTTCTTTGTCACACAAACTTTTATCAATAAGTCATGTGACAAAAGAACTTAATTGCTCAGTTCTCATGCATCCAACCTTCTGTTTGTTGCAGGATATCAGGACGGGAAGGATTATTGGGCGTGGCACTGAGAAAGGAGGACTGTATTATGTTGATGAGGTTACTGAAAGTGGGAATGTCATGCTTGCTCATGGAACTAGTGAAAGAGAAGCATGGTTATGGCATAGAAGATTGGGACATCCATCAGTTAGTTATTTGCATCTTTTATTTCCAAAACTTTTTCCGTTGAATAAAAAGATTGATTGTGAAACCTGCATTCTCGCAAAAAGTCATAGGCAATCTTTTAAACCTCGTAATAGTAGAGTTGAATCTTCTTTCTCATTGGTTCATTCAGATGTGTGGGGTCCTGCACCGGTTAGTGGAGGTCATAATTTCAAGTACTTTGTGATCTTTGTTGATGATTGCACCCGAATGACATGGATTTATTTTTTGAAAAATAAAGATGAAGTTTATGATAGATTTACTGTGTTCTATAACATGGTCCAAACTCAATTTCAAAAATCTATCAAAGTCATAAGAACAGATAATGGTGGGGAGTATGTGAATTCACAAATGAACCTGTTTTTTCAATCCAAAGGTATAATCCATCAAACCACTTGTCCTCACACCCCCGAACAAAATGGTGTGGCTGAAAGGAAAAATAGAATTCTTTTAGAGATGACAAGGGCACTTATTATTGAGTCCTTAGTTCCTAAAAGTTTTTGGCCGAAGCTTTAGCTACTGCTACCTACTTGATCAACCGTCTCCCTACAAAGATTCTCGATATGAAAACCCCTTTGAAAGTCCTCTCTGAGTTTCATAAACTCCCATCAATTCTTACTTTGCCCACTAGAGTATTTGGATGTACGGTTTTTGTTCATATTCCAAAATCATATCGTAATAAACTCGAACCGTGTGCTGAAAAATGTGTATTTGTGGGATATGGGGTTAATCAAAAGGGGTATAGATGTTATAATCCTAAAACTCATCGTATGTTTACTACGATGAGTTGTGATTTTTTGGAGACCAAGTACTTTTACTCTCAGGAACTCAGTGGTCAGGGGGAGGAACAAAGTGACACACTGAGTTGGCTTCAATATTCATCAGAAGTTCAGTCCACTACCTCATCCGAAGATCAGACTCCAGATAAAGATTTACAGTCCTCCTCTCAAAGTGACAACCCAAATCCAGACCTGATATCCGAGGTATGTAGTTCTGAGCCAAGCCATACTTTGAATAATATGGGTATTCCAGTTAATGAAGTACAGGAAAATGTTAATGGAGATTCAGAAAATATAGAAGAAGTAACCCCTCCTGAAAATGCTCCAGAAAGTGCTCCAGAAAGATATGTTCTTCCACCAAGGTCTACCAGAGGAATTCCTGCAAAGCGATATTCTCCAGAAAAGAGTTCTCGGTCTACTAAGTATCCGGTAGACAAATTTGCTAATATCGCAGAAGGTTTGTTCTCCAAAGAAGCAAAAGCATTTGCAGCGAAACTATATTCAGAAGAACTCCCGTCAGATGTAGAGCATGCCTTAAAGTTAAAAAATTGGAAGGATGCTATGGATAGTGAAATGGAGGCTCTTATAAAGAATGATACATGGGAGAAGTGTATTCTTCCAAAAGGAAAGGATCCAGTAGGGTGCAGGTGGATATATACCATCAAATATAAACCAAATGGGGATGTAGAAAGATACAAAGCAAGACTTGTTGCCAAAGGGTACACTCAGACTTATGGCATTGACTATTCAGAAACTTTTTCTCCAGTTGCAAAACTAGATACCGTAAGGGTTCTTTTCTCAATAGCAGCAAACCAGGGGTGGTCTCTTCGTCAGTACGATGTGAAGAATGCTTTTTTGCACGGAGAATTAAAAGAAGAAGTGTATATGGATCCTCCTCCAGGTTTTTCCCGTAATTTTAAACATGGGGAAGTTTGTAGGTTGAAGAAGTCCCTGTATGGGCTTAAACAGTCACCTAGAGCTTGGTTTGGAAGATTTACTCTTGCGATGAAGAAATATGGATATCAACAAAGCAATTCTGATCATACATTGTTCCTTCGTCATAGAGGGAATCTAGTAACATGTCTAATAATTTATGTTGATGACATGATTATCACAGGAAATGATGAAAAGGAAATGGATCAACTAAAAACAGCTTTGTTTGCAGAATTTGAAATGAAAGATTTGGGAGATCTAAAGTATTTTCTTGGAATAGAAGTTTCAAGATCTGAACGTGGAATTTTTATTTGTCAGAAGAAGTATATATTGGATCTTTTAGCTGAAACAGGAATGATTGATTGCAAGCCTGCAGACACACCTATGGTCATCAATCAGAAGTTGTTTATAAAGACAGATGCTAGAGCCACTGATAAAAATAAATATCAAAGGTTGGTAGGGAAACTTATTTATTTGGCTCATACTCGTCCAGACATAGCATATGCTGTTGGAGTAGTTAGTCAGTTCATGCACCAACCTCAGGAAGATCATATGGATGCGGCTCTTCGAATTATCAGGTATCTTAAAGGGACTTCAGGTCATGGGGTGTTGTTTAAAGCTAATGGTCACCTTAAGATTCAGATATATACAGATGCAGATTGGGCAGGAGATAAAGGTAATCGAAGGTCCACTTCAGGGTATTTCTCATTGATAGGTGGTAATTTGGTTACATGGAAAAGTAAAAAACAGAAAGTTGTCTCCTTGTCTAGTGCTGAAGCCGAGTTTAGGGGTATAGCTAGAGGACTAGCAGAAGCCTTGTGGTTGAAGAAGCTGGTGTCTGAAATAGGTTTTACTCCTAAAGAAAGCATTCGAATCATGAGTGATAATGAAGCTGCTATCCAGATATCAGAGAATCCAGTTCAACATGATAGAACCAAACATGTGGAAGTGGATCGTCATTTTATAAAAGAAAAATTGGAAAGTGGGATCATCAAGTTACCTTTTGTTAAGTCTGAAGAACAGCTTGCTGATATTCTAACCAAGGCCGTGGGAACATCTATGTTTCATAAGTGTCTAAGCAAGTTGAATTTCGGGAATCCCGATATTCAACTTGAGGGGGAGTGTTAGAAATATGCGGGATCAGAATTATTTTCATCATCTCCCAAGTGTACGAGCCCTTAGAAGCATACGGGTCCAAGGTGGGTCCAAGATGGGCCCAAGCCCAGTAATTTAGTGTCGGTCGTTGTTTACCCTAATTAGGGTAATTCTTCTATAAATATAGGCCGAATGTATTGTTCTAAATATCAATCAATAAAACAGATTTTATTTTCATCAATTATAATACACTAACAATCAATGAAAATTTATGTTTTGCTTATTGGTTCTTTTAGTTCCCTAGTATTTAAACACATTCAAAGATTAACTTCTTCATTATTTGAAGTATTTCAGTTTCACATAAAAAACTTTTTGAATGCACATTGGATCAAGTAGTTAACATACTTGCCTTTAGAAATATTAATCAATAGTTCAATCCTTACTTCTTGCAAGACCGGAGGTCCGTAGAAAAGGATGCGGTCTCTCTGGGACCCATAGCCCGTGAAAAACGATACTGGGAGCTACTTTACTTTTGACACGGGTCAAATTTCACCATTGCAAAGAAAATAGTACATTATAACATCATTATGAACAAATTCAACTTGGTTTATTCAAAAAAAACAAAAAGACTTATTCATACAATCATCAAATCTCATAAAACCACAAAACTAGCAACATAAACTTCCACATTCCTTAACTTCTTAGGACTGTTTTTTAATAGGAAAATGTTTGTGCACACCCACATATTAAGCAGTTATTGGCTTGACGGCAAACTGGGAAATCAAGAAGCACGATCTTCTCGATCGCAGCTGAGAACGTTGCCGAGAACTCGACATGGTTGGGATGAGCTTGGAAAGCAGTGAAATCATCTTTGGAGCCAAATGTCATCATGAGAGCATGAGTGAACCCTTGCCTTAGCATTTCCATGCTTTCAATATCTTTTCCCCTGTATATATGTAGTAATAATATAACAAAGGTATGGTTAATTGCATTACCAAGTTATTTATTACACATTGCATTCAAATTATAAACTATTTGTATATCCTAATGCAATAAAAATCGTCTAATGCTAGAGGTGGTCATTTCAAGTTTTCAACTTACATATCGATATATATAACTAAATAGATTTCAGTTATGAAAGATATTTAACGTGGAATTATTTAGTCTTTTTTTTATACGGTGTAAATCATTGTTATTGTACCGGCATCATATGGCTCATACGGGGTGAGTCGATGGGTATCCAATTGTAGTACCGAGGCTAGGTCCCTCCATTACTTCTTTTTTTTTTAGGTAGCGTAAAGTTTCGAAAAAAGAGTTAGCATTTTATAAAGGCGTCAAGTTCAAGTACTTGATGACATTTACACTAACACAACCAAGTACATCAGGTATGTCGAAGTTAAAAAAACAAACAAAAAAGTTCATTATCCTTCTTTACACTTCACGCATTAATACCGAAACCTCAATGGCTCACTGTCAAATTTATATATAGCATGCAATAAGAGTTGTAACTTTTATTGGAGTTGTTCACCATATATTAAGCTTCAATAATATGGTTTCAAGAAAATGTGACCAAATGTAAGGCACAATAATATTGTATCTCGTATAAAGACGAGACCATTACTAATAACTTTTATATAATGCAACAAAAAAGTGTACTTAGTCACAAGAAGTAATGTATCCCATATAAAGACTTAATGAGCAATGACATATACTATTATGATAATTAAGCTTACACTCTACTTATTTTAATGATATATACTATAACAATATTACTATATTATTGTATACTATATGCATTATCAATTAGAAGTGAAAAATGGACTTACCAAACGAATGACTTGACACTATCGATTTCGGTGGCAAGTTTTTCCAACCCTTTCATGATATCATCAACAACCACCTCTTCTTTGAACTTGACCACCACCAAATGTGTGAACTCAGCCATTAATTTGTGATCACTTCAATCCACCACTCGATCGATCTCCAAACAAACACACTATATATATATATATATATAGCCTTACAAAAAACTACTCGTATATATGTGTGTACATACACACACAATCACAATATAATCTCAACCTCCTACTTATAACATATGACAATTGACAAACACACACAAACTCAACCTTCTACTTACAACATGTGACACACACTGACACACTTTAACATAAACGCACACATACGCATTTGTAGGCTGAATTATTCTCATTTGTGTATGTACAACTTCCAATGCACAAAAAGTAAATGTACAAGTGCGTCAAAGACCCACAAGTCAGCACTTCCGTCGCTGTGTCCCCACAGTCAAACCCACCGACACCATTGTCTGAATTATATGACAAAGATTTCCTTGTACATTCTGCAATACTACTTGTACTGTCTTGACTTGGTCAATATTTATTTTTACCTACTCAAAATTTATTACGATATATGTGTACTACTTTTTAACAAAAAGAAATGATCCTATTGCAAAATTCTTTTATGTAATGTAATAGATAAACAATTCTTTTAGTCACATTAGTGATATACGAGTATATGTATTTTGTAATAGGCAATTTAATGAATAGTAAACTCTAAGAAAATGTTAGAAATTAGATGGCTGATGATCGGTATATATTTTTTCTAGTCATATACTATGGATGTGCTTTATAATTACTAATAATAATGACTAATGATAATCCCTGAAATTTACGACGATGCTAAATAAAACAAGCGCATGAAAAAATAATAATAATCCAATATACTAAGTCGAACAAATTAAATGTCGTTACTTGTACTACAATGTAATGTAGTACCAATAAAGAATATACGAGTCTCATATGAGGGGATTATTGGAGATGAGACATATATATTTTATAGAAATTGCATTCTAACACGAATTTTCTTTCAAAAAAAAGTTGAATCTTCTTTTAAAAGAAGTTGTAGCCTCTAAAAGTAAATGGAGTTCATTTGTTTTTTTTATTTGCATCTTGTGTTTCATGGTTCCAACTTTTAGCTAAAAAACGGACGAGGTCTAGTCTATTCAATTATCCGAAAAAGTAAGTTTCGTGGCTAACTCCTAACCTTATTTCTTTTGCTCTAAATCTCGAACAACTTTTTTCTTTAGCATTGTTTTGAGGATTAATTTTTAAAAAATGAAGAATTTTTTCCATCTATAAAAACAAATGAAAATTTTAGTTTATTTATTTAATAATTTCAATATAAAACTTATACAACTGAAACTTAAAAAGTACCATCAAAATCTGAAATTGATAAATACAAAACAAACGGTATAATTTGATTGAAGCCCACATTAGTAAAGCTAAAAAAACATAGGGTAAAAGGTTATACATCTTTTCACCAACTTTGTTGTGTCCATTTTCAACACTGACAACCAGTTTACTTTGTTGGAGACTTCAGACTTGGAGTGCTATCGTGAACGCAACCATTTCTGAATAGTGTTGATGTCACAGTTTACGTAACATACAACTTGATGTCGTCAACCGAAAATATTATAACAATATAAAATCTCGGCAAATACAGGATATAAGAAAAATAAATTATAAACAGTCATAATTTTACCAGATAATAAAAAAACTGTTATAGAATTTGAAAATAATATAACATTGTCTATTTTCAATCATTTTTGTTTAGATACAACCATTAGAAATGGTATGACCATTATTGGAATATATGATGCATACAATGATAAACAATATTGCTTAAAACTAACGAAAGTTAAAGCATGTAGCTATAGTTGATAAAAAAAATGTATAGCCTGAAATCAAAAATTGACCTTAAATACATAGTTGTGATTCTATTTTTTTTAACAGCTATAAATTTTTAATTTTTATTTTTTAGAACGACGTGTTAATTGGTTAGTGGTTCGAACCTAGCAGTGACATCCAAACGGACAGTAAAATTATAGCAGTGAACAACTATAATTTTATTAAAATGCTCGCCTAGGTAATAAAAAGAATAGTACAATTACAAAATGGAAGAAGGACTCATCACCCATAACGGCCATGAGAGACTAAACTTCCTATCACGATTAGAAATCCAACAATAAGATGTAGAAACAATAGACTGGAACACTTCGAAGCATGTATCATCGTTAGCCTTATGAACAACTTGATTTATGTGTTTCCAAATCGACCACCACCATACAAAACAACTTTGAAGTTGTGATTCTATTTAGTATATATCTGTAAAAGATTGATCCAAGAGATAATCCTAGCTGGTATACTTTTAAGCCTTAAAAAAGATCGATTCATGACATAATATGCAGCTTACCAACCAGTTTTTACGACCAATATGGGAAAGTAATTGCATAATACTAAGATTAGAAGGATATATGAACGAACTTGAATATGTTACATTCATATATTCTTATGTTGTATATACTACAATACTAAGCTAGCTACCATAACTGAAAACGCAAATTTCACAAAAAGCATACAACCTTTAAGTTTTAAACGTTGTCACAAAAAGCATACAACTTGGGATGAATAGAGAGTAATTTTTAGAGAAAGGTCATATTTTTTTAAAATGATTTCATACAACACAATTTATGATTGCCCATTAGTTAATGTGTTTGCAAAAATTATTACAAAATTGTGAGTTGTAAAATGCACATCCTAAAACCTATCTTCTTCTCTTTTTTTAACAACAAAAACTAAAATTTAAATAAAAATGATGAGGCAGCTAACATGGGAGGGTGGATGTCAATCATTTCCTCCTTTTCGTTTCCGTATCGCAGGTCCCAAAGTGTAACATTATTGCAACTTTACATGAAAAAGTAAATACCCGTATGATTTGTTTTAGAACGGAGTGATATCTTTTATCTTTCAAATGCAATGTATCTTATCTGAAAGAATCAAGTGACAACCAACATATATGGTGAGAACCATGAGAACCACTAAAAAACCATCTCTAAGGGTTTTGCCCTTAGAGTTAAGAGTTACGCCCGTACCGTATCAAACCGCCACCATCTTTTGGATCGCCGCCCATCAAATCCATACCATTCTCATATGCGTCCAGTGACAACCCCTTTAGAACGGATGAGGGCAACGCCCGTACCGTATCCATACGTTTTCAACACGTAACCCATATGATTTTTAAAAAAAAAAAATTATTTTTTTTGGAATGGGTTTTTGTTAAAAGAAAATAAAAAACAAAAAAAAAATCAAAAAATTAAAAATTAAAAATTAAAAAACCACACCAAAAAGGAGAAAGAGGGAGAGAAACTAGTGGTTCTCACGGTTCTCTCCATATTTGTTGTTCTCACATTAACTCTACCCCACATATTATATAATAAGTATATATCTTATTTATATATACAATGAGAGGTTATACACTAGTATATACATAATAATGTTTGTCAATAGATAACAAGTATACTAAAATTTGTTACACATGCAATATACAACTATATATGTCATGCATATCATTGCTATGTATCGAATAAATTCAAATGTAAGTATTTGTCTTTTACATATATTATTATATCAACATAATAATTGAAATTGAATTATTGCTTGCATTTTGATAAAAGTATATATATACTATTGGTTGCACGTGTGGAGCGTATTCGTGCAACAATCTAATGGGGTCAGATCGGATTCTAAGTTATCTTATGCTTCCCATCAGCAAAAGTGATAGATCTTTGGACTGGTTAAAAGACTATTATACCATTTGTATGTTTGGCTAAATTATGTACGACGTACTCTTCTACAAGTCTACGACTATCAGATTATATATAAAGAATGACTTCTTTTTTTTTAGCGGCAAAAAATATCAATATATAAATAAAGGGGTCTTTAGCAAAATGCTAAAAGCCCACACGAGATTGTACAAAAATACAATTACAACCGACTAAAAGGAAAGAAGAGGATTAACAAGCCAATCCACCCACGATAAACGTCTCTTTTTATACCTGTTTGAAACCCACGAGTAAGAATGAGAAATAATGAGATCAACCAAATACTCGTTCCTCTGAGTTCGCGGACTAAAAACCTTTTCATTCCGATAAATCCAAATGCACCACCAACTACAAAAAATTATAGTTTCAATAATTTTCTTTTTTCCCAAGGAAATATGCATGTTATCCATCGCATTTAACATATCAGAAGGCCCATGTGCAGGCAGCAAAGCAACTTGAAGCCAATTAGATAAGGAATTCCAAACACAAGTAGCAACAGAGCACGAGCCAAAAATATGGTCGCAACTCTCAACCGCAATATTACATAACAGGCACAAAGACGAAGGGATGTCCACACCTCTATTAACCAAATTAATTCGAGTTGGAATCCTATCCAACAAGACCCGCCATGCAGGAATATTAACCTTACGAGGAATCAACTTATTCCATCTCGTAACAGCAAGACTAATAGGCAAGGTCTTATCATCAATCAAGCTTCGAACCCCTTTTACCGAAAAATCTTTCAAACAAGACGTAGAGAAAACCAACCTCTCCGGAACTTCACTAAGACCAATCGAGCTCATTAAAGACATCAGGTTATTGTACTCACATTGCTCCACCCCACCCCTGATATGGCGCCTCCATTCAAACAGAAAACAATTATCTTTCCATCTGTCACGAAGCGAAGCAGCCTTATTTTGCTCCAGTTTAAACAAACGAGGAAATCTTGACGACATGATGTTGCTACCATTCCACATGTCATGCCAAAACAGTGTATTTGCACCATTCCCAGTATGTATCGATAACGAATGCAATGGAATAATACCAGAAGAGTCGAGATGAGAAGCTACCTTGTTAATAGCATGCCATAAACCAGACTTAGTTATGCCCGGCCTCGTCCAGTCATTAAAGGAGGTGGGAGTATGAATGTTATTAATAACCGAGACCCACAGAGCATTGGGATTATTTACGTAACGCCATCTCCATTTAATAAGCAATGCACAATTAAGAGCATCCAACGAACCCATACCCAAACCTCCATGCATTTTACTAGCCAAGACAGCTTCCCATTTAATCCAATGTAATTTATTATGATTATCACTCCCGCCCCAGAAAAACTTAGCACGCAAAGCTTCAAGCTTCTTCCTAACATTAACTGGCATTCTGAAAAGAGACATAAAGTAAGTACCCACCGCCCCTAAGACAGAGGATATAAGAACTGAACGACCTCCAATCGAGAGCAAATTAGCCTTCCATTTCGATAACTTCTTGTTGAAATTATCAACAACCGGCTGCCACACTTTTGATCTTTTCATATTAGCGCCAATTGGGACCCCCAAATAAGTAAATGGAAATGAGCCACGACCACACCCCATGATTCTAGCATAATTGTCAATATCCAGCCCATTGGTGCCAATCCCATACAACCTCGACTTATGCAAATTAATGCGAAGGCCAGAAGCAAGGTAAAAACATTTAAAGATTGTTTTGATATTAAGAAGGTTTTCTTCAGACCAATCTGCCAAAAACAACACATCGTCTGCATAAATAAAGTGAGACAGAGAGAGGTTCCCAACGTTAAGACCACGAATATCTCCCGAAGCTTTTGAGTCTTCCACCGCAACATGTAATCCTTCCATAGCAAGTATAAACAGAAAGGGCGCCATTGGATCACCTTGTCTAAGACCTTTTTCAAGGGCAAACTCTTTAGTAGGGCTCCCATTAACTAAAATAGATGACCGAGCAGAGAAAAGGCAACCAGAGATCCAACTAAAAGGCAACATGTAATCCTTCCATAGCAAGTATAAAGAATGACTTACAACATGTTGTTGTTTTTTTTTTGAAGACAGAAAGATCTATTTGATAAAGACTACTAACAAGTCGCTAGCCAGTCACCAAAGTACATATCCATATACATTTACAAGATGAACTTTAAAACGCCAAAACAACATGAAAACTACAACATTCTAACAACCCAGAATAATAAAACACCATCCAAAGTGAAGACGTCTATGTTCAGATTCTTCTTATTTGAATTCTTCATGGATCTTAGACTCGCATCACTTTTCCCAAGTTAAACTGTGATATTTTGCACGATTCTTGATACAACATGTTGTTGTTAGCTTCTTTTCTTGGAATTTTTTTTCTTCCATTTAATCACATGTTGAAAAGTTTGTGAGGATATATAGTATGCAGCTAGCAGCATACATGTTTTTCCAAAGCAAATTTGAGGTTTATTAAATGTTTGTAAAAACAGCTTTCAAAACTTTAACATAAATTTTTTTTGAAAAACTTGTAAGTATGCTAAATTAAAGACAAATTATGTTTATTATAGTATATTAAAAAGTTTCAACTCTGTTGTTCCTTACTTTTTAAAAAAATAATATTAGAAATGAACCATAAATGAATATCTGTTATAGTTCCTACATGTAATGAATGTGGAATGTGTGTTATAGTTGTACTCATCGACATATCATAATACGTGTAATTTATGTGTAATGTGTTATAGTTTAGCTGATGGACATACTATGATACGCGTAATTTATAATTTTATATGTAGATGTTTGTTTTAGAAATTATAAGGGGCATTTGGTTTAAGTTAAGAAATGAGAAAGGTAAAGAGAAAAAGGAAAATGAATGTAAATGAAAACTAAAGTCGCTTTTGGTTCATAGATTCTGATAGAATCTGATGGAATTGGAATTGGAATTGAATTACATAGCTTAGTGCGTTTGGTTGTTCAAAGATGAAGGAATCTCATTCCGTTGGAATGTAAACATTCTCTCATTTGATGGAATCTCCATTTCCTCCTCCTCTCTGGTTACTAGCTCTAGTGTTTGCCATTATCTCTACAAGGCAACGACGACGATTAGCAAGAGTTAAAGAGTAACTACATATGTTAAGGCCATGCTACATATAACTACATTATCACACACAATAAACAAGCCTTAAATCACACTCTCACTCACTCCCCAACCCGTCTTAAAGCATTTCACTTCGTTGGCTAGGCATCCTACTTAAGCCTAACCTACTTCTCATCGGTCTAAGTCCAAAATCCTACGGCAT
>CM067171.1:99293672-99316172 GCA_034093135.1 Erigeron breviscapus
ATTCTCTTCATTGGGTCAATACTCACATCTTTAATAGGAATCACACTTGACTCCTCCGCTAAGCATTTCCTCAAGTAGAATACATGGAAGGTGTTGTGAATTCCATCCAATTCTGGAGGTAATTCCAACTGATATGCTACATCTTTTATGCGCTTCAGAACTTTAAAAGGTCCAATAAAACGTGGACTCAACTTTCCCTTCTTTCCAAATCGAATGACTCATTTCCATGGTGATACTTTCAGCATCACTAAATCACCAACATTGAACTCAATAGGTCTCCTTTTCTTATCTGCATATGATTTATGTCTTTCTCTAGCCACACGTAAAGCTTCTTTAGATACATTAACTTTTTCAGAGGTGATTTCAATAATTTCGGGACCGGTCAACTGCTTTTCACCGGGCTCCATCCAACAACTTGGAGTCCTACATCTTCTTCCATATAGCATCTCAAATGGTGGCATCCCAATACTTGCATGGTGACTATTGTTGTAAGCAAACTCAATCATTCTCAAATGATCATCCCATGCTCCACCATACTCTAAAACACACGTTCTCAACATATCCTCTAAAGTTTGAATAGTTCTCTCACTTTGCCCATCAGTTTGAGGATGATAGGCGGTACTCAAATTTATTCTACTACCCAATTCCCGTTGAAGACCCTTCCAAAAGTTGGACACAAATCTAGAGTCTCGATCCGAAACAATAGACAAAGGAACTCCATGCTTCGACATTACTTCATCAATGTAAATCTTTGCCATCTTCGTTAAAGGCACATCTTGTCGGGTAGCTAGAAAATGAGTACTCTTCGTCAATCTATCTACAATCACCCATATCATATCATTCCTTTCGGCGTTTTAGGTAGCTTCGTTACAAAGTCCATGGTAATATGATCCCATTTCCACTCGGGAATGTCTAATTGATGCAACAAACCATACGGCTTTTGATGGTCCGTTTTCACACGTGCACACGTCAAACACTTTGCTACAAAATGAGCTACTTCTCCTTTAATATCCGGCCACCAATAAATCGGCTTCAAATCTGCATACATTTTGGTGACACCGGGGTGAACCGAATATCTACTTCTATGGGCTTCCTCAAGGATCAATTCTCGGTTACCACCAAGCAATGGCACCCAAATTCGACCCTTGTACGTTTTGAACCCACGGCTATTAGTCTCCATCACAAGACGTTTCTTCTTTCCAATGCTTTCTTTGTCAATGTTATCCTTCATTAATGCCCTCGCTTGTGCTTCTTTAATTCGATCAAGTAGCCCCGACTTGGCTTGAACTTGCATGCTCATCAACTTACAAGAAGAACTTTGCACCTTCCTACTTAGTGCATCCGCCACTACATTGGCTTTACCCGGATGGTATTTGATTTCACAATCGTAATCCTTTAGTAATTCCATCCACCTCCTTTGTCTCACGTTCATCTCCTTTTGATTAAAGACATACTGCAAACTTTTATGATCGGTAAACAAGGTGCATTTTGTACCATAAAGGTAATGTCTCCACAATTTCAATGCAAATACAACTGCTGCCAATTCAAGATCATGGGTAGGGTAATTCTTCTCATGTGGCTTCAACTGGCGTGAAGCATAGGCGATCACCTTGTCCCTCTGCATCAGGACACAACCCAAACCCGTAATAGATGCATCACTATACACCACCAAATCATCGGTACCTTCAGGCAAGGCAAGTATAGGAGCTTCACACAACTTCTTTTTCAATGTTTGAAAGGCATTCTCCTGCTTATCGGTCCACTCAAACTTTACTCCTTTCTTCGTTAGTTCAGTCATAGGCTTGGCTATTCGGGAGAAATCCTGAATGAATCTTCTATAATATCCAGCCAATCCAAGAAAACTTTTAATCTCAGTAGGAGTCTTTGGCTACTCCCACTTTGAAACAGCTTCAATCTTTGAAGGATCTACTTTAATACCTTCTGATGAAATAACATGACCAAGAAACTGCATTTCTCGAAGCCAAAACTCGCATTTAGAAAACTTGGCATACAACTTCTTCTCCCTCAACACCTCCAAAACTGCTTTCAAGTGCTCACGGTGCTCATCTTCTGACTTAGAATAGATCAAAATATCGTCAATAAACACAATAACAAAATGATCTAGAAAGGGACGGCATACCCGATTCATTAAATCCATAAACGCGGCTGGAGCATTAGTCAACCCAAATGGCATGACCAAAAACTCATAATGCCCATATCTAGTCCGGAAGCTGTCTTTGCTACATCCTCCTTCTTAACCTTCAATTGATGATAACCGGACCGCAAATCTATCTTTGAAAAATATGAAGCACCATGTAGTTGATCAAAGAGATCATCAATTCGTGGGAGGGGATATTTATTCTTAACCGTTCGCTTATTCAACTCACGGTAGTCTATGCACATGCGCATAGATCCATCCTTCTTTTTAACAAAGAGAACCGGAGCTCCCCAAGGCGAGGAACTAGGTTGTATGAACCCTTTGTCAAGTAATTCCTGAAGTTGGGACATTAACTCTTTCATTTCTGTAGGAGCTAATCGGTAAGGTGCTTTAGCAACAGGTGTAGCACCGGGAATAAGATCTATCTGAAAAGTAACTTCACGATCGGGAGGAATACCGGGAAGATCTTCGGGAAACACATCGGGAAAATCAGATACTACATCAACACTAGCAATAGAAGGCTTCTCCTTTCTCACATCAATAACATAGGCCAAGAAATGACTCTTATTCTTCCTTATACATTTAATAGCCTTCATCATACTAATGATTTTCATCCCCCCTCTCTTCTTATCTCCATAAACCGTTACCACATTACCATCGGGTGAAGAAAACCGAATAATCTTTTGTGAACACAAAATACTAGCTTCATTTCTAGACAACCAATCCATACCAATCACTACATCAAAACCGGCTAAGGTAGTAGGCAATAAATGGACCGGAAACAAACGACCTTCAATCTCAATGTCACAATCATCATATCCCACACGTATATCACTAACCGTACCATTAGCAATCTCTACCTCTATCGAACAATCTAAAGGGATAGTGACTCTTTCTAGCTTAGGAGCAAATAAAGTAGACACAAACGACCTATTTGCACCCGAATCAAATAAAACAGAGGCAGGTTTTTAATTAACAAGGAAAGTACCACTTATCACCTCGTCGTTGTTCTTAGCATCATCAACGGTCATCTGCAAGGCTCTCACTTTTGTTGCTGAAGTGGCTGCTTTCTTCCCGTCATTCTTCATTTGTGGACAATCGGCAATGAGGTGACCCGTTTCTTGACACTTGTAGCAACGAGTCTTGTCCCTACATTCTGTTGCAAGATGTCCCGACTTCCCACACTTGTGACACCTTCTTGTCTTGTCGGAACATTGACCTTCATGAACATTCTTGCAAAAAGCACACCAAGAACCATTCTTCTTTTTATCTTTGTCACCACTTGAGCTAGAATTCCCACGGAACTTCTTATTATTATTGTTGTTGTTAGATGACCAATTAGACCTTCTTTTGAACCCTGCTTTCTTGTCATCAACCTTCTCCACAACTTTCTCGCTTTTGAAGTCATCATCCAACCTCTTTGACTCCTTAATAGCCGCCGACAAAGTCACATGTTGTCTACATAATCCACGATAACTAGCGGGGAGACCATCACAATAAGCCTCAATTTGGTCCTCCTGCCTTCGAACCAAGTGTCCGACAAACTTCAACTTCTCCATAAATGAATGTGCATATTCAGAAATTGCACCGGGTTTCGCAACCAATGATCTAAACTCCTTTTCAATCAATCTTAACTCACGAGTTCCCACATACTCCTCTAGAAATTTCTCCTTAAATGTACCCCAAGGCATAACTGCAAGTACCTCAGGAGCCATAGAAACTGTAGTAGCCCTCCACCAATTACGAGCATTCTTCTTCAACATCCTACTTGCACACAAAACCTTCATATCATCGGGACAATAGCATGAAGCAAACACTACCTCAATGTCCTCAATCCACTCCATAGCACTAACTGCATTTTGGGTACCATCAAACTCTTTGCCACCACACATTTGAAAGCTTTCATATTTGAAGTTATTAACACGAGGTGCATTAATAACTCCAAGTCCTCCACCATTAACTCCATTAACACCCACGGCTGCTATGGATGGTGCACCACTTTGGGAGGGATTAGAGTAATTCCCTTCCGAACGTTCCCCCCTACTTCTCTCTGCATCTCTTTCGGCTCTCATTTGAGCCAACTCTTCTTCGTTCCTCATCAAAAGAGCTCGAATAGCCCTCAATTCCTCATGTAGTTCTGCTTGGTTGGGAACCTGTTCAATTACCGGGTTTGCCCTATCTACTTCAGAGGCGGTTGGTGGATCACCAAGACGGCGATTTTGTGCACGGGGTGGCCTTTGCTCCACTTCATTTCCAGCCCCGTTCCCATTAGGAGGAACACCACCACCATTTCCTCCTCCTCTCTGGTTACTAGCTCTAGTGTTTGCCATTATCTCTACAAGGCAACGACGACGGTTAGCAAGAGTTAAAGAGTGACTACATATGTTAAGGCCATGCTACATATAACTACATTATCACACACAATAAACAAGCCTTAAATCACACTCTCACTCACTCCCCAACCCGTCTTAAAGCATTTCACTTCGTTGGCTAGGCATCCTACTTAAGCCTAACCTACTTCTCATCGGTCTAAGTCCAAAATCCTACGGCATAAGTCGAATTTTGGTTCACTTAAACCATTTCTCTGATACCAACTTGTAACACCCGACGTTTAAAAATATGGGTTTTCAAAAACTTTCACCTAACGGTGTCAAATTGCGGAAGAAAAGACTTTAAAAGTCAAAACCGATAAAAACTGTTCGGTTTCTACGTTTAGTTGGTGTTATATGCAATACCATCAAATAGTTTAAAATGAAAACCCAACGGTTGCCCAACACAAAACAACCGTTCAACAATACTACATAAATTCGACATCAAGTACGAAATGTAAATAAATGTCTAAAGAGACAATCGTCTATGGGTAGCTAAGTCCTTCTGCATGCATCTACCCAACTCTCACTCTTATTCCTGCATCAACTAGTCCTTCAAGCTAAACCTGAGGGAACAACCACATTTAAGAAACAAGTGTTAGCTAACGAATTAGCTAAGTAAGATAACACTATGTATTTAAAGCATTTGCCCAAACATCCCATCATTATTAGACAATTTTATTTAGGCACAACACACATCACACGTTCACACATAACTGCATATCAACTTCATATCAATTAGGGTGAATCCCCTAAATGTGCCTATCCTTCATTTTATTCACACATTATCACACATATCTTCGTTAACTGCATATAAGTGTAACATAAGTCACACCCGACTAGATGCTTCACCAAAAGGCTAGTCATACTTCGTCGTTAAGGAATGGCAAGCTAATCCAAGAGTAATCCGTATGTGAAGGTTGGTCAAACCCCTCGTATTACTCGCCCTGCATTATAAAGACCATGTTGCAAGGAGCCACCCAAGCAACAACTACGTCAACGCACTCGTCCGGCTAAGACTGGTACGGGTTAAGCTTAACACTTTCCCTGCATTATATTTACGAGCTCGGTTTCACACATATGGTTTAGGTAACACACATTCCTAAACCGTCACACACATATAGTCTAGGTAACACACATTCCTAGACATTCACACACTTTATCTTCATTACGTTTGGATCCTTAAACGTGCAAGTGACATGGCAACCTACTAAGTCTAGTGAGCTAGGTGTACAAGCCATGTAAGCATGCATATATCACACATCAACTTCATTTCTACATTTCATGCATAAAGAGATACTTCGTAATACTACATAAATTGCATAACAATACACTACATTAAGCAATACTTCATTTCACTACATTAGGGATTGCATTTCAGGTCTCATGGTCAACTACATAACCCATAATACCTCCCATGTAACCCCATATGCCCACATGCAATATAAAGATACCAAATGGAAGTATTTATGATTTGAAACCAGCTTTTCGTTGAATCCCCCAGCGTGTCAAAGTAGTGTATCTTACCTCGGCGTAGTCCACAACAATCAACAACTAGTTACAATGCAAGTAACTATGCTCGTCTACCTATAATTAATGAACAAGCATTAGACAACTACATTCTCACGTTACTAAGGTCATAAACTAGACCCCACACACTTTAAAGACTCACTTTAGTTTCAGGTCTAATCTACGTGTCAAACGACGTTACGGTTCAAAATATAACATTTTCTAAAAACTGAGGAGTTGCGCCGCAACATAGAGTTGCGCCGCAGCCTCCAGTTGCGCCGCAACGGAATTGCGCCGCAACACTTTATGTTGCGCCGCAACCTATCTTTCTGGAATTGAGTTGCGCCGCAACCAGGAGTTGCGCCGCAACCTTAGTTGCGCCGCAACACTTTATGTTGCGCCGCAACACTTTATGTTGCGCCGCAACACTTTATGTTGCGCCGCAACACTTTATGTTGCGCCGCAACACTTTATGTTGCGCCGCAACACTTTATGTTGCGCCGCAACACCTTATGTTGCGCCGCAACACTTTATGTTGCGCCGCAACCTATCTTTCTGGAATTGAGTTGCGCCGCAACTATAGAGTTGCACCGCAACCTCCAGTTGCGCCGCAACACTTTATGTTGCGCCGCAACCTATCTTTCTGGAATTGAGTTGCGCCGCAACTCGTTGCGATTCTGCACAACATCAAACGATTTTACCCCAAACCAGATCCAAACCATTCCAAATCAATTCTCAGACCTTTGTACATCAAAATCCTTCATATTCAAATCATTACAAAGCATTACAACCATCAATTACATCCTACATAACTTAAATCCATCAAAACCACCATTAATCTTCATTAAACGATCTCACCACAACCCTATAATTAATCCTAATGACTCATATAATCAAAAGGACCAAAAATCAATGATTTAATACCTGCTATACCTGTAGATAACAAATAGGATGCAAAACCCTTGACAATACACACTCGAATCACACGTAGGGAAGCTTTTCGGCTTGCAATTTGGTAGAAGAACTCGGTGGGGTGATTAGGGCTTGCTTAAAGAATGTGTTGGCTGCAAATAATGATCTAATGACACACTCAAAGACCCTAATCCCGTTTTTGACTTTCCTCCTATGTCAAAACTAGTCCCTAAGCTTCCTAATGCTTCATTATTGGTCACAAACTACTCTATGGACCATATATAACATTAATACTTCTTTAGATGCCACTACATAGGCGTTTAACTACATTATATCCACACAAATCCTGCATTAAACATTTTAGGTTTTCAAACCTCACACACAATCACACTTTAACTACATATAAACATTAAATCTAAAATAGACTTAACGACACACATAACGTTGACTTAACGGCATTAGTCAACTGTTAAATAAAAAGTTGAGGATGTTACATGTAGTTGGGAGAGTTTCAGAGGTGGTGGTAGTGGTGGTGGTGGTGATTGTCGCGGTAGGTAGTGGAGATGGTGGTGACAAGTGGTGACAAGGTGGTGGTGGTGGTGGTGGTAGTGGTGGTGGTGGTAGTGGTGGTGGTGGTGGTGGTGGTAGTGGTGGTGGTGGTGGTAGTGGTAGTGGTGGTGGAGTGGTGGTGGTGGTAGTGGTGGTGGTGGTGGTAGTGGTGGTGGTGGTGGTGGTGGTGGTGGTAGTGGTGGTGGTGGTAGAGGTGGTGGTGGTGGCAGCAGGTGGTGACATGTGGTGGTGGAAGTGGTGGCGACGGGTGATAGTGGAGGTTTTGGCGGCAAGTTGTGGCGTCAAGTGGTGGTGACAGATGGTTGTGGTTACCAATTGGTGGTAGTGGTGACCAGATGGTGGTGGTAGTGGTGATGGTGGTGGTGGTAGTGGTGACAGATGGTGGTGGAGTGGTGACCAATGTGGTGGTAGTGGTGACCAGATGGTGGTGGTAGTGGTACCAGATGGTGGTGGTAGTGGTGCGGCAGATGGTGGTGGTAGTGGTGGTGGTGGTGGTAGTGGTGACCAGATGGTGGTGGTAGTGGTGACCAGATGGTGGTGAGGAAACAAGCGGGTTATCATTATCATTCCTTCCAATTTACTCACCAAGTAATAATCCATTACCCACTATTGATTAATAATTTGCATTCTCTACCTATAATCAAACATGATTTGTTCTTGTTTTTCTTATTTATTACCCCATAATACCCTCAACCATGCACTCCTAAAAAACATAACGATCGAATAATGTTATTTTATCATTAGAGGGAATTTTCATTGATGCTTGACAGTTGGTAACTGATAACAACTTTGCAAATATAGGTACGTTAGACGTCTATTAAAACATTTGTTAGAAAATTAAAAGAAAATAATACATATAATAAAATGAGAGAGGGTGAATGTGGAACAAGAGGTCAAGAGCATGAATACGATGTCTCTTCAAGAGGCATGTGTATGTGATGGAGATATTCTCGACATTGCATATTGTTTGGTGGGGTTTGTAGAGCATTAACTTTCCAACCTAAGATAAGGGCCTCCAATGCAATCTATTTCATTGTGTGGTTATCGACTTATATATGCTTCTTATATTAACAATTAGATTATTAACCCGTAAAATACGCGGGATAAACATATATTACTAAGACATTTTGATGTTATATAATACTATGCATGCATAATTATAAATAAAGGATAATGATAAATCAACCTAATTTTTTTTAAAAAAAAAATCAACCCACATATAAAAGAGGGATAGAAAATGAGACGATTTTTTTAGATTTGAATATTAATTTGCAAAACACGTGACTTTCATATTTATTTATTTATTTTCCCCTTAAAGTCATTTTATTTCTCAATATATAAACACGGAGAAATTCTTTGGTGAAACTCATTTCTTCCAAAATAGGATGAAAATCAAAACATGAAGTAATCTATTCCTGGAGAAACCTATATATCCCGTCTTCAATGTCTTTTCTCAACCAAACAAAAAATTCATTTCCATTTTTGTCACACCCTTAGGGGGTGTTTGGTAGGAGGAAAACAAAGAGAATGAAAATATAATGGAAAATGAAAATAGTGGGAAAGAGAATGAGTATTTGAAAAGAGAGTAAATTCTGGCGTTTGATACAAGCAGAAATGAGTATATAAAAAACAAAGTTTTAAATAATAATTAAATTTAATACATATAACATCATTAAAAAAAAATCATTCTCATCCATTCTTCTTATTCTTTTTTCTCTTTCATCTCATTGAAAGACATCCCTTAGTGAAATTCACGTGTCAAATTTTTAGGTTTTAGATTAGTTTTAGGTTAATGAGTTAGGTTGATTTATCATTTTTCATAAATAAATGGTAATGATAAATCAACCTAAAAATCAAACTAATCATAAAATAATGACATATGGAATAATTAAAGGATAATTGAGGAAAAAACTTAATGGAATCCACATATCAAGTATGCATATGATTTTTTATAAATTATAACTCTTTACATAAAATACTAAAAGTTTAAGTGTATTAAAATAAAAGAAAAGAATATTGTAAAAAATAGATATGAATCATTACCCATTCCCGTATTGAAAGCGATTGTGGAATATATAAACTAATTGAAATAAAAACCTATATGGCAAATACATCATGTGCAGTATTTATTATTATTTTTTTTAGAACTGCAGAATATTATAAATAGAAGCCATCTAGCAAAGTACTAGATGACAAGAAGAGTTACAAATACAAATTCAATATCTAGGAGTTATACATGAAAAACAACCAAACCTAGACGTCGAGACATGAACTGCAAACACCAGAAGCCAAGCCACCACAAGTAGCCCACTATAAAGTGAGAAGGGGGTTTTTAAACCACTCGTCCCGCGAAACATGTAACTTCTTAGATCTGCTAGTAGCCCACAAATACGATTGGGATACAATGGAGTCGAATAAGAAATCCGAACGATTTTGTCCCGATGAAAACACTTGCTCATTTCGATGCTTCCAAATAACCCATACCATACAGAAAATGACAGCCTCAATACAATTCTTCTTAGAAATTTTAATAGGCATGTTGTCCAGTAGCAAAAAGGCATCTTCCAAATTAGTGGCGTGCAACAACGTAGGAATATCAAGCCATGTTGCAATTAACCTCCACAATTTATTAGCAATCTTACACATCAAGAAAAGATGATTTGTAGTTTCCAGGTCAGTCGAACATAAAGGGCACAGTATAGATGGAATGTCAATACCTTTATTAGAGAGATTGCAGCGCGTTGGAATACGGTCAATTAACGTTCTCCAAGCAAGAATGTTAACCTTTTTAGGCACGAGATTGTTCCACCTAGTCATGGTCGAACACGCCGGGAGCAAATGATCATCAATGCTGATTCTAGTATCTTTTACAGAGAAGCCAATCGTATCAGACAAGGACCAATCCCATTTATCCAAGTTTTCAGTTAGCGCCACGTTTTCAAGAGCCATATGAAGCTCAAGCCACTCGCTTTCCTCTACTCCTCCCCTTAGAGGTCTTCGCCATTGTGAAGAAAACCGTTCACCATTCCATCGATCTGAAAACAAAACATTTTTTTCTTGTTCCAAGTTGTAAAGACGGGGGAACCTATTATGCAGAGGAGCATTACCAAACCAACAATCATACCAGAAAGAGACCGATCTACCATTACCAATCTTTAGAGACAAAGTGTGGAGGGGAATAACGTTTTTCTCGTGCAAATCCACAGCAATTTTTGAGATTTGATTCCACAAAAAAAAGAAAAAAAAAAAAAAAAAAAAAAAAAAAAAAAAAAAAAAAAAAAAAAAAAAAAAAAAAAAAAAAAAAAAAAAAAAAAAAAAAAAAAAAAAAAAAAAAAAAAAAAAAAAAAAAAAAAAAAAAAAAAAAAAAAAAAAAAAAAAAAAAAAAAAAAAAAAAAAAAAAAAAAAAAAAAAAAAAAAAAAAAAAAAAAAAAAAAAAAAAAAAAAAAAAAAAAAAAAAAAAAAAAAAAAAAAAAAAAAAAAAAAAAAAAAAAAAAAAAAAAAAAAAAAAAAAAAAAAAAAAAAAAAAAAAAAAAAAAAAAAAAAAAAAAAAAAAAAAAAAAAAAAAAAAAAAAAAAAAAAAAAAAAAAAAAAAAAAAAAAAAAAAAAAAAAAAAAAAAAAAAAAAAAAAAAAAAAAAAAAAAAAAAAAAAAAAAAAAAAAAAAAAAAAAAAAAAAAAAAAAAAAAAAAAAAAAAAAAAAAAAAAAAAAAAAAAAAAAAAAAAAAAAAAAAAAAAAAAAAAAAAAAAAAAAAAAAAAAAAAAAAAAAAAAAAAAAAAAAAAAAAAAAAAAAAAAAAAAAAAAAAAAAAAAAAAAAAAAAAAAAAAAAAAAAAAAAAAAAAAAAAAAAAAAAAAAAAAAAAAAAAAAAAAAAAAAAAAAAAAAAAAAAAAAAAAAAAAAAAAAAAAAAAAAAAAAAAAAAAAAAAAAAAAAAAAAAAAAAAAAAAAAAAAAAAAAAAAAAAAAAAAAAAAAAAAAAAAAAAAAAAAAAAAAAAAAAAAAAAAAAAAAAAAAAAAAAAAAAAAAAAAAAAAAAAAAAAAAAAAAAAAAAAAAAAAAAAAAAAAAAAAAAAAAAAAAAAAAAAAAAAAAAAAAAAAAAAAAAAAAAAAAAAAAAAAAAAAAAAAAAAAAAAAAAAAAAAAAAAAAAAAAAAAAAAAAAAAAAAAAAAAAAAAAAAAAAAAAAAAAAAAAAAAAAAAAAAACTTATTAACCAAAAAAAACTTAATTCATCTAATCCTAACATTATTTATGTCAATAACAAGTATTTCAAATTTAATTTTAAGAATACATGTGTTCAATATACGTTTTCTTTAATATTACATAAAGGAGCAATCTCCTCCCAATCTATTCAAATTACATGTCTAATATAACTAAAATGTCTCTCATCAATCATCATTCAACACCTACCATTTAATATATATGATCTACTAAAAATATCTTTAATAAAATAATTTATAACATCTATCCAACAATTTCAAAATAACTAAACTGCATCTTTTTTACCTTTACATCAATAACCTACATTACTCACTGCCATCACCAATTGCCATCGTTGTCACCATCATCGCTACACACTGTGTTTTCTTAATTGCTACAACTATGAGCACATTCCGTTCTCGTGAATTGCACAAGCACACTTCTAATAAATTTTTTAAAATTTAATATTGACAATAATCAAAGTAAACATAATGATCTATTTATATGTATATATCAAATTCTATATCTACAATTCCTAAAATTATAAAATATAAAATATAATATTAAAAGTATATCTGGACATAAAACTTTGATATCTTCTAATTCATAATTGTCGAAAGTTCTTAACTTAATACGAGTAATTATTAGTTGTGTTTTTTTTTAACATGAATTACTTAAGTATTAGATATTTAGTAATTAAAGTAGTTAGTAATTTAAGGAATAAATTTAAAAAAGGTAAATGATGCAAGCAAAGTAATCCAAGGGCTAAATTCAACTTTGTTTTTTATCCAAGGGCTATGACTTTTTTTAAGATGATTTTAGAAGGTTGTTTTATTATTATTGGGAGATGGACCTATTGGATAATCCAGTCTAATTTAATTTAATCTAGAATTTACTAAAAGAGAATTAGAGAAATTCTGATACATATTTTTAGCGGCACATGTCAACTTGGGTTTACTAACTTTATTTCTCTCTAGTTTATTTAATTTTGAAATTTGAATGATAAACACTTAAAAAATAGATAAGTACAAGAAATAAGTACCTAATTTAATAATGTCCATAACTAATTTAAATATTTTAAGTAATACTATATTGTCAGTAAATTATAAAATAACTGCAACGATTTAGATACTTAGATAGTACTAGAAGAATAGTACCATTTCTGCTGGTTTATTTGGTTAGTTTATCTTCAAGGTATATTGAAATTTATATTCCATAGATATTCAGAAATCAGAATCCTATGACTTGGAGGTTAACAACCATAATTTCATGCCTTTTTTATATCTCACCATCTCCAATAATACATTTTCATCTCATTTCATATTTTTTTTATGACTTATCATACTTTATTAATGCGACTTCAATTTCACCAAACTTTATTTTTATTTTTTATATTCATAATTATATTAACAATTTGAAAAAAAACACTAGATGTCATTGATAATTATGTTTATAACTATAATAAAAAAATACCTATCTTACATTTGGGTAGAAAATGAAAGTGCAAATATCATTTTTTTTAGAACGACATGTTAGTTGGTTAGTGGTTCGAACCCTAACAGTAACATCCAAGCGGGCAGTTTGCTAGCGGTTGGAACACGAATGCACCCCTGGAGACCAAGGGTGCGATAACACGACCCGCACCCGTCTGAAGAGGTAAATGCCCGAAACTATGGGGAATTGAGATTCGATCCTTGGTCTCCACTCCGTAATTCCGTATTGCATTTTTTAATTTTGGACCCACACAATATAGCTACACCGTTGTTTCTAAAAGCCGTCTCTCTACTTTAAAATATGGATACATGATAATCTCTCTCTCTCAAAAGTCAGAACATTTGTAGAAGGCAAGGCTTCTTGAACATAAGTCAAAACATTGAATATATACGTCCAATCGATATATTAAAAACCGGTGTTTTAGTTAAATCGGTTTAGTTGATAAAAACGGTAAAACCAATTAAACCGAGAACCAGGTTTGACTAGTCAAACACAAATGTATTTTTGCTATAATTTACCAGAGTCTAGTATTACAACACGTACTTTAAAACAAAATCATGACCATACACTTCACTTTATCCATTTAGAAAACAAAACGAAATCTGTAGTCAAACATAAAAGAGGGCTGGTTTTTGTTTTTGTTTTCAACCAGACTTTTGGCTTCCAGATTCTTAGATAGACATACTAAACGTTTCAATATAATAATTATCCGTACAGCATATGTTTAATATAACAAAATCTATTACTCATCCAACCCAGATACTCCAGACTTCCGAAGGCGACAAACTCTTTTGCGATGACTCCTCCCTTGTTTATGTTGTTCCCATTCATATGCCCCTCTAAGCACCTTATTCCCACATGCCTAAAAGTAAAACAAGTCATTTATAGCAGCACATCGGTAATCATCACCAATATAAAGAGATCTTCAAATTTAACATTCAAATCAGATACTTCTGTTAATAGATATATAAGATACTAAAGATGACGCTTTATACCCAATTATCTATTAATGGGACAATTGAGGTTATGCATAATCTGTGACAAGATAAGGGTTAAAAAAATGAAAAAAATTACGTTTTTAAAGGTATGGGTAGAAAGTCGCCCAAAATGTTCTTTTCTAATGCATATTACCTTTTGAATCACATTTCATTCAAAAACATAAAATTATGAGTAAAGGTGACACCAACTATTTGGGGGAAACAACCTATAATTTTGTTTTTAAAAAATGTGTTTCAGATTGTACGCCTAACTGACCAGTACCAGAATTCCTATTTTAACCAGAACGCACTTTCATCCGCTACGCTGTTACCCTCCCACAGTCCCACCGATTTTGCCTACTCTAGTAATATGTAGTTGACAAGTAGCCACTAACATTACTTGACTTTCAAAGTAGAAGAGTGGGGCCTGTGGGGGTATGTAGGTGGAGGGACATTGGGACAATAACCAGCTCACGAAGCATGTTAATATACAATCGTGTAAACTAACCTTGCATATGTGTTGTGTCCATAAATCCCTTTCCATTAGTTTTAATCCTTTGGTACCAGTTGTTGCATTAGCATCAGGTACCGAACATGTATCTTTGTCAAAATAAGATTTGATTATTTGGATTGATGGTTCAACCACATTTGCAGTCCATGACTCCTCAGATAAACCTGAAAAGAAAAACCGAAAATGATGTAGGTGAAGAGATGTTCTTAGCTACCCCTCCTACTACTCATGAAAGCTGGAACACTTAGATATATGTTCATCAATCATTATATAGATTGACGTTGACTCAGGTTCACATTTACTTAATATGCAACCAAAAGGACTCCAACTGCTAAGCTTTAAAATAAAAGATAGGGCCAAAAGACATACACGATAGACATTCGGTTGCATCAACATAATGTATCTTCCACCCGAACAATGTCTGCAGCCGAATCAGCCTTCTTTTCTGCACAAATACCGGATTATAAGTTCTAAATCATCGAAAACTAATACAGAAGAACAAAATATGTAGAAAGAATTAGAAATGTAATACTCATCATTAACAACGGTGTCAATGTCGACCCTATGTTAGTAATCGTAGAGTCAAATGAAAAGAATAGTCTGAAACGAAAGAGGGTGAAATGGGTTGAAAGTTGTCCAAAGTCTATCTTTAATCTATACACACTCCGGCATTCTTTAACTCAGAATTAGATTAGAATGGTAATTATGATAATTTTGCAATAATAACCCAAGCTGGCATATTTCGACTGGTACCAGATTGGCCCATTCCAACTGAACCTGTTTAACCCGTTACCCAATCCAACCCACCCATATTGTCACCTCTATTTACAAGAAGGGTCGCTTAACAATTATACTACCTGACGACGAACAAGCCTTCTGGTATTCAATTTAACTTTGTCAATGGCATCTTGAAGAAGCTGCTTCAGCAGGTTCTCACCAGAGGTACTCAAAATTGCGTTCACGTTTTCTTTAAGCCTCTCAACATATGTATCTGCTGTCACTTGGTCAGATGAACAGTTACCGATACCAGCTTCCATAGTACTGTTACCTTCAGAAAGGTAGGCTTTTAAAAAATCCTCAAACTCCCTAACACCGATGGCTTGGCGTAAACCTCGAGTGTAATCTGCATCAGGGTTGAATATATCATAAACTTCTCGAAGCAATCCTGATTCGACCATCTGATCTACTCTCTGCTCTACATATTTATCTATAACAGGGAGAGAAGCATCCACACATATGAAACAGCAGTTGTATCTTAAACTATCAGCGTTGCCCCAGTTCTGCTCTGCCACATGCATGATTATAACTCAGTAAAGACGGCAATTTCACCTAGAGTAGTATAAATTGTGTTAATTTGGCTAATTTTTAATCTCTAAATTACAAAACGGGTAGCACGATATTGGCTAAAAAAAGGAAAACGGGTTGAGATATACCATTGCACCAAAATGCAACATACATTCACCCTTTTACCAATTGATGTTACATAATTACGTACACCTGGATCAAAACGTGCAGTGCATTATGGTGCACTTAAACCCAAGAAACTACAATTATAGGCAAAAAAAACTGTTTCAGCCTTTCAGGTCAACCTAACATTACAAAAACCAACCCGTTTGTATCCATTACTTAACCCGCACAGCAACTCAATTCCCCACCTCTATAACTCAAAGAAGTAGATAAGATCAAAGTTACATGAAAAACGGGGGAAATGTCTAGCATTGTAAAGGAAAGCAGTTCTAATTTTTCCAGCTGCATATTGCAAGAATAGGCAGTACTTACCTCCATAGTCGTCTCCTGAAGATATTTGCTAGGAAGAATACCACAGGAAGCATATAGATTAAGGTATTGGCTAATCTGCGGAAGTTTATTAAAGATTAATGTGTATGCCGGATCAGCAAAACTAAAGACGTGGTGGTGAATATCACTCATACAGAGGTCATGAGCCAAAAACATAGTTAACCAATTGTAAATGACTTACCTTTCTGTGATCATTCGGATGAATTCTATTAGCTGCAACTGGATCAAGATCCTTGAGACTATCATAGCTATAACTAAAATTTTCTCTGTCCGCCATAACATGAATATGCGGCTGTTTATCTGCTGTTCATGAAAAAAAAGGTTACTCAGGAATATAAAATATAACTGTTGAAGGTATAAAAAGGTTGACAAAAAAAATGCTGATTACCGTTATTTTCATCTAAACAGCTTTCATCTGTATCTCCAAGTGAATCATTTAGAAGAAAGCGACTCACAAGGGCCTGGAAACAGCAAAGGAAACAAAGATTACACTAGAAATTAGATGAAAATGAAAATCAAACAAACGCATAAATTGAACTCACGAATATCATAAATAGCATTTGCCTGTATATAGTAATTTGTGCCTCCAACAATGATTGGCAAGTGATTTCTGGATGTTATATCATCAATAAGCTGAAAAGCATTTACCAAAGATACTATTAGACTAACGAAGAATGCTGTATATGAGAACTTTGATATCTCAACTTCATTGATATATAAAAGCAATTATATAAGCTACATCCAAAAATTACATAAAGATTAAATCCAGAATTAACTGGCTACTAATTGACAATATGCAATATTACAATTTACAAGTACTAGTTTCTAATGTAAAGGCTGAAACATAAGCACCCTTTTTGCCATTATGTTTTGAAAGTGATTATGTGATATATCAACATCAGATCATCAACTGTATCCAACATATTAACAGGCTGCACGCTATAGCTTTTGGACTTCCTTTTGTTTGTGGTTATCATAGTCAGGTAATCACTTTTTTGAGTGATACAAATTCTGACTATTACAGAATTTACATGCAAAATGACCCTTAAATAGTTCAATCAGAATAAGTTGTGTTGCAGCACAAGTAAACAGATTATCCAGAACCAATTACTCGACTCCTAAATTTAAAATAGTCCTAAAACTTATACTATTGTATAAAGCATCTATCTTGTTGGGACCTCGCAGTTCTAGCACAATGGTCTTAAAATTTGAGAGAAGAGATGTCAGCTATTGGACTGTCGTTTGATCTAATATCCGCCTTCAATTTCATATCCTTCTAACAAAACACCCCCTAATTACTTTAACCTTATATAAAACAAACACAACCCATGCAAATCACACACGGCAATTAAAGAAAACACATTCGAGACTTTTATGCCACCACATTGCGCGGACTACTAAAATCACAGTATCAAACAAAAACATATTTTATATGTACATATACAAAGTTTGTACGACTCACCGCAATCGCGTTATCCCTAAAATCCTTTGCAGTAAACTCAACCATAGGACTTATTGTACCCAACAAATGATGTGGCACTCCTACATACGCACAAAATCGCAAATACATACAAAGATTCATCAATAAAGAATAAAACATTATAAATATACATATAGAGCTAGTATCAATTATCAAATAATCACACGTGAAAAATAACAATGGTAAGGATGCATGATATTCACACATATAGTCAACAAAACCACTAGATTCACATACATTAATCTCAAATACATATAAGCCTAACAAATCATAGACGCGCATTTCTATGTTTTGCATGTGAAAATTATGCATCTATCATTTCATCCCAATTTTATGCATTTCTAAGACCATACATACGTTTTTCGTGACACATCCGATATGAGTGACTCCAATGATTTCACAGGCCAAATGTGTGAATTTAATACATTCATACCATTCTTGTTCTTATCATACACCCTACCTATACATATATACACAGACACATAATAACATAGAAAAAGTAGAACCTTTTTGATCATGAATAGCAACTTTATTAGTAAGAACATCCAATCCTTGGTAAACCTAACCAAAAAAAAGTCAAATATGGTCAAACTATATGATACCAGAGGTTTATACATTATATATTATATATATGTGTATATGTAAGTATATAAAATTTTTGGGGTTTTTGTGTATAGAAAACCTGCATTATATATATATATATATATATATATATATATATATATATATATATATATATATATATATATATATATATATATATATATATATATATATATATATATATATATATATATATATATATATATATATATATATATATATATATATATATATATATATATATATATATATATATATATATATATATATATATATATATATATATATATATATATATATATATATATATATATATATATATATATATATATATATATATATATATATATATATATATATATATATATATATATATATATATATATATATATATATATATATATATATATATATATATATATATATATATATATATATATATATATATATATATATATATATATATATATATATATATATATATATATATATATATATATATATATATATATATATATATATATATATATATATATATATATATATATATATATATATATATATATATATATATATATATATATATATATATATATATATATATATATATATATATATATATATATATATATATATATATATATATATATATATATATATATATATATATATATATATATATATATATATATATATATATATATATATATATATATATATATATATATATATATATATATATATATATATATATATATATATATATATATATATATATATATATATATATATATATATATATATATATATATATATATATATATATATATATATATATATATATATATATATATATATATATATATATATATATATATATATATATATATATATATATATATATATATATATATATATATATATATATATATATATATATATATATATATATATATATATATATATATATATATATATATATATATATATATATATATATATATATATATATATATATATATATATATATATATATATATATATATATATATATATATATATATATATATATATATATATATATATATATATATATATATATATATATATATATATATATATATATATATATATATATATATATATATATATATATATATATATATATATATATATATATATATATATATATATATATATATATATATATATATATATATATATATATATATATATATATATATATATATATATATATATATATATATATATATATATATATATATATATATATATATATATATATATATATATATATATATATATATATATATATATATATATATATATATATATATATATATATATATATATATATATATATATATATATATATATATATATATATATATATATATATATATATATATATATATATATATATATATATATATATATATATATATATATATATATATATATATATATATATATATATATATATATATATATATATATATATATATATATATATATATATATATATATATATATA
This sequence comes from Erigeron breviscapus, assembly GCA_034093135.1. Classification (NCBI taxonomy): domain Eukaryota; kingdom Viridiplantae; phylum Streptophyta; class Magnoliopsida; order Asterales; family Asteraceae; genus Erigeron; species Erigeron breviscapus. Next base: position 99,313,798 of record CM067171.1, read on the forward strand.
TATATATATATATATATATATATATATATATATATATATATATATATATATATATATATATATATATATTCTCATTTGATCTCTCTCCTATATATATATATATATATATATATATATTAATGCCCCCAATGGAGGTAGTTTCGTCCATTTATTGCTCATAGGACCATTTCTGCAACAAAAAAAAAAAAAAAAAAAAAAAAAAAAAAAAAAAAAAAAAAAAAAAAAAAAAAAAAAAAAAAAAAAAAAAAAAAAAAAAAAAAAAAAAAAAAAAAAAAAAAAAAAAAAAAAAAAAAAAAAAAAAAAAAAAAAAAAAAAAAAAAAAAAAAAAAAAAAAAAAAAAAAAAAAAAAAAAAAAAAAAAAAAAAAAAAAAAAAAAAAAAAAAAAAAAAAAAAAAAAAAAAAAAAAAAAAAAAAAAAAAAAAAAAAAAAAAAAAAAAAAAAAAAAAAAAAAAAAAAAAAAAAAAAAAAAAAAAAAAAAAAAAAAAAAAAAAAAAAAAAAAAAAAAAAAAAAAAAAAAAAAAAAAAAAAAAAAAAAAAAAAAAAAAAAAAAAAAAAAAAAAAAAAAAAAAAAAAAAAAAAAAAAAAAAAAAAAAAAAAAAAAAAAAAAAAAAAAAAAAAAAAAAAAAAAAAAAAAAAAAAAAAAAAAAAAAAAAAAAAAAAAAAAAAAAAAAAAAAAAAAAAAAAAAAAAAAAAAAAAAAAAAAAAAAAAAAAAAAAAAAAAAAAAAAAAAAAAAAAAAAAAAAAAAAAAAAAAAAAAAAAAAAAAAAAAAAAAAAAAAAAAAAAAAAAAAAAAAAAAAAAAAAAAAAAAAAAAAAAAAAAAAAAAAAAAAAAAAAAAAAAAAAAAAAAAAAAAAAAAAAAAAAAAAAAAAAAAAAAAAAAAAAAAAAAAAAAAAAAAAAAAAAAAAAAAAAAAAAAAAAAAAAAAAAAAAAAAAAAAAAAAAAAAAAAAAAAAAAAAAAAAAAAAAAAAAAAAAAAAAAAAAAAAAAAAAAAAAAAAAAAAAAAAAAAAAAAAAAAAAAAAAAAAAAAAAAAAAAAAAAAAAAAAAAAAAAAAAAAAAAAAAAAAAAAAAAAAAAAAAAAAAAAAAAAAAAAAAAAAAAAAAAAAAAAAAAAAAAAAAAAAAAAAAAAAAAAAAAAAAAAAAAAAAAAAAAAAAAAAAAAAAAAAAAAAAAAAAAAAAAAAAAAAAAAAAAAAAAAAAAAAAAAAAAAAAAAAAAAAAAAAAAAAAAAAAAAAAAAAAAAAAAAAAAAAAAAAAAAAAAAAAAAAAAAAAAAAAAAAAGGCCATTATGCAGATTTTCTTCCTCCTAAACAAGCCCTAGCCGATCCCCTTCCTTCCCTCTCAAGTTTCTCTCTAGATCTATTCGTTTTGGAGCCAAATTGATCATGTATTGCTTAGATCTTGGATCTTTGTCACTTAATACAGGTAGTATTGGTATTTCTCTTTTGAAATATGATTGTGTGAGTCTTATATTAGTCTTAATCCAGGCCATAAGGGTTTGGGTTGGGTTATTTGATTAAACGTTCACCGATTTCATGTTATTCGGGTGATTAAATGATTGATTCATGATGTAAAGGATTAAAGGATTAATAGGATGGTTAAAGTTGATGAAAGTGCAATTAAAAGGATTAATTTTAAGTGATGTAAAGGATTAAAGGATTAATAGGATGGTTAAAGTTGATGAAAGTGCAATTAAAAGGATTAATTTTAAGTCCCCAGGTTGGATTTGGGGTATGGGTTCGTATGGAATTCGTTTGATCAAAGAACAAAATTGAGTTGCTGATCTGCACCCCAGGTGCGGCGCACCACTGCCCAGTTTGGGTTTTTGGTGGACCCCGATATGCGACGCACCAAGGGCTGGTGCGGCGCACCTAGTGTTAATCTAAATTCTCTGGAGGTTTGGTGCGACGCACCACTTGGAAGGTGCGGCGCACCACTTGGTCAGATTTTACAAAATGTGTCGTTTAGCTTATATTTTGATCTTATACTTGTTCTAGGATATTGGAGACACCTAGTCATCGTTGTATTGTGCTTGTAGCTTGTTGTTAAGCTGTATCAAGGTAAGATACACTACTTTTGTCACGCTGAGGGTTCAACAAGCAAAGGTTTCATACTTATAACTTCCTTAACGGTAACATATGATATATGTGGGTATCACGGGTTACACGGGAGGTACTATGGGATATGTAGTTGACCATGAGACCTGAAATGCAGACCCTAATGTCGTGAAATGAAGTATTGTTTAATGTAGTGTATTGATATGTAGTTTATGTAGAATTACGAAGTATCTTGTTATGTGTGAAATGTAGAAATGGAGTTAATGTGTGACATATGCATACTACATGGCTTGTACACCTAGCTCACTAGACTTGGTAGGT
>CM067171.1:99323672-99333672 GCA_034093135.1 Erigeron breviscapus
TTAATCGTAGAAATGAGCCTCCCAAATAAATTATTCAAGCAACACAACATTATACTGAAATGCTTGTTATAGGATGTGTACATTTAAACTCTAGATGATGGTTATGTATATGTAAGTATTTTTTTGTTTGTTTATCGTCTACTATGTACATGTTTGTGATTTTGTAGTAGCTCATGACTTTGTAGACACATGTGATGTGTCTTGGTTTGGGTATCCATGATTATTTTGTTGCTTTTTAAGGCAAGAGAAAGTAGAAAGTTACATATGTAGAATCATTGAATGGTTTGAAGGAGTTCATGCTGAACCTTCATTCGTGCTCAATGGTTCTATAAGGCTACGAACTTATTAAAGCTTTTGATGGTTTTGTTTTTCGAGGTTGATTTTTATTCTAAATCACACCTTTTGATTACTGTTTCAAATAATACCAAGTCGATAGTAGCGGAGCATTTTGATCTTATTGATGGCCAAGCGCATTTTTTTCCGCTAAATTGAAGGATGATAGTATTCTTGGATGCCTTTTAGAGAAACTTAAAATTGTTCAAGTTCCTCTAGATGTATGAGATTGATTTTGGTACTTTTGTTGACCTTGTTCTTAAGGCGGATATTGCTACTAACAGCGTAGTGCTTTCAGAGAGGAGGTCCTCATTGTAGTAAGTAAAGTTGAGAATGATGTTGTAGTAACAAACCCCAAGAGCTTGTATGTTAAAGTCACTTTCAACATAATTTAAGTCCAAGTTCTCTTGAACTGATTCTTGCAAACGGGACTACAATAATTAGTTTTATTTTCGAATAAGAAAACTCATTTATAAGAATTAGTTCAAGAGAATTTTCCATTAAATTATTTTGAAGTGACTTTAACATACAAGCGTTTGGATTTTGTTGCTACAACACCATTCTCAACTTTAAATCCTCTTTTTTTTTTTTTTTTTTAACGACATTTTATTCAACTTTAAATACTACTCCATCTGAAAGTACTGTCCTCTTAGTAGCAACATCCACTTAAAGAGCCAGTTCAAGAAAAGCGTCAAAAACAATCTCATACATCTGGAGGAACTCGAACTATTCTAAGTTTCTCTTATAGGCATATAAAAGGATTATCATCCATCACTTCAAAGAGAAAAATGTGCTTAGCACCAATAAGGTCAGAACGCTCTGATATTATCTGCTCCCTATAATCTGAAACGGTAATCAAATCAAGTGCGAGTTGGAAAAAAAACCAACCACTAAAAACAAAAGCATCAAAAGCATTAATAAACAATTGCCATGTTTTTAACACTATAGAACCATTGAACAGAGATGTAAGGTTCACCATCCAATCCTTCAAACAATTTAATGATTTTACATGTGTAATTTTCCGCCTTCTATTTAGCTATAAAAATCAACAAAATAATCATGGTTACCCAAATAATACAACTACAATTGTAAATTTTGCAGTGATCATAATCGATGATCGTCAAGCAAATTGTGCACAAGTGTATAAATAGCTTATGTGTGAGATGATTGATGAAATCAAACTGGTTGAAGAGCATATGAAGAAACTCAAGTTAGTTATTTAGCATATTCATATCTTAAAAAATGTTGCTGATAATCTCCATTCCAAGTAATATGTCACAAAAATGAGAAAACATACATGGAGTGGTTCCTTAATTTCATTAATAAAGCTTTAGATGTATTGATACATAGTGGCTATAGTTAAATTCGAGGTTTTGATTGTATCATATATTTTCAAATTTGTTGTGATCATCAACGACTAATAATGATCATTATTTATCTTGATGGTTAGTTTTTGCGTCTCATTATTTTTTGCACCTAATCAGCAACTAATATTTAGAACAATAAAAACGCTTAAAAGTTACAAAATACCAACAACAAAAAATTCAAAAATTCGTAATATTCGCACCCTCCGCATCGTGCTAATACCAAACTAGTATATATAGATAATAAATAATAATAGAATGTTTAATGGGGATCGTTGAATAAAAAACTAAAAAAAAGAGAAAAGAATCCCTCCGAACTCAAACAATCTGGACTACACATCAATCTAAGATTGTGGCATCAATCCTGTATCCTCTATTGGTAGTAAACTTTTATAATATTTTATTATATATAATTAGTTATAAACCTTATTGGTTTTTCTTTAATATCTTACATTTTATAACTTTTTGTAAAAATATAAAAACATAGTATTCTTTATTTTTCTGAACTTATAAATTTTATTTAAAAACAAAGCTATTTAAAAAATGTATTTTTTTATAAAGGACTATTTGATTTAGATTTTTGATATAAAATAAGAATATAACATTTACTATTTTTATTTAACTTTAATCTATAAATATTTTATAATGAATAATTAAAATTGTAACTTTGTTTATCTTTTTAATTATTTATGTTTAATGAATGTGAAATATTTTTATTTTACTAAATTTGTATTTTTTATAATTTTTTGAATATTTTATACGACTATTATAAAAGTAATTTATTAATTTTAGTTTATAAATAAATATTTTTAATTTGACAAAATAATAATTCTATTTGATATAATAAAAAAAATTGGTATAGATTGAGACGTTGGGTTATGAATAAGTGTGAAAATTTGAGTTAAATTGAGTCATACTGATTTTTGATTAAAAATTAGGTTGGATTGGTAGGATGCTAAACAATACTTTGATAGAATCATAGACTATCAAAGAGTATCTACTATTTAGAACAAACGGAAAGAGAAAGGCCCAACTGAAAGCCCACCAAACAAAGCCCAAAAGCTTACCCCCAATTACGCTATCTCCCAAAATTATTTCATTTGAACAGATCCATCCATCCATCCACCCCTCATTTGATTGTTGAATACTGCTTTAGGTCATCAAATTCCTCATTTCTGTTTCTTTTATCCTAAAATACTTTCAGACTTTATCAACCTTCAGGTACTTCCATTCCATTCAGCTCTATTTTATTACATATATTATTATTCAGTTGTAATTTAATCTTATTTATAGATTTCTTCTTTTATATATATAATAATATTGTGTATACATCGCCTTTATTCGATTGCAATCTTATTTTTCTGTAAGAATATCTCTTATAAACTGATGTTTTGTTAGCTTATTGTTTGGGATCTGTATTTATTGATTATCATGAAGTTTTCGATCTGTATACAATAAATAATGAATATATAAGTACTAAATATAAATAATATAATAGAGTTATTGTGGTAATTGTATATAACTGGTTCGGTATGATTTGGTATGTTAATCGAGTTTGTCGTGTTGTGGGATGTGTTTCGAGTATGTGTGTAGATTGATGTTCATATGAAATGGAATTTAGGTCAACTTGTAATATCATGCATTCATCCATATTCGTGTATATGTGTTTTTTTTAAGTTCAATAGCCATTTTTTATATTTAGTTAAATGCATGGTTTTGCGTGTGCGGTGATTTCCGATGCTTCACTAGTTACAATATATTGTTCGTAATACAATTCACAACGAAAAACGAGATTTTTATTGCAAATATGGTTTCTTTAAACGAGAAATGATACCATTTTTTCAATTTTGGTAATCATGGTAAGATCTCGTAAAGACTTGCAAGTGAGGTAAATAGGCTCTTGTTTTGAATATTATAACCTCGTTCGATTTATTAGAATTAGATTCTAAATTTCTTAGCAAGGTTGCCAACTCGTGACTTGGACTTTCGACGCGGGGGGTACCCGGATTGGAATGTTATACATAAAAGTTATCATTTTTGAAGTTATATGTATTAAAAGATTAGGAATAGGCTAGAATCTTCAAATTCAAACATAATTGTTTAGAAACATTAACACAATACTTCAAAGTTCAAACTTAGTTATTTAGAAGCATAAACATAATAATTCAAAAATTTTAAAAATGAAAAGTTTGGCTGTCTCACCTGAGTTGGCTGAGTTTTACCAGTGTTCACCCGAGTCTGAGCATGTTGACCGAGTTTAGGCCGAGTCGGGCTGATTCTAATCGTTTTGATTCAAAATCTTATGCACTTGACGATAGTGTCCCACTTTTTAAGTTAGATTCCATTTCCAAATTTGAAAATTTCTGGAAATGGTTACTATGATTATAGAAGTTGAAGTATGGTCTCGAATTTTGGTTAGAGGGACTTGTTTGCAAAACGGAGTTAGTGTATAATGACAAATATCACTAATTCACTATTGAAGTATTGAAGGTTTATCTCATACCATGGATCATGTGAGAAACAAAATCCATGTACTATCTGAAGAAAATGCCAATGCACATCAATATAAATGGCTAATGACTAATTGACTATCGATTTTTGTCTAATATCTATATGAACGTTTGATTCCCTTTTTTCTCCGTTTACCTTCATCTGGATGGCACATGTAGTTAGTTTTGTCTTCTTTTTTCTAGGATGCTTTGTTAAGCCATACATGAACCTAGTAGGCTTATGCCAAGTTATAGTCATTTGATATCTTTCATTCTTAACTTTTTCCCAGCTTACCAATTTTCGTTCATGCTTATGTCGATAATCTTTCAGAATCAGAAAGTTATTGATTACTCTTGATTTTTTGTAGTTCTTTTATAGTTTGTATTTTTTTTCCATGTGTCACAAACTTTGAAATCTTTGATATTAACTATTAAGTTGAATTTGATTTGACTTTTATCTTTTTCGTTTAGGAATCTGTACATGTTTCTGAACTATAAAGTATGAACTATGATGTGCACCCCTCACTAGGAATGCGTAATGCAGTAGTTGTGGGTTGAGCTGCTCTAAGTGTTTGGGTCATTGTGATAAAATTAGCTAATGAAAGTTATCATTTTTGACTTATTATTCAACCAACCCATTTATGTTGTTTCTACCAAACACAGAGATGAGCACAAATCTCTTTTCAAATGATTCGAAAAGTGTTAGTCATGGAAGTTTAATAGAATCATTAGCAAGGACAAGGACAAGCCAACTTCTTACCCTGCTTGAAACCTTGAATGCATATTGCAGAAGCAAATATGAGCCACATTCTTGATTAGTAAAGGAGACCTTTGCAAGTCCTTTTCATGATAGAGTATCATTAGATTTTCTTTAGTGATATTTATTGAAACAGAGTTATGAAAACCTGGTTAGAGAACATGTATCCTTTAACCTTGATAGCCTGTACATACCCTCGTTCAACAAATTTGATAAGTTCAAAATTGTGATATAATGCATGGATTTTGCAGGATGGTGGCTGAGGCACCTTTTAGACCAAGAGAGGAGCTCATTGAAAGGCAAAGATTGTTTCAAAGCATCCACAAACACACCCATCTGAAAGGTCCAATGGACAAGATCACCTCGGTTGCCATCCCTGTGGCTCTTGCTGGTTCTTGCCTGTTTCTCATTGTGAGTTATCTTAACTTACCGCTGTTGTAGTTGACAGAATGGATGGGTCGACCGGGTAGGGTAACTGTTGAAATGGTTGGCCGGGTGGACCCATAGCATTTTTTTTTGAAACTTGGTTTTGTTTATGAATAAGAAGGTTATCAAATATTACTGCAAAATGTTATCTTAAAAGCTATATGATTATTTGTATAACGAATTTAGGAGCTTTGTTGCATTGTAAGTATGCATTGGGTCATTTCCGACTCCTTTCAACCCATTTAATTCTCCTGGTAATCTTGTGCTTTTAATCCATTTAAAGAGGGGATCAACCCATACAAAAATAAATTGTTAAATGTTGCCATGTAAGACAATTGTTGGTATGAGTTGGGCAATCTTTTAACACGTTATTTGCATTTTTGAACAGGGACGGGGAATCTATAACATGTCTCATGGGATTGGAAAGAAAGAATGAGAGTATGGAGCTCCTAATGAAGGCACATAAACATAAACAGTTTACTACTTTTGAAGTTCCCTTTCATATTTAGACTCCCATGTTTTTCATGTTCGGGTTTTTATGAACTTTGAATAATTACTTGGTAACAAACATGTTACTGGAAATGGTGGTTTGAACATTGCTCATCAATTATTTGTTTGTACTTTGCTGTGTGTTGAACCTATATTTTGACGGTACACTTGCTATTTAAGGTCATTTTAGCTTTAATGTGAATGGGTTGATATGCCAATGTATACCCATTGTTACTTGTTAGGGATTGTTACCCCAAGTTACTTTATGTACGAGTACATGACTACATCACCTCCAGCTCCTTGATTAATTTTTATTCGTGAATAGAATCAAGTTAATATTTTCATCGTGGCACAAATTATCACCGGTACACGAGTTGAAGAGAAAGTGTTTATTCCCAGAATTGATGGAGCTACCATTTATTTTAAAGAGAACAATTTCCTGTCAAAGTATGCTATGTGATAATATCAGGTAATTACAAGAAAGACAGAAAAACTCATCGAGTAACTTTATTGATTTCCCAGCTTCCATCAATACATGACGACAACAACATTTCTTCTTCATGATGATAATTACTAACTATACTGCGCTTTCCGAACTCACATTGCGGGACGAAATGGCAACAGAATTTGATAATGTATCAGCTTTTATGGTAACATGTGCATGTATATGGTCTTGTATTGCAAAGGCACGCAACGAAAAAGAACATCAAGGATTCATGTTCGCAGTGGATGTTAGGAGTCGTTTGGATCCACCTTTTCCATCGTCCTATATTGGCAACTGTATTAGTGTGAACTCTACGATTGCAAAAACCAATCTTATATCCGGAAATGAAGGATTTATAAATGCTGCTAAATTGATCGGAGAAAATTTACATCAAATGCTAGCTGATAAAGATGCAATCCTGAAAGATAAATTCCACGAACAAATAATGAAATCAGGGGGGTGGCCAAAACAAGTAATAGCCATTTACGGGTCACCAAAACTAAGATATTATGATTTGGATTTCGGATGGAGGAAGCCGAAAAAGTTTGAAATAGTTTCAAAGGACTATGTTTTCGTTCATGGAGCACTACTTATACCTTTGGATGGGGGCAAACAATCCAACCAAGACATGGAGATTAGCGTATGCCTTACCCGACCCAAATGGAAACTTTTGCTACCGCCTTCAACAAAGGGCTCGAATCATAAATTTGACACCAGGGTTTTATTATTGATCGAAGAATGATTCAAAGTTGTGAAACTTGATTTTCTGCATTAGTTTACGTGTATAAGGCCTTTGGCCAGGTCGGTTGATATGTTCTAGTCTTGAGACAGTTGGGTAGTAGGTCAAATTTTTGTGATCAAAACGGGTTGCTTTGGAATTGAAATTGGAATCAACTACCAAGATCAGAGACAGGTGCAAACTTCTTCTTCATGCCTGGTATCTTGATGATGGGACTGTAATTGGAGATTCAGAGGAGGTGGCCAAAGCGTTGGATATCATTAGGGTGACGGGCCCATCTTTGGGTTTGGAACTCAATATTAAGAAAACAGAGTTATTTTGGCCTTCTTGTGATGGGAGGAAGTCTCGTAAAGGCCTTTTCCCTGATGACATTGGAAGGCCGTTATTGGGTGTGAAGCTTCTTGGAGGAGTTGTTAGTAGAGATGGGAGTTTTATTAGCGGGCTAGCAAAGAAGCGAGCTGCTAATGCTGTTGATTTGATGGGCCTTCTTCCAAAGCTTGGAGACCCACAGAGTGAGCTGCTCCTACTCCGATCATGTATGGGTATTGCCAAACTTTTCTTTGGCCTAAGGACCTGCCAACCTATTCATATGGAGGAGGCTGCATGTCTATTTGACGAAGGATTGCGCAGGGCGATTGAGGACATAGTCGTTTGTGAGGGTCCTTTTTTGGAAACCTCCAATGGAGACTTGCTTCCTTACCTATTAGGTTTGGGGGTTTAGGGTTGTATTCGGCAGTTGAGGTTTCATCTTATGCATTTATGGCATCGAGGGCCCAATCTTGGGTGCTACAGGACCATATTTTACGGGACAGTGGTTTATGCGGTATGGATTCAGATTATACTTGTGCTTTGGCTTGTCTTCGTGATACGATTCCAAACTTTGACTTCGGCGGTTTCACTAACAAGGACACCGCCCCCCCTAAAGCTCAACATGCATTGGCGAATGCCCTTTTTAGTAAAATCGTCCAAGATATGGAGGTACGCTTTGACATGTTTACAGGCACCACATGCTCAAGATTTTCTCCTTGTTCTCCCTATAGAAGGGTTAGGACAACATATGTCACCTGTGGAGTATCGTACAATCCTCAAATACCGCCTCATGATCCCCCTATATCCTAATGATGAGATATGCCCTATTTGTCGCAAGGCGTGTTTGGATTCTTTTGGGGAGCATGCAGTTCACTGTAGAGACCTCCCGGGGTTTAAATACCGACATGATTTGGTTAGGGATGTTCTCTTTAACATTTTCAAGCGTGCTGGGATTTCTGCTAAGAAAGAAGCGCCAATGAATTTTTTGACCGACCCAACGGAAGGAAGATCAACCCTAAGACCAGCTGACATTTTGGTCTTTGGATGGATGAGAGGAAAACATGCATGTGTGGATCTTACGGGGGTCTCCCCTCTCGTGGGCTTAGGGTGTGGTATGTTCACAGTGGGTCATGCTGCTTTAAAAGCTGCTTCATGCAAAGTGGCCAAACATGAGAAGGCGTGTCTGGATAATCAACACGTATTTTTACCATTTGCATTTGATACATTTGGGTTTCTTGCACCTGAGGCCGTTGAGTTACTTAGTAGGGTCCAACGGGTCATGCACACTAACATCATGATGCCAAGATACATGAATGTAGTTTTTAAACGTCTTGGTTTTTCTATTCAAAAAGGGTTAGCGGCGCAGCTTGTTGCCCGTTTACCTTCTATCCCTATGTAAAATTCTTAAGTTGAATGAAAGTATATTACAAAAAAAAAAAAAAAAAAAAAAAAAAAGAAAAAAACTACCAAGATTCTTAATTCAGGCAAACAATGACATGCAGTGTGTATTTTGACCAACTCTCTAGGAACATAATTCAGCATACAAAATTTCATACTTTTAATTACTTTGATATTAATGATTCATTGCAACCTCTTTCAATATTCACTCTTACTTTGTAACAGCTTAAAATTTGCACTCTTGTTTATATCAGACTTTCATCGTTGGTATGAAATGAAAAAAAAACATGACATCAACTTTCATTAGTTTATTTTTTCAAACACATCTTAGGAAAATGTATATCTTTTTCACTCGATCGGCGCAAACACATTGATGAACCTAGACATGCATGACTCCAATTCCAAACCACTCGGTGTGGTGATATCATGGCATCGGACACCATGTCTCTTGCCACGACGTCATCACAAAATACACACCAAGTCTTCTTAAGCTGATATCATCTCATGCAATAAACCATCACAAAAAATAACAATAAAAGCTTTATAAATAAATAATATTGGGAGCGAGATATTTTATAATTTAATTAGCGAAATAGTATTATACCGATAAATTAACCAATCAAGAGTATCAATTTAAAGAGGTTCGTGTATGACGAACTTGAGGATGATTTGGTAGCTTTGAACTGGTCACTCTGATACCACTTGTAACACCCCGTCTTACCACAACACAATATTGTCCGCTTTGCCCGCAGACTCACGGCTTTGTTTCTGGTTGCTCGGGCAAACTTCCCAGAAGGGTCACCCATTTGGCATTGCTGCCGCCCGAGCACGCTTAACTGTGGAGTTCTTCTCTCATCCACAACCAATACGCCCAAAACGCGTTGTGGTATGTAAGGCCAATGATATTACTTATAGCCAGGATCCCCCTTGTATGTCAGCGATGTATGCTTTCGGTAACAACACTTCACAACTTTTTGTTGCAATACGAGAAAACAATGCCTAAACTCTTAAGTGCAATGTGGAGATTCAAAGAACTTAATATAAATTTGAAGTTCAAATTAAACGAACAAGTGACTATAGATTCATTTTTAATAGATAATATTAGAATTGTTTAATTGAATATATTCAAATTATATTATATATATTACATTGGAGGTCGCTTGTCTACAGTAACATTTTCGGCTTTTCGTTTCTGCCACCAACCTTTAGCTT
>CM067171.1:99336172-99393672 GCA_034093135.1 Erigeron breviscapus
GTCAAATGTGACATGTGTTCATGTGTATAAAGATAGATAAAGACAAAGTAGAGAGAGTGAGAGACAGCCAGACAGGTAGCACACCAGCACACCGTTTTTATAAACCAGAGCTGATATGTTTTCAAACTTATTTTTAATACAATTCATATATCAATTGGGAGGAAATAACACGAAAAGAGTCAGGGGCTCAGGTCAAATGTTTTTGTGACTTTAATGGACTATCAAGTATTGGGCTGCTGTTTGTTCAATGGGCCACAAAATCTAAACATAAAATGTATTTCATATTCTAATTTTGGCCTACTTAATGACCCAACTTTTAAAAATTAATGATACAATATAAATTGAAACTTATATAATATAATTAGCAGCATACAACCACAACCGAACATACACTTCGACTACATTATTTAAGTTATATTCACGTCTTTATAACTATTATCATTACATATAACTATAACTATGTTATCACTTTAATGGACACTTTTATATGTTGTTGTTTTACTGTTGTAATATATAACAAAACTTATAATTTAGTATCTGAACGTGAAATCAACTTATACGGTTTGTTATTTGCTAATATGTTAACACCCGCCGCAAAGCGCGGGTTCAAATACTAGTTAAATATATTCGCAAACCAGTTCCAAAGTTTACCACCTAAAATTAACAAAAAAGTAAAAACAAAGGACCAAAAACTCAACATATCCTAAAATATACTCCACTCACTCGCCCTGCTTCCAACATTTATATTTTTATTTTTATTTTTATTTATACAGAAAATACCTTTAAAAAAGAAATTGTATATATTTATAAAAAATCATCATTATACTGGGCACTGGCAGTGTTAATCTTCAGCTAATTTCTATCTGCAGCTTTAGCTTTTCTCAAAAAATAGAAACATGAAGTCAAAAGACAAAATTTCATACTTCTATGACGGTATATTTTTCACCTTCCATTTTTTCTCTCTATATATATGTACAGCTATTATTGATATATTATATCAATTATTATATTAATAATTTTAAGTGGATTTGTGTATTTTTAGTATAATATCATCATCATTATTTATTTCTAACTGAATTTGTTTTTGTGCAATTATGTCAAACCCTAGAGGTTAATATCTGTATGTATATGTGCGTGCTAATGTGTGTGTATATGTATAATTATTAGTGACCTATTATTTAATTTAATATATGTTTTGGTGTAAGATATTAAACGCTGGAACTTTTATATAGGGTTGAAACTAGCATTGTATCCGCACTGTTCGTCAAAAGAAGAGTCGAGTGAATGTGTTTTTAGGGGTGTAGTATGTGTTTTGTGAGTGTTGTGCCGGTTTTCTGTAGGATGGTTTAAATAAAGGCGGTGTTTGATAACAAGGATATGAAATGTAATGCTAAGAGTCTAAGACTAGATAGAGCGATGATCCGAGGGTGTTCGGTAGTGCATATGTTTAAGCGATCATGGCTTTAAAGTCGTGTTCGAAAATGTGTGTTAAATCCTTGAAATAAACTAGAACACACCAAATAACGAGACACGTCACAGTAAGTTTTGGCTTTCAAAAAAAGCAATAGGATAAATGTACTTGAAATACGCACTCTCGAACACCCGCATCCCCTTAGTTTTGCAGACCATTGTCTTACAACTGGGAGGCGCCCACAATATAGATGCTTTATATAATAGTATTGAGTTCATTCTTAATTGTTTTTGTGTAGTAATATCAAATCCTATATAGATTTAGGGTAAGTTGATAGGAACCCCTTAGTCCCATGTGCCTAAGGCACCTGCATAACCCCGTGTTGGGATAGCGTCAAGGTAAACTACCAAATTAACCCCCCTTGTGGGGATCGAACCTGCGCCCTGTGGGACCAGTCGAAGAATTTGGCGACACGGTGGCCACTGTGCCAAAGCACAAGTGGTTACTCATTAGATATATATATAAAGATTGGTGATTATTTTGTTAAAATGCTAGTGAAAAAAAAAAGTGGTAATAGGGGGAACCCTGGCCCCGGTACCACAATTGGATACGCATCGACTCACCTCGTATGAGCCTATGATGCCGGTACAATACCTCCATCCTAATCCTCACATGATCTGGGCGCCCCGAAGGATCAAACCCGCATCTTTTTCTTAAAATGATATTGATAATATTGATGAAATGCATTTTTTTTCAGGGGATGTTGGGAATGTTTACTTTGGACCAAACCATCCAATGAAGCCACATCGGTTATGTATGACTCATCATTTGGTGCTTTCATATGATCTTCATAAGAAGATGGAAATTTATGTTAGTTTTTTTTTTTGTGTTTCTCTGTTCAAATTTTGATTTTAGGCGGATTGGTTTTGTTGACTGTGTTTGTATATGATATGTGTTGTTTGTTTCAGAGGCCTCATAAGGCATATCCAGTTGAGCTAGCTCAGTTCCATTCCGCTGATTATGTGGAGTTCTTGCAGCGGATAAATCCGGACACTCAACATTTGTTTCCAGAGGAAATGAAGAAGTGTAAGAAATGCGTTTTAAACAGCTTGTATATGATGTGTACGTTATTATTTTATCTAACATTCTAACAATTATTCGATACAGTTAAACTTGGAGAAGATTGTCCTGTCTTTGATGACTTGTTTGAATTTTGCCAAATCTATGCTGGTGGTACTATTGGTAAGATTCATCATAAAGTGGATTTAGCTGTGGTTTTATGTATACATCTGTATTAATGTTTGTTAGCAGATGCTGCACGCAGATTAAACAATCAGCTTTGTGACATTGCCATAAATTGGGCTGGGGGGTTACACCATGCTAAAAAGTGCGAGGCATCTGGATTTTGCTACATCAATGACTTGGTTTTGGGCATTTTGGAGCTTCTCAAGTATCATGCGCGGGTTTTGTATATTGATATAGATGTTCATCATGGTGATGGTGTAGAAGAAGCCTTTTACTTCACTGACAGGTAGCAGCACTCTCATTCTGTAACTTCATATTGTGTATAAGTTAGATATCTATGGATGATTCATTCATTATTGACAAAAATGCGAGCTGAACAAAATGGGATAAGTAGCTCACCTGGTTGTCTCACAGCCGTAATATTTCCTTTCACATCCCAAACAAATTTTGTAAAGAAAAGAGTTGGACCCTATGGAAATTTCCTGGAAACAGAACGGAAATTTAGATGACTGATCATATGTTTAGTAAATACAGTTATGCTTGCTTTGAGTCTACTTTGTCTCTTTGGCAAAATATTTAACCTTATGATTCTCTATCTTTTCAGGGTGATGACTGTTAGTTTTCACAAGTATGGAAATTTGTTCTTTCCTGGATCAGGAGATGTTAAGGTATCAAACACGCATCTCCTATAATTTGTATAGCTATTGTTTATACACTATAAACTGTCCACAATGTGGATTAGCTTATGCTGCTTATTTTTTTGACGCTGTTTATGGCATGGATGGTATCGGTGACAATAACCTTTATTTCTATCCAAAGTGGTGTACTAAGCTATTATGTGTTTTTGTATAAATATTTATCCCTTGTACCCAAGTTTGTATTGGGATGATTAGAGTTCTATTGATATACATAACACTCCTCTATATTCTCCATTTTTGCTTGTTATATCTTTAATACAACTCACATTGAGTAACTGGAAACCAATCACATATATGTTTCTTCTGACTCCGTATAAATGGTACCCTTTATAGTAAGCCCCACGACTATAATGAAAGAAGCTTTAAGTATTATATTTCCTAATCTGAGCTAAATGATGACATAGAGGTGTTCTAAGGCTAATCTTGTAGTTATTTGATTTCGGTAGGAATGTTAATGTAGGTGTCTGGTTGCTGTTCTTGAAATAAGAGAGGTAGCATAATTCATGATAGTGATGAGTTTCATCAAATGCGATATTTAAATGTCCAACTATAGTAATACCATGAATATTTTGTGTTAGCATGATTATTTAATAGTAATACCATGAATATTCTGTGTTACTAACAGTCAAAGATGATATCTGGTCTGTGGTTACTGCAAGTATAATATATTGGGTGCTGTTTATAGAGCATGCATTAAACTCACCTATCTCATTAAACTTGTAGGAAATTGGGGAACGAGAAGGGAAGTTTTATGCAATTAATGTTCCTTTGAAGGATGGCATAGATGACTCCAGCTTTACTCGTTTGTTTAGAACAGTAAGTTTCAAGTAGAAGCTGTAACATCAGAACTTTAATGGCTTTTATTCTGTTTTACAATATGTTTATGGTGCTGAGGTCAGATTTATATTGTCTGAATGTTGTAGATCATTGCAAAAGTTGTTGAAACTTATCAACCTGGTGTGATAGTTCTACAGTGCGGGGCAGATTCACTTGCAGGGGATCGGTTAGGCTGCTTCAACCTCTCTATAGATGGTGCTAATCTTGTAATCAAAACCCACTTTGTTAACTTTTATTTTCATCATTGTAATCTTCAGCATGTGCAAAAGACAGATGAATTGATTAATGTTAGAATACTTATTTCTTGTTACTTTTGAACTGCTTCTTACAGGGCATGCTGAATGTGTCAGGTTTGTAAAGAAGTTCGGTTTGCCCATGCTGGTAGGTTCTTTTAAACCTTGCACCTCTCAACTTTTATTTATTAGACACTTATAAGGCCGGTTGCCATGCAGGTCACTGGAGGCGGAGGATATACCAAAGAGAATGTTGCTCGGTGCTGGACTGTTGAAACAGGAGTTCTTTTAGACACAGAGCTTCCTAATGGTATATGCTTTTATCTTACTTGTTTCATGTAAGACATGGGTTGCTGCACCTTTAATTGCTATTACTTGTAGATTAGCATCGCATGCCTGAATTCTTTTTCTGCAAGGTAGTTGCTTGTTATAGAAAGATCACAAGATTTGCATTGTTGACTTGCTTCAGCCTGGAATTACACAAAATTGGTGTGAACTGAGAGAGTTCAGACAACTAACGATACATAATATGCATAATACAGAATCATAGTCTTTAGGTTAAGAGCAATCATTCTGTTTGTAATGTTTGAGTTTTGACTCTGGATAGAACAGGTCATCTGATGTAGTTTAATATTTCTTTGGAAAGTTTTGCTTACTGTGACTGAACCTCTGCACGCTATTGCAGAGATCCCAGATAATGACTATATCAAGTATTTTGCTCCGGAGTGTTCATTAAGGATCCCTACTGGTTATATTGTATGTCATCTCTTCTTGATTTTTCTTATTTAGTTTGGTTCTTTGGTTTTAAACAATTATCAGCTCTCATTATACTTCAGTATTTCATGGAGGTCGCGTGCCATACATTTTAGGCTTCATTTCACATCATTTTCATATTGTGATACTCCGGAATTATACTATTTTTTTGTTGGCTGGACAGGAAAATTTCAATAGCAAGTCGTACCTAAGCACCATAAAGATGCAAGTTATGGAAAATCTACGTGCCATTCAGCATGCCCCCAGTGTACAAATGCAAGAGGTAATCTGTATAGAAGCAAACTTAAGTACTAAAATAACTTGATTCTACTATTCCATCAGCATGACATACTTTCTTGCTTTCATGTCTATCTATTTGAGTAGCAGAGATGATCATACCGACAAAAATTCCCAATGTAACAAAATCAAGTTGGTTACCAGCAGAGGACTCTTTTATCTTTAAACTGGTCGATTTTGGTAGAATAGTATCTCCAATATGTAATCAAATTGCTTAGAATTTATAAATTACCTATTTTTGAAGGTAATATTATTATTGAACAATATAGTTTATAGAATTTTTATAAGAGACTTCAATTTTTATTAAAAGAAATGGACAAATAAGTGTTGACTGCCTGACCCATTGGACCTGCATTATTGAACGACCCTTTTTTTTGTTTAGATTGAGCTTATCGGCTAAATAAGATTTGTGCTTGATTGCTATTATTGCAGGTTCCACCTGATTTCTATATTCCCGATTTTGATGAAGATGAGAACAACCCTGATGAACGAAATGATCGTATGTATAAATATTTCTAAAATAGCAAACTTTTGTTGTTTATTGGATGCGGCAGAAGAGTTGTGGTGGTGTGTGGGTGGGGGTTACGGATCTATTGAAGCGAGTTGTGGTGGTGTGTGGGTGGGGGTTACGGATCTATTGAAGCGGGTGGTAGACACGTTAATATCATCACAAACCTACATTATTTCAATAGAATCTAACTTATTTTTATAAAATGATTTATGAGGTTCTATATAATTTACATTTTTATAGTTTTCATATAACTAAGTTTTCCAACTTTAACATCGACCATTTAGAGAGACCATCAAAATCGACCAATTCACTCCTTACTAGATCGAAATTGCCACCTCAATCCATTTTTATCATGCTTGTCAGCAATATTTCTAATTCATGCAACTGCTGTTCTTTCTGACAGAACGCACTCAAGACAGGCAAATTCAACGTGATGATGAATACTATGAAGGAGACAATGACAATGATCATAACATGGATGACAGTTAGAAACCCAGAGTGGGAGTTGCTTTGGTAGATGGTAGAAAATTAGGTTTCATTTCAATCGAGTCAGAATCACAAAGAAGCAAACACCACAAATTCTTATTTGTGGAATCTTTTGTTAGATGTAAATCAAGTTGGTCTTTGCAGAATTCTAGTCATATATTGACCAGGTCTCTTACAAGTTGCAAACAGTGTGGATTTCATATGCTCCTGTAATTGTAGAGTGCTAACAAGATTGTTTTTTGGTGTTAGAGAAGAAAATCTTGTATGCAACATATTTCCCATGAATGTGATAGATATACTTTTACTTGTGAGCATGAAAGACATACTTGTGTTATCATTCATCGGTAAACAATAATAAGTATATGTTATTGCTCCAGTGAGCTAGATATATGAGAGTTTGATTTCAAATGGGAAAACCATTATAAGTTCATCTGCGCTTGAACTATTTGAGTGCCAAGTCTACGGATATGAATATATTGTATGACATTGAAAGCTAAGTAAACAGTTGATGTATAAGATCACAGGAGTTCAAATTTTGATTAATTTGTTATATAACGCAGACGAGCACATACAGATATGTGTATTATATCACCTACAAGCTTACTGAAACATGTACAGGAGTTGTGGTAAACTGTGAAAATTAAATTGTCTGGTTGTCTATAATGGGTAGAATGAAGCTACTTGTCTTTACATCTTAACAGTGTTCCATTAAAGAGATTTTATTCCTAGGGTACTAGTCATACAATTTTAATAGATATGGAGGCACGATTACATGTGAGGTAATGAAAAACAGAGAAAGGCCCCGAAGAATGAAGAATGGACTTGGAACGGTCTAGGAATTGCTTTTATTCAATATGCTTTCCAAGAGCGATTCACATGCATCCTCAAGCAAATCCAACACCTGCGAGGACAAAAGAAAATCAACAGTCAAAACCTTGATATTTCGCAAAATGGAGTAATTTGTTGGTCCCAATTCATGCTAGATATAGATGGACCACTAAAAAGAAGAAATAGAACATTGATTAGTCTCTTGGATCTTATTCAGGAACCGGAATAGTGTACAACAACAAAAGGGCGTACCCTTTTGTGGAACCGGCGTAGTGTAAAGTGACAAAAGGGTGTGTACCCTTTTGTGGGTTTTATTTATGTCATATCATCAAGGATGAAGTATGTAGTCATTCTTACTCTCATCCACTTAGTGTGAGGATAAAATGAAAACATGATCATAGAATCAATGAATCTAATTCACAACAAACGACATCAAACTGATCCATGCATAGACGTACCGAGGCGTGCCTAGGAATTTCTCTTCAGGTATATGTATGTTTGTATGATCAAGAAATCATGAAGCGGGGGGTTTATTTTCACTTCATTATTATGGCATGGTTCAGGTTCCAAGTTTGTCTAGCAATTAACAAAGTGTCTTGATCACTTTCTCTTCAGCACAATGACATTACATCAATGCAAAACAAATGTACACCAGAAGGTCTTTAGCCTAGCAGTATTCGAGGTGGCCCTTCAACCAAGAGGCTGTAGTTTCGAGTTCCATTGTGGACATATGTGCACGATTGCACGAGTTTTTGGCCACATGAGGATGACTAACAGACAAAAGGTCGTTATAGCGTCAATGTACTATGGCCAAATACATAGATTACATAAAAGCAACCAGGATAACATCTTATAAAACACAAGGGCAGGTCAAACAAAACACTTTTACTCGTTTGCTTTGTAGTTTGAGTCAAAATGTATATAACTTGATTCATTTAGCCCATTTGCATTCATTCATCTTTCTTTCTCTACCAACGAACGACAGAAAATAGGGCCCACAAACCGAAACACAATAAATAAAAGAGAATTGAACAAACAGAAAACTGTCAATCTTCCATAAGAGTATTTCAATATCAAGAACTGTTACCTTCTCAAAACCTTGCGCACCACCATAGTAAGGATCGGGCACTTCAGTTTCATCATGCTTTTTGCAGTATGAGCACATTAACTCAACCTGTATACACAAACTCATAAACCAATTAAACAACACAAATCGAAGATACATTAACACTATTTAGTTGCTGCTACAAACCTTCTTATGTGCATCAGCAGGTAATGTCTCACTAAAACTCCATCTCTCCAAAGCCGCAAGTATATCCTCTGCAATGCATACAAAAAGCGTATATGTTATTAGATCATCTAAAATTTGGATTATACGAGTATTTTTCAAGTCACACTATCCAAACACGGAATTACATTCTATAGATCTTACCTTTGTTTTGCCGGTCCATGGCAAGAATAAGATCGAATTCTTTAAAATCCGATGGCCTTATCGGCCTTGAAATCGATGTGATTTCAATTCCTCTTCTTTTAGAGGCAGCTCTCATTCGAGAATCTGCTGGACCCCCCTTCAAGAAATCAAATCAAACATAACTAAATTTCAAAAGGAAGAATCAAATTCAAGCTGAATTCACAAATGGGTAACCTCATAATCCTCCTAAAGAGTTCTTTTGTTCCTTATACACACACTCACACAGTCACACACAACAAATGAAGATAAACATAGCTTCCGAGAAATCGACTTCTAAATGATACCCATCAAATGTAAAATCAAAGCACAAATGGGTATTTTAAGAAGTAAATATATTTAAGCAAACAAAGATAACCCATGAAGATGCACTATAATTTAGTGATAAAAATGTTGGTAATGTGTTAAGTAAAGTCTATTATGTGTATCCAACTTTCAAATACTATCGTTCTATATAGCGCCCCCAAAAATCTAGGGCCTCGATATTTTAAATACTAGACTCAATGTTTGGATTTTGGGCTAAGTACCGTTATATAATTTGCATTACAGTAACACCCTTATTGGTTTTGCATCAACATCTATATCTTTTTATTACTAGAAGTTCAATAGCATAAGTCGAGCTACTTTCTTTTCTTCTTTTGCTTTTTTTGTTTACTTCAATTTATATACTAATGAATTAGGCCTCCAAAATTGATCTCGCTTAAGGCCTCCAAAAACTTTAAGCCGGCACTGCTCGGTGCACAATATACACAAAAACAAACTCCTTAACTTATAATCAAAAATTTATGAATAA
This sequence comes from Erigeron breviscapus, assembly GCA_034093135.1. Classification (NCBI taxonomy): domain Eukaryota; kingdom Viridiplantae; phylum Streptophyta; class Magnoliopsida; order Asterales; family Asteraceae; genus Erigeron; species Erigeron breviscapus. The sequence continues at coordinate 99,345,733 of CM067171.1, forward strand.
CAAGCAAACCTCATTATGTATATCAGAAACGTCTACAAAAGTATTACCAAATTCATATAATAACAATATTTGAAAGTCAGAAACACACATAATACACATGTTTTAAGTCCCATACATGCAATGGATTTTAGACTAAAGGCAAATACATTTCCAAACATTTATCCTGATAATTTTGACAAAAAGTGAAAAACCCAATGATGTTAAACTCACAAACCTCATGATAATTAATGGTACCAGCAGAATCAATAACAAATTTGGAAGAAAGATTTCTTTTTTGAACCAAATTAGTAAAAACACCTTCAGCAGCAGGGCTTCTACAAATATTTCCTAAACACACAAATAACACAGAAAATGGTTTTTCTTCACTTTGAGCTGTGGAAGCCATTGATGATGTGATTATTGTTAATGGGGTTTGTTTAATATTTAATCTTTGATTAAAAAGATTCAAACTTTGATTAAATGAGTGTGGATTTTGAGGGGAAATTGGTGTAAGAATTGGGTTTTTGGTGTTAAAATGTGTAACTGGTAAGTTGGGGATGATTGGGAGGATACTATTGGTGTACAGTGACATCATAATTTTGATGGAGAAAGAAAAGGAATGAACTTAGATTAAAAAAAAGGTTTTTTTTTTTAAGATTATAACTTTGGATTTTTTTTTCTATATCAAATTTTCACCACATAATAATCTTGAAAGGAAAATTGGAGAATTATTAAACTTTGGTATTTGAACTTATACATAATTGTTACTACAATACTAGTAGCGTAAAGTTTTGATGTATTTGTAAATGAGTGAGTAAAAAAAAAAAGGGATAATTGAATATGCAGTTATACTGCAAAGTTAATAGATGCAGTCACACACACATATCATAAAGATGATTGATATATTACAAAAATGCCCCTTTGATTTTCAAGGTAACTTTAATGATGCAATTAACTGCATCCAAGCTAAGCCCAAAAAATAATGGTAGTTTTATTTTTGCTTAGTTTTTTCGAGAGATGATAATCATGTCATATATGTATTCATGGTTTCGGGTTATATATCCCAACTTAGATCCTATCCATTGACGAAAAGTTGATCTCAACCTAATTCGTTTAATAAACATGTGATATGTGTTGACACACTTACAATAATTGGAAACCTTTATCGTTACTCATCTTTCCTATTTCAACGAACTTGCATGATCACGCCTCCGGATTAAAACCCATGATCTACATACTTCAAAAATCCCGTTAGCCTTATTAGTAGACGACACACTTACAATCATACAGAATCAAACGATAAAAAATAATGATTTGAAACTCAGACAATTTTCAAATGTATTTGATAATTTTAGTATATAAATATACACATTAGTAAAATACTTGTAGACCGGTTATCAATGTGAGCTCGACCTCAACTCATTTAATAAACTTCTTATAGTGTTATGGACATGTTCTACAAGCAAATGCCCTGTGGCTTCTAGTCCTAACCCAAATACATTTATTTTCAAGTCAGGTTCGTTCAATGCCTAGAATTGTCATCCCTCGACAGTAAAATCAACATTATAAACTTGTATCAATATGAGATTTATAAAATGCAGGTGGCTTTGTTACAAGGTATTGGGTTGTAAACATGTCCACACAGCAGGGCTCGACACATTCTGACTTGTATCAATATGAGATTTATAAAATGCAGGTGGCTTTGTTACAAGGTATTGGGTTGTAAACATGTCCACACAGCAGGGCTCGACACATTCTGACTTGTATCAATATGAGATTTATAAAATGCAGGTGGCTTTGTTACAAGGTATTGGGTTGTAAACATGTCCACACAGCAGGGCTCGACACATTCTGACTTGTATCAATATGAGATTTATAAAATGCAGGTGGCTTTGTTACAAGGTATTGGGTTGTAAACATGTCCACACAGCAGGGCTCGACACATTCTGACTTGTATCAATATGAGATTTATAAAATGCAGGTGGCTTTGTTACAAGGTATTGGGTTGTAAACATGTCCACACAGCAGGGCTCGACACATTCTGACTTGTATCAATATGAGATTTATAAAATGCAGGTGGCTTTGTTACAAGGTATTGGGTTGTAAACATGTCCACACAGCAGGGCTCGACACATTCTGACTTGTATCAATATGAGATTTATAAAATGCAGGTGGCTTTGTTACAAGGTATTGGGTTGTAAACATGTCCACACAGCAGGGCTCGACACATTCTGACTTGTATCAATATGAGATTTATAAAATGCAGGTGGCTTTGTTACAAGGTATTGGGTTGTAAACATGTCCACACAGCAGGGCTCGACACATTCTGACTTGTATCAATATGAGATTTATAAAATGCAGGTGGCTTTGTTACAAGGTATTGGGTTGTAAACATGTCCACACAGCAGGGCTCGACACATTCTGACTTGTATCAATATGAGATTTATAAAATGCAGGTGGCTTTGTTACAAGGTATTGGGTTGTAAACATGTCCACACAGCAGGGCTCGACACATTCTGACTTGTATCAATATGAGATTTATAAAATGCAGGTGGCTTTGTTACAAGGTATTGGGTTGTAAACATGTCCACACAGCAGGGCTCGACACATTCTGACTTGTATCAATATGAGATTTATAAAATGCAGGTGGCTTTGTTACAAGGTATTGGGTTGTAAACATGTCCACACAGCAGGGCTCGACACATTCTGACTTGTATCAATATGAGATTTATAAAATGCAGGTGGCTTTGTTACAAGGTATTGGGTTGTAAACATGTCCACACAGCAGGGCTCGACACATTCTGACTTGTATCAATATGAGATTTATAAAATGCAGGTGGCTTTGTTACAAGGTATTGGGTTGTAAACATGTCCACACAGCAGGGCTCGACACATTCTGACTTGTATCAATATGAGATTTATAAAATGCAGGTGGCTTTGTTACAAGGTATTGGGTTGTAAACATGTCCACACAGCAGGGCTCGACACATTCTGACTTGTATCAATATGAGATTTATAAAATGCAGGTGGCTTTGTTACAAGGTATTGGGTTGTAAACATGTCCACACAGCAGGGCTCGACACATTCTGACTTGTATCAATATGAGATTTATAAAATGCAGGTGGCTTTGTTACAAGGTATTGGGTTGTAAACATGTCCACACAGCAGGGCTCGACACATTCTGACTTGTATCAATATGAGATTTATAAAATGCAGGTGGCTTTGTTACAAGGTATTGGGTTGTAAACATGTCCACACAGCAGGGCTCGACACATTCTGACTTGTATCAATATGAGATTTATAAAATGCAGGTGGCTTTGTTACAAGGTATTGGGTTGTAAACATGTCCACACAGCAGGGCTCGACACATTCTGACTTGTATCAATATGAGATTTATAAAATGCAGGTGGCTTTGTTACAAGGTATTGGGTTGTAAACATGTCCACACAGCAGGGCTCGACACATTCTGACTTGTATCAATATGAGATTTATAAAATGCAGGTGGCTTTGTTACAAGGTATTGGGTTGTAAACATGTCCACACAGCAGGGCTCGACACATTCTGACTTGTATCAATATGAGATTTATAAAATGCAGGTGGCTTTGTTACAAGGTATTGGGTTGTAAACATGTCCACACAGCAGGGCTCGACACATTCTGACTTGTATCAATACGAGATTAATACAATAGGATGGACATTGTATTAAAGGATAGGTGTTAATTTTGCAAGAAATAAGAGTTGGGAAGATCAAGAAAAGCATGCCCAAAAGTCATGATGATGTTTTGCTTTATATCTTCCCAAAGCATGCAAAATACTTACACACTCTACCTCACACTCTCTCTTTTGTTCTCTCCCTCTCTCTTACGGCTTTAAGAAAGAAAAGGCAAGACACAAATTAATTAACTCTTTCACAATATATATATATATCCTAGTTTTATAATCTTCAAGATTTGGAAGGATTTAAAACTAACAAAAACACACATATATATATATATATATATATATATATATATATATATATATATATATATATATATATATATATATATATATATATATATATATATATATATATATATATATATATATATATATATATATATATATATATATATATATATATATATATATATATATATATATATATATATATATATATATATATATATATATATATATATATATATATATATATATATATATATATATATATATATATATATATATATATATATATATATATATATATATATATATATATATATATATATATATATATATATATATATATATATATATATATATATATATATATATATATATATATATATATATATATATATATATATATATATATATATATATATATATATATATATATATATATATATATATATATATATATATATATATATATATATATATATATATATATATATATATATATATATATATATATATATATATATATATATATATATATATATATATATATATATATATATATATATATATATATATATATATATATATATATATATATATATATATATATATATATATTACCCTTATAAATATTAATTAAATACTAGTTATTGCAGTTTATACATTTATATGGTTCTCATTTTAATTTTCTATATATTTATATATATATATACATGAAATTGTAGGGACTCATTTGATGTTATGTTGTCATTGTGATATCGGTAGTAGTATGCCAATGACCCTTGTATGTTGAATGTTTGATTGTGTATTATTTATTCGAGATGAATGTAATAATAATTAATCAAACGGCTTGCATGTCGTCTTTTCATTTTACCAATGTATTAATTAACGACAACTTGTGTCGTTCTCTTTCTATGTATTTGTAATAGTATAGAAAGTAGTATAGATTTAATTCTTGTAAAATGTAAGGAGACTTGGAGATTAGCATCTTGAAGATGGAATCGTCAAGAGGGTGCAAGCAACAAGGGAGTCAAAGGAGGATAGTGATTTTAGTGGGAGCCATTGCTCCTACTTACCCATGTCCTTAGATTGACTTTGTTTTTCCGTGTGGTAGCTCACCGGAAAACGCATAGGATTTATGGCATACTACCGATATGTTTGTGTGTGATGATTAATTTGTTTAATATATTTGTCTTGACTATGCTTGCAAGAAAATCATTTTACAACATATAAAAATAATCATCTATATTGGTTTGTTATAATGGATTAACAAACACAATGTTTTAATATCGAATTAGTTTGGTTATAATGGATTAACAAACGCAATAATATATTGGCAAAAATTTTAAAATTGTATAAAATGTTTTTGCTATAACAAAACAAAAACCCGTTTTTCAAATGTAAACTTTACGCTATCCATGAGTAGTACACACATTCGAACCTCCGACCTATTGTGGTTCGCGATAATCCGAGAGTCTTGGGCCGGATCACAATTGGGTGTTGGCAAGGGTGAGGTGAAATTCGCGATAACCCGAGAGTCTTGGGCCGGATCTCACGTGTATCTATCATGGACGGTTTACAATCTGGACTTGTGTTCCGCGGCGAACCCGACACAAGAAAGGATTGGCGTAGGAGGGATTAAACATGCATTGATATAATGGATTATCAATAGAATCCCGCAAGAGTTTAAGTGTAACATTCGTGAAATTTGACTAGATTTGACTCATAAATTTAATGTAAATGATTTTCGAGAAAATATATGAATAGTAACCGTATTTGTGAATAGTACGGATTTATCCTTAACTCGTTGACTAGTGCGTTTGATTCATTTGTATTGAACTACAACATGAATAACATGGAGAAAACCATAATGGAGCTTCATGGCATGTTGAAGACCACTGAGTCTGGCATGGCCAAGACCAAGCCTGCCGCCACTGCCGTTTTGACCATCAAGGAAGGAGGGATACGCAAGAAGGAGAAGAATGGACCAAACGGTAAGGGTAAGGTAAAGGTTGGAATTCCCAACGCCAAACCGAAACCTAAGGGCATAGCCTCTACTTCTTCTCGTAAGATCCCACAAGCCAAAGATCCTAAGGAGGCTGAATGTTTCCATTGTGGGGAAATTGGACATTGGAGGCGTACTTGTCCTATGTATTTGAAAGACCTAAAGGAGCTTCGGGCCAAAGGTGTCGCCGACCCTTCAGGTATGTTCATGATTGAACTTAACAATACATCTACTTCTGATTCCTGGGTATTGGACATAGGTTGTGGTACTCACATTTGTACAAATGTGCAGGGACTCACAAGAAGTAAGAAGTTAAGGACCGAGAGCTTGATCTAATCATGGGGAACAAGAATGTGTCCTGGTTGAAATGATTGGAGATTACAAGCTTGATTTTGATTCCGGTTTATGTATTGTTTTAAGGAATGTTTGTTACAGTGCCGATATGGCAAGAAACATTATCTCTTTTGATGCTTTGTTTAATAATGGTTTTGATTTTAAGTTTGATAATGGATCAATTCTCGTTTACAAGGATAATGTATTTTATTTTAAGGCTAGTCCTTGTAGAGGCATATTAGAAACCACCGTTAAACCAAGTTATAGTTCAATCAATAACATTGGTTCATCCAAAGATGGTTTGGATAAGTCGTATCTATGGCACTGTCGTTTAGGCCACATAAACAAGAAACGAATTGCCAAACTCCAATCTGACGGTAGTTTGGAATCATTTGATGTTGCATCTCATGATGATTGCGAATCTTGTTTGTTGGGCAAAATGACAAAAGCACCTTTCAAAGGAACCTGCGAAAGGGGCAAAGATCTATTGGATTTGGTACACACTGATGTGTGTGGTCCGTTTAGATCGGCTACAAGACACGGTGAACGATACTTCGTTACATTTACTGATGATCTCAGTCGATATGGTTATGTTAATTTAATTAAACATAAGTCTGAAACTTTTGGAGTGTTCAAGACATACCAAAACGAAGTAGAGAACCAATTGGGCAAGAAGATTAAGATTCTCCGGTCTGATAGAGGTGGTGAGTATCTTAATCAAGAGTTTCTCGATCATCTAAGGGGTTGTGGCATTATCTCACAATTAGCTCCTCCAAGGACACCTCAACTTAATGGTGTGTCCGAAAGGAGGAATCGAACATTGCTTGATATGGTTCGATCCATGATGAGTCGTGCAACGCTTCCAATCAGTTTCTGGGGTTATGCTTTAGAAACTGCCGCAAGGATCCTTAACCTCCTCCCAACCAAGAAGGTTTCCAAGACACCACATGAAATATGGCATGGCAAGCCTGCTTCGTTGTCATATTTAAGAGTCTGGGGTTGCGAAGCTTATGCTCGTCGTGAGACTCAAGATAAGCTTGAACCTAGATCACAAAAGGTGTTTTTTGTAGGTTACCCAGCTGATGGTTTTGGATATTCGTTTTACAACCCTTTAGAGAACAGAGTCTTTGTGTCTCGAAGAGGAGTGTTCCTTGAAAGGAACATCATGTCCAAAGAAGTTAGTGGGAGCCCTATAGATCTTGAAGAAATTCAAGAACCAATTGACATGGAAACCGATGTTGGCCCTAGTTCTCTTCCAGAGGTCGACGAACCTGTTGTTGAAGAGGAAGCTGACATACAGCCACCACCTGTACGCAGGTCTGATAGAGAGCGACGTGCACCCGAAAGACTTGATTTAAACATATCTATGGGTGACGAAGCGCATAGGGATTCTGACGAACCTATCTCTTATCAGGAAGCCATGGCAGGACCTGAGTATGCTAAATGGCAGGAGGCTATGGACAGCGAGATCCAATCCATGCACGATAACCAAGTCTGGAGCTTGGTTGATCACACACCAGGGATTGAACCCGTTGGGTGTAAATGGGTCTTCAAGAAGAAGACCGACATGGATGGGAATGTACACACATTCAAAGCTAGACTGGTGGCTAAGGGTTACACACAACGATATGGTGTAGACTATGATGAAACTTTTTCACCAGTGGCCATGTTGAAATCCATTAGAATACTAATTGCCATAGCTGCGTTTTATGACTATGAGATATGGCAAATGGATGTTAAAACTGCTTTCCTAAATGGTAAGCTAACTAAGGATGTGTTTATGACACAACCTGAGGGTTTTGTACATCCTAAGTATCCAAATAGTGTGTGCAAGCTTCATAAGTCCATTTATGGGCTTAAGCAAGCTTCTCGTAGTTGGAATCTTTGCTTTGATGAGAAAATCAAAGAGTTTGGTTTTATCAGAAGCGAAGATGAACCATGTGTCTATGTCAGATCGAGTGGGAGCGTTGTAGTCTTCCTAGTCTTGTATGTCGATGACATATTACTCATGGGAAACGATATCCCGACATTGAAAGATGTCAAAGCTTGGCTAGGGAAATGTTTCTCCATGAAAGACTTAGGAGATGCAACGTATATTTTGGGAATAAAGATCTACCGTGATAGATCTAGGAGACTAATTGGACTAAGCCAAAGTACATACATAGATAAGATACTAAAGAAATTTAGTATGCAAGACTCTAAGAAGGGGTGTGTTCCTATGAACCCTGGCATACCATTGAGCAAGTCTCAATGTCCTACTTCTGATGGAGAAGTGACCAAGATGAGTCGTATCCCATATGCTTCGGCTATAGGATTAATCATGTATGCCATGATATGTACTAGGCCTGACGTGTCGTATGCTTTAAGCATGACTAGTCGTTATCAGACAAATCCTGGCGAGGCACACTGGATAGTAGTCAAGAACATTCTAAAGTATCTTAGGAGGACTAAAGAGATGTTCTTGGTCTATGGAGGGGAGGACGTGTTGAGTGTCAAAGGATACTCAGACGCTAGCTTCCAATCGGATAGAGATGATTGCTCTTCACAATCTGGGTTTGTGTTCACTCTAAATGGGGGCGCAGTTACTTGGAGAAGCTCCAAGCAAAGCACCATTGCGGATTCGACGACAGAGTCGGAGTATATAGCGGTCTGCGAGGCAGCTAAAGAAGCCATGTGGATTAAGAAATTCATCGGGGATCTAGGTGTAGTTTCTGATGTGTAAAATCGAGTTTGTAAAATTGCAAACACACAACTAACACAAACACGTCAAATGCAACTGTGATAAGAAAAGAAAACTAAACTAATAAAACAAGTAACTTCCTCACGCGTGAGAAAGGATCAAACCACTAAATTAACAACTAAATCGGCACACAATCCCCGGCAGCGGCGCCAAAAACTTGATGTGTAAAATCGAGTTTGTAAAATTTATAAACAAGTACCCACTAAAAACCGACTACTACACACTTTCAGGCAGTGGACCTGATCACATATAGTATAGTAACTAGTAAGTCCGAGATCGTTCGCGGGGATTGGTTTTGAAATAATTGCTTACTAAAGTGGTTTTGGAATAAGGATGGAACCGTAGCCGAATTGCTACCTCACCTTTGCCAATATGAAATTAAAGAAATTGAAATTACAAGACAATTGAAAGTAAAGAAAGTTCAACAATATGAATAAAGATCACCCACTTCGAATCCACTTGACTTCAGTTATGATTGCACACGATAAAGATCAAATTCTTTAGAGTTGACAAGATAATCGTGAAAGGATAGAAATGCTCGCGTGGTACCACCAACCACAAGCAAATCATCCAAACACCTAACTTGCTAGTTTAATTACCCAAGCCGGTACCACCAAGGCCTAGAAAATCTCCCCAACAATTAGTTTGCTTGATTATCCTTTACCAATTATGCCTATGTGAACGAAAACGTGGTACCACCAACCGTTTCTAAACACGTTTACCGATTAATTCCTATTATAGATTTGACATTCACCGTCATACCATGAACCGGTGACAAACGACCATAGACAATCGAATTGCAATGATAAACATATTCACCTAGTACCACTAACGATGAACACATAAACCATCAACATCAAAAGAATAAATCACAAGGAATTAATTGATAAAGATCACGACACAACGATAATTGAATCAACTCTTGAATTAAAATATTGCAATCATATCATTCGTCAAGTTTCATCAAAGTGGATGATTATAAATCTAGCCACTCATGCTAAATCGAAAATAACAAACGAAATAGAAAGAGAACATATTGTACCAATATTTGTTGAATGTAAATTGCAAGACAGAAAATTAGATACGATCTAGATGGGTGTTCTTGAATCTTCAATAAATCCAATGATGAAATCTTGAGTCGATCCTTCGAAGAATTCGCGGTAGAACAGCTCCTAGAAAGAAAACTTGATTAGTTTGGGAAATAGGTTTTTTTTTCTATTTATACCTCCCCCAAATCTGATGCAAAAAGGCTGAAACCCTGATTTTCCCGTGCAGTCACTGCGGCGCAGTGGGCATGGTGCACCCCCACTGCGGCGCAGTGGAGTCCCTCCCACTGGGCGCAGTGATGGTGCACCCCCACTGCGGCGCAGTGGGGTTTTGATCTTCCCACTGCGGCGCAGTGAAATACCACTGGAAAGCCAATATTTCATTCGGCCTTTGACTGCGGCGCAGTGGGCATCATCCCTCCCACTGCGGCGCAGTGTTAAACCTCTGGAATTCTTGTGTCTTTGGCACCCAACGACTGCGGCGCATTGGGGCTTTGACCTTCCCACTGCGGCGCAGTATAAACATGCTGAAATCTTTGTTCTTCTTTATCATCGGCTCTCGAACACATCTTGGCCTAAAATCGTCAGAAAATGTACCAAATGGACGCACAACCTGCTAAGAACCTGAAAGCACTAACAAACACCATAAACGCGCCAAATGCATACAAAATTAACTCAAAACACATACGAAAAAGGCCAATAATGATGTGGGCGATCTATATAATTTGGTCACATCAAGTTCCTACCATCCTTAATCCCGTTGAGATTTTCTGTGATAATATGAGTGCGGTTGTCTTGGCACAAGAACCGAGGTCTCAAAAGCGCACAAGGCACATACTCCGAAAGTATCACTATGTTCGTCAAGTTGTTGCCGATAAGGACATTGTCATTAGTAGGGTCGACACAAGTGAAAACTTGGCCGATCCATTTACCAAAGCTCTACCTCAAGCCAAACATGAGGCTCATAGTAGATCTATTGGAATTCGTATTGTTGATGATTTAGTTTGATTGTATTAACTATTTTAATTTGACACTTAGAACATTATGTAATAGTTTATTGCAATTGATTTGATGATTTTATATGGAGATTATAAAATACGCATGATGCGATCATTTCATTGCATATTATTATGTTCTATTTTGCATGTTTTAAACTCCATTGAATATTAATTCATAAATTTCCACAGTCGGTCATTCTCTAATGGAGAGAGAAATGAATTAAGGCTGCTTTACCCGGGTGGTACCGGATAACACAATCATAGTCACTAAAAAGCTCTAGCCACCTCCGTTGCCTCATATTCAACTCGCTTTGATCGAAAATGTGTTGTAGGCTTTTGTGATCGGTATAGATCACACTTTCAGGGTTTTGAAGCTCAAAATGGGTCAAAATGGAAATTTGATTTATTCTTGGCACTACGGATTGATTTTTGTAATGAGAATTGTGTTATTGGATGTATATTTACACCCATATATGCTTTAAAACGAGTCAAGCCCCATTTCCAGCCAAATCAAGGTCTAGAACTAGGGTTTTCACGGTTTTTGTTTGTGTTCTTCACCTTCTTGCTGCTGCTGTTCGTTCTGCATTTGCCTTGGCGTAATTTACGCCCACCTTGGCGTAGGATACGCTGGTCATCAGCTAGGAGGCGTAGCCTACGGTCAGAGAGGCGTACCTTACGGTGCCCTCTAACTCTAAATTGGACCTTACGCTAGTTTTCTTCTGTTTACGCCATTTTTCCTTGCTCGAGACGCCAAAACTCCTACTTGCGGAGAGGCGTAGGTTACGCTAGTATTGGCGTACCTTACGCCTGATTGTTTTTTTGATGCGTAAATCACGCGACAACGACAGCGGAAGACTATTTTTGGTATTTTCTGGATTTTAATGAAACAAACAACAATAAACAAGACCAATAAAATAAAAATGATAGATAAAAGAATCCACCACCAAGACTCGTAAAGGCCAAGCCACCGGAATCAAGGATAAAGGAAACACTCCGCCCCACCACTACAATCGATAAAGGTCTAGCCACCACGATTATAGATAAAGGAAACCGAAGATTTGAAAGACCTCACCACAATATTTGATAAAGAACAAGTCACCACAAATATTGATAAAAGGGTCACTCCTAACCACCAAGATCAAAGATCTCTAAAGGTAAAAGAAGATTTTTGGATAAGAAATAGAGGCTGCTCTATTAATTTCATTCAACGTCAAAAACTGTCTTACAATGAGAAATAAAGCCTCTATTTATAGCCACAAGCTATTTCCTAGGAATTAACGAAATAATAAAATATTACAATAAAGCTGTCAGGCTAAAGACAACCACTAATTAATTGACCAATAGAAAATGGACAAGTAAGGCTTCTAGAAATATTCCCCTGCAAGTGGTCCCACAATACCGTTAGAAACATCTTGCCACACGCGCCTTCCTTACAGCTGTCATTCTTCTTTATTGGGCCCACGAACATGGAACTTCAGTGGGGACTTTATTGACTGAAAACTGGAAACAGAATCTGGACTTCCACTGGAGCATTCATCTGGAGTTGGTCATCTGGAGCGCTTCAGTGGAGAACTCTGGAGCATTCATCTGGAGCTGGTCACTGGAGCGCTTCAGTAGAGAACTCTGGAGCATTCATCTGGAGCTGGTCATCTGGAGCGCTTCAGTAGAGAACTCTGGAGCATTCATCTGGAGCTGGTCATCTGGAGCGCTTCAGTGAGAACTCTGGAGCATTCATCTGGAGCTGGTCATCTGGAGCGCTTCAGTAGAGAACTCTGGAGCATTCATCTGGAGCTGGTCATCTGGAGCGCTTCAGTGAGAACTCTGGAGCATTCATCTGGAGCTGGTCATCTGGAGCGCTTCAGTAGAGAACTCTGGAGCATTCATCTGGAGCTGGTCATCTGGAGCGCTTCAGTGAGAACTCTGGAGCATTCATCTGGAGCTGGTCATCTGGAGCGCTTCAGTAGAGAACTCTGGAGCATTCATCTGGAGCTGGTCATCTGGAGCGCTTCAGTGAGAACTCTGGAGCATTCATCTGGAGCTGGTCATCTGGAGCGCTTCAGTAGAGAACTCTGGAGCATTCATCTGGAGCTGGTCATCTGGAGCGCTTCAGTGAGAACTCTGGAGCATTCATCTGGAGCTGGTCATCTGGAGCGCTTCAGTAGAGAACTCTGGAGCATTCATCTGGAGCTGGTCATCTGGAGCGCTTCAGTGAGAACTCTGGAGCATTCATCTGGAGCTGGTCATCTGGAGCGCTTCAGTAGAGAACTCTGGAGCATTCATCTGGAGCTGGTCATCTGGAGCGCTTCAGTGAGAACTCTGGAGCATTCATCTGGAGCTGGTCATCTGGAGCGCTTCAGTAGAGAACTCTGGAGCATTCATCTGGAGCTGGTCATCTGGAGCGCTTCAGTGAGAACTCTGGAGCATTCATCTGGAGCTGGTCATCTGGAGCGCTTCAGTAGAGAACTCTGGAGCATTCATCTGGAGCTGGTCATCTGGAGCGCTTCAGTGAGAACTCTGGAGCATTCATCTGGAGCTGGTCATCTGGAGCGCTTCAGTAGAGAACTCTGGAGCATTCATCTGGAGCTGGTCATCTGGAGCGCTTCAGTGAGAACTCTGGAGCATTCATCTGGAGCTGGTCATCTGGAGCGCTTCAGTAGAGAACTCTGGAGCATTCATCTGGAGCTGGTCATCTGGAGCGCTTCAGTGAGAACTCTGGAGCATTCATCTGGAGCTGGTCATCTGGAGCGCTTCAGTAGAGAACTCTGGAGCATTCATCTGGAGCTGGTCATCTGGAGCGCTTCAGTGAGAACTCTGGAGCATTCATCTGGAGCTGGTCATCTGGAGCGCTTCAGTAGAGAACTCTGGAGCATTCATCTGGAGCTGGTCATCTGGAGCGCTTCAGTGAGAACTCTGGAGCATTCATCTGGAGCTGGTCATCTGGAGCGCTTCAGTAGAGAACTCTGGAGCATTCATCTGGAGCTGGTCATCTGGAGCGCTTCAGTGAGAACTCTGGAGCATTCATCTGGAGCTGGTCATCTGGAGCGCTTCAGTAGAGAACTCTGGAGCATTCATCTGGAGCTGGTCATCTGGAGCGCTTCAGTGAGAACTCTGGAGCATTCATCTGGAGCTGGTCATCTGGAGCGCTTCAGTAGAGAACTCTGGAGCATTCATCTGGAGCTGGTCATCTGGAGCGCTTCAGTGAGAACTCTGGAGCATTCATCTGGAGCTGGTCATCTGGAGCGCTTCAGTAGAGAACTCTGGAGCATTCATCTGGAGCTGGTCATCTGGAGCGCTTCAGTGAGAACTCTGGAGCATTCATCTGGAGCTGGTCATCTGGAGCGCTTCAGTAGAGAACTCTGGAGCATTCATCTGGAGCTGGTCATCTGGAGCGCTTCAGTGAGAACTCTGGAGCATTCATCTGGAGCTGGTCATCTGGAGCGCTTCAGTAGAGAACTCTGGAGCATTCATCTGGAGCTGGTCATCTGGAGCGCTTCAGTGAGAACTCTGGAGCATTCATCTGGAGCTGGTCATCTGGAGCGCTTCAGTAGAGAACTCTGGAGCATTCATCTGGAGCTGGTCATCTGGAGCGCTTCAGTGAGAACTCTGGAGCATTCATCTGGAGCTGGTCATCTGGAGCGCTTCAGTAGAGAACTCTGGAGCATTCATCTGGAGCTGGTCATCTGGAGCGCTTCAGTGAGAACTCTGGAGCATTCATCTGGAGCTGGTCATCTGGAGCGCTTCAGTAGAGAACTCTGGAGCATTCATCTGGAGCTGGTCATCTGGAGCGCTTCAGTGAGAACTCTGGAGCATTCATCTGGAGCTGGTCATCTGGAGCGCTTCAGTAGAGAACTCTGGAGCATTCATCTGGAGCTGGTCATCTGGAGCGCTTCAGTGAGAACTCTGGAGCATTCATCTGGAGCTGGTCATCTGGAGCGCTTCAGTAGAGAACTCTGGAGCATTCATCTGGAGCTGGTCATCTGGAGCGCTTCAGTGAGAACTCTGGAGCATTCATCTGGAGCTGGTCATCTGGAGCGCTTCAGTAGAGAACTCTGGAGCATTCATCTGGAGCTGGTCATCTGGAGCGCTTCAGTGAGAACTCTGGAGCATTCATCTGGAGCTGGTCATCTGGAGCGCTTCAGTAGAGAACTCTGGAGCATTCATCTGGAGCTGGTCATCTGGAGCGCTTCAGTGAGAACTCTGGAGCATTCATCTGGAGCTGGTCATCTGGAGCGCTTCAGTAGAGAACTCTGGAGCATTCATCTGGAGCTGGTCATCTGGAGCGCTTCAGTGAGAACTCTGGAGCATTCATCTGGAGCTGGTCATCTGGAGCGCTTCAGTAGAGAACTCTGGAGCATTCATCTGGAGCTGGTCATCTGGAGCGCTTCAGTGAGAACTCTGGAGCATTCATCTGGAGCTGGTCACCGGAGCGTTCAGTGAACAACTATAAATCATTCGTAACTCGACTTTTGTCACCAAGGTGAGTTCGTAGCCCCTTTTCTCTATATGATTTTGGGGTGAAAAGTGTACATCGTGGTTCATGGTTTCGTTTGATCGTTATGTGTTTGTTATGAAAGTTTATCAAGGTTATACGTTTGTTTGAAATGTGAATCAAGGTTGTATGATGTCTTGGCTAGTTTATCAAAGTTATATGCTCGTTTGAATTGTGTATCAAGGATTGTATGTTTGTTTGGCTAGTTTATCAAGGTTATGTGTCGTTGAATTGTGAATCAAGGTTGTATGATTGTATATGTTCGTATCAAGGTTATGGGGTTCATTAAATGGTCCAATCAAGGTTTCAAGGCTTGGTGATCGTTTAACGATCCCAATTATGGTTTCAAGGTTGTGTGATCATTTAATGAACCAATCAAGGTTTCAAGGTTGTGTGATCGTTTATCGATCCAAATCAAGGTTTCAAGGTTAAACGGTTGTTCTCCCGACACTTGTTTTTTATAGTCAAAACCTACGAACTCACCAACTTTATGTTGACGCATTTTAGTACACTTTTCAGGTAATCAAGTGAATCAAAGGCATGACGGATGATTGCATTGCATGTATTAGGATTGAGCTTGGACTTCTGTGGATCCGTGATTCATTGCACCCGTTTATGGGTTATGCCTAGGATCGTTAGCCATCATTTGAACTATATCTTTTGTAAACTATTGATGGTGTTGTGCTCCTTGTGCATTATTTGATCCGATGTTGTATTTGTACTTGAATTATGTTGGATTACTTTAATCCTTGAATGCATTTAGTAGTCTCTACTTAATTTCCATGTCATGCTGTGCTTTTCTTTTAATGCCCCATGTTTCCGCCTTGTTGGGGTGTTACAGAATGGTATCAGAGCCATGGTTGTAGAGAATTAGGTGGAATGACCTAGACTATGACCATTGCATTTCATATTTAGCTTGCATGATAGGAAATTATGTGTGCAATGTGATTTGTTTGGAATGTGTGGATTTGTTTGATCGAAGTTCGTAGGGTTTTGATAAGCTTAGTAATTGATGATCGAAATAGTGTCGGGATACACCGTGAATTGTTGGATCGTTGTGATGAATGTTGATGTGTGGAATCTTGGAACCATTTATTATTTGTCCCTAGCAAAGTGAAACGATGGCATTGGCGGAAGTATGACATTCGGTAATCATAGAGGAGCCTGATCAACGAATCTATGATTACCCTATGTCATATGGAAGTTAATGATCTCGTGGATTGCGCATTGCGGATGAGGTATAGTAGGTAACCCGGTGTGTCTAATGAGTATTGGTTAGGTGGAGGGTTAGCCGCTGGTACACCCTGTATACATACCCGACCAATACTTAGAGGACATAACGGAACCGAGTCCTGACATCCATTCAATATATTAACGGTGTGGAGGGTTAGCCGCTGGTACACCCTGTATACATACACTTTTAATGTAGTGAATGTTGAAGTTAGATTCGGACTATGCTTAACCCGCCTTGTTATGACTTGACCCCTTTGATATGATGTTAATTGATTTGTGATTGTATCGTTGGTTGTGAATTGTATGATCATTGAAGCCTTAGATTATTGCCATGATAATATCCCCGTAGAGATAATTATATTCATGCAATGATTAACTTGTTAATTTGGATGTGGAAATTGTGTGTTACTTGAAGGTCGATTTTGGTATTCGGGTGTGAATTGTGAGACTTAACTTGTTAATCTAACACGTGTGTTCAGGAAAGATGGTTAGACCAAGGAGAGTTAACACTAACTATAGGCGTCAAAACGAAGAAGAGGAACCGGTTGATCAAGAAAATCTTGGTGGGAATCGAGGTGGTAGAGGTGGTAGGGGTGGTCGAGGAGGTAGGGGAAATCGTGGTGGTCGTGGTGGCCGAGGTGGCCGGGGTGGTGCTAATCCCCCGGTAAGAGCCGAGGTCATCACTCAAGCTCTCAATGAGCTTATGCCGGAACTTGTGGCCCGAATCTCGGCGGCCATGGATAGGAATGAACAAGAAGAACCAGAAAATGAAGCGGTTCATGTTGAGAACGAGGATGAAGACGTGAATGTGAATGGTGATGGGATTGGGGGAGATGCTTTCGTCCAACAAAGAGTCAACAACAATGCTTACCGTCAAGGTTGTATTTTTAAAGATTTCAAGGCTTGTGGAGCTCCGGAGTGGAAGGGTGAAGGTGGAGCCACCGGTTGTTTAGAGTGGCTAGAGAAGATTGAATCCGTGATTCCTAGAAGTGGATGCACTTATGAGCAAAGAGTTTCTCACGCCACCGGGATGTTAAGTGGTGATCCACTTGAATGGTGGAACCTTGAGGTGGATAACTTGGGGATCGATCTTGCTAACTCCATTCCTTGGGAGAATTTCAAGCAAATGATCATTGCTAAGTATTGCCCACCTTATGAAATGAGGAATTTAGAAGAAGAATTCACTAAGCTCACCATGAAGGGTGCCGATCATGTGGGGTACACTCGCCGTT
The DNA here is from genome assembly GCA_034093135.1 of Erigeron breviscapus. Classification (NCBI taxonomy): domain Eukaryota; kingdom Viridiplantae; phylum Streptophyta; class Magnoliopsida; order Asterales; family Asteraceae; genus Erigeron; species Erigeron breviscapus. Next base: position 99,363,733 of record CM067171.1, read on the forward strand.
TTGGCCAACTTTCTAGACTCATGCCCCACTTGGTTAGGCCCGAAGAGCGCAAGGTGGAGAAGTATGTGGTTGGTTTGCCCCATAAGGTGAGAGTACTTGTTTCTCACCCAACCATGCCACTAACTATAAATGAAGCTATCACCCGAACCGCTAATGTCACCATGGAGCTTGTGAAGGGTGGTGAACTAGGGAAGAATGATACTAAGAGGAAGGATGTGCCCGAATATAGTGGCACGAAGAAAGAAGAGAGGAATCATCACAAGAAGGCTATTAGAGGTGGAAAGGTGTTTGCGGCGGTTGCGCCGGCAAGAGAAGCTAACACCGGGGTTGTTCCTTTATGCCCTCGGTGTAATCGTCATCATAGGTCTCACACTCGGTGTGATGCTTGCTTTCATTGTAATCAAGTGGGTCATATTTCAAGAATGTGTCCTACCAATCCTCGTGCCGCTCCTTTGAACCCTTTGCCTCTCAATGTTCGATATCCTCCTATGGCCCGGGGTAATTGTTACGAGTGTGGTAGCCAAGACCACTACCGTAATAGGTGCCCTAATATCATTGGCCAACAAGTTCAAGTGACCGTGCATCCAAATCAATTGCAAATTGCCGGTCCCAATCAAAACCGTGGGCAACAAGGTCAACAACAACAAGCTCCTCAACAACAACAACTAGCACCTCGTGGAAGAGCTTTTGCCGTGAATGCGGCCGAGGCTCGTGTTGACCCCAATGTCGTGGCAGGTACTTTTCTTCTAAATCACCAATATGCCACCGTGTTATTTGATTCCGGGGCCGATTATAGCCTCATTTCCAATGATTTCATTCCGTTGATCGATGCTAGTCTTAGTCCGTTGTCATATTGTTTTGAACTCGAAATGGTAAATGGTGGATTGTCTAGAATTAGTCAAGTTGTTCGTAATTGTGTGCTAGAATTATGTGACCACCCGTTTTACATAGACTTGATGCCTTTTGATATCGGTAGTTTTGATGTGATCGTGGGTATGGATTGGTTGTCGGCTATGAACGCGGTGATCGATTGTGGTAGTAGGGTTGTGAGGATACCATTAGAGAACGGGGAAGAATTAGTGGTCCAAGGTGAGACGACCGAGCCATGGGAAGGGAAAATCTATAATGTAAACGTCACCAAAGTTGAATTGAAGACCGTGCCCGTAGTTAAAGACTTTGCGGATGTATTCCCGGATGACCTACCGGGTTTGCCTCCATCTCGTGAACTTGATTTTCGTATTGACCTCATTCCTAATGCTACTCCCGTGGCCAAAGCGCCTTATCGCTTAGCCATGACCGAAATGCAAGAGTTGGCCGCCCAACTCAAAGAGCTCCAAGACAAGGGTTTCATTCGCCCTAGCCAATCGCCATGGGGCGCACCGGTTTTGTTTGTCAAAAAGAAGGATGGATCTTTTCGTTTATGTATTGATTATAGAGAATTGAATAAGTTAACGGTGAAGAATCGTTATCCTCTCCCTAGGATTGACGATTTATTTGATCGACTTCAAGGTGCTCAATATTTCTCCAAGATTGATTTGAGGTCGGGTTACCATCAATTGAGGGTCCATGAAGATGACATTCCTAAAACCGCTTTCCGAACAAGATATGGGCATTTTGAATTTACGGTGATGCCTTTTGATATCGGTAGTTTTGATGTGATCGTGGGTATGGATTGGTTGTCGGCTATGAACGCGGTGATCGATTGTGGTAGTAGGGTTGTGAGGATACCATTAGAGAACGGGGAAGAATTAGTGGTCCAAGGTGAGACGACCGAGCCATGGGAAGGGAAAATCTATAATGTAAACGTCACCAAAGTTGAATTGAAGACCGTGCCCGTAGTTAAAGACTTTGCGGATGTATTCCCGGATGACCTACCGGGTTTGCCTCCATCTCGTGAACTTGATTTTCGTATTGACCTCATTCCTAATGCTACTCCCGTGGCCAAAGCGCCTTATCGCTTAGCCATGACCGAAATGCAAGAGTTGGCCGCCCAACTCAAAGAGCTCCAAGACAAGGGTTTCATTCGCCCTAGCCAATCGCCATGGGGCGCACCGGTTTTGTTTGTCAAAAAGAAGGATGGATCTTTTCGTTTATGTATTGATTATAGAGAATTGAATAAGTTAACGGTGAAGAATCGTTATCCTCTCCCTAGGATTGACGATTTATTTGATCGACTTCAAGGTGCTCAATATTTCTCCAAGATTGATTTGAGGTCGGGTTACCATCAATTGAGGGTCCATGAAGATGACATTCCTAAAACCGCTTTCCGAACAAGATATGGGCATTTTGAATTTACGGTGATGCCTTTTGGGTTGACCAATGCACCGGCGGTGTTCATGGATTTGATGAACCGGGTGTGTCGGCCCTACTTAGATCAATTCGTCATTGTCTTTATCGATGACATCCTTATTTACTCTAAAACAAAAGAAGAGCACGCCGAGCATTTGAAGCTAGTGTTGGAGTTGCTTCGGGGAGAAAAATTGTATGCCAAGTTCTCCAAGTGTGAATTTTGGCTAGAAGAGGTCCACTTCCTTGGTCACGTGGTGAGCAAGGAGGGTATTCATGTGGACCCTAGTAAAATCGAAGCGGTTAAGAATTGGAGACGACCCGAGACGCCAACCGAGATTCGCCAATTTCTTGGTTTGGCGGGTTATTATAGGAGGTTTATAGAAGGCTTCTCAAAGATCGCCCAACCCTTGACCTTGTTGACACAACGGGAAAGGAGGTTTGATTGGGGTGATAAGCAAGAACGGGCCTTCCAATTGCTTAAGGACAAGTTATGTGATGCACCAATCTTGAGCTTGCCCGATGGGCCCGATGATTTCGTTGTGTATTGTGATGCATCCGGGCAAGGCTTAGGGTGTGTTTTGATGCAACGTGGAAAGGTGATTGCATATGCTTCAAGGCAATTGAAAGTGCATGAAAAGAACTATCCGACTCATGACTTGGAGTTAGGAGCGGTCGTGTTTGCTTTGAAGTGTTGGAGGCATTACTTGTATGGCACTAAAAGTGTGATCTATACCGATCACAAAAGCCTACAACACATTTTCGATCAAAGCGAGTTGAATATGAGGCAACGGAGGTGGCTAGAGCTTTTTAGTGACTATGATTGTGTTATCCGGTACCACCCGGGTAAAGCAAATGTTGTAGCCGATGCCTTGAGCCGGAAAGAACGTGTCCATCCAAGAAGAATTAGAGCCATGAGCTTCACCGTGCAAAGAAGTGTTCGTGACACCATTATTGAAGCTCAAAGAATGGCTACCTTACCGGTAAACTTCATTAATGAAGCATTGCATGGCTTGGAAGAACAATTTGATCGGAAGGACGATGATGGGTTGTACTTTGTGGATCGATTATGGATTCCCGTTTTTGGGGGTCTAAGGATGAAATTGATGGACGAAGCCCATAAGTCGGCATACTCGGTTCACCCGGGGTCCGACAAGATGTATTTTGGTATGAGGGATTTGTATTGGTGGCCGGGGATGAAGAAGGATATTGCTAGGTATGTTAGTGAATGTATTACATGTTTGCAAGTCAAGGCCGATCACAAGAAACCACCCGGTTTGCTAGTTCAACCGAGAACACCGGTGTGGAAATGGGAAGAAATTGCTATGGACTTCATCACGAAGTTACCAAGGACTAGTAGCGGTCGAGATACCATTTGGGTGATCGTTGACCGATTGACTAAATCGGCTCACTTTTTAGCTATTCGAGAAGACGGCAAGTTTGAGACCATGGCACGTTTGTACATCAAAGAAGTGATATCCAAGCATGGGATGCCGATCTCCATTATAACCGATCGGGATGCCCGATTTACTTCAAAGTTTTGGAAGGCGTTCCAAAAAGCAATGGGTACTCGACTTGATATGAGTACGGCGTTCCATCCACAAACCGATGGTCAAAGTGAAAGGACGATCCAAACGCTTGAAGATATGCTAAGGGCTTGTGCCATCGATTTTGGTGGCAATTGGGATGTACATCTCCCTTTGGTCGAATTCTCCTATAATAATAGTTACCATGCTTCTATTCAAATGGCTCCATTTAAGGCCTTATATGGGAGAGATTGTAGGTCACCTTTAGCTTGGGCGGAGGTTGGTGAAATCCAACTCATTGGGCCCGAGATTGTCGTTGAAACGACCAAGGTGATCTCTCAAATCAAGGAGAAATTGAGGGTGGCTCGGGAACGACAATTGAAATATGCTAATGTGAGGCGAAGGCTCTCGAGTTCGATGTAGGTGATTTGGTTTTGTTAAAGGTGTCTCCTTGGAAGGGTGTGGTTCGTTTTGTTAAGCGTGGCAAGTTAGGGCCAAGGTATATTGGCCCATTCAAGATCTTGGAGCGTATTGGCCCGGTTGCTTATCGTTTGGAGCTTCCTCAAGAATTGAGTGGAGTTCATAATGTATTTCATGTTTGTAATCTTAGGAAGTGTTTGGCGAATCCAACACTCCATGTGCCTCTCGAGGAAATTTGGGTGGATAAAACGTTGAAGTTTGTAGAAGAACCGTTAGAGATACTCGATCGTCAAACTAGAAAGTTAAAGAGTACTCGATACACGATCGTCAAGGTGAGGTGGCGAGCTAGACGCGGGCCCGAGTTCACTTGGGAACGTGAAGACTCTATGAAGGCCAAGTATCCTCATTTGTTTAGTGACTAGGGTTTTGATCGAATTTCGGGACGAAATTCCTTTAACGGGGGAATAATGTAACATTCGAGAAATTTGACTTTTGTTGACCCGTTAATTTCATGTACTTTTGACTTAATTAGGATTAATTAAGTGTTATATGATCGAGTTACTTGTGATATGATCGTGTTCAAGGTATATATATAATTTATGATCGTTTCTAATTCAAGTTGTGTTCGTATGATGTTCGGGACTAAATAGGTTGGTTAGTTTGAATGTTCGATTTATATTAATGATTAAGCTAACTAGAATTGTGATGTGGACCATCCATGGGTCAACTTTTACCCATGACCCATGCCCTTTGACCCTACCCTACTACCCACCCAATTCCTTACACATTTCTCTCATCCATTCATTCTCTTACACTTTCTCTCTCTCACTTATTGCAAGAACACAAAATCTCTCTCTCTCTAAATTTAATTCACCTTATTAAATGTTTCAAGCTAGATTTGATTAGGGTTTTTCATCATCCTTGTTATCTCGATAACATATCAAAAGTTTGGGTTTGTAAGTGCAAGAAATCATCTATTTCGGGTCAATTTCGGATTCAACACTTTGGTGGAAGTTTTGGTAAGTTAAAATCTATCCTAAATCATCATTTTATGTATATTAAACATGTCATTAAGTCAAGCAACTGAATTCTTGGTCAAAAATCGAGTCTAATGAGCAATTGAGTCAAATCTAGGGTTCATGCAAGTCAAAATGGGTCAAATCCGAATTTCAAGCTTGAATTGATGTTTGAGTCAGGATTTATGGAATGGGTTATGCACATTTATGTCAAAACAGGTTAATTAAACTTCAAATGAGTCTTATTTCCCTCCAGATCGAATTCTAAGTCAATTTAGGGTTTTGAAGCTCAAAATGGGTCAAAATGGAAATTTGATTGATTCTTGGCACTACGGATTGATTTTTGTAATGAGAATTGTGTTATTGGATGTATATTTACACCCATATATGCTTTAAAACGAGTCAAGCCCCATTTCCAGCCAAAAGGTCTAGAACTAGGGTTTTCACGGTTTTTGTTTGTGTTCTTCATCTTCTTGCTGCTGCTGCTGTTCGTTCTGCATTTGCCTTGGCGTAATTTACGCCCACCTTGGCGTAGGATACGCTGGTCATCAGCTAGGAGGCGTAGCCTACGGTCAGAGAGGCGTACCTTACGGTGCCCTCTAACTCTAAATTGGACCTTACGCTAGTTTTCTTCTGTTTACGCCATTTTTCCTTGCTCGAGACGCCAAAACTCCTACTTGCGGAGAGGCGTAGGTTACGCTAGTATTGGCGTACCTTACGCCTGATTGTTTTTGCCTGCCGTACCTTACGCCTAAATCAACCGTAGCTTACGCCTATTCTCTTTTGCCCACCGTAGGTTACGGTGGGGCTGGCCGTAATTTACGGTGGCCTACCTTCTTGTTTTTCCAGTTTTTCCCCTAGCTGTTCTCATGTCGTTTTAGGGATTGAACCAACCATTCTTTCCAGTCCCCACATAACTTCTAAGGTGTCAAGGTCAAGTGTCACGAGTCGTTTAAAGCCAAGTGCTTTTATAGCACATACAAAGGAATAAAAGCGATTAAAAAGAAAGTAATATACATATGTAAATGTATATATATGTGTAATAATATATACTAAACGAATGTGATAGGTCGAGGGCACGCGGCGATCGTTGAACAACTATAAATCATTCGTAACTCGACTTTTGTCGCCAAGGTGAGTTCGTAGCCCCTTTTCTCTATATGATTTTGGGATGAAAAGTGTACATCGTGGTTCATGGTTTCGTTTGATCGTTATGTGTTTGTTATGAAAGTTTATCAAGGTTATACGTTTGTTTGAAATGTGAATCAAGGTTGTATGATGTCTTGGCTAGTTTATCAAAGTTATGGGTTCATTAAATGATCCAATCAAGGTTTCAAGGTTGTGTGATCGTTTATCGATCCAAATCAAGGTTTCAAGGTTGTGTGATCGTTTATCGATCCAAATCAAGGTTTCAAGGTTGTGTGATCGTTTATCGATCCAAATCAAGGTTTCAAGGTTGTGTGATCGTTTATCGATCCAAATCAAGGTTTCAAGGCTTGGTGATCGTTTAACGATCCCAATTATGAGATCATTTAATGAACCAATCAAGGTTTCAAGGTTGTGTGATCGTTTATCGATCCAAATCAAGGTTTCAAGGTTAAACGGTTGTTCTCCCGACACTTGTTTTTTATAGTCAAAACCTACGAACTCACCAACTTTATGTTGACGCATTTTAGTACACTTTTCAGGTAATCAAGTGAATCAAAGGCATGACGGATGATTGCATTGCATGTATTAGGATTGAGCTTGGACTTTTGTGGATCCGTGATTCATTGCATGTATTAGGATTGAGCTTGGACTTTTGTGGATCGTGATTCATTGCATGTATTAGGATTGAGCTTGGACTTTTGTGGATCCGTGATTCATTGCATGTATTAGGATTGAGCTTGGACTTTTGTGGATCGTGATTCATTGCACGTTTAGGATTGAGCTTGGACTGTGGATCGTGATTGCATTGCATGTATTAGGATTGAGCTTGGACTTTTGTGGATCCGTGATTCATTGCATGTATTAGGATTGAGCTTGGACTTTTGTGGATCGTGATTCATTGCACCCGTTTAGGATTGAGCTTGGACTGTGGATGTGATTGCATTGCATGTATTAGGATTGAGCTTGGACTTTTGTGGATCCGTGATTCATTGCATGTATTAGGATTGAGCTTGGACTTTTGTGGATCGTGATTCATTGCATGTATTAGGATTGAGCTTGGACTTTTGTGGATCGTGATTCATTGCATGTATTAGGATTGAGCTTGGACTTTTGTGGATCCGTGATTCATTGCATGTATTAGGATTGAGCTTGGACTTTTGTGGATCCGTGATTCATTGCATGTATTAGGATTGAGCTTGGACTTTTGTGGATCCGTGATTCATTGCATGTATTAGGATTGAGCTTGGACTTTTGTGGATCCGTGATTCATTGCATGTATTAGGATTGAGCTTGGACTTTTGTGGATCCGTGATTCATTGCATGTATTAGGATTGAGCTTGGACTTTTGTGGATCCGTGATTGCATTGCATGTATTAGGATTGAGCTTGGACTTTTGTGGATCCGTGATTCATTGCATGTATTAGGATTGAGCTTGGACTTTTGTGGATCGTGATTCATTGCATGTATTAGGATTGAGCTTGGACTTTTGTGGATCCGTGATTCATTGCATGTATTAGGATTGAGCTTGGACTTTTGTGGATCGTGATTCATTGCATGTATTAGGATTGAGCTTGGACTTTTGTGGATCGTGATTCATTGCATGTATTAGGATTGAGCTTGGACTTTTGTGGATCCGTGATTCATTGCATGTATTAGGATTGAGCTTGGACTTTTGTGGATCGTGATTCATTGCACGTTTAGGATTGAGCTTGGACTGTGGATCGTGATTGCATTGCATGTATTAGGATTGAGCTTGGACTTTTGTGGATCCGTGATTCATTGCACGTATTAGGATTAGCTAGTACTGAATCGTGATGATTGCAGTCTATTTTGATCACTACAAATCTATATCGAGAAACATAATCTTGTACGGTTGTGATTGACATTAACCATGTCACAAGTTCAAATGGATATCTAGAACAAAGGATAAATGTTGAAAGAAAACTAATAGGAGTATGACAATGATGATGCATTGGTTATACTAGATATGTCACTACGACAATCCAATATTATCATGTCTGTGCAAGTGAGAGTCTGTTGGATATATGCACACGGGTTGGCTAAAGGTTTGACCGTGGTGCACTATGATTCAAAGATATGCCCATGACATGAATAATATACAAAGTCCATTATCCTATTCGGTCACACACAAAGGCCGGTCGATAATCGATAAATGTACCCTCAAAGAGAGATTGATTAATTAGACATTATGTTAATGGTCTAAGTTAATTATTTTGTGAGTTTATATTTGTTTAATTAATTAGTTAAATGTTTAACTAGTAATTAATTAAACATCTAGTCCATTATATATGTGTGACTAATAAGTGTATGGATTTATATGTTTATAAATCATACATCTTATTGATACATAAAATAAAGGATGGACATTGTATTAAAGGATATGTGTTAATTTTGCAAGAAATAAGAGTTGGGAAGATCAAGAAAAGCATGCCCAAAAGTCATGATGATGTTTTGCTTTATATCTTCCCAAAGCATGCAAAATACTTACACACTCTACCTCACACTCTCTCTTTTGTTCTCTCCCTCTCTCTTACGGCTTTAAGAAAGAAAAGGCAAGACACAAATTAATTAACTCTTTCACAATATATATATATATCCTAGTTTTATAATCTTCAAGATTTGGAAGGATTTAAAACTAACAAAAACACACATAGTTGGTGGTGTTTTCTTGGATAGAAGAAAGATTAATTTTGGGTATTGGAACTTGCTTGGAGAGCTCGAGTTTTTGGCTCATAAGAAGGTGCAAAGAATCGAGATCGGAACTTTGGGTGTCTCCCCGAATAGAGAGATTCTAGCTTGAATCTTTTTCATCTTCATCTTTAAGGAAATCTTCAAGGGTATGTTTTCTAATATTCATTTCTCTTGATCTTTAGTTTGACGAGATGATCCATGGGATAGATTTCGGTTGATAGAAAATTTTAATATTCTATTGTTATTGCTATGCATGCTTCCGTTGCGTTAGATAGAACCGAAATCTTTCATAAAACACATGAAAGCTACACATTCCGGCATGAAGCACACATGTTGTACTGTTGCTGTCATGATGTCATATCTTATGTGTGTGAAGTAAGATATGGGAGTTTTGGGGAGGTATAGAAGGTAGGCGAAAAATACATTGGGTATCTTGGGAGCAGGTTGTTGCACCCACTTCGGTTGGGGGCCTTGGGCTTGGCTCGTTGTTTGATATTAGTGCTAGTCTACTTGTCAAATGGGTATGGCGCTACAATACTGAAAGATCAAGGTTATGGAGACGTGTTATAGCTGCCATTCATAAGGATGACGGGCTAACTAATTCTCTACCTGTGGCTCGTTCGCGTGGTGTTTGGTTCAATATTTGTCAGGTGCGCAATTTCTTACTAAAACGAAACTTAGATATTGCTCAGCATATGTACTTGGCTCCAACTTTAAGACCATTTGGATCATCACAACTGGGTTTGGGATGCTGGTGGGGTGGACATTGGTTATTCCGTTTCTTCATGTAAAAAGCTTCTTTATAGTGTAACTGGGAGGCAATATTACAAGTTCGTGTGGAATAAATGCCTGACGTTTTGTGTCCGCTTTGCAATGAGATTGTGGAATCTGTGGATCACTTGTTCACTTCCTGCTCATTTTCATGTCATATTTGGCAAAGAATTGGTATATGGTGCAAGGTGCTGCCTATATATGCATTTACTACAAGGGATCTTTTGGAGCTTCATTTGACGTTGGGGCTTAATCCACTTGCCAAAGCGGTGTTCCATTCAATAATGTTGGTGTCGTGTTGGAGCATCTGGAAGACCGTAATGAAGTTGTGTTTCAAGGTGATAGGTTCTCCTCTCAAAAAACGTTTGAAGATATACAATCTATTGGGTTCCTTTGGGTGAAAAATAGGGCGCAGAAGGTTGCTATAACTTGGGAGAATTGGAAAAAAATTTCTTTTGTAGATATATAGTGTTTGGATGTATGTAAACTCATATTGGTGATTGTAGTTGTTTTTACGTGAAAGTTCAATGATATTAGCCATTCCAAAAAAAGTGAGATATGGGAGTATCTGTTTAGAGACAAATTATGAATTATATCGGCTATTCACTATTGTTAGCTAGTCCGGTAAGATGCATGTCACACACCACGGACATCATATGCCATGACAAGAAGCTGCAGCATTGTAAAACAATAACCACATAGATATGTTGAAACATAACCGATTGGCTAATAAATTCTTATCTTTAACTAATAAGAGCTGAAACTCTATACGTTTTAGCAAGGTTCGGGAAACTCTGATAGTACTAGAAAAAATACGTGAACAAGGATAACAAAAAGGAAGCATGCTACTAATTGATGATAGAAAACCATAAGCCCTTAATCGAATAGACCGAGTACCAAATCCTGAAAACACAAACAAAAAGACCAAAAGAAAAGTAAGCACACATGATGAGAGAAAACCGTTAAAAATAAATCAGGTTAAGAGATGTAGGAAACGGGAATTAGAGCTTACTTCATCAGACTCTTCTTTGTCTTCAACCTTCTCTTCCTTCTTTGTCTCAGCTGCAGCGGCAGCAGGTGCAGCACCTCCGCCACTTGCAGCAGCAACAGCAACCCCACCGCCACCAGAAGGAACTGAAGCTAGCTTCTCCCTTCCGGATGCAATCAATTCTGTGATGTCTTTACCCTTCACTTCTTTCAAGAGCAATTCAATTTTGTCGTCATCTGCCTCAACTCCGACTGCAAACCACAATATAAATCCAAAATACTTAACCTCATATTTAGTACAAACATAGCATAAATAAATTCAGTAGAGTGAAGATTGACGCATACTACGGTTAATATAAACAAATGCAGGAGGAAAATGTTAGGCACATCTCAGACCAAAGACACACATTTCACATAGTTTGAACATTACAACCAACATCAAGTCAAACCATCAGAGTTTAAAAGGTAAACCTCTATATACGTATTGATTTATAGAAAAAAAGGCACTCGTGAAATGAATCAAGAAATCCAACAACCACACATATACCCTATGGTTTTAAACGGCAGAACAGGGAGAGGGGAGTGGAAAATCAAGGCCTGAAGAACAAGCTGGACCATGAAGTATATAACGAGCAAGCGAAAGAGTTCTCAACACTTTGTATATATAAGTCATGGACTTATCTTTGTATAAAACAAACATAATCATAAAAACCAACAAACAAAATCATAATCTTTGTATAAAACAAACTACACCATTGGAGGATAGTAGTTCGATAACATATTTAGCTTTAGTCCAAAGTCTATTGTACTTTTCGGCTTAAAACACTTGTATTGCATTTATCCAGCTTACAACTCATTATTGTATCTGGTGGTATTTTTGCTACATATCCATACAAGTTTTGACATACTAGAATAAAATTTATCACTGATTTCTGGCATATATAAAAAAAAACATATATTTACTACTAATTTCAACACTAGGGCACTCCATCTACAGCGGAACAAAACAATGAAATAAACTATACCAACAAGAAGCTGATTAGTAAATTCAGTAGATTTAACCCTTTTTACCTGCTATTCAAAGATAATAAGATAAACATATAAATCCTTTTATATACTAATAAGTATATCACAGTCTACAATTTCGATGGGCATATTATGATTTTGTAATATTCAAATATCGTATACATGTCACATTAAACAACTTCGATGGACATATTTTAAAAAAAAAAAATTAATATACAAAAATCAAAGTTTTAATATATATAGATAAACATATATAAATCTTTTTATATACTAATAAGTATGTCACAGTCTACAATCGATGGGCATATTATGATTTTGTAATATTCAAATATCGCCAAGCATGCAGTAAACAACTTCGATGACATATTTTTTTAAAAAAATTAATATAAAAATTAAAAAACTCAAAGTTTTAATACATAGATCAATTTTTACTATAAAAATAGTAAACTAAACTTTAAACCGCAATAAATTAACATTTAATATTGATAATGTTATACACGGGTCTAAAATCTAGTAGTATAACTATTATAGTTTATAATGCAAGTAGTTGAGCAACGATCAAAACATACACATATAGACGCCTACACGGTTCACCAAAAGGCTGGGGACATACATTAGGAGACGGTCGATATTTACAGTTATATATAGATAAAAGAATCAAAGTTTTAATATATAGATAAACATATATAAATCTTTTTATATACTAATAAGTATGTCACAGTCTACAATCGATGGGCATATTATGATTTTGTAATATTCAAATATCGCCAAGCATGCCAAGTTAAACAACTTCGATGTGACATATTTTTTAAAAAATTAATATAAAAAAATCAAAGTTTTAATATATAGATCAATTTTTACTAATAAAAATAGTAAACTAAATTTTAAACCGTAATAAATTAACATCTAATATTAATAATGTCATTAGCCCCATGTACACGGGTCTAAAATTTAGTAGTATAGCTATTACTGTATAATTTTATAATGCAAGTAGTTGAGCAACGATCAAAACATACACATATAGACGCCTACACGGTTCACCAAAAGGCTGGGGACATACATTAGGAGACGGTCGATATTTACAGTTATATATAGTCATATAGATACAAACTATATATATAGAATTGTCATATATACCTGAACCAAGAATGTTTTTCAAATCTTCAGCAGAAGGAGATTTGTTGCCTCCCAATAAAGCTAACAAATATGCAGCGACCACCTTCATTGTTTTGTTACCACCTCAACTCAACCCCTTTTTGCCTCCTTTGTGGTTTTAGGGTTCAGTTGCAAACCGTATATATATAGTTTGAGTTGTCAAAGGCTATGAGGGATCTTTACGTATTGGGCCTAAATTGGTCGATTTTGGGCTGTTTCTTTTTAAGTTCTATATTTCTACCCTGGTCCATTAGATATGTAGATGGGGAAAAAATAAGTAGTAAAATTGATAAAACCGGGAAAAAAATAAAATAAAGTTTCATGTTTAGGTTATCTAGTAAAGATCCTTTAATTTGACTAGACGCATGCTCGCGTGATACGGCGACGATGATGATAGCGGCAGGTTGTGGTGATGGCGGCAACGGGGTTATGCTTTAGTAGTGAATGTAAAAGTAATTGATGTTAAAGGGTATAGTGTAGTTATTTTAAGGTTTAAAAGATCTATGTTGTAAATTATTTCATTAAGACCATTATGGATATATCAGGTGGTGAGATTTAAATTAGTGAATAAATGAAAGTGGTAATTTAGATCATCTGTTTTTTTTAGAAAGAAAAGTTGCTCTAATAAATAGAAGTAAAGATATATGTGACATACTTCGAGTATATTGTGACTGTTTTCAAACGCTTCATTGACACCCCAATAATGCAACTAACGATCATCTTGAAAGTGGTTTATTTCCATTATTATATATGTACACAAGCAAAGATAGAGCCACAACATTTATCTTGAGAGAGCAAATTTAGAACGTCAATATCACACTTTGTATCTATTCATTATAAATAGTTTTGTATGAATAAAACTCTAAATATACCTTTAAAAATAAAGAAAATTACATTGTTACAAAATAAGGTTGGGATACACAAACTATGTAAATTTTAATTAGAATCAAACTAAAATGTTGCACATTGCAAATTCTAACTTACAATATGGTATTTATGTTATAGTAGTACTAGTATTAAACATCAGTTAAAGAAAAAAATTGGGACGAAAATACTTCGTCGCAATTCATATTTTAAGCTTTTTTACATTTAACTGTATTCAACTATACAAACTATTACATATGACTCTGAAATATAAATAAAAACTTGTGTTGCTTTTCTTGTTTAAGAACGTAGGATATTTGGAAATAAGGTAGGTATCACTTTGACACGACTATACGAGTTAAAAAACAACGAAGATAATAATATTAAAAGCTAAAATCCGTAAAATGATTTCTACTCTTATAAGATGAAATGGGATATTTTAATGGTGACGTTGGGGAAGATATGGCGGAAATGAGGCTTCCAGTAAAGAAGCAACGCATTTTGCAAGGAAAAGATGAAGAAAGTGTATAATGAGTAAATGACCCAGTCCTTCGACAGAATTGACCAAGGACGATCCACAAACTCAAGGATTAAGATTTCTCTTATGCGTTAAAACAACTGTAGTTGTAAATACCTCATTCCACAAACTCCAAGATTTTGATAAGAAAATGTTGTTAACGACTTTACAGTCAAGATATGGAATTGGAAATTTGTTGTGACCATATTTGGTTATTTTTGTATTAAAAATTTAAAATGAGTTTTGTGGTAATGAGATATGTGACTTTCACATAAAAGAGTAAGATTTTTGGTATTATGAATTAACCCAATATCAATGTGGGGTTATAAAAGATGGGTTGAGTGTTGAAATGCTAGTAAAACTTGTAACGTTTGGGCATGTTGGCCTTATATATGTTGTGATTGTGTTAGATGACCATATATGTGTTTGTGATTATTGTTAGGTTGAAAGCGATAATATTATCGTGGGGCCATCTTGGAATTTGGTTGTCGTGAAAGAGATGAGCACTCTTGCATACGATTATATACGTGTTGGGTCGATTACCATATGATGGTGGATTTCGTGTGTGGTAATCGATTCGTCGTTTAGGCCTAAGAACCTCCGATTTGTTTATTGTTTTACGCATTGTGGCGTATAAGTATGAGGCCTAAGAACCTCTTGAGTATATTGTTTTGCGTATATGGATCCGTGTATGTTTAATTTGTTAGCGCAAAGGTGAGTATGCAAGAAATGGTATGACGACACCATTGGCTACATGCAAGAGTCCTTTGTGTTTTTGCCCTCCTTCGTGTGTATAAGCGTATGCAATTGTATTAACTAAGCTTTGACTTATTCTTTAATTGTTACCTTTTTTATAGGTTGCCCCGGAAGTGCAAACAATGGCAAGTACTTTTTGAAATTTGAAGTTGAATTTGGATATTGGATGTATTAGCTAAATGCGGAAAATGGTATTGTGATTAGAACCCGTAATAGCCGCCTTTGAACTCTTGAATCTAAAAATGTTTTGTGTCATTTTGGTATAACAATTGTAATGTCATGTTTTGGGGTTATGTACTTGTGGTTGTATGAAATATACACCTAAATGGTTTTAAATTGCCCATTTGGTCATTTTGGTAAATGCGGATAATTGACCCGTTTGGTCGTATGATTGTAAAATTGAAATAATTAACGATATGGAAGTTGTTTTTATGTCTTAATGTGCGTCTTTACTCTTTAACCACTTTAATGTTTGGTTTAAAGTTTTGAGTAAAAGAATGGTTTAAAGCATTTTAGTGTCAAAACGAGTCTTTTCGCCCACTTTAATTGCTATTTGTTTGAAGTAGGTCAAGCCTTGGTGAAAAATAATCTTTTGGTTGGACAGTAGACATAATTAACTTCACAACGGTATATAATATGTCTACTTTGGTCAAAAGGAAAGTCGTGAAAAATGATCTTGTAATAAGGCTTGTGTGCTCGAAAAGACGGATGCTTGCACAACATCCACCAAAGTATCCGCAGTTTAGGGCGGACGTCTGCCCTACCATCGGCCGTCTGCTGTCCTCGACACTCACTTTTCTCGAGCCTTCGTTTGACCTTTTCGAGTCTTGAAAAATGCAGATAGTCTTATTACATCATTATAAGAACATTTTAAGTGTCATCTTGATTTGGAGTATTTTAATTTTTGACAAAAATTAGTCCGTATTTCTAAGTATAAAAAACAAATAAAAAAATTGTATAAAAGATCAAGTCGAGTCGGATCCTAACAGGAAGTATAAACAAGTAAACAGAAAGAAATTTTTTCAGAAAAACATCTTTTAACTTCAAATGTACACGATACAATTGAAGTTTTCCCGTGATCGTTTAAAACCCTTTTCCTGATATTCACCCACGAAAATTTAACTTGCGAACTCTTGTTAATAAATCAAAACGCAACCAGCCCACTGGAATATTTTAAGTTTAGTTAATGTAGTAGGGTGAAATGTTCATTTGAAAACTAAAATTTCTGTGAAAACTAGAAAACTGACCAAAATACACTGTGATCTGAATTTAACACAATGTGTTTTAATTGTGTTTTTCAGAACATAATATTAATAAAGATAAAATTATATAAAAGAAAACTAAATTTGATTAAATAAAAGGTTGGATCTCCCAATTTTTAGCTGACTAAAATCCATGTCATATTTGGTGGGAGGTTGAAAAGTACCAAAACACATGATCAGATTCAAATATACAGAAAAATACAAACATCATTTAACAACTTTGCTATCCACCATCTTTTTCATTCTTTTCCTGAATTTTTTTTATATTTTTTATAATAAATTCAAATCTCATTTGGGTTTAATTCTTTGGGGGTTATACATACATATATACATATACATTCTCGAAATTCATTGACCCATTTAATAAAAAAAAATTGATACAAAATTCACCAAGAAAATAACATATTTTTCTTTCTATACATGTTAATGCCCACAACCTGTTTGCCGAAATGTCTGAAAGAAATGGCGGTTTTTCGTTACTGTCAATGAGATTATTGATCGGTTTGTTATCAATTGGATTCGCCGTTTTCGTGTTATCTTGGTTCTTACTATTGAGTTCTGATGCCCGGTCTCGTTTCATTGATAACAATCTTTTATCTCATTCAAAACATTACATTTCAAACGCTTATAATCCGTCGTTATTAACGCGTCACAAACAACTTAGAGTGTTTATGTATGATTTGCCTTCTGAGTTCCATTTTGAGCTTTTGTATTGGAAGCCAGAAGGCAAGAGTATCTGGCCCGATATACGTTTGAAAGTGCCTGAATACCCGGGTGGATTAAACGTGCAACATAGCGTAGCGTACTGGCTTACTTTAGACCTTTTAGCGTCGAGTGGTAGGAATGTTATTAGAGTTTATAACTCGAGTGAGGCTGACGTTATATTTGTTCCCTTTTTTTCGTCAGTGTGTTTTAATCGATTTTCTAGGACTCACATCAATATTAATAAAGATAAAATTATATAAAAGAAAACTAAATTTGATTAAATAAAAGGTTGGATCTCCCAATTTTTAGCTGACTAAAATCCATGTCATATTTGGTGGGAGGTTGAAAAGTACCAAAACACATGATCAGATTCAAATATACAGAAAAATACAAACATCATTTAACAACTTTGCTATCCACCATCTTTTTCATTCTTTTCCTGAATTTTTTTTATATTTTTTATAATAAATTCAAATCTCATTTGGGTTTAATTCTTTGGGGGTTATACATACATATATACATATACATTCTCGAAATTCATTGACCCATTTAATAAAAAAAAATTGATACAAAATTCACCAAGAAAATAACATATTTTTCTTTCTATACATGTTAATGCCCACAACCTGTTTGCCGAAATGTCTGAAAGAAATGGCGGTTTTTCGTTACTGTCAATGAGATTATTGATCGGTTTGTTATCAATTGGATTCGCCGTTTTCGTGTTATCTTGGTTCTTACTATTGAGTTCTGATGCCCGGTCTCGTTTCATTGATAACAATCTTTTATCTCATTCAAAACATTACATTTCAAACGCTTATAATCCGTCGTTATTAACGCGTCACAAACAACTTAGAGTGTTTATGTATGATTTGCCTTCTGAGTTCCATTTTGAGCTTTTGTATTGGAAGCCAGAAGGCAAGAGTATCTGGCCCGATATACGTTTGAAAGTGCCTGAATACCCGGGTGGATTAAACGTGCAACATAGCGTAGCGTACTGGCTTACTTTAGACCTTTTAGCGTCGAGTGGTAGGAATGTTATTAGAGTTTATAACTCGAGTGAGGCTGACGTTATATTTGTTCCCTTTTTTTCGTCAGTGTGTTTTAATCGATTTTCTAGGCTAAACCCACATCAGAAAACTAACAGAAACAAGGAGCTTCAACATAAGTTGGTTAAGTACTTAATGGATCAACCCGAATGGAAAAGGTCTGGTGGCATAGACCATGTAATAGTGGCTCATCATCCGAATAGTTTGCTAGATGCAAGAATGCAGCTATGGCCAGCCATGTTTATTCTTTCTGATTTCGGAAGGTACCCACCAACTATAGCAAATATCGATAAAGATGTAATTGCACCTTACAAGCATATCATCAAAAGCTATGCCAATGATTCATCAAGTTTTGATTCTCGACCGATCTTGCTGTTTTTCCAGGGAGCCATTTACAGAAAAGATGGCGGCTTTGTTCGTCAAGAAATCTTTTATCTGTTACAAAAAGAAAAAGATGTTCATTTTAAGTTTGGAAGTGTTCAAAAACAAGGTGTTCCTTCTGCTACTAAAGGAATGCAGTCATCAAAGTTTTGTCTAAATATAGCAGGAGACACACCATCATCAAATCGCTTGTTTGATGCCATTGTTAGTCACTGTGTTCCGGTCATTATTAGTGATGAAATTGAGCTACCCTTTGAAGATGTTCTTGATTACTCAGAGTTTTGCATTTTCGTCCGAACAGCAGATGCTTTGAAAGAAAACTTTCTTATAAATTTTATAAGAAGCATTGGGAAAGAAGAGTGGACTAAGAAGTGGGAAAAGCTCAAAGAAGTTGAACACTTTTTCGAATATCAGTACCCCTCTAAGAACAATGATGCTGTGCAGATGATATGGCGAGCTGTGTCAGAAAAGGTTCCTGCGATAAAGAGGAAACTACACTTTGCTAGACGGTATTCAAGATTTGGAAAACCTTCAAGTAAGTCTAGTTTTCCATTACCAAGAAACTTCACATCTTGATGTACAAGAATTATTTGTTGTTAGAAGATATAGACAGTGTAAGGAATGCAGTCATCAAAGTTTTGTCTAAATATAGCAGGAGACACACCATCATCAAATCGCTTGTTTGATGCCATTGTTAGTCACTGTGTTCCGGTCATTATTAGTGATGAAATTGAGCTACCCTTTGAAGATGTTCTTGATTACTCAGAGTTTTGCATTTTCGTCCGAACAGCAGATGCTTTGAAAGAAAACTTTCTTATAAATTTTATAAGAAGCATTGGGAAAGAAGAGTGGACTAAGAAGTGGGAAAAGCTCAAAGAAGTTGAACACTTTTTCGAATATCAGTACCCCTCTAAGAACAATGATGCTGTGCAGATGATATGGCGAGCTGTGTCAGAAAAGGTTCCTGCGATAAAGAGGAAACTACACTTTGCTAGACGGTATTCAAGATTTGGAAAACCTTCAAGTAAGTCTAGTTTTCCATTACCAAGAAACTTCACATCTTGATGTACAAGAATTATTTGTTGTTAGAAGATATAGACAGTGTAAGGAATGCAGATAGGATATGTAGAAAAAAAAATGTTGTTCATCAGCTCATGTTCATCCACAGTTTTGTAATATGATATGATCAATATTCAATAGCTACTTTAGGCCTTAAATTGTTGTTGGTTTGCTTATTAATAACCATAAATCTTCCAACTCTGTTAATAGATTATATGCTGATTAAATAGTGTATTGCGCTACAAAAGGTGTTGGCTTCCATCTATTCGGGTTACTCAGATGGATCAAAACAAAGAAATTAGTTTAAAAAAGGCGGGTCAGAATAGGTTGAAAGTTATCCAACTTGTATTTTTAACTCATACAACCCTGAACATCCTAAACTTTTTGAATCATACGATTCTTAATTGGAGGTAAACAAGTATAGGTAACATACTACACAACGTACAATTGTATAACAATTGTTATATATAACTGAATGTTCTATTCAGAAATTAAAGAGCAAAATACTAAACTGAAACCACGTTAACAGCAATAGGACTCCTAACACTATGAATCTTGTTCCACCATGTCAATGATCCAAACACGAAGCTGCCATTGCTGCTCTTATAAGGTATTAAATCTACCCTGTAAGTCATCTTCTCCCCAGCTTTCGCAAACTTCAACACATTAGGATAAACTGATGCTTTTACTCCTGTAATCAGTTCTAGCTTTGAATAATAAACAGCCGGGCCTTGGCCCATGTAGGTAACGGTGCGGTACACAGATAAGTTTCCAGACATATTAGCTACACCAATGGACGGATAGTTGAAGTTGTAGGAGGGTGTGAAAGAATTCTTGCAGGTAACCGGTGTGTCAGTTAAGTTCTTGAGTTGGGCAAAGCTTGCACCATAGCTGCAAAGGAAGTTGATGATATCATTGTCATCAAAATCATAGATGAGTCCAGGATCTATTGCTGCAGCTGGATTTATATGTCCTGAACCATAATCAAAAGGGGTTGCAGTTGTAGAATCGTCGTTTTTGATGAGGTTTGCAGTGTTATCGGTGGTCGTGGCTGAAAGGAATTGATTTAATCAGTTAGTAGATAGGGGATCACGCTATAAGGAAGTTGGTCTTTTGTGACAAATACAAAGCTACTCTTATAACTGAAGAATTTACCTGTCGTCATTATTGCAGATTTTATTGTGGCTGGGCTCCAGTATGGGTGTACAGATTTTAATAGCGCTGCCACTGCGGCTATGTGTGGACACGCCATAGAAGTGCCCGATATTATGTTATAGTTGATGCTCCTGCCAGCAGTGTCTTCAGTCGAGACAGGTGACCATGCTGCCAAAATGTTCACTCCTGGTGCAGTTATATCAGGCTGCATTTAATTTAGAGCCATGACACACATTAGGATTTGAGTTTCATTTGGTACAAATTTAAACAAGCGGAAAGGTACCAACTTTTATGATATCGGGTGTTATAATGTTTGGTCCCTTGGAAGAGAAGATCGCCATTGCTGGTGCTGGTTTAGTCCCAACGTGTGTTACTGTAAGATAGATTCTAGCTGTTGAATTCCTATAATCATGGTGGAACAGATAATGTTAGATCAAAATTGTTGTTTGACGTTGTTTCATGTATGAAGAAATGAGGATACATGATTACTAAACTTACTTTTCGGTGTTCATGTAAGATTGAAGTTCTAGAGCTTCTGCTTGTCCGATCAAAACACTTGGAATCACAGGTTGGAATAGAACATATTTTGAAAGAGGATCAATGAGGATCATCCCGGCACCACCACCTTCTTTTATCGCAGCCGCTTTCTCTTTTCTATCATCGGTCAACATCTCAAGGGTACACACCACAATCTTCCCTTTGATCAAGTTCGAATCCAGTGTATTTCTCTTGCAAAAGCTATATAAGAGGTGTCGAAAAAGCAAATAATTGATTAAATGGCAACAGTGGGAAACTTTGTCTGCAGAAATTTTGTGACTACTTATTAGTCGACAATGCTATATACAGTATCTTTTATTGTCGCAGTTGCTAAATTTGTGAGGAATACCTTGCATTCCTAGAGGGGATCCCGGAAGCTGCAGCAACCGAACCAGATATCAAACTGTATTGTTTCACTTGATCTGGCATAGTGTTTACAGCAAAACCCTTCAATTGTTTCAGATTTCCGAGAAGTATATAAGATGGGAACTCACGATTGATCGTGCTAGCACCGACTGTGAGGATCCACGGAGCCACATTGGTCGCTGTACGTGGCAAGAAGCTGTTCCCAGCAGATGCACATACCACAATTCCCTTTTGAAATGCATGAAAAGTTCCAATCGAAATCGCGTCTTCAAAGAAAATTGTTTGGGGTGGAATTGGACCAAGAGACATAGAGATAATGTCCACACCATCATGAATAGCATCATCAATTGCTGCAAGAATGTCGGCATCTTCACAGTCTTTGAACCAGCAAGCTTTGTATATGGAAAGTCTAGCCCTTGGTACACCTCCTGTTGCGGTGCCTGAACCGAGCCCATACAAGCTGGCATTAGAGACCGTTGATCCAGCGATAGTAGATGATGTGTGACTACCATGACCCTCACTATCTCTTGGTGATCGGAAAAATGTAAGGTTGGAATCCTCAAGAGGTCCATTTATGGCTTCCCATCCTTTCGAGTAGTACTTAGCACCTATTATCTTCCTGTAAAAAGCCATCCAGAATCAACAAAATTAGTAAAGGAAAACCTATTACTTAGACACCACAGATTTTAGCGATAACCGAAATTGATGACTTTTGAGCAACACCCTGATGTCGATAAAGATGTGCCACCATACCCATTTTGTATTGTATGTCACAAATTCACCCAAGTGATCCAAGTTAGTATTTTATATGAAAATGTGTTGCAAAATGTAGGAGGTGTTATGCAGATGCAGGATGAACTACTAAAAACGACTTTTACAGTTTTAGAAACGAAGTTTTCTTTAGACACGGAAAAAGGATGCAAAATTACCCTCGAACTTCTAAAGGTAAGCATTGTAGATAAAGATAAGAGTTATGCTGCTTACCTGTTACAATTGTATCGTGTAAAGTTCTGTCCCGGCACACATTCTCCCTTGAACTTCTTCGGGACAGGACCTAATCCATAATCACTGAAGCTTTCTGACTCTGGCCAAATGCCTAAGTTGAGCATCATTTTTCATTAGTGAAGATTTTTATTGCTTGATCATTTGATGACTTATGAGGGTACTAGTGTTTGTAACAAGTACCAGTGTCAATGACGCCGACAATTACATCCGATTTTATATCTGTCGGGGGCTTGTTATATTGTGGTAGAGAATCCACTCCTAGAAATCTCCATGAATTAGTCGTGTGCAGTTGATTCATTCTGCTCTCAAAGACTGAAACAACACCTTCATTTTCTGTGGCACCAAATAAAATATGTGTGAACTCATTAGATTAGACTACTACAATCATTTACGAAAATAGTAAGAATAGAAAGGTTTTAAATAAGATGAAGAGACAATAGTTTTGCCTCGAATACTGTCTCTACGCCTTGGACGTTTTTTTTTTTTTTTTTTGTTATTATTCTGTATCTTGTAACAAAATAGGTGAAATAAGGTAAAAGCTATAAACTGAAATTCTGACGAATTCCAAAGGTTAGCATTTGAGTATTAGTGACAAAATGCTGGTATTAGCACTTATAAAACCGACGAAAACAGAGAAGCCTGAAAGTTGAAGCCAAACAAAGAAGTGTAGCAATTTTGTTGAATAGGAACCTGAAAGTTTTGTCGCTTGATCGTGTGTAAGCAAAGCAGAGAAGCCTCTGAAGCTTTTAGTATAATGGTGGATCGCTGCTTCTTTTGCTCCATTGTAACTGAAAAAGAATCATTTTGTCACAATTCTCTTTTCGGAAATTTCTGTCACAAAAGTTAAGTTTCTTGTTTGTGGACGATCTCATATTATAGAGACCATGAACTAGAGTCACTAACTCACTATAAATAAGGAAATTGTCTTTTCTAAGACAACAAAACAGACCACTAAAACTTAAAATTGGGTATTTGTTATTTCAACCTATCAAAGTATCAGTATTAACTTTAATTAATCATTAATACATTTTAAAAAGTGCCCAATTACGTACTTAAACTTACCTGGATGAATGACACATATATGTATAGGAGGATTAGTAGGCTTATTTATTTTGTAGGATGAAATATAATTTTTCTTTAACAACTTTTATGTGTGTCGTAAGTCGTCACTAAATGCCATTATTTTGTTAAACTGATAGAATAGACAATTCATACAAATGTTTACGTAGTCTTATAGATGTGTGTGCTTGCCTTTCAAGTACGGATGCCAGCATCTCATGGTTAGCCAAAATGACAGATTCTGAGCTCGGGTGCGAGTGTTGTCCCATGTAGACTATGTAATGCTATAATATACCCAAAAACACAACGTACAAAGTAAATCAAATGCAACATTTTTAAAAGGAATCGTCACTAGCATATTGTATCTCAAATACTTCGATGCTGTTTTACTTTTCGTAACCTAAATAAGAGAAACAACGTTACCTTTGTATCGGCGGCTTCATGACCAACTGCAAGTGTCACGAGCAAAACAAGACCGAAAAGTGTCACTAATTGCATAATGCCGACCGAGAAGCTTTTGTGCACCATGATTGCCTTAGTTAGTAATTGGAAAGTGTACACTATTTATAGATGAAGTCATTGAGAATTTGGGAAGGCAGGGAAGTATCAACTAGCCGGCTGGTAATGTTGGTTTCCATAGCCGGCTTTTGTTTTTGACTTTTGTTTGAAGTAAATTGCATTATGATTTTAATTAAAAAAAAATTGATTTCTAATTTCAGTATTGATATCAATAATATGATAAAATAAAAAAATAGTGGCATTTGTCTTAATTTTGATTTTGATGTGGATTTATTTATCATACATGTTATGTGTGATGATATATGATGCCTACTAGAAACAAACGGGTAAATATAAGATTTTTCAACTTAGAGGCTCCCCAATGGTATACATTAATCCACCAAAGACTAGTCCCTGTCAGCGCCACATCAGCAAAAAACACTCCAAGGACTAATCTCCCAAAAATGCACCCAATGGACTCATCCACCAAAGACTAGTCTTGGACCCACCAATTATTTAATTTTACCCATTTATCCAAAATTTACACTTTTAACCCTCTAAAATTATAACAAACTAAAACATACACAAATAAAAAACACTTCATTAAAAATAAAAACATTACACAATTTATTTAAAAAAACACACAAAAAAAAAAACATTACAATACTTCAAATAAAGAAAACACACATTAAGCCGGGAGGCGCCATATATGCTCCGTAAGATCATGACGAAGAGCATGATGCACAGTGCGATCTCGAAGCTCCTTGCCGGTACGTTGGTGAAGTGCAATCCTTTCCTCGAACGTACGCTCCGGTAAGACGATTGGATCAATGTCGTCTCCATCCTCGAGTGAGCTTATGGCGTACCCCGCGTCTTCAACCTTCATGTTATTCAATATAACACAGGCGTACATTGTTCGAGTGATCCGATTCACGCTTTTTGATCTTGCTGGTTGGGTTAGAATGTGCCATGAGTTTTGAAGCCCTCCAAAGGCTTTCCTCGGGCATCAAGCTGCTTGTCTTGCATTCTTTTAAAATGCAAAGGCACAGGACCTGGATTGCGAGATGGGTATGATATTATGTCGTTCACAATGCGCATGAACATAGGTCTAGACATACGGAATCGTCGCCTAAAGCAATTCAACGAATACTTTGGGTATTCGTTAAAGTAAGCTGCCATTAGGCGCTCGTCAGCACCATATCGATCTCTTTCGACGACCATACGGGGTATGTATGGTCTTGATGATTCACCTTGTTCAAGCAAATCAACACATTCGGCCATGATGCCAAAAAGCTCTTCATCATCGTCTCCAGTAGGAAACAAATCGGGTCTCGTGTACGTTGGTAAATTTGAATGAAACTGGTTGTTCATGATGATAGGTATACGAAAGTGTGTTTTGGTATAATATAGGTGAATATATGCAAGAGTGGTGTCAAATGGTGGTTCACTTGAAGTGTATATATAGCCATTTTGAAAAACTAGCCGTTAAGGACTAAAGTTGTCACTTTTTTGAACCTGTTTTGAACTATATAGCCGTTTAGGGGCTAAAGTTGCCAAATGGTGAAACTTAAAAAAAAAAAAAAAAAAAAAACAAAGTTCAAGTTCGTCCCTGAAGGAACGAACCACCCGGACGAGTGAGGCGGACGAGAGGGGAACGAGTCCCACCCAATGGTGTGGACTCGTCCCTGTGAGTCGGACGAAGCCAAGGACGAACCATTGGCGAGCTTCTTAGGTTATTTGATAACTTCCATATATTTGACCAGTTCTTTAAGCTCTCAATGAATATGCTTTCCATACTATGAGTTTCCTACATAAGTAGTACTAATATAAAGTTTTAAACGAATGTCTGAAACGCCTTTGGTGTAAATACTAATTCTCTCTCGCTCTCGGGTTCCAAACTTTTAAAGTTTGATATGCATTCCTCACATTTGATTTTTGTTTAGGATTATATAATATACAACAATAATAATAATTACTAATATACATATATAACTTTTTCAGATTAAGTATTTTTTAGATATTCTTTTGAAATAACCGTTTGGACTTTAGATATGATGAATAAGAGTTTTGTCCCTGTTTCATATTAGTTCTGATCGGCAAAATTTGAACAAAATATCCATCTCCCTCTTATGTATACTCAAGTTTCAAAAAATCTAAATTCTTGTTTTTATGAGTAACATAGTTATTTTTCTTCCACAAAATTCTTCTTCTGTTTTGTATGGGGTTTGTATAATTATGGCTCTGATGTTCATCTATACACTCTTTGAGGTCTAGTATTAAGATTGGATTGCACAGAGTTGAAAGAAAATGAAACAAGGATATAGTGGTGGATATCAATATGTCATAATTAGATAATTGTATCTTGTATGTCATAATTCCACAGTCATCACTTTGTCATACATGTTTAGCTTGTGGTTTAACTGTGTATTGACATAGGTATGCAACTCTTCCAATTACATTATGACAGGTATCGACCTCGTTTAATTGTGTTTCACATAAGTATAGTTTTGTGTTGTTATAACTACTGAAGTTTGACATTATAACTCATTTAATGGGCTTTACAATACAGAGAATAAAAGAGTGAACTTAGAAATTATTCACAATAAAAAAGAAATATAAAAACTTAGGAATGCAGATGAAACTTTGAAACTTTAGAATTCGTAAGAAATAATGGAAGAATTTACAACTAATAAGGTAAGGATATAATAGGAATTATAATAAAATGATTTATGTTATTTAAAATATGAGACAGGTGTGCAATATATTATGATTAGGCCTATTTTTAGGTCTCTTATTTTATCATGTATCATTATATTATATTATATTATATTATATTATATCCTTTATTAAGTAAATGATGTGAATAGTAACTATGATGTTTAATATATATATACATTTAGCAAATTTGTAACAATAAAGATGGATTGGTTCATGCATTTATTGTGAAAGGTTGGGTTATGAGTTCAATTACTAGCATTTACTCACTCTCTCTTTTTTTTGTTTTTCTTTTTTTTTGTTTTTTTTTTAAAATTCATATTTTAAGATATTTATATTTTACCTCACTTACATACTTTTTTTAAAAGTTTGATCTAACTTAATTTAATTTTGTTTGTCTTCTTTTTTAAAAAAAAAAAACTTTAACATGCTTTTTTAAAACTTTATTGTATCTTTTAATTTTTTGTATGATTTGTCTTTTAACATTTTTGTTTATTTTTTACACTTTGTAACATTTTTATTTTTTAACATTTTTATTTTATGTATATCATTTTGAAATTTTTTATGATTTTTTTTTAAAGTTTTTTGTTTTGGTTTGTTTCATTAGTCATTATTTAAACATTTAGTACGACAACTTTTGACCATAAGTGTGGTATTATCTTTAAATAAATATACATTAACTTTTGTAGCTTTTTTGGTTTTCTTAAAATTTGGTACTTTGCCATTTTGACACTAAACAAAATTACGATAATGTGTTTGTGGTGTTGCCTTAAAAAAAAAATTTATTACATTGTATTTGTGGTATTGTCTTTAAAAAAATACACGCAAAAACAATGATTATGGCCCCGCAACACGGGGCTTTGGAACCCCCTAGTTTCTCAATAACAGAAAAATGTCCTCTCTCATTAAAGATGGTATATTGAATGCCATGTATGATCCCCCCCCCCCCCCCACCCCCCCCCCCCCCCCACCCCCCCCCCCCCCAACATCTAACAATGATTCCTGAGATACATTGATTCAAGCACTAATGAACGATTTTTGGTACGAGAGAATCATAAAAAATGAAAATGCAACAAAGAATAAAAATGATAATAAAGAGAATGAGTATTTAGACGAGAATGATTGCGTTGTTTGATATAAACAGAGAATAAATATAAGAATATATAAAATATAAACAAAATTAATATGTTTTTTTTAAATACATAAATGTAATTATTCTATCCTAATATAAAAAATTAAAAGTAAAGTAATATATAAAAACCAATGAGAAGTAATAATGAAAAAAACTTTGATTCTATTCTCACCATTCGTTACCATTTTGCATGGAATGGTGAGAATGAAAATGTTTCACCTTTCTATCACTTTATTTCCGTTCTTTGATGTCACCAAACAAGAAAAGTGATTCTCATTCCATTTTCATTCCATCTTACCAAACACTCTTCTAATGTTTCTAATCTTGATTCTCATATATTCCTTAACAACTAAGGTTATCAAAGTAACTCAGTTTAATGTTTTCACACAAGTAATAGATTTAATAATCAAAAACTTGATACATTCAGTCAAATTTTATATTTTTTTTGTTTGCTCTTGTGGTTGTCAGTTTGCTCTTAAGTCCGTATGGGTTTTACCATTTTGTGGTGGTTGGTTTGCTCGTTGTTTTTTGTGGGTTTAGTCTCTCTTAATTCCAACAGTTTGATAACTGTTGCTGGTGTATCTAGCAGTCAAAGTATCAGATCGAACCCCGATGTGTTTTTCAGTTGGCGATCCTAATCGATAATGAACAATTGGATCCCTTAAGAGTGTAATCTGACTGTACATATTGTTGTTAGGCATATTTTTTAGCCAAAAAACCGATTATTGTTGTCGGATTTTTATTTGACCGTTTGAGAGGCTAAGATGATCTCGACCTAATTTCTAGATAGATCCAAATTCGGGATTAATTTTAAAGATAATCCATATCTTATCAGGGTAAATCAAAAGAGGTAATCTTTACAACCTTTGATAAATTACATTCATGTCAAGTTATACATAAAATTTGTCCTTAAATGTATTCGAATGCTAGTTCATAGATAATTTTGTTATTTTGTAAACTAGATTATATCTCGCGTAATACGCGGATACACATATATAACTAATAAAATACTAATATTTCATGATATCGTATATTGACAAATTGTAAATAAAATGTGTTGAAAAACAATAATGTTATATTTATTTACATATAATTAATGAGTTTAAGTATATGTATAAAAACAATTGCATGATGTAGATATATAAAAAAAAAGATTTTAGTGATCAATTCTCCACATACATAACCCTCATATATATTTGTATCATTTTATTAATTTAACAAATATAAATAAAAGATGTTGAAATTTGGTGATGTTGTCATTTTTATAACTTTTTATTTTTTTATTATTCTAGACACTATATATATAATAGAAATATGTTTTATTTAAATATCATAAGATATTAACGATGTAAAGTTAAATACTTATAACTATAACCAATATTTATTACGTTATATGATAAAAACATATATAAAGTCATAATTTAATAACTAAAAAAATCAAAAAAGTAATTTTTAAAAAATAATATAAAGTTTATGAATTAATTTTCATAATTATATTATTAAATTAAATACTTTCTATAATTATAAAACGTAGAAAATTACTTTCCATAATTAATGACCATATTTAAATTTATTAAATTAAAATTAAATCTAAAAAAGTTATAAAAGGTATATGACATCATCATTCTGATCTAATGGCTCTAATTAAAAGTCGAGTTTCATCCAAGGGTTCAAACTTCTCCATTTTAGAATTAAGGTTTCTCTTTTATATATATTTAGAAATATATTGTTATTTTTATTTATACAATATTATAAATTAAAAACCTTTTATTTTTTGAAGTGTTGAAAAATATGTAATATTTTCATTTAGCACCCCTTAAAATATGTTCACATAC
>CM067171.1:99398672-99426140 GCA_034093135.1 Erigeron breviscapus
AAAAAAAAAAAAAAAAAAAAAAAAAAAAAAAAAAAAAAAAAAAAAAAAAAAAAAAAAAAAAAAAAAAAAAAAAAAAAAAAAAAAAAAAAAAAAAAAAAAAAAAAAAAAAAAAAAAAAAAAAAAAAAAAAAAAAAAAAAAAAAAAAAAAAAAAAAAAAAAAAAAAAAAAAAAAAAAAAAAAAAAAAAAAAAAAAAAAAAAAAAAAAAAAAAAAAAAAAAAAAAAAAAAAAAAAAAAAAAAAAAAAAAAAAAAAAAAAAAAAAAAAAAAAAAAAAAAAAAAAAAAAAAAAAAAAAAAAAAAAAAAAAAAAAAAAAAAAAAAAAAAAAAAAAAAAAAAAAAAAAAAAAAAAAAAAAAAAAAAAAAAAAAAAAAAAAAAAAAAAAAAAAAAAAAAAAAAAAAAAAAAAAAAAAAAAAAAAAAAAAAAAAAAAAAAAAAAAAAAAAAAAAAAAAAAAAAAAAAAAAAAAAAAAAAAAAAAAAAAAAAAAAAAAAAAAAAAAAAAAAAAAAAAAAAAAAAAAAAAAAAAAAAAAAAAAAAAAAAAAAAAAATCTACAACAGTTCAGTACTTCCTCTATTTTTCCAAAATGTCCATTACTATAATCATCAATTCTTAGATTAAGGGTTGTTAAGGACCGGGAAGATTGGTTTGTTGATAATTAAGTGAAGTTTTGTCACTGCTCTACCAAAGTTGTTCAACTTTGTTTTAGTTGCAAGGAGTGTTCAATTTTCCGTCCTGTTCCGTTGTTGTGAAATTTATGTAAGTTGAGTTGACCTTAATGGAACAGTTATGAACCTTGGTTCTTATTCATTGAATTTTTCTTTATTTGATATCTCACTTGAAGTAGCAGATGTTGCGGATAGTCACTAAATAATACTGTACTCTGTAACAAAGTTTCATGACTGTTTCATTTATGTTAACTCAATTTATGAAAATTTTACAACATGTAACAAGATTGAAGCTTGAGAGTGGTTTATGCAGCCAGAACTAAGTTGAATGACTTTAGAGAAGCATGAATACTTATGTAGTTCGATGTTGTTATGTCTTGGTCATACTATTTTTTTTAACCACTTAATGTCAAATTATTGAGCTAAAGGGGTGTTTCGGAAGCTTTTCTGGTTTTTGTATGTTGATTAGGTAGATAATGAGTTTTAAGTGTTTGAATAGAAGCGAACTGCATATGATTATGTGCTTATTTGAGCTTGAAATAAGCTGTAGGGAATTGCTTATAAAAATTGTTAATCAGATTCTGGTTATTTTACCTCTTAAATCCTTAGATAAGCAAAAGTGCTAAATGTTTAAACAACTGCCTATCTGATTGTTGCGTCTTGTTACGGTAGAAGCAAATCCAGATTCCATCTTCTGTATTGTGTTTTGTTACAGTTGATTATATGTTTTTGCTGATTTTAAAAAGCATTAGTAGCTTTAGTAAGTAGTCCCATATAGGCAATTACCCCCCTGAACAACTTTTATTTTTTGTCCCAAGTAACTAAGTCAACATGACATGTGAGGCTCATGTTTTTGTAGCATGAAGATCTACAACAGTTCAGTACTTCCTCTATTTTTCCAAAATGTCCATTACTATAATCATCAATTCTTGCAGAGTCTATGATGTTTTGTTCAAAAGTTGTTTACCCTATTATCAAACTTGTTACATTCACCTTTCTACACACGTCTTTCTATTTCATACCACACTAATGAATCAAATTTGTTTGAATCTTCTAGGAGTCTTTATTGAGTTGAAATTACCTTACACACCCAAGCAAGTTGGGGTCTTAATCTTTTGTATTATGAAGAAGCTTCTTTTTTTTTGTGCTAGGTAAAAGGCGGCCCTGGAGAGCTTTTCTTTTATACGGCCCGCCTGGGACAGGAAAGTCATACTTAGCAAAGGCGGTTGCCACAGAAGCAGACTCTACATTTTTCAGGTGTTAATCTGGATAACTATAGTTAAATTAGACCTTTCTATGTGCCATGATCTTTAAATTATCTCTTGTAGTTTAAGTGAACGTTGCCTCGTTTTCAGCCTGGATATCTCATTATTAAGGCCTGTTTGCATGTACAAAATGTTGAGAATCGTGGTTAGTGATATTTCAGTTTAGACTAGTTTTACCCACACGAACATATGCTTATATACATATATAATTGTAGTATGCACAGATGCTTTTCCTGAACCTAGTGCTTCATCCTGCCATTTAGTAGAAGGTGAAAGGGGGGTAGTGAAATAACTTGACACTTCTAGGCATTCTTGTATCATATACATACGTGGATACATCCTTGTTAGGTGATCTATTCTCTTGACCTGCAAATGGAAAGTACACTAGAGTATTAGCTCCTTTATCCATTTTCAGTGAATGGATCAGCAAGAGAAATCAGTGGAAGAGTGTTCCGCATGTGTTGCTAGTTTTTCCATCTTTTGTAGGCCATTGTACCTTTCTTTTAAACTCCTAAGTTTTTTAAAAGTACTTTTCAAGAAGTATCCAGGCCAAGTTACTAAAGCTTTATGGTGCATTTGCGGCATCATGGCCTTATGGATCAACACATTAGAAGGCCATCATATCCTATCTTGTTTAGCTTCTTAATTTGTGCGTTCAGTCCATAGGCAGTAAGCTATTGTATGTGGAATAGGTTGCTTCTTTGGCTCCAGCCATTTACGAATGCCTCAAGTCAACCCAACTTCTGTAGCATGTAGATCCGATGTAGTATGTCACTTGGAAGAAAGGATATAAACTGAGCAATATTGTTGTCAATTATAGCATTAGAAGCAAAAGTACACTTCACTACCTCCATGCTTTTGCCAATCATTAACAAGCTTTTTTGGTACCAATTGTGATATTTTACGAGTCATTTGGTAATAGATATTAATTAAACTAGTTGACAAAAATCTGACTTATAGTTGATCATGCAATAGTTAATGAAGGTTTGTTTGGCAAAAGAGGATGTGTGCTTCTACCTGCCATGACAATGGATACTTCATATATGTATAAACTGTAAAGTCAAAATCCGCTCTTTTAGGCACACATCAATGCATCATAGACTTGAAATTTTGACAATACAGGCTTGCAGACTGTAGACAACATATAGACCTTACTTATTGGTGTGCCTAGGGACATGACACCCAAGCAACCCTGGTTTTTAGTCAGTAATACGTTGATGCAAGCTTAAATACAATCTAAAGTGATGGAATTCTTCCCTTCATTATGATGATTTATGATGTGTTTGTAATTAGTCTTTTAAGCCTATGACATGCATGTGAACTGTGAAGAGTTGATTAGAATACTGCTTTATTTTTAATGGGTTAAAATTTATATGGAACTGGGTAAATAAATTCTAGCTTTAAAGGAACTGGGTCAAAAATATTCTAAGTGTATTTTTAGTCCATGCAAAAATCTCAATCTCTACTCATGATGAATTGGAAATTAAAGTAGCATGATACTTTGCTTTATTTAAAAATTGAGCTGTGTGCGTTAAAAAACTCCTTTTTCCATTGGTATGCTCTTTCATGCATGTGAATGACCCCTTTTGCAGTTTTGCTTCGAAGATATATTTTACATATAAAAATTTAATGTTCTCAATGTGATTACAAAAACAATAAATAATAACAGTATTGATTTCTTTGAAAAGAAATTTAGGAGGTTTTTGAAGACACATTGTGGATGACTTTTTCACTTGTTAGAACTATATTATATCAAAATTTAGTCGTTTCAAAATGCTACCTCTATAGTCTCTTACCATTGGCCACTAAGCTGGCAAGCGCTAACCATGTTCTCTTTTTTCACAAGAGTATTTGATTATAGATTTCATATATTTCTTTCATTGACTTGTTGATGGTGCTTCTCTTTGGGTTGTTATGTGTTCATGGACTGAGGCCAATAAGTTGGCAAGTGCCAACTGCTGCTTTCCTGCAGTGTTTCTTCTTCAGATCTTGTATCAAAGTGGATGGGAGAAAGTGAAAAGCTGGTGTCAAATCTTTTTGAAATGGCTCGTGAAAGTGCACCCTCCATCATTTTTATCGATGAAATTGATTCTCTCAGTGGGCAGCGTGGAGAAGGCAATGAAAGTGAGGCTTCAAGGCGTATTAAAACTGAAATTCTTGTTCAGATGCAGGTGATTGGAAACTAAACTAGAAAGATAAATTGTTCTTAGGTCCTATAACTGCACATATTCTTTCTCATGTTTGTTAATCTTTTAGAAAATAATTAAGGTTTGTCTAGTTTATGTTAGATTCTTAAAATTAATAATCATAAATGGTGAAATGGCATCTTCTAATTTGTATGCAAAGCCTTTGTCCGGTACTCCGGAAGCAGTCTCTCTACCCACAGGTAGAGGTAAGACTGTCTCCATTTCAACTTCCCGTGTTGGGTATCGTGATTGTTTTGTCCGGTATAATATTCTGAAAAAGGTGTGCTTAGGGTTTGCTTGATAAAGCCTGTTTGACTTAATGAGAAATGTAGCTCTGAATTTTTAATAGCGATAACTGAATCAAAGACATGGATGATTCAAGGGCTCTATCTCAACTTGGTTTTGAATGAGAAGTGATTGTTTGATCTATGTTGCAACTGAATTACCTGATTGAATCATAATTTCAACACCTTCTATATAGTTTAGTGCTGAATATGATAATGCCTACTGTACAAATACATATAATACACTTGAATTGTATCTTGTAGATTGTGGTCTCTTGGGGTTACAATAGCCTATCTCTTATATTTGTGTGTTTCATTGTTTTAGGGTGTTGGGCACAATGATGACAAGGTTTTAGTACTTGCCGCAACAAATACACCCTACTCTCTGGATCAGGTTTGTTAGAAACCTATAAAACGTATTAAATACTAATTTTCCAGCCAGCTAATAGTTTATTATATGTCTTGTAGGCTATCCGACGGCGATTTGATAAGCGTATTTATATTCCACTCCCAGATATGAAGGCGCGACAACACATGTTTAAAGTAATGTTGGCCTTCTATAAATTTTCACTTTCACAGCCCTTCCTAGTTCCTCTATATGTATTTGTTTTCGGAAAATGCTTTTTCGTCATGTTTGGATTCTAGTATCTTAATTATATGCATGTACAGGTGGCATAATGAGCGAGGCAGGCGGGTTGGTAGCAAGTTAAAACAGTCAACTTTACTGTATGATTAAAAACGGGGTGGGTTGACCTGGAAAACATTTATCCAACTTATATTGAAAAAGGGTGAATGGGCTGGCAACAACTCAAAATAGTAAACTTTTAGTATGATATAAAACAAGTTGGGTTGACCTGGACAACATTTTGGTCAACTTTGGTTAAAAAAGGGCGAGTATGACTGCAAAAACTGTATTGGATATAATGATATATTTTTATTTGCATAAAACACTCTTTTGAGGTGTGCGATTATAGGACACTTTGGTTGACTTTTGAATTGCTTTCTTTACGGCTTTTTGTTTGTTTTACCCAAATCTTTGTTTTACACTTTTACTCATAAGGACACTTTGGGTGAGATCTGACATGTTAGAGGTAGACATAACCCATATCTTTTTATACTTAAATAAATGTGCCAAAATTGCCAACTCTATTGCAGTTTTATGAACTTTTGTAACAAGTGGCTTACCTTGTGTGATAATATGCAGGTGCATTTGGGAGATACTCCTAATAACTTAACTGAAAGTGATTTTGAATCCTTGGCTCGTAAGACGGAAGGATTTTCTGGTTCTGACATTGCTGTTTGTGTAAGTGAA
Source organism: Erigeron breviscapus (assembly GCA_034093135.1). Taxonomy (NCBI): domain Eukaryota; kingdom Viridiplantae; phylum Streptophyta; class Magnoliopsida; order Asterales; family Asteraceae; genus Erigeron; species Erigeron breviscapus. The sequence continues at coordinate 99,404,383 of CM067171.1, forward strand.
ACTCTTTGGCTTTTGCTTACTTTTCAAAATAACATTTCAGAATATGTACTGTATCTGCTAGTCTACTAATCCATGGCTTTTGTAGGTTAAGGATGTTTTATTTGAACCTGTACGTAAAACCCAAGATGCCATGTTCTTTGTTAACACACATGATGATTTGTGGGTACCATGTGGGCCAAAACAACGTGGGGCTGTCCAGATAACCATGCAGGATCTTGCTGCGAAAGGGCTGGCGTCAAAGGTAATGTGATATATCTTCGTGGTTAAAGCTTACGATTTAAAAAGTAGGAATTTTATCTAAATTTTTGAAATATTTGTATGAAGTGATTGCAATAATAAGTATATGGTGTTTGTATGAAGTGATTGCAATTCTAATTATCTGAGGTAACAAGTTTTTGATGATAATCAAGCTGCAAATACGAGCCGATAAGTAATAGGAAAACTTAAAGTCTTTGTTTTAGAGCCCACCTTTTGGCTATATTATAATCCATTTTCATCTGTAGTTCTAGGTATTGACTATTCCATTATGAGAAATGATGATGGAATTAGACATGAAATATATTTAATTAGTTTGTTAATGATTAGTGTATAAAAGAGCTATTATAGGAGATAAAAATAAAAAACAAGTTGATGTTTCAAATGATGCCTTGTGCCCAAACTCTCAAAACATGATGCCTTGTGCCCAAACTCGGTCAATGTCAAACTCTCAAAACATGATGCCTTGTGCCCAAACTCAGTCATGTTGCCTGAATCTTTAATTTGTTTGAATGCAATTCACACGGGGTATAACCTTTTACCCAAACTCTCAAAACAGTGATTTGATGTTTCAAATGATGCCTTGTGCCCAAACTCTCAAAACATGATGCCTTGTGCCCAAACTCTCAAACATGATGCCTTGTGCCCAAACTCTCAAAACATGATGCCTTGTGCCCAAACTCTCAAACATGATGCCTTGTGCCCAAACTCTCAAAACATGATGCCTTGTGCCCAAACTCTCAAACATGATGCCTTGTGCCCAAACTCTCAAAACATGATGCCTTGTGCCCAAACTCTCAAACATGATGCCTTGTGAACTCTCAAAATGATGCCTTGTGCCCAAACTCTCAAAACATGATGCCTTGTGCCCAAACTCTCAAACATGATGCCTTGTGCCCAAACTCTCAAAACATGATGCCTTGTGCCCAAACTCTCAAACATGATGCCTTGTGCCCAAACTCTCAAAACATGATGCCTTGTGCCCAAACTCTCAAACATGATGCCTTGTGCCCAAACTCTCAAAACATGATGCCTTGTGCCCAAACTCTCAAACATGATGCCTTGTGCCAAACTCTCAAAACATGATGCCTTGTGCCCAAACTCTCAAAACATGATGCCTTGTGCAAACTCTCAAAACATGATGCCTTGTGCCCAAACTCTCAAAACATGATGCCTTGTGCCCAAACTCTCAAACATGATGCCTTGTGCCCAAACTCTCAAAACATGATGCCTTGTGCCCAAACTCTCAAACATGATGCCTTGTGCCCAAACTCTCAAAACATGATGCCTTGTGCCCAAACTCTCAAACATGATGCCTTGTGCCCAAACTCTCAAAACATGATGCCTTGTGCCCAAACTCTCAAACATGATGCCTTGTGAACTCTCAAAATGATGCCTTGTGCCCAAACTCTCAAAACATGATGCCTTGTGCCCAAACTCTCAAACATGATGCCTTGTGCCCAAACTCTCAAAACATGATGCCTTGTGCCCAAACTCTCAAACATGATGCCTTGTGCCCAAACTCTCAAAACATGATGCCTTGTGCCCAAACTCTCAAACATGATGCCTTGTGCCCAAACTCTCAAAACATGATGCCTTGTGCCCAAACTCTCAAACATGATGCCTTGTGCCAAACTCTCAAAACATGATGCCTTGTGCCCAAACTCTCAAAACATGATGCCTTGTGCAAACTCTCAAAACATGATGCCTTGTGCCCAAACTCTCAAAACATGATGCCTTGTGCCCAAACTCTCAAACATGATGCCTTGTGCCCAAACTCTCAAAACATGATGCCTTGTGCCCAAACTCTCAAACATGATGCCTTGTGCCCAAACTCTCAAAACATGATGCCTTGTGCCCAAACTCTCAAACATGATGCCTTGTGCCCAAACTCTCAAAACATGATGCCTTGTGCCCAAACTCTCAAACATGATGCCTTGTGAACTCTCAAAATGATGCCTTGTGCCCAAACTCTCAAAACATGATGCCTTGTGCCCAAACTCTCAAACATGATGCCTTGTGCCCAAACTCTCAAAACATGATGCCTTGTGCCCAAACTCTCAAACATGATGCCTTGTGCCCAAACTCTCAAACATGATGCCTTGTGCCCAAACTCTCAAAACATGATGCCTTGTGCCCAAACTCTCAAACATGATGCCTTGTGCCCAAACTCTCAACATGATGCCTTGCCAAACACTCCCTTATGTCACCTTCAAATGAACAATGCATGATCCATACATGTTGTCCCTGTTTGCCTTAGTCTAACCTTGATTGCTTGTCCGATGATTGAATTTAATGCAGATTAGTCCACCACCCATCATACGAGCCGACTTTGACAAGGTTCTCGCAAGGCAGAAGCCAACTGTGAGCAAAAGTGACCTTGAGGTTCACGAGAGATTCACAAAAGAGTTCGGGGAGGAAGGTTAACAAATGGTGGGGCTGTATCTATTCATGTCAAATGTAACTTTTCGACTATGTGTTGGATCATTTTATGAGTTTGAGCCTGTTCAAGCTTTTTTCAGGTGAAAAATTTACAAAGTTACCGTGTTATCCTTTTAACTATTTAAAATTTAACGTGTGATTAACTTTATAAATTACTTGGTAGGATCATGTAAAAAGAACTTATGAATTTGCTGAAGACGACCTTGGGGTCTTATGTTTTGGTTTGATCCTTAGTTTATCGGTCCTATCTTCTGCGCCAAAAACTAGGAATATACGGCTTTAGGGATTTGTTTCCCGCATATTTGAAAACAAACGCATTTCACTCATCGTAAGTTCGTACAGTGGTGGATACTCTATTTGGTACCCAACATGACTACATGAGTATTAGCCACAATGACCAGCGGTAAGTATCTCGATCCCTTTGATACTGAATGTAAATTGAATCGTTAACCGGCATGTTATATGCCCAGTTATAATTAAAAAAGAACAGCTACATGAACGATATTTTGTATCTAAAATAAAAAAAGACTGAACGAAATTCATGTTCCGACATTGCTAGCTGTTTGTACTTTGTACGATAATGATGTTGTTTAATATATACTCGTATCACATTCTTCATTTTCCTTGTTCTACACATTTTTCACCCCACACATGATATATGTGTAGTTTTCTTGGAATCGCGTGATAATTACTTTACTCGCATAACTTCATGTAACCTGGCCTTATTTTATTTCATTGTTGTTTAATTTATGGCCCGCTAATCATCCTTTTGAAATGGGAAGTGATAATCGTACCACATATTTTGTTTCATTTACCACACTGTACATGTTTCATAGCATACTGTACAAGTATGCAATGCACAACAGTGGTAAACTTATCAAATTATGTGCGAATATCACTTCCCTAATATATAAATAATGGCTTCTCTACCAATCTTATCTATCCTTGAAAAATTTAATGTATCACCAACTCCTCCTCTTTTAAGCAGTACTGACACATCCTTGCCACTAACGTTCATGGATATACCACAAATTGTTGCGCCCCCTGTTCACTTTGTTTTATTTTATCAACTTCCATCACTCACTGAAACCAAATTCTCCGAAACCATTTTTCCCAAGATTAAACGCTCATTGTCAATCACCCTTCAATATTTTCTACCTTTTGCTGGTAACATAATCATATACCCTAGTACTACCACTATACTCGAAATTCGTTATGTTGAAGATGATTATGTCAAGGTTACCTCTGCAAAGTGTAATCTTGATTTTAGTGATCTTACAGGATACCATCCTCGTAAATGTGATAAGTTTTACCATCTTATACCTCCAATCGGAGATTGTGCTAAAGTATCAGATTGCATTAAGATCCCAGTCTTCTCCCTTCAAGTTACACTTTTTTCAAATTGTGGTTTTTCCACTCAAGTGCCAACATTATCATATATGTATCTGCATTTACGATAAATACATGTGCATATATATGGTGTTGTATTGGAAAGGCACGCACTGAAAATGAACATCAAGGATTCATGTTTGCAGTGGATGTTAGGAGTCGTTTGGATCCACCTGTTCCAGCGTCCTACATGGGCAACTGTATTAACACGATTGTTATGAATGCAAAAACCAGTCTTTTAGCTCGAAATGAAGGTTTTATAGATGCTGCTAATTAAATTAATCGGAGAAAATCTACATCAAATGCTAGCCGATAAAAGATGCAATGCTGGGAGATAAATTCATGGAGCAGATGATGTTAGGGGGGTGGCCAAAAACATTAATAGCGATTTACGGGTCACCAAAGCTAAGATATTATGACTTGGATTTCGGATGGGGGAAACCGAAAAAGTTTGAAATAGTTCATATGGATTATGGTTTCTTCCATGGTGCACTCCTCATACCTTTAGATGGAGGCAAACAATCCAACCAAGACATTGAGATTAGTGTGTGTCTTACCCCCACCCAAATGGACTCGAATCGTAGATTCAAAACCAGTGTTTTTTTGTATGTGTTTCAGTGTTTGAATAATTTGTATGTTGTGTGGTAAATCGGGTTGTAATGCGGGTCAGTGGGTTTAATTTACTCGGATATGTCTGCAACTCTGCATGGAATAAAAAGGCTAATTAAGTGTTCACGTGTGGGTTGGTTGCCGAGTATGGGTGAGAAACTGAGAATTGGTTTTTAGTTTGACCGATTTGTGTCACACAAATGTGAAAATATTCGTTGGTTAAATGCACACCGCTTCTTTAGGCAAGTTATTAGTAGTTTTCTATTTGTTTTTCTGTGCCCATATTGTCAATGACGTTTTACAACCTTGTCGGGTGTAAATTGGTACTATATTAATCTTTGGTTGCTAAGGGGAGCGTAGTGGAGTTTTTCCTTTAGCACCGTTACTCAGCTCGTGATAGCATGATCCATTTTAGACAACCGATTATTCATTGTCGAGTTGAGATTTTACCATTTGATGATGAAAGAGTTAATTATTATTATAAATCCACCAATCTATAAACCAAACTGTATTACAATCATATCTAGCAATTTCGAATATGAATCACTTGTGTTGTAGAATTTGCAAAAATGAATATAATTTAATAAGTGTTAATTAAATACTTTCAAACATCTCGTAGTAGCATAATACCATGATGTCCTTACAAAAATATCCATCTTTAGAAACAAACTCTTAGGGTTTCTATTTTTTTTTTTTTTTTTTTTTTTGACCATATAAAAAAAATAATTGGGTTTTTCTGTTAAGGTTATTTGGAAAAAAAAAATCTTTCACTCAGAGTTAACAGTTTGTGAACTTGTGGTGTTTTGGAGACGAAGACTTGTGGTGACTGCGAACTTTGGGATGAAACTGTTAGACCATCTCACGTGCTCGTGCGAGATGGCTAACGGGATATGGCAACGGATAAGTTCGTGGTGCAAGATACCCCTATATTTCTTTTCTCGGTTGCTGACATTACTGATTTGCACAAACACGTTGGGCTCGGGAGAACTGCAAAAAAAAGGCTTTTAAAGGGATTGTGTTATTTGTCACTTGTTGGTGCATATGAAAAGTTAGAAACAAGAAGGTTTTTGATGTGACATCCGTCAAAATTTCACTATATTAATTTAACCTAATTATATCTAATTAGGATTCGTTTATGCTAATTAGGGCATTTTGAGCTAAGTTAGGGCATGATTAAGTATATGAGTATGTGTTAAGCTTTCTTATTGATTATGTGATTAATCAAACTACTAAATGAACTATCTTGAAAAGTTTAAAAACCTTGATGATGAGCAAATAGAAAATAAAAAGTTCAAAATTCATGAGAAATCGTAAAACGTTTATTTTTCGCGTGAGTCTTTCGAGTATGAACTTGAGACTTAGGGAAACATAATTTCTAGTATTTCTACACTCGATTATGATTTTTAATTCATAAAATAACACACTCGAAAAATCTAATTAAAACCATGAATAGTAAGGAGGTTAAAATTTTGTAACTAGTTAATTAAACTAGATATTTTCTTTTTACCTTAACTTTTGAACACATCACCCTTTTTCTTTTACCACCACCACATTTCTACCACATCACTACCTTAGAAAAATTGATGAATCACCATAATTTTAACCATTCATTTTCTCAAAAATTTTACTATAAATACAAGCTTAAGACTTCATTCAAACTTACACCTCCCACAATTCTTTCTCCCTCAAATTGGCATTCCACAACTCTATAATCATCCCCCTCCCTCATAATAATAAGTCTCAAGAACTCATAGAAAGTTCAAAGTAAAAGTAAGGTTACTTTGCAAAGAAATCGTCAAGTAAAGTTGTTATCGGTAATTCTTTCAAGATCATCAAAAAGCCTAGTTATAATGGCCACATGGAGTTAGGATTATTCCATATTCATCAAGTTTACAAGTCCAAGTTATAGTCGATTCTTTCAAGATCTTCTTTGGAGCTCATTCCTATATCGTTACTTTGATCTTAGAATTTATAATTCTCCGAAATTGTAAGTGTTTTTATAAAACCTTACTATACTTTGCTCTATGATTTTAGAACTATATGTTATGTATTGAAATGCTTGTCAACTTATTTCTATACTCAATTAATACATACTTGCATTTAAATACGTTAAATATCTCTTTTATACGCATAATAAATTGTTGGCACTTTTATAGAAATTGTTAGGTCCAGATTTACTGGACCCACTCCAGACTTGAAGACTGGAGCGTCACTGAAGATTTGTCCAGAAATAATAGAAGACCAGTGAGCTGTTTACTTGTACAGGAATCTGGATTCCACCAGATTAGCTCACTGGACTTCACTCCAGTCAAGATCGTTTCTACTGAAGACATTCTCACTGAAGTCAAAGACTGAAGTTTGAAGAAAGAAGACTGACAAGCAGTGGAGCCCACTGACAGTCTTACCAGATCTCCTGATTGGAGCTTTGTCAGTGTTCTAGACCTTACAAGTCTGAACACTGATTACGAGGAATTGACTTTATGCCTTTACACGCTTTTACCTGGACAATCCATTTGTCTATTGATAAAAGTACAATACGTTTGTAAAGGTGGTTGGTTAAAAGGTTGACAAGTCACATCAACATGACTTTATCCTTGTACTTTAACCAATGCATTTAAGGAATTAAAGTTGTTTCCTTAAATGCATGCAACCATATTTGTACGGCACAATAAATTCACTATTGAATTTATTTGCCTATAAATACCAATTCACATACCTCGTACAAATTACTTTTTTGCAATTTGGTGAACTTGCTAAAATACTCTCGATCATAATAGTTATACTTCACAACTTTAAGTATATCGATCCAAGGAGATTATTTAGCAAGTATAGATCACTTGTAATTCAAAGATTGTTTAGATAGTTACATACTTGTAATAACTAGGTTCCGCAACAATCTTGTATTTTGTTTAACATCAATAAATAAAATACACTTGAAAATTACATTTGTGTTCCACCATTCATTTACTTGCTTAATTATTGCATTAAGTCTTTATTACTTTATTTATATTCTTGCATTTATATTTAAAGTAATACTAGTCCAATCTAGTGCATACTTGACTTGTTATTTTACACTCGTGGGTTAAACCATCGTGTGAGGGACTTTACAATTGGTATCAGAGCAAAAGGCTAATATACTTGCCTAGATCTGTTTCACGATGGCCATCCCAGAAAATACACAAGAAACTCATGAACCTAATCTTAATGACCCACCCGTTGTCAATAATAATCCTCCACCTCCTCCTCCTCCTGCTTCTCCACATGTGCATGTGCACTACTCGAATAATCCTGTTCCTAAATTCAATGGGAGCAGCGATGAATTTGGTACGTGGAAAGCTAGGATGATATTACATGTTACTGGTATTGAAAGGAATATGATGAAAATTTTAAATGAAGGACCCTATGTGCCTAGACTTCCTATCAATGCACTCCTTGACCCAACTGGATCAAGAAGTGGAAGGGAAAAGAGGGAGGAACACTGGTCCGAAGAGGAGAGAAGATTGGTAAATCTTGATACCATCCTTAAAAACATGATCCTCGGGGCTGTTCCAGAAACCCTAATTCCCACACTAATTCTCTATCCCAGTGCTAAAACCATGTGGGATGAACTGGTGAACCAGTATGAAGGAGGTGATGACACTGTTGTTACCAGAAAGGTCTCCCTAAACAAAAAGAATGAGTCATTTTTTGCTCTCCCCAATGAGTCTCTAACTGGTACTTACACCAGATTTATGAGCATTATAAACCAGTTAAGAGGACTGGGGTTGAGAAAGACAAGGATATACTTTTGGAGAAATTTTGTGATATTCTTCCCACTAAATGGTCTCACATGATTCTGGTCTTGAGACAAGGTAAAACCTTGCACTCCCATACTCTATCAACATTGTATGGAGACTTCAGATTCACTGAAGAGAATCAAGCCCAAAGGATTGAGGCTTAAAAAGATGCTTTAAATCATGCTTCCAGTAGTTCCACAATGGTCAGTAATTCTGAACCACCTTGTGCTGCATTAATATCTTCCGAGAATGTATTTTCTATGAAGAAGATGATGTCTGAACTAATGGATTCTGTAGTCACTAATAATATCTCTCCAGACTGTGATGAAACTGACAGTGATGACCTAGTTGCAATGATTGCTAAAACGTTTAATCGGTTTAAGGCAAGAGCAAATAGGCCCACTGGATAACATGCACCTAGTTCCTCTACTGACAAGACCAATCTGACATGCTTTAAGTGTAGAAGAAAAGGTCATTTCATGAAGGAGTGCAAGTCCAGTCAGTTTGTCTCTCAGTCTGGTCCATCTGTTTCTTATAACAAGCCTGATGATAGCTATAAGTCCAAGTACAAAAAGCTTAAGGCTCAAATTGCTCTCATGTCTCAACAGATAGAAAATAATAAATGCATGATTGCAACCACTGAAGAAGCATGGGTTCCCTCTGATGATTCATCAGTTGATGAAGAAGAGGAAAGAGATTGTTGCTTTATGGCTCTGACAGACCAAGAGCATCTGGTGAAGGATGATGTCACATCTGGTCGATGGGTGGACATAGTTATAAAAAAGGTTAGTGAGTATGATATTGAAACCGATCCTGAACTAAAATTGGACATTGCTGAAGCTCTAAATTCTGATTTAATTTTTGTGGAAACTGTTAGATTTGACAGTCTTAATGGTATAGAAACAGATTCCTCTGAAATCGCTGCTTTAAAATCAAAATTAAAAGAACTTCAAGATATTGAACTGGCATTTCAAGCACAAGTTTTGGTAACTGAACAACTGGTTCAAGAAAAACATGACCTGGAAATGATTTTAGAAAAAGAAAAACAGGTCATTAAATCATGGTTAGAAACTAAGAAGCCATATAATGCTGGAGTAAACCAATTTCCATCCCAAAAACGTGCATATCTAGATGGAAATACTCATGTTGCAGCATTAATACCAGTTATTGACCGGTTACCAGAGGAGGTTAAACCAAGTACCATTTATGATGAACCTTCTACCCCAAAAGCTTGTATTATCCCAGCTCAACTTCCAGAGGTTAAGACTGGAGCATCCCAGATGACTGCTCCAGTTAAAAAGGTCAATCAGAAGAAACCTTTGCCTCAGTCTGCTTCTAAAGAACCCCAGGTTCAAAAGAAAAAGAATGTTTCCCTTCCTAAGCCAAAAATCCAGTCATCTGGAAAGGCTCAGGTGTCATCTGAAGAAACAATTTTGTTAAGGTTGGAGAGCCAGTTTCAACTACTGGCTCGTCAAGTTCAAAGCTGTAATGCAAGACTGGACAACTTTGAGGGTACTTCATCTGGCCCTAAACAAAATTCCAAACCTTTTTCTAAGAAAGATAAAAATGTTCCTTTAATTGAGAAAAAGAAAAAGGTTTCTAAACTATCAACTCCAGTAGTATTCTCAACTAAAACTACTGTTGAAGAAAGTGAACTCAACCAGATACCCCCAGGGATCCATAAGGGAGGATCCAGTGAACCCGTCAGTCGATGGGTTCCCAAATCTAACTAATATATCTGGTGGATGTGCAGGGCGATCGAAAGAAATATATTTGGTATCTTGACAGTGCTGCTGGCAGGACAATGACCGGATGTAAGACCCTGCTGGAGGAGTTCATAATTTCTGATGGACCCTCCATTACTTTTGGAAATGATGGTTATGGAAAGACTGAGGGGTATGGTGTTCTGAACAATGGACAAGTCAAATTCAGACGAGTTGCTTATGTGAATGGTTTGAAATATAACCTGATCAGTGTAAGTCAACTGTGTGATGATGGCTACCAAGTATTGTTCAATATTGCTCAGGGCATTGTATTCAACAAGGACTGGAAGGTAGTATTGATTGCTCCCAGAAGAGGGAATGTGTATGTGATGGATATGGAAAGCTCTCTTTCAGAGTAGTGTTTCTATACTCAAGCTGATGAAGACACAAACTGGTTATGGCATAAAAGGTTATCCCATTTAAATTTCAAAAATATTAATAAGTTGTCTAGAAAAAAACTGGCAGATGGGATACCTTCAGTTTCCTTCAAAAAGGAAAGGCCATGTCCAGGATGTGAGATGGGGAAGCAGAAACGTGCCAGTTTCAAGACCAAGCAGAATTTCAGCATATCTGAACCACTTCATATGCTTCATATGGATCTCTTTGGTCCAGTGAATGTTCAGACTCGTGCTGGTAAAAGATTTACCCTGGTGATTGTTGACGAATACTCCAGATTTTGTTGGGTAATCTTTCTCAGGTCTAAAAGTGAAGCTGCAGCTGAAATCATCACTCTTATCAAGCAGATTGAACTCAAGTACAAGTGAAAAGTGTGTCAGTTAAGAAGTGATAATGGAACAGAATTCCAGAATGCAACTCTGGAGAAATTATGTACTAACACTAGCATTTCTCAGAACTTCTCTTCAGCACGCACTCCAGAGCAGAATGGAGTGGTAGAAAGAAAAATCGAACGCTGATAGAAGCTGCCAGAAGTATGCTTGCTGAATCTGGTCTTCCTACCAATTTCTGGGCTGAAGCAATTGCAACTGCTTGCCACACCCAGAATCGATCAGTATATGTGAAGCGACACAAGAAGACATCCTATGAAATATTAAGAAATAGAAAACCAAATATTGGTTATTTTCACGTTTTTGGATGTCCAGTTTACATACTGAACGACTCCAGTCAGTTAGGCAAATTTGATGCCAAAGCTGATGAAGGATATTTCTTAGGATATTCAGCCATTCGCAAAGCCTTCAGAGTCTACAACAAGAGACTGCAGAAGGTACAAGAGTCAATACATGTCACATTTGATGAATCAAATAATGCAATCAATAAAAAGCCAGCCCTTGATTCTCCCCCAGTAAATCCAATTGTCTTCTGTGAATCTGATCCTATCAACTACAATAAAGATTCACCTGAAGAAGTTTCCAGTCATCCTGACTTGGAACCAGTTCAAAAGAATAAAACCCCCAGTAGTACACCTTTCTATCCTTCAATAAGTTTCAAACTACCCTCTGAACTTGTTATTGGATCAGATGTTCATACTACTCCCCCAGTATCAGTCTCAGTTGAAACTGCGCCAGTAATTCAAGAAATGCCTTTAAATGAAGAATTTCATGATGCAAATCGTGATCTTATTGATTCAGATGAAGATGTGGAAATAGTCTGGCAAGATCCTCCTCCTGAAACAACACCAGAGGAGACTCAACTGAATTCTTGCACTGATATTATTGTAAGCAATAATCCTGGTCATTACTCTAAATGGACAAAAGCTCATCCTATTGATCAGATCATAGGTGACTCCAGTAGAGGGGTTCAGACCAGAAGAGCCTCCAGTGAACAATGTTTATACGTCAGCTTCTTATCACTGGTAGAACCGAAGAAGATTGACGAGGCTATGGAAGATCCAAGCTGGGTGTTAGCTATGCAAGAAGAGTTACACCAGTTTGAAAGGAACAAGGTATGGTATCTGGTTCCTCCTCTAGTTGGCAAGAAAGAACCAATTGGAACCAGATGGGTCTTTAGGAATAAGGTAGATGAAGATGGTCATGTTATCAGAAACAAGGCCAGATTGGTTGCCCGGGGGTATTGCCAATCAGATGTTGATTTTGATGAATCATTTGCTCTAGTGGCTAGACTTGAAACGATCAGAATATTCTTAGCATTCGCTGCTCATCATCAATTCAAGGTCTACCAGATGGACGTAAAGAGTGCCTTTTGAATGGAAAATTAGAAGAAGAAGTTTATGTCAGACAACCACCATGTTTCATTGATGAAAAACATCCCCACTGGGTATATCGTCTAGACAAAGCACTTTATGGTCTCAGACAAGCTCCACGTGCCTGGTATGATACTCTGACTAAACACTTGTTGAAAAATGATTTTAAAAGAGGTGCAATTGACAATACCTTATTTATTCTTCGTGAAAAAGGTAATCTTCTGTTGGTACAAATTTATGTTGATGATATAATTTTTGGGTCTACTGATGAAAACATGTGCAAGAAATTTTCTAAAATTATGTCATCTGAATATGAGATGAGTTTAATGGGTGAATTAACATATTTTCTAGGACTCCAGATTAAACAAACCAGAGATGGTATTTTTATTAATCAAGAGAAATATGTAAGAGATCTTTTAAAGAAATATGATATGAACTCTTCACCATCTAAACCTACTCCAATTTCTGCACCACTGACACTGGACTCAGATCCAGATGGAAAACCAGTGAACCCCACTGTCTATAGAGGCATGGTTGGTTCACTGATGTATTTAACTGCCAGTAGACCAGATATTATGTTTTCAACATGTTTATGTGCCAGATATCAGTCTAATCCAAAAGATCTCATATGCTTGCTGTAAAGCACATACTGAAATACCTTAAGGGTGTCCCCAGTTTGGGTCTTTGGTATCCCAAAGACTCAGGCATGGATCTAATGGGTTATTCAGATTCAGATCATGCAGGTTGTAAGATAGACAGGAAATCCACTACTGGTGGATGTCATTTCCTTTGTGGCAAACTGGTCAGCTGGACCAGTAAGAAGCAAACTTCAGTTTCATTATCCACTGCTGAAGCTGAATACGTGTCTGCAGCCAGTTGTTGTGCTTAGATACTCTGGATGAAGAACCAGTTGCTTGATTATGGTATTAAATATTCAAAAACTCCCATATTTTGTGATAATAACCAGTGCCATTGCTATCTCAAACAATCCAGTCATGCACTCAAAGACAAAGCACATCGATCTCAGGTATCACTTCATTCGTGATCATATTATGAAAAATAACATCGAACTCCATTTTATTCCCACTGACAAACAACTCGCTGATATTTTTACCAAACCACTGGATGTAAAAACTTTTGAATATCTTGTTGGTGAGTTGGAAATGTTGACCCCTTAATCTGGAACCTTGTTATGAACGCCTTTGTGACACTGGCAGGGTTCTTGATTTCCAGATTTATAAATCTATGCCAGCTTAGCTATCGAACGCCTTTGTGATACTATCTTTGCATTAATAGATTTATGGATCACCATTCCAGGGGGAAGACTCAGACCATATATTTTTGTCCTTAAAATGTTTTTAATCTCAGGGGGAATTTATTTCCCACTGGAAGAAATTTTCTGGAAAATATCACTGGTACATTACTGGAAGTCCTCCAGTGTACCATCAGTGCATACCTTCACTGGCCTAATCCACCAGTGACACTGGAGTGTCTAGTCAACCTCCAGATGCACTTAAATGAGTCATGGTGTGTCAGTCATAATATTTTAATACTTGGTCCTTGTGTGTGCCACATAAGCAAACCTTTGAATGGACAGTTACTGTTTATCCTACGTGGCATGTCATTTTTCAAACTTAATGATGGATATTTTACCTTGGGAAGATAAAAAGTGCAAGTTGGTTATTTTTTGTGGGCTGTCAAACTGTCATACATTTATGTGTGATGGGATGAATTAAATGCGGATGTCAAAACATCAAAATTGTTTTGAATAAATTCAAATTAACCGTTTTGAATTCCATTTTCTCTCTCCTCTATAAATACCCTTATTTACTTTCACTTTTACTTTCATCTCGAAAAATCATTTACTCCCAAATCTTCAAAATTCCTTCATTTACTTCTTCTTCATTCAATTCCAATCATCACTCTCTCTCATCATAAATCGTTCATAAAAACCCTAAAAAGCTTTAAAACATCATATTTTCTTTCTTTTCTGGGTTATTTGTATAAAATGGCTCCCAGACAATCTAATTCTGCCAAAAATCTTCTATCTGCCACTTATGCTCCTCCGGCCGCCGTAAAAAGAGCACCTCATATTACTCTAGAAGCATCAGCCATCAGAATCAATATGAATAATTGGATGGCTAAACTCTCCAGTACCACTCATGAACAAACTTCCCTCATTGGTCGCTTAACTGCTTTCTTTCTAAGCTGTCCATTATATGGTGCTCTTACCCTAAATCCAGGGAATATGTACCATGAGTATTTGTGTGAATTTTGGTACACAGCTAGATATATTGAAAAAGATGAAGCAATTCGCTTTACACTGAAACAAGGCACCAGGACCTTCTTTCTCACTGCTGATTCTCTTAGAGATGCTCTTCGATTAAACTACCTGGCTGAGAATGAAATGGCCATAACACTTCCCTCTGGCATCAATTTGAGGGATTTGTGCAGGCAGATGGGCCATATGATATTTTGGATGAGCATGGCCAATTAACAAGAAAAGGCACCATCTACATGAGCAAACTTACAGACTCATGGAGATACTTCTTCACTCATCTTGTCGAGTGTTTGGGATGCAGTTCTGGAGGGCTGGACCAGATAAATCAAACACAACTCCTGATTGCATATTGTCTCTGGTTCGGGTACAGGGTTGATTTTGCTCAGATCTTCTTCGATGATCTTGTTGAGCGGATTAAGGTGAAAGGTAGAAAGGCCCATGTTCCATTTATTCGTTTCCTTTCAATTATTTTTAAAAGGGCTCTTCGTAATGATTATGATTATGAGTCAGATTATTTTTCTGTGTGTGAATATATGAGGGATTTGACTTCTTTAAAATATTCTCTTGGTGAGGTTGATATCCCTTAAAATATGCTTAACCATTTTAGAAATGATTCAACCGAAGCATCATCACCAGATGACTTGGAAGAGGCTCCAGGTGGGCTTCAAAATAATGAAGGACCCGCTGGAGTCCTCAATGCTGAAATGGTGCCACCAGAAACCCAGGTGGCTCCTCCCCAACAGCAGAATGTGAATGTTTTACCTGAAAACCCCTCCAGACGACCACGATCTGATAAACCTCGTCGTCTTAGGAAACAGGGAGAGTTGGTCGCTCTCAGATAGTGCCGATACTAGCCATCCAGATTCCTCCCAACAGGAGTCTGGAGATGTCTTAAGGGAAAACATACAAGCAGCCACTCCCAATGTTCTTGTAGGGGGCAGTGGTGAAGAAAATAGAGGGTTAACCCAACCCTCAGTAGAGTCCGTGTCAGCACAAACTGTTTTACATAGCCATATTTCTGACACAACTCTTGCATAGACTGGGGTTACTGGAGCCTCACCTCTAGTGATTCCAGTCTCACATTCTTCGGCTGGTGATATTATGAATGAAAATGGTACTTTGATTGTTGAAAATGAAAATGTTGAGCAGGAACAAAATGTTGAGCAGGATGCTCAGTTGGATTTGAATAGCGAGGCTGGTGATCAGGCAGTTGGTGAAATTCTTGTTTGGGACGAAGCTGAGTCACCAATGTCTGATGGAAATGATTTTGATGCTAATATGGATTTTCTGGGTGATGATGTTACAATAGAAGTGGAACAGTCATCAGATATGCCACCACCTCCAGAATCACTAAATGTTCCACCACCACCACCACCAGAATCAGATCTGCCACCACCACCAGAATCATTAAATGTACCACCACCACCACCACCTTCAATTCCGCAACACACTTCTTATTTCAACCCAAGTTCACTCCAGATTTCACCAAATCAACCTCCACCTCTTGAAGCACCACTGGAACTTCCTCGTGTGCTGGACTCAACTGTTATTACATCTGCAGCATCAACTGAAGGAGTCCAGACACAAGTTCCCTTGGCAACCAGAATGGCTTCAGATCTTTCTCCTCCAGGTGGTCTCTCCACTTCTTCTTCTACCGAGGTCCAAGGCCTTTTGAATAAGGTGGCAGACCTGGAGAGATCACTTGATATGTCGTATTTTATACCCATTTCCCACAACGTATTTAGTTGATTTTGCATGGTTTATGAGTCGTTTTAGTATACATTTGGTGCGTTTATGGTATTTGTTAGTGTTTCAGGTTACTGACAGGTATTTAAGCGCAAATCTGGAGAAAACGACATTGTTGAGATGAATTAAGTGCTAACGGAGGATTTCGGAAGCATTTGGATGAAGATTGCAGAAAGTCAACAAAAGTCAAAGCTGAAGAAGTCCAATTGCGCCGCAACTGGAAGTTGCGCCGCAACCCAATTCCAGAAAGATAAGTTGCGCCGCAACGTCTCTCCTTCCTGGCCAGCCACGAGTCAACATTAGTCAAAGGTCAACGCGAGTCAACGGAGCATTGCGCCGCAACTAGAAGTTGCACCGCAACCCAAAAGCAGAAGAATAAGTTGCGCCGCAACTACTTCAGTTGCGCCGCAATGGGTTCAAGTTCAAGCCAGCTTTGGTCAACGAAAGTCAAAGTCAAAACTCGAAGTCAACCTTAGTTGCGCCGCAACTGGGCCCGTTTCTGGCAGCTTTTGGGGATCGTATAAATAGCTTGCAAAAATATCCCAAAACCCTCTTCTCTTTTTAGCAGCCATTTTTGGAGCCCTAGTTTGAGATTTTCATCAGATTTTAGGTTTTCAAACACGATTTGATCTATTTCGTTCGTAGCTTTCGATTATTATCATTAGGTAACAATGAATTCTTCATATTTTGATTGTTATTCTTATTTTAATATGAGTGGCTAATCGCTTCATCATCCATCTTGATGGAGTGAGACAATATGTAAAGATTGCACAATTTTATTAATTCAATGTTGATTTCATTTAACGTTATATCGAGATCTTAGCGTATTTCTTTCTTATTATTTATCTTGAATTGATTGGTGATTTATATGTGTCTTTAATGGTAGTTATTGATTACATATATTTCATTTTGATTGTTTGGGTACAAACGATTGGGTCTATGACGGGTACGGTAGATGATCGTTCATGATAATAGGAAGGAATGTGTTAACGGTTGGGTACAATCGATAGGTATAATTGTTATCTCAATAACCAAACCAATTGTTTGATTAGGGAAGTTATAAAAGATGTATTGGGGTACCGGTCTTTGTAATGAAACTAGTTTAAGCAAGAGAGTCAAATGATGTCTTCAACTTGACGGGTACGGGGTTGGTGCTTTGTTTGAGTCTCGGTTATTTAATCAACTAATTTGGGTTTGAACTTCATTTATGTGCAATCTGAGCGTATTGTTGAGCGAAATCAAGATGGATGCCTTTTAAATTATTGTCTTAAAAACATTTTCATTATCGTTTAAGGACGATCCCTGCCCCGGTCATACCGGATTTCTTTTCGATTAATCCTTTGGGATTACTAATTATTTACTAACTTTGGCAACGTGACAATTCGGTCACAACCCCCCTATTTACTTGAATTACTTAATGTCAACAATTACTTAGTTTTAGTCCCTGTGTTCGATCCTGGACTTACCTTTTAGCTATACTATATACGAACGGGTCCACTGCCCGAGAGTGTGTAGTAGTCAGTTTTGGGGTATTTCTTGTTTTAAATTATTAAACTCGATTTTACACATCAAGTTTTTGGCGCCGCTGCCGGGGACTTAATTTTAAGTAGTTGTTTATTTTGTAGTTCGATCCTTTTTCACATTCATTTGTGAGAAAGTTATTGCTTTTCTAGATAGTTTGTATTTTATTTCATTTCAATTATACCACAGGTCGGTTGACGGTTTGTTTGTGGTGAGTGTGCAGGTTCTTGTTAGTTGATGAACACAAGAGCTTCTGGCCGACCTTTGCTTAGCCCATTGTCTAATCCAGGGAAAGTCAGACGTTGACTTGTGTTAAGAGATAACCGGGAACTATCTACATTAATCAAAATAGATTTAGAAACCGAAACTAGTATTCCACCCACCCAGAACTTGGAAGATCAGTTGGTTAATCAGTTGGCCGATCAATTGAATAAATCATCGGAGTTTTTCAAAACAGGTGAAGATTCAGATTCAGAAGAAGAAGAGAAAGTTTAAACACCTGAACCGAGTGTACTTGTATTCCCTCGGGTTAACCTTAATATTAACCAACAACCAAGGGGTAGAAGAATGGGTGCTGAACAACCGGTAGATCCTAATGCCCGTCCTTACGGGGAGAGAAGAAGAAATATACCGGCGGACCGGGGCACAGCTATTCGCCCTCCGACTATTTCAGTAGATTTCTCTTTGAAAGGGAATCACCTCAAGAGTGTGGAAGAGGATAAGTTTGATGGGATTCGAAGAAATGACCCATATGCACATCTTGAGAGGTTTGAGAAGATCTGTAGGTTATATCAGTATGGAACAGGGCATGCTGAGGCTGTAAAGTTGGAACTATTTCCTTTAACTCTCATTGGAGATGCAGCAACATGGTTTAAGGAGTTACCCGATAACTCATTCACCACTTGGGCCGAACTTCGTGAAGGATGTATTGATGAGTTTTATTCCGTGAGAACTCAAAGGCAATTAGAAAAAAAATCAGAGGTTTTTCTCAAGAACCCGGTGAAGATGTTGTTGATGCATGGAAAAGGTTCAAGGAAATGTTAAGAAATTGCCCTGGACATAGTATGGGTACCGAAGAAAGCTTTGAGATTTTCTATGATGGTTTGGATAGAAAAACCAAAAGGGAGCTCGGTTATGCATTTGGGGGAAGTCTCAACAACATTTCCCCAAATGAAGGATATAAGATTCTCGAGGATATGGCTAAGGAGTATTCAACAAGGGATGAGGATCGAGACAAGAGATCTAGTAGAACCACCGTGGCTAAGGTGGAAAGTAGTGAGGATTCTAAGCTTATTACCAAAGTCAAGGCTCTCTCGAAGCAAATGAATGAGAGATTTGATAGTCAAGATAATAGATTCAAGAGCCTTGAGAGAGATGTTAAGGTTATGGCCGACGGTTGTGAGCATTGTGGAGACTTACATTATATGGAGGATTGCCCGGATAAACCAGTGCAAGATGTTAGATATGTTCAAAATAAATGGAATTTCAACCAAAATACCAGTTATCAAAACCGGCCATCAGGTAGTTCTTACCCCACTTCTTCTTTTAATGCTAACAGTTCTGGTTATGGTGGTAACAGGTTTAGTAGGTTCAACAACCAACGAGGCTCGGATCCAGAACTACGAGACATAGTGAAGGAGTTCATTGGTGCCCAAAAGGCAACTAATGAACAGGTTGCAGAAGAGTCCAAGAAGGTGATTTCTGTGTTGGATGCTTTGACTACTCGCTTGGATGGGCTCGGACATAAGTTGGATCAAGGAGCTAAGAATCAACAAGACACCATTAAGGATTTAGAAGGAAGAATTGAGAGGCTAGGAAACTCAAATAGGCAGCCCGGTACTCTACCGAGCAACACTCAGCAGAACCCTAAGCCTCAATCAATAGCTCAAGCAATTAAGGATCAGGGCAGACTCAAATAGGCAGCCCGGTACTCTTACCGAGCAACACTCAGCAGAACCCAAAGCCTCAATTCAATAACCAAGGGCAAAATAATCAAGGATCGGGACAGAAGTATACCCCTCCTAATGCTCGAAATGAGCAAGTGAATGCCATCCACTTGTGCAGGCAAATGAAGCTGATGAGACTGTCGATGATGAAATTGAGATGGAACCGAACCAAGCCGTGCCAATACCGGCCGTTCCATCCAAACCCGCTGAGAAACCGACGGTGAAGCCTTATCAACCAAAGATTCCATTTCCTCAACGGTTGAGGAAAGAAAAAGTCAAGGAACATTTTAAGAAATTCGTTGATCTTATTCAGTCTGTTAATATAACTGTTCCTTTAGTTGATTTGCTTGCAGGTATGCCTAATTATGCAAAGTTCCTCAAGGAACTTGTAAATGACAAGAAGAAGCTTGAAGAGACTAAGACTGCAGTTATGAGTGTCGAATGTTCAGCAATCATTCAGAATAAGATTCCTCCCAAGTTGGAAGATCCAGGGAGTTTTCTAATTGCTTGTTCTTTTGGTGCTTATTTGTGTGAGGCATTGGCCGATCTTGGGGCTAGTATTAATTTGATGCCTTATTCCATTTATAGAAAGTTGTCTCTAGGAGAGTTGACCCCTACCTGCATGAGCATTAGGCTCGCGGATCGTTCTTTCCAATATCCCATATGATATTTCCGGTTGATTTTGTTATTCTTGAGATGGAGGCGGACGACAAGGTCCCCCTCATTCTTGGCCGACCATTTCTGATGACTGCGGATGCTATCATCCGGGTTAAGGCTAAGGAAATTTCCCTAGGGGTCGGTAATGACCGAGTTGTTTTTAATGTTGATAGAGCACTAAAGCATCCTTACTCTTGTGATGAAACTTGTTTCAGGTTAGATGTGATTGAAGAAGAAGATGCTTTGGAGAAAGAGCTCATGGATTTCTTGGCCATGGAAGAAGGTGAAGCATTGCTAGCTTGCAGTGAAGAAGAGCAAGAGTTGGTTGGAGATATGATGCAAGAGATTATGGCATTAAGTGTTGATGAAACTCCACCGGAAGACGAGACCTATGAAGAGATCACGGGTAGTGATAGCACACGGGTGCTAACCTCGGTAGAGAACCCTCCTACCGACTTGGAGCTCAAGCCACTTCCGGACCATCTTGAGTATGCATATTTGGAAGGTACATCTCTTTTACCCGTTGTCATCTCATCCTCGTTAATGGAGGATGAGAAATCTAGACTTATGACCGTCCTAAAGGCCCATAAAAGGCCTTTGCATGGAAAATTTCTGATATTCCGGGTATAAGTCCAGAATTTTGCAAACATACCATAAACTTTGTTGATAATGTGAAACCGGTTGTGCAAAGGCAACGAAGGTTAAATCCAAATATGAAAGATGTGGTTAAAAAAGAGATAATTAAGTTGCTTGATGCGGGAATCATATTCCCCATCTCGGATAGTTCATGGGTAAGTCCGGTACATTGTGTACCGAAGAAGGGTGGGATGACCGTAATTTTAAATGACAAAAATGAATTGGTTCCCACTAGGACTGTCACGGGGTGGAGGGTATGTATAGATTATCGGAGATTAAATGATGCTACCCGCAAAGATCATTTTCCCTTGCCCTTTATTGATCAAATGCTCGAACGGCTCGCGGTAACGAGTATTTTTGCTTTTTGGATGGGTTCTCCGGGTACTTCCAAATACCCATTGACCCCAAGGACCAAGAGAAGACCACTTTTACTTGCCCTTTTGGCACTTATGCCTATAGAAGGATGCCATTTGGTCTTTGCAATGCCCCGGTACTTTTCAAAGATGTATGATTGCCATATTTCAGGACATGATCGAAACATCCATGGAGGTGTTTATGGATGACTTTTCTGTTACACAC
>CM067171.1:99427140-99532307 GCA_034093135.1 Erigeron breviscapus
GGTTTGCTGGAGGTTCAGGAGCAGGAGATGCATCGGAGGAGGCTACTAGTTGGGTGGACAGTTTGTTTGGTTCACCAGGTATCCCACATGGATACCACGGCCAGTTTCAGTGATGACGATGATGATGGTTCCCATCCGGTACCGTGGGATGGAATCATTTTATGATTTGTGATGATGATTGGTATTCTGATGACTGTACTTTATACATTATTTCTTATTTTCTGTTCTTTATTTTCTGGTATCCACCCTGCGGGGTGATGAGACATTGTACTTTCTTTTCTTTTCTTTTGTTTTTGTTTCTTCTATTTCTGCATAAAAACAGTAGTTACTTTGATATGTTTGGAAATGTGGTTTGTTTGTGGTGCAAGTGAAGCAGGATTTCTCAATTTGATGGCTATTGTACAACACAAGTGTGGGGGGATAACCCATTGGATTCTCTTCTCATCTTTACTCTGTGGCATCAAATTGTGATTGTGTGATGGTGTGCATATGCTGGCAGTAAGTTCAGCGCCGCTATATCTGTGTTTGGTATGTTTGATGCACACACAACTCTCGTACTTTCCGTTTTGGTACAAGTTTGTTTCTCCCGTCAAGCAAAGTGTTCTTCCTTTTTCGGAAGCGCAATTTGTGACACGGGGTAGACTAACTTGTTTCAAAACGGGATGTGTCCTTACTCCGGTATGTGCTCTTATTTTTCTATGTTGCTTACCCCTATTTACCTTTGTTTGACCGAATATGGACATTGAGGGCATTGTCCATCTTAAGTGTGGGGGGGGTGGCAAATAGGTTTAAGCTACCAGGTCTATCTCTTTTGTTGTTTTGCCATTGTGATTTTAGCCGTTCTTGTGGATGTGTCCCTCTCGTAGGCTTTTGGGTTTTTATCCAAGAGTAAGGGTTCTATTTTGAACTTTGAACTATGATGTGCATGTTTGAGAATTGGTTGTTTCAATTTGGCGGGATGATAGAAGTTGATATGGTTTTGAAACTTGTGTTGAGCTTGTCCTTGTGGTAAATTGCTTTTGTCACTTAATTCATAATAATTTAATGAGCAATTTTACTACAAAATTTTTCCTTGGCAAAATTTTAATCGGCGAAATGTGTTCTGAACGGTTATTGGGCTAATCCTTGTGGATTGATAACATTACTTGCATACTCAAATTTCCCAAACACCTAAAGTTGTGAGATTCATCTTTCATTTATAGATGTGCTAGGTGTTTACGGTTTTGGTTTGATTGCCTTGTAATTTGTCCCTCTCTTAGGCTCTTGGATTTATTTGGGAGTAAGGGTTCCATTTCAAACTCTGCACTAAGATGTGCGAATTTGAGGTTAATTTATTCCATTTCCGGGTTCTTTTCTTTGATTGGAGTGTGCCGGTGATGTGTTGAGCTAGAACTTGGCCTGGTGATCGTGACGAGACCGCAGTGAGATCACTTTTGTGATATAAGTACATCGGATGACGAATTGGCATTTAGGTTTGACCCATACTTTTCTTTCTTTCTTTTCATCATTTGCTTTTGTACATTTTTACCTTTACTATACATACTCAATTACATACACATACATACATTTCTTCCTTTCTTTGTATACCGTTGTTGCACTCATCCTTAGTGCAATTATACATTTATACATCCCTTTAACTTAGCCTTTTCCATTGTATATATCCACTTAAATATGTAAATTATACCTTACCATACCGATAGTCTAATCTGGGGGGCCTTTGATTGCTGTTGGTTGGTTGCACGGTTTGTGAGAGTTTTGGTGGTTGATTGATTGGATTATGCTTTGACTTGGGGAAGACATAGATTGGTTTAAGTATTGGGGTTTGTTTTGGATTGTGCAAAATTGATCATAGTGTGTTATAGACATGTTCATCATTGTAAGAGGGTGCCTACTAGTAGAGTAAAAGTGATTTCAATTAAAAAAAAAAAAAAAAAAAAGAAGAACTTGGGCTACTAGTGGGTACTTCTCATTTTTATATGTCTAAAGTTTTGTTGTATCATTAAGAATGGAGGATTTGGTTGTGCTTAAGTTGTTTGAAGTTGATACACCACAATGGTGTCGGGTTTTGCTCGTTGCTTTGGGGTGTGTTCGTGAGATAGCACCTTATGGGTTGGTGGCAATCAATGGTAAGGGTTTGATTAGACTATTTTGTACATACCTTTTACTTTTGATTGTTTCCTTTCATTTCTAACCTACACTCCCATTCTCCTTTGTAAATATCCACTATATATACCTTAGCTTAACTATACAACCGTCCTATATGCCTATTTTGATGATGTACTCGGTGCTTACGCCATGTCGGTGGAGCTATGATCCTTGTTCAAGCCTATGGTAAGATATGCATCACGACCGTGCTATGAGTGATTTTTGATATATTCAACCCCAAAAGTAAGTTCGTTGGAGTAGAATGATATTGATAGGTTCATTTGTTTCACTTGTGCTTAGTCGTGTTATTGAGGCTTGTGGATTGTTCAGATATTGTCAAACATTTCGGGATTTCATTTAAGATTAAAACTGCTTCACCCAACTTTTTGTCTTTGACATACTTGGTGTTGCTTCTTTTTGATAACTCGTAGTTGTTTATTTAGCTTCATTGCCAAGAATTACTTTTGCTTTAATTTCGGATTTGCTTGAGGACAAGCAATGCTCAAGTGTGGGGGGATTTGATGTGACCAATTTATACCTATCGCCCACATCATTATTGGCCATTTTATTAAGTGTTTTAAGTCGATTTTGTGTGCATTTGGTGCGTTTATGGTGTTTGTTAGTGTTTCAGGCTCTAAACAGGTTACGTGTCCATTTGGTGCAATTTCGGATGATTTTTGAGGCCAAGAAGTTGATTTATGAGTTCGAGAGTTGTTTAAAGTTGAGAAGATGGAAAATTTCAGCAAGTTCATAGTGAAAAGGTTGTCTTCGGACCAGCAGGATTACACTGCGCCGCAGTGGGAGCATCACCAGCCCACTGCGCCGCAGTCGGCTAAGTGGAAAGGCACAATGAGACCAGTGATTTTGGACTGCGCCGCAGTGGGGGTGACCAAGGCCCACTGCGCCGCAGTGGGAGATCACCAGCCCACTGCGCCGCAGTGGGACATCACCAGCACTGCGCCGCAGTGGAATTAGACTGCGCCGCAGTGGGGAGTTCATATGCGCACTGCGCCGCAGTAAAGCTGAAGACAAACGAGCCCGAGACCAGTGATATTGGACTGCGCCGCAGTGGGGGCATCACTCGCCCACTGCGCCGCAGTAAGAGTACAGGGCTGAAGGGTTTTTGACCCATTTTTGCATCAGATTTCAGGGGGTATAAATAGAAAACAAAACCTAATTTCCCAGGGATCAAGTTTTCTTTCTAGGAGCTGCACTACAAGGAAACCCTTCAAGGATCAAATCAAGATTTCATCATCTTCCGATTCATTGAAGATTCACGTGCACCCATCTAGATCGTATCTATTTTATTGTCTTGCAATTTCTATTTCTCAAATGATTGGTACATCATGTTCTTCCTTTATTTTGATTGTTATTACAATTCGATCATGAGTGGCTAATCATTTAATCATCCACCTTGATGAAACTAGATAAATGATGTGATTGCTATATGTTTTAATTCAAAGAGTTGATTTCAATTATCGTTGTGTCGAGTTCTTGATGATTTAATTCCTTTATATATTATTATGATATTGGTGGCATGTGTATTCTTCGTTAGTGGTACTAGTTGGATACATATGTGATTTTCAAACGGTTGCTTGTCTATGAGCAATTATCACTAGTTCATGGTATGATAGTGAATGTCATTTTAATAATAGGAATCATTTTGTCAACGTGTTTAGAAACGGTTGGTGGTACCACGTTTTAATTCACACAGTCACAATTGTTAATTGGATAATCAAGTAAACTAATTGTTGGTAAGGTTGTCTAGGCATTGGTGGTACCGGCTTGGGTAATTAAACTAGCAACTTAGGTGTTGGGTGTTTTGTGAGCGGTTGGTGGTACCACGCGAGCATTTTATCCTTTCACGATTATCTTGTCAACTCTTAATGAATTTGGTCTTAATTGAATGCAATCATGTATGAGGTCTAGCGAAGTCAAGGTGGATGATCTTTACTATTATTGTTTGAAGCTTTTCTTTACTTTTAAGTGTTTTGTCTTTTAAATTTACTTTAATTTAATTGTCAAAGTGAGATTCAAAGTGTTCCACCCTGTTTTCCAAACTACTTTATTAGACAATTGATTCAAACCAATCCCCGTGAACGAACCTGGACTTACTTTGTAACTGTATTGCATACGATCGGGTCCACTGCCCGATAGTGTGTAGTAGTGAGTTTCGAGGTATTTCTTGTTTTAAATTTTTAAACTCGATTTCACACATCACCAATCATGACCATGATACGGAGAACATTTCTCTAATCACTGAGATGCTTGACGGCAAACCATCTTGAAACACTTAAGTCCCATATTAGAAGCCGTCTACAAAACAAACAAACAATGAATAGTCCAAAAATCCAATGAAGAACTTTGTAAGGTTTCCGAAATCATGTCATAAGTCAAGATACGAAAATCAAAAGAAACAAGTATCAAATCTGATTATTTTCACTAAATACATGAATTGTAAAGTAAATAAATACTCCAAAAGCAAGTTCATGTATTCTTTCTTCACGTGCTCATATCTGCATCACAATATTGTCACTTCACACCAAATATGTTGTCTCCACAATATCATCCGTATGAATAACACTGAATTTGCAAAAATCAGCACTCCAACTTTATCTTCTTAACCTGAACACTACACACTTACTAAAAACTCATTAACGCATTAAGAGCAAAAGCATAATAATGCAGTAAATTCAAGCTAAAAACACACAGAATTGGGGTTAACAGATACGAAATAACAAAGATTCTAACAAAAGATCAAGGGAGGTCATTCCATTGTCAAACCCTAAAATGTCACCAAGGTATTAATTGAATTCGTAACTAGTAACAACTTAAACTTGTGAGATTTCAAATAACTTTGACTTTTCACATAACACTTAAAAGATCATTTTCTAAACTTAAACAAATTAATGTCCATATCAGAAAATCTTCTTTTGTACAAATCACATAACCTCATCAAGAATTCACATGAATGAATTCAGCAAAACATATACTCATCAGAATTTAAGTAGGATCTCTCGTGCAATAAGAACTTATGAAAATACTATTTTGACTCAATAAAATGGAAAATAAATCAGAATAAAAATTACAGAATAAAAAAAAAAACTAATCTAAACACTAGTTAACTTAATTTATTCATTATTCACATATTACTTGGTTACTACTGATCAGATCAGATTAGCATTTACATAAGCCCAAAATTTGAGAAATGAATTCATTTATTATTAAGTTATGAACAGTGATCCAAAAACGATTACCAATATGTTTGTCCTCTTAAACACTCGGTACTTCCAGTCTCCTTTTTGGTTTGTGGCACTTTCGTATTACTTAAGCCAAGGACAGTCACCATGTAACCTAGTAAGTTACTCATGCCACAATTTTAGTTTGCGAACTTATGTTCCCCATATTCAGATACACTCTCACAATCGAAACAAGCACTAAGAGTAAGACATTTGGTGAGTAAAGTGAGAAAGTCTTTAAGAATCAAGTCAGCAGTGACAGGTCGGTGATTCCTCACGCGTAAAGCGACTTAACTTGACTCACGTACGGAAATATACTCAACATTGCATAATGCCAAGTACTTGCATATTTGTGACATTATTTTTTAAAGCACTTATGAAAACCCGTGACTTTCGATGAGACTCGTGTAGCGAACTTTCTGACAACCTATCCCAAGTTGGAAGCTTTAGGTAGGCTAGGTATACAAAGACACCCCAAGGACTTACTTGTTCGAATCTCAAAGGCCATATTAGCTTCATATTTTCAACAGATTTATTTGATATTTGTATATCTTGTCACAAATATACATCCAAAAAAGCAATACATACACATATATGTACCCGAGACCTTCTTTATAAAGACCAAATATACATAATTATAATGCAAGATCTTTCATAAGATTTAAAGGACTTGTCTATTTTAAGAACAAGCATTCTCAGCCATGTATCTGAATACGTTTCCCATAAGAACATTGTAGACATTTAAGTTCAGATTTAAAAGGAAACCTTGGTACTTTGTGTCTATCGATATATCATATAATGGTATCACTGAACTGAGCATTTTAAAGTACAATTAAGTAGGCTTAAAAGCTAAAGTATCGTCACGTCTAATCATGTAGTGCAGTAACCTTACTTTATTTATTATATATATATATATATTTTATTTTTTTTTTTTTTTTTTATGACACTATCTATATACGACTTAAACTACTAAGACTCGAAAAGAAAATTTAAGTTCTTTGAGAGAAACTACTCGGCATTCTTCATACCAATGAGTTGATATAACAACTCATGACGAGGTCTATCAAAAGCTTTAGTGTATAGATCAGCAAGGTTATCATCAGTAATAACCTTTTCTAAATGAATAAGCTTTTTCTCAAAACAATCACGTAAAAAGTGATGCTTTATATCTATGTGCTTGGTGACTTTAAAGTTTTTCGGATTCTTAGTAATATCTATGGCAGACTTATTATCGATACAAATAGGAGAGTTAGAGATATCCATACCATAGTCGCGCAATTGTTGCTGTATCCAAAGTACCTGAGAACAGCATTGACCAGCAGCTATGTACTCTGCTTCACAGGTAGACTATGCAACAGATGTCTGCTTCTTGCACTGCCACGATATAGTTCTCCCCCCTAAAAGCTGACATCCACCTGACGTTGATTTCCTATCCGAACTGCAGCCACCATAATCCGAATCAGTATAAGCTTTGAATTCAAAGGAACCATGCATGGGATACTAAAGCCCTAGACGAGGCTTGGCCTTCACATAACGAAGAATCCTTTTCGCAGCTTTCAAATGTGACTCTTTCGGATTAGCCTGATATCTAGCACACATACAAACAACAAAGGTAATGTCTGGACGTGAAGCCGTCAGATACATCAAGGAACCAATGATAGCCCGATATTGAGTTGCATCGACGTCTGGATCATTAGTCTTATCAGGACACAACCCATGATTAGTCTGAATGGGAGTAATAGCATCTTTAGCATCGGTCATACAAAACCTAGTAAGAAGATCTTGAACATACTTGGTCTGATGAATAAAGAACCCATCCTTCAGTTGATCCACCTGTAGTCCAAGGAAGAAAGTTAATTCCCCTATAGCACTCATTTTGATGAATTGATGTGGCTCATGTGGTGCACTGAATTGATGTTGAATACCCTTGGTCAAGCAGAAAACAGTAATAGTATTATTCTTGAACTCAGTGCCATTGTCACTCCTGATTCTCTTAACTTTAACTTCATGGACATTCTCAACTTGTCTAACAAAATCCATAAACCGGTTTGCGGTCTCGTCCTTTGTCTTCAAGAAAAATACCCATGAGTACCTTGAGTAATCATCAGTGATCACCAAACAGTAGGACATCCCCCCAATACTTCTTACGTTCACAGGACCAAAGAGATCCATATGAAGTAATTCGAATGGTTTGAATATAGTGTTGTGCACCTTTGGTTTATGAGGATTCTTATGTTGCTTTCCTTTCAAACACGGTACACATTTATCTTCCATCCCAAACTTCTTAACTGGAACACCTTCAACTAATCCAAGACTAACAAGTTCATTCATCTTCCGAAAGTTGATATGTCCCATTCTACGATGCCAGAGGAGAGATTCAGACTCATTTGCTTTGCTCAACAAACAGAGGGGCTCCGTTGGATTATCAACACCTAAAACTAAGCCATAGATGTCTCTCTTCCTAGGAGCTCTGAGCATTATCCATTCCGCTGGAATAACGAAACCCGGCTTCAAGATGAATGCCTCCTTTTCTGTGAAATGAACATTGTTGCCCTTGTCACAGATCTGGGAGACACTCATTAGATTATGAGTAAGTTGTTCCACATAGTTTACTCTTTCTAGAGTAAGTTGTCCATTGACGACATCTCCTTGACCGATGATGTTTCCGCCCTTGGATCCAGCAAAACTAACGTATGACCCATTTATACCAGTATAATTGGACAAGAGCTTCCTGTCCCCTGTCATGTGCCTGGAGCATCCACTGTCAAGGTACCATAAATGAATTGGTTTCCTAGGAACTCCCTGCACATAAAATGAGAAAAATTAGTTTTCATTGGGGACCCAAACCTTCTTAGGTTTGGGTCGACCCTTCTCATCCCTGAGAATCAGTTCAGTCCAATATCCATTGCTCGAAGCCGTGGGTAGGACATGATTCTCGTCTCGTCTTCTCACTGGAGGAGACTTCTGACCTCTCGTCAGAGAAGGTCTAGGAGAATGAGGGCCATAAGAAGGTCGAACACTTGAATGAATTTGGTCATAATATGAATTTTGATTTCTAGGAGCAGAACGAGCAGGTCATGGAGGTGTTTGAAAACTATTTGAATTCTCATGAACATTTCCTGATGAACCTTTCAGTGGAGATTCACGTCGTTGAGGTATAGTAAACGGTTTTGAAGAAGATTGAACTTTGATGAATTGAAAATCCTTTGCCTTATCCTTCATTTCTCTGTTTCTTAGAGTGGATATTACTCCATCTATACGAAGAGATGCATAATCAGCTCTTTCTTGCAATCCATGACGAAACTCTTTGTAAGCTTTCGGCAAACCATCCAGGAATTTATCCACTATCTCAGTAGGAGTGTATTTAAGGTCAAAGTAAGCTAATTCAGCAAGAAGATGTTGATATCTCAGTATAAGATCCTCAACTTGTTCATTCTTTGTAGCATTGAAGCAGTCAAATTGTTTCTTGAGCATTTTAATTCTATTTTGCTTCAATAGTGGATCACCTTCACAGTGAGCTTCAATAGCATCGAACAGTTGCTTTGAAGTCTTGTATTCCTGTTTAGGAAACAGGTGCACCAACTCTTGAGGAATGCACATATGAAGAGTGGAAAGAGTCTTTACTTCAATAGCATAGTTAGCCTTTTCTTCACCTGTTAATTCTCCCACCTTGTATGTAGAAGTAACTCCATTCACAGTAAGAGTGGGCCACTCATAACCTTCAGTGATCATGAGCCACATGTTTAAGTCTTCTCGTTGAATATAATCTTCAAATCGACCTCTCCACGCCCAGAAGTCAGCCAATGAAACTAACTTTGGTGGAGAATTAGTACGTCCTACAAGATGATCATGATAAACGAGAGAATTGAGGTATTGGGCAACAGCATTGTTGGTTGAAGATGAGGAAGCCATAAGTGAACAAAGATATTGGAAAGTTAATGTTTAAACGAAAATGAGGGTTGAAACGAAGATAGCTTAAGTTCGTAAGCTATATTCGTTTGATGAAGATTCAAAACGAAAATTAGATAAATTCGTTTTCTATCTTCGTTTTGCTAAGTTCGTAAGCTATATTCGTTTGATGAAGATTCAAAACGAAAATTAGATAAATTCGTTTTCTATCTTCGTTTTGCTAAGTTCGTAAGGAAAACGAACTTAGCGACTGTTAGGGTTTTCGGGAGGTTTTTGGGAGGAAAACAATCAAACAAACGATCTCGAACCTTCGATAAGATATCGAATGGCTCTGATACCACTTGTGAGTCCCTCGATAGCTACAGATCGCTCTCGAGATCGTCTATTGTTATGTCGTGAGTGCGGAATCCTCACGAGATAACTAGTTTGATTAGTTATCAAATATATTGCTAATTATAAGTATATAATCAGCCGTATGTAACCTATCTTCGTTTTCTAAATGTTAGAAACGAACTTAGTCGCTAGAGATGTGTGTGAGTTGAACCAATTTTTCAATTTAGGGTTTCCATTCATATATATATGTTTCTGATCGATATTGGGCCTGCTGGGATTTGTTCTTACGAACTTAGCAGCCCAGCCCATATAACGAAGATTATCTTCGTTTGTTCCTAACGAAGATTATCTTCGTTAGTACTTACTTCCATCAGCATCTATGCCTAGTTATTTTCCAAGTATTTCATGTACAAGGAACCTAACATATATTATGTTTGTACTTGATAACACACATAACAAACATCATATATAAACAACATATATATAACACCAAAACATGTAATCGATCATTACCAAAACATGAAGTCCATAATCTATCAATTACACATATATAAATAAGACATAAAGTAACATAATGTCTTAACCTAAAAGTCTAATTAAATCTAAGTTGTTGTTGTCACATCAACATGCATCAACAATTACCAATTAACTCCTATTATAGATTTGACATTCACCGTCATACCATGAACCGGTGACAATCGACCATAGACAATCGAATTGAAACGATAAACGTATTCACCTAGTACCACTAACGATGAACACATAGACCATCAACGTCAAAAGAATAAATCGCAAGGAATTAATTGATAAAGATCACGACACAACGATAATTGAAACAACTCTTGAATTAAAATATTGCAATCATATCATTCGTCAAGTTTCATCAAAGTGGATGATTAGAAATTTAGCCAATCATACTAAATTGAATTGCAACAAAGAAATTGAAAGAAATCATATTGTACCAATGATTGTTGAATATAAATTGCAAGACAGAAAATTAGATACGATCTAGATGGATGTTCTTGAATCTTCAATGAATCAAACGATGAAATCTGCGATGATCCGTCAAAGACTTTTGGTGGAACAGCTCCTAGAAAGAAAGACTTTGATAAAAATGAAATTAGGTTTTCTTTTCCTTTTATACCTCCCCAAATCTGGTGCAAAAGGGCTGAAGCCCTGGTCTCCCCGTGCACTCACTGCGCCGCAGTGGGCATGGTGCGCTCCCACTGCGGCGCAGTGGGACTGCGGCGCAGTGGAAAACTCCTGGAATCTTGACAAAGGGTGACTGCGGCGCAGTGGGGCAACTTTCCTCCCACTGCGGCGCAGTGCAAAACCACTGGACAACTTTGGCATTGGCACACCTTGACTGCGGCGCAGTGGGGTGTGAATACTCCCACTGCGGCGCAGTGCAAATATTCTGATCCAAAACCTTCTCTAGTTGCGCCGCAACTGTCCTAGTTGCGCCGCAACTGTCCTAGTTGCGCCGCAACTGTCTAGTTGCGCCGCAACTGTCTAGTTGCGCCGCAACTGTCTAGTTGCGCCGCAACTGTCTAGTTGCGCCGCAACTGTCCTAGTTGCGCCGCAACTGTTGTTGCGCCGCAACTGTCCTAGTTGCGCCGCAACTGTCCTAGTTGCGCCGCAACTGTCCTAGTTGCGCCGCAACTGTCCTAGTTGCGCCGCAACTGTCTGTTGCGCCGCAACTGTCTGTTGCGCCGCAACTGTCCTAGTTGCGCCGCAACTGTCCTAGTTGCGCCGCAACTGTCCTAGTTGCGCCGCAACTGTATCTGAGTTGCGCCGCAACTGTCTAGTTGCGCCGCAACTGTCCTGAGTTGCGCCGCAACTGTCTAGTTGCGCCGCAACTGTCCTAGTTGCGCCGCAACTGTCTAGTTGCGCCGCAACTGTCCTAGTTGCGCCGCAACTGTCCTAGTTGCGCCGCAACTGTCCTAGTTGCGCCGCAACTGTCCTAGTTGCGCCGCAACTGTCCTAGTTGCGCCGCAACTGTCCTAGTTGCGCCGCAACTGTCTAGTTGCGCCGCAACTGTCCTAGTTGCGCCGCAACTGTCCTAGTTGCGCCGCAACTGTCCTAGTTGCGCCGCAACTGTCCTAGTTGCGCCGCAACTGTCCTAGTTGCGCCGCAACTGTCTAGTTGCGCCGCAACTGTCCTAGTTGCGCCGCAACTGTCTAGTTGCGCCGCAACTGTCTGTTGCGCCGCAACTGTCTGAGTTGCGCCGCAACTGTCCTAGTTGCGCCGCAACTGTATCCTTCTGTTTTTCAGTTGCGCCGCAACTGTTGTTGCGCCGCAACTGTCTAGTTGCGCCGCAACTGTCCTAGTTGCGCCGCAACTGTATCCTAGTTGCGCCGCAACTGTCCTAGTTGCGCCGCAACTGTATCTGAGTTGCGCCGCAACTGTCTGTTGCGCCGCAACTGTCCTAGTTGCGCCGCAACTGTCTAGTTGCGCCGCAACTGTCCTAGTTGCGCCGCAACTGTCCTAGTTGCGCCGCAACTGTCTGTTGCGCCGCAACTGTCTGTTGCGCCGCAACTGTCCTAGTTGCGCCGCAACTATTTCTGTTTTTCAGTTGCGCCGCAACTGTCTAGTTGCGCCGCAACTGTCCTAGTTGCGCCGCAACTGTCTGTTGCGCCGCAACTGTCTGAGTTGCGCCGCAACTGTCCTAGTTGCGCCGCAACTGTCTGAGTTGCGCCGCAACTGTCTAGTTGCGCCGCAACTGTCCTAGTTGCGCCGCAACTGTCTAGTTGCGCCGCAACTGTCCTAGTTGCGCCGCAACTGTCTGAGTTGCGCCGCAACTGTCCTAGTTGCGCCGCAACTGTCCTAGTTGCGCCGCAACTGTCCTAGTTGCGCCGCAACTGTCCTAGTTGCGCCGCAACTGTCCTAGTTGCGCCGCAACTGTCCTAGTTGCGCCGCAACTGTCCTAGTTGCGCCGCAACTGTCCTAGTTGCGCCGCAACTGTCCTAGTTGCGCCGCAACTGTATCCTGAGTTGCGCCGCAACTGTCTGTTGCGCCGCAACTGTCCTAGTTGCGCCGCAACTGTCCTAGTTGCGCCGCAACTGTCTGTTGCGCCGCAACTGTCCTAGTTGCGCCGCAACTGTTAGTTGCGCCGCAACTGTCCTAGTTGCGCCGCAACTGTCCTAGTTGCGCCGCAACTGTCCTAGTTGCGCCGCAACTGTCCTAGTTGCGCCGCAACTGTCCTAGTTGCGCCGCAACTTATCTAGTTGCGCCGCAACTGTCCTAGTTGCGCCGCAACTGTATCTAGTTGCGCCGCAACTGTCCTAGTTGCGCCGCAACTGTATCCTGAGTTGCGCCGCAACTGTCTGTTGCGCCGCAACTGTCCTAGTTGCGCCGCAACTGTCCTAGTTGCGCCGCAACTTCCTTCTGTTTTTCAGTTGCGCCGCAACTGTCTGTTGCGCCGCAACTGTCCTAGTTGCGCCGCAACTGTCCTAGTTGCGCCGCAACTGTCCTAGTTGCGCCGCAACTGTCCTAGTTGCGCCGCAACTGTCCTAGTTGCGCCGCAACTGTCCTAGTTGCGCCGCAACTGTCCTGAGTTGCGCCGCAACTGTCCTGTTGCGCCGCAACTGTCCTAGTTGCGCCGCAACTGTCCTAGTTGCGCCGCAACTGTCCTAGTTGCGCCGCAACTGTCCTAGTTGCGCCGCAACTGTCCTAGTTGCGCCGCAACTGTCCTAGTTGCGCCGCAACTGTCCTAGTTGCGCCGCAACTGTACTGTTGCGCCGCAACTGTCTGTTGCGCCGCAACATAAGTTGTGCCGCAATGATTCTGCTGGGTTGCGCCGCAACTGTCCTAGTTGCGCCGCAACCTAACCTTCTGTTTTTTAGTTGCGCCGCAAGATGTAGTTGCGCCGCAACGTGTAATGTTATGTGTCATGTTTCAGAAAATTGAAAATCAAAAAAAAAATAAAAAAAATAAAAAAAATATTTGAGTTCAAAAATAACCCATTGCGCCGCAACGGGTGGGGTTGCGCCGCAACCCGGGTCAACCGGGTCAAACCGGGTCAACAGAGTTTAAACAAAAAGGGGATCGGTGCTCATAACTCACATACACTTATTTTCTCCAATAATTGAGCACCTATCTTCCTTCCCTTCTGCTACCAACCGATCCACATTATCAATTTGCTTCCAAATTCCCTTTAATTTTCAATTTTAATCTTTCTCTTTAATCATCACCATGACTCGATCTGGAAAGGAACCCGCTTCTTCTAGCCGTGCAGGACGAGGCAAGGCAAGAGCCTCGTCGGCTGCTGCACCAATTGAAAGTGGTCTTACTCCCGAAGCCACTGCTATGGGAATTCCTACTCACCCATGGTTACGATTCCCTAGAGCTCCTCCCGAGAAAAAGGTTGAATATACCAACAGGTTAGCATCTATTTATCAGAAAGACATAGTTGAGCCTCGGTATATGGAATCGAGTATGTTGGATACGTTGAATGCTCGTGGGGGCATTAGTAGGTATATGCATCTGATGGGGAGTTCGAATGATATGGATGGTAATCCCGTAGCTAAGGAATTTAGTCTATGGTTTGATATATTTCGGAATCGGGAAGTCGTTTGTAAAGAGTGGTGTTTAGAGGTTTACTCGACTATTTCGGTTGAGAACATAGAGAAGGTGAAGGATGTTTTTGCTGAGCCGGTTATATTCTTTCGTTGTGGGGGTGTTAATAGAACCCTCACTATTGCTGAGTTTGGGTTGTGCACGGGGATGTACACCCAAGAGACATTGGATGATCCTGCTTTTGAGCGTCTTTTAGCCATTTCTGTTAGGGCTACTTCTGGTTTTACTAGGGAAGCAGGTGACTTTAGAGATTACTATAACCGGGTTTCTGGGGGTCGCGCTTGGAAAGCGGCTTGTGGGGCGAATACACTCCAATCGCCTATTTTGCGCTTGTTCCACAAGATGTTGGTCCATTCTTTTGTCCATAGGACCAATCACCCGGACAAGTTATATATGGAGGATTTGTGGTTGTTGAGGTTGTTTGATGAGGGAGATGTGAATAGGAAAGCATGTGCCCCCTATGTGTTGGCGAAACATATGGGGACCAAAGGAGTCCGTGATAGGGGGTTAGTCTGCGGTCATTTCATTTCCAAAATGGTGAAGTATTTCGAGGGTGCTGATAATGCAGGCGTTTTGAACTGCAAACCTATGAAGCCATTCACTTGGAATGATTTGAAGAGGTGGAAATTGATTAAGCCCCTAGCTCATAAGAATGTTATTCCTGAGTTGATTGATTTTGGGGGTGCTGATTCTGAGGAGGGAGATGATGATGATGATGCCGAGATGGGTGATGCACCAGAGCAGCCGCTAGAGCCCGCACGATGTACTAAGCGTCGTGCCACCACTACACCTTCTGAGGGACCATCTTCTTCTGCTGCTGCCCATTCAGGTCCATGGGATTTTACTTCTTTGGGGACTATGATCAATAACATGTGGGAGTCTCAGCAGAACTTTTAGCAGTCCCATGAGCACTTTCAGTCGAGGGTGGACAGTGATTTTAGGTGGATGGGCTCAGGTATGGGTCGTATGATGCATGATCAGCATAGATATCAGCCCATGTGGGAGGCCCAGTATAGGGGTGAGCAGTTTCATCCACCTCAGCCGATTCCAGACTACAGCCCTCCTAGTATCTTCATTCCAGAGCACAGAGCTGGAGGTGGATTCTTCTATCCACCAGAGCGTCAGTATGAGATGCCTCCTTCCCATGATCTTGGAGGGACGGGGCCCGATAACCCTGTTAGCTTTGGATCTTTTGCAGGTACTCAGGCTGGTGCAGATGCTGGAGGATCAGGTTCGGCAGAACCATCTTTTGCTGAGCAGGTGGTTGGATCGATTTTTGGTTCAGGACCTATGCCTGGTTACCCCTACCCTCCTCAGTAATTTATGATGGACTTTGCTGCTGCCGTCGGTTGGTGATGATGGCTTGTACTTGTATTTGTTTGAACAATTTTTATTTCCGTACTTTTATTTATTTCCATTTGTTGGTTTGTAATCACCCTTAAGGGTGATAGAACATCGTATTTTACTTTTCCATTTCCGTTTATTAGGGATAGGATGACTGCATGGTTTATTTGATTATGTTGCTCGTTAATGGTGTGTTCATGTTCATAGCAAGTTGAATGTCATGTGCATATGCTGGCAGTAAGTTCAGCGACATATTTTGTTGGCATCATATTCAGGCATGGAACATACATCATACCCGGAAAGTTTTTCTTGTTCTTGATTTTGTTTTTGTTTACTTTCCCCTATTTCCCTTGGTTTGTCTTAGTTCATTGGACATTGAGGGCATTGTCCAACTCAAGTGTGGGGGGGTGGTAAATAGGAAAAAGTCGGGTATTTTAGAGGATTTTGAAACTTTTGCATGCTTGTCCTTGTAGTTAATTGCTTTTGTCACTTAATTATAGAACTTAATAAGAAATTTGACTACACCTTGGGTACAAAATTTTAATATGTGGAATGTGTTTTAACTGATTAATTAGGCAATCCCTTCTGGATTAATAATATGA
This sequence comes from Erigeron breviscapus, assembly GCA_034093135.1. NCBI lineage: Eukaryota > Viridiplantae > Streptophyta > Magnoliopsida > Asterales > Asteraceae > Erigeron > Erigeron breviscapus. The sequence continues at coordinate 99,443,291 of CM067171.1, forward strand.
CTAGCACGCTCAAAGCACCAAAACACCCAAAATTGTGAGATTATTGATTCATTGCTAGTTATGATAGGTGTTACGGTTTTGGAATTATTAGCCTTGTTAATTTGTCCCTCTCGTAGGCTTTTGGATTTATCCAGGAGTAAGGGTTCTATTTTAGAGCTCTGAACTATGATGTGCAAGTTTGAGGTTGGTTTTTCCATTTCCGGATTATTTCAATTGCTATGAGTGTGCCGGTGATTGCGTTGATTCTAGAACTTGTCCTGGTTGATCGTTCCGTGTTATTTATCAGAAGAGGCAAAATTAGGATAAAACCTTTGTTCTTTGTTTGATTCACCCCTTGTTTCGTAAAAATTTGTTATGTGCATGTTTTGTTAATGTGCTTAGTAGCTAACTACACTGGTTAGTGAACCACCTGTTAAAACCCTTATGTTGCACTCATTTTTAGTGCAAGAAACAATAGAAAACATGTTGTCATTAGCCTGTTCTTTGTTATTAAATCCACCCTAAATATACACCTTTCCCTCGCCATACCGATAGTCGAAGTCCTGGTGGGTCATTGGTTGCCTATGCTAGTGGATGGTTTGGGTTGTCCTTTATGTCGGGTTGGGATATTCTCGGTTACTGGGAATAGATTGATTTCGTCATGTTTGTTTGGATAAAGTCTGGATCGTTCATTTCAGCATATGAGTACATGATTTGTCACTGTTTCAAAATTATTTAGAGAATACCAATTAGTCAGAGTAAAAGTAGCTCACAAAAAAAAAAGAATTGAAAAACAAAAAGAAAAAAAATAATAGAAAAAATAGAAAAAATGAAAAAGAAAGAAAAGAGCTTGGGTTGTCAGTTGGTATTTCTCACTTTTGGTCAAATCATTTTTGTAAGTTGGTACATCAATTACACCAACGAAAGGATCTTAATGTTATAATCTTAAGTTGTTATTTGTGGGTTGGCGCATTTGTTTAAGCCAACATGGTTAGAATTGGTTGATTGAGTTGTTTAGTGTCATACACCACAATGGTGTCGGTTTTTAATCGTCTATTGGGGGTATTGTCTGGACAACTTCTCGGGTTTGGACCGTTGGCAACTAGTGACATGGGATTTAATGGATTAGACTATTATGTAAAACTTTGTTATATGTTGTGTTATTTCTTTTTAACACCCTTTGTTTACCCAAATTTCCATACCCTTTGTAAATACCTTGTTAGCCTCATAAGTTCATTCAAACCCTTAAAGTCCTTTTTTGATAGACGTTGTGGTGCTTGCATCATGGCGGTGAAGGAACGAACCTAGTACAAGCCTATGGTTAAAAGATTATGCATCACGACTAGGCATTGAGTGATTATTCAAATATTCAACCCCATGTGTAAGTTTGTTGGAGTAGGATAGACGAGATATCACTGATTCGATTCTTTTGTGCTTAGTCGTGTTATTAAGGCTTGTATATCAGTCAAGTATTATCAAACATTCCAGTTTTCATTTAAGATTAAAACTGCCTAACCATCTCGTTTCATTTTCAATAATGGTTTAGCTTCTTTTTGATTACGGTAATGTTATTCCCATTTGTGCCAAGGTAAATTGAGTTTTGAAGTTTGGAATTACTTGAGGACAAGCAAAGCTTAAGTGTGGGGGGATTTGATATGTCGTATTTTATACCCATTTCCCACAACGTATTTAGTTGATTTTGCATGGTTTATGAGTCGTTTTAGTATACATTTGGTGCGTTTATGGTATTTGTTAGTGTTTCAGGTTACTGACAGGTATTTAAGCGCAAATCTGGAGAAAACGACATTGTTGAGATGAATTAAGTGCTAACGGAGGATTTCGGAAGCATTTGGATGAAGATTGCAGAAAGTCAACAAAAGTCAAAGCTGAAGAAGTCCAATTGCGCCGCAACTGAGTTGCGCCGCAACTGGGAGTTGCGCCGCAACCCAATTCCAGAAAGATAAGTTGCGCCGCAACTGCCCTAGTTGCGCCGCAACGTCTCTCCTTCCTGGCCAGCCACGAGTCAACATTAGTCAAAGGTCAACGCGAGTCAACGGAGCATTGCGCCGCAACTAGAAGTTGCGCCGCAACCCAAAAGCAGAAGAATAAGTTGCGCCGCAACTACTTCCGTTGCGCCGCAATGGGTTCAAGTTCAAGCCAGCTTTGGTCAACGAAAGTCAAAGTCAAAACTCGAAGTCAACCTTAGTTGCGCCGCAACTGGGCCCGTTTCTGGCAGCTTTTGGGGATCGTATAAATAGCTTGCAAAAATATCCCAAAACCCTCTTCTCTTTTTAGCAGCCGTTTTTGGAGCCCTAGTTTGAGATTTTCATCAGATTTTAGGTTTTCAAACACGATTTGATCTATTTCGTTCGTAGCTTTCGATTATTATCATTAGGTAACAATGAATTCTTCATATTTTGATTGTTATTCTTATTTTAATATGAGTGGCTAATCGCTTCATCATCCATCTTGATGGAGTGAGACAATATGTAAAGATTGCACAATTTTATTAATTCAATGTTGATTTCATTTAACGTTATATCGAGATCTTAGCGTATTTCTTCCTTATTATTTATCTTGAATTGATTGGTGATTTATATGTGTCTTTAATGGTAGTTATTGATTACATATATTTCATTTTGATTGTTTGGGTACAAACGATTGGGTCTATGACGGGTACGGTAGATGATCGTTCATGATAATAGGAAGGAATGTGTTAACGGTTGGGTACAATCGATAGGTATAATTGTTATCTCAATAACCAAACCAATTGTTTGATTAGGGAAGTTATAAAAGATGTATTGGGGTACCGGTCTTTGTAATGAAACTAGTTTAAGCAAGAGAGTCAAATGGTGTCTTCAACTTGACGGGTACGGGGTTGGTGCTTTGTTTGAGTCTCGGTTATTTAATCAACTAATTTGGGTTTGAACTTCATTTATGTGCAATCTGAGCGTATTGTTGAGCGAAATCAAGATGGATGCCTTTTAAATTATTGTCTTAAAAACATTTTCAATCGTTTAAGGACGATCCCTGCCCCGGTCATACCGGATTTCTTTTCGATTAATCCTTTGGGATTACTAATTATTTACTAACTTTGGCAACGTGACAATTCGGTCACAACCCCCCTATTTACTTGAATTACTTAATGTCAACAATTACTTAGTTTTAGTCCCTGTGTTCGATCCTGGACTTACCTTTTAGCTATACTATATACGAACGGGTCCACTGTCCGAGAGTGTGTAGTAGTCAGTTCTAGGGTATTTCTTGTTTTAATTTATTAAACTCGATTTTACACATCAAGTTTTTGGCGCCGCTGCCGGGGACTTAATTTTAAGTAGTTGTTTATTTTGTAGTTCGATCCTTTTTCACATTCATTTGTGAGAAAGTTATTGCTTTACTAGATAGTTTGTATTTTATTTCATTTCAATTATACCACAGGTGCGGTTGACGGTTTGTTTGTGGTGAGTGTGCAGGTTCTTGTTAGTTGATGAACACAAGAGCTTCTGGCCAACCTTTGCTTAGCCCATTGTCTAATCCAGGGAAAGTCAGACGTCGACTTGTGTCAAGAGATAACCGGGAACCATCCACACCAGTCAAAATAGATTTAGAAGCCGAAACCAGTATTCCACCCACCCAGAACTTGGAAGATCAGTTGGTTAATCAGTTGGCCGATCAATTGAAGAAATCATCGGAGTTTTTCAAAATAGGTGAAGATTCAGATTCAGAAGAAGAAGAGAAAGTTCAAACACCTGAACCGAGTGTACTTGTATTCCCTCGGGTTAACCTTAATATTAACCAACAACCAAGGGGTAGAAGAATGGGTGATGAACAACCGGTAGATCCTAATGCCCGTCCTTACGGGGAGAGAAGAAGAAATATACCGGCGGACCGGGGCACAGCTATTCGCCCTCCGGCTATTTCAGTAGATTTCTCTTTGAAAGGGAATCACCTCAAGAGTGTGGAAGAGGATAAGTTTGATGGGATTCGAAGAAATGACCCATATGCACATCTTGAGAGGTTTGAGAAGATCTGTAGGTTGTATCAGTATGGAACAGGGCAAGCTGAGGCTGTAAAGTTGGAACTATTTCCTTTAACTCTCATTGGAGATGCAACAGCATGGTTTAAGGAGTTACCCGATAACTCATTCACCACTTGGGCCGAACTTCGTGAAGGATTTATTGATGAGTTTTATTCTGTGAGAACTCAAAGGCAATTAGAAAATAAAATCAGAGGTTTTTCTCAAAAACCTGGTGAAGATGTTGTTGATGCATGGAAAAGGTTCAAGGAAATGTTAAAAAATTGCCCTGGACATAGTATGGGTACCGAAGAAAGCTTTGAGATTTTCTATGATGGTTTGGATAGAAAAACCAAAAGGGAGCTCGGTTATGAATTTGGGGGAAGTCTCAACAACATTTCCCCAAATGAAGGATATAAGATTCTCGAGGATATGGCTAAGGAGTATTCAACAAGAGATGAGGATCGAGACAAGAGATCTAGTAGAACCACCGTGGCTAAGGTGGAAAGTAGTGAGGATTCTAAGCTTATTACCGAAGTCAAGGCTCCCTCGAAGCAAATGAATGAGAGATTTGATAGTCAAGATAATAGATTCAAGAGCCTTGAGAGAGATGTTAAGGTTATGGCCGACGGTTATGAGCATTGTGGAGACTTGCATTATACGGAGGATTGCCCGGATAAACCAGTGCAAGATGTTAGGTATGTTCAGAATCAAGGGAATTTCAACCAAAATACCGGTTATCAAAACCGGCCATCAGGTAGTTCTTACCCCACTTCTTCTTTTAATGCTAACAGTTCTGGTTATGGTGGTAACAGGTTTAGTAGGTTCAACAACCAACGAGGCTCGGATCCAGAACTACGAGACATAGTGAAGGAGTTCATTGGTGCCCAAAAGGCAACTAATGAACAGGTTGCAGAAGAGTCCAAGAAGGTGATTTATGTGTTGGATGCTTTGACTACTCGCTTGGATGGGCTCGGACATAAGTTGGATCAAGGAGCTAAGAATCAACAAGCCACCATTAAGGATTTAGAAGGAAGAATTGAGAGGCTAGGAAACTCAAATAGGCAGCCCGGTACTCTACCGAGCAACACTCAGCAGAACCCAAAGCCTCAATTCAATAACCAAGGGCAAAATAATCAAGGATCGGGACAGAAGTATACCCCTCCTAATGCTCGAAATGAGCAAGTGAATGCCATCACTACTAGGACAGGTAAGACCTATGACTCTGCAAACCCTTTACCTAATGATTCTTCTCTACTTGTGCAGGCAAATGAAGCTGATGAGACTGTCGATGATGAAATTGAGATGGAACCGAACCAAGCCGTGCCAATACCGGCCGTTCCATCCAAACCCGCTGAGAAACCGACGGTGAAGCCTTATCAACCAAAGATTCCATTTCCTCAACGGTTGAGGAAAGAAAAAGTCAAGGAACATTTTAAGAAATTCGTTGATCTTATTCAGTCTGTTAATATAACTGTTCCTTTAGTTGATTTGCTTGCAGGTATGCCTAATTATGCAAAGTTCCTCAAGGAACTTGTAAGTGACAAGAAGAAGCTTGAAGAGACTAAGACTGCAGTTATGAGTGCTGAATGTTCAGCAATCATTTAGAATCAGATTCCTCCCAAGTTGAAAGATCCAGGGAGTTTTCTAATTGCTTGTTCTTTTGGTGCTTATTTGTGTGAGGCATTGGCTGATCTTGGGGCTAGTATTAATTTGATGCCTTATTCCATTTATAGAAAGTTGTCTCTAGGAGAGTTGACCCCTACCCGCATGAGCATTAGGCTCGCGGATCGTTCTTTCCAATATCCCATGGGGATAGCGGAAAATTTGCAAATTAAGGTGGGGCATATGATATTTCCTGTTGATTTTGTTATTCTTGAAATGGAGGCGGACGCCAAAGCCCCCTCATTCTTGGCCGACCATTTCTGATGACCGCGGATGCTATCATCCGGGTTAAGGCTAAGGAAATTTCCCTAGGGGTCGGTAATGACCGAGTTGTTTTTAATGTTGATAGAGCACTAAAGCATCCTTACTCTTGTGATGAAACTTGTTTCAGGTTAGATGTGATTGAAGAAGAAGATACTTTGGAGAAAGAGCTCATGGATTTCTTGGACATGGAAGAAGGTGAAGCATTGCTAGCTTGCAGTGAAGAAGAGCAAGAGTTGGTTGGAGATATGATGCAAGAGATTATGGCATTAAGTGTTGGTGAAACTCCACCGGAAGACGAGACCTATGAAGAGATCACGAGTAGTAATAGAACACGGGTGCTAACCTCGGTAGAGAACCCTCCTACTGACTTGGAGCTCAAGCCACTTCCTGGACCATCTTGAGTATGCATATTTGGAAGGTACATCTCTTTTACCCGTTGTCATCTCATCCTCGTTAACGGAGGATGAGAAATCTAGACTTATGACCGTCCTAAAGGCCCATAAAAAGGCCTTTGCATGGAAAATTTCCGATATTCTGGGTATAAGTCCAGAATTTTGCAAACATACCATAAACTTTGTTGATAATGTGAAACCGGTTGTGCAAAGGCAACGAAGGTTAAATCCAAATATGAAAGATGTGGTTAAGAAGGAGATAATAAAGTTGCTTGATGCGGGAATCATATTCCCCATCTCGGATAGTTCATGGGTAAGTCCGGTACATTGCGTACCGAAGAAGGGTGGGATGACCGTAATTTTAAATGACAAAAATGAATTGGTTCCCACTAGAACTGTCACGGGGTGGAGGGTATGTATTGATTATCGGAGATTAAATGATGCTACCCGCAAAGACCATTTTCCCTTTGCCCTTTATTGATCAAATGCTTGAACGGCTCGCCGGTAACGAGTATTTTTGCTTTTTGGATGGGTTCTCCGGGTACTTCCAAATACCCATTGACCCCAAGGACCAAGAGAAGACCACTTTTACTTGCCCTTTTGGCACTTATGCCTATAGAAGGATGTCATTTGGTCTTTGCAATGCCCCAGGTACTTTTCAAAGATGTATGATTGCCATATTTCAGGACATGATCGAAACATCCATGGAGGTGTTTATGGATGACTTTTCTGTTTTCGGTAGTTCTTTTGAAAATTGTCTTGAAAGTCTTGATAAAATGCTTGAAAGGTGTGAAAGGGCACACTTGGTCTTGAATTGGGAAAAGTGCCATTTTATGATGAAAGAAGGTATTGTTTTGGGACACAAAGTTTCAAGAGCGGGATTAGAGGTAGATAAAGAAAAATTGATGTTATAGCTAAATTACCTCCACCCACTAATGTCAAATCAATTCGAAGCTTTTTGGGTCACGCCGGGTTTTACCGTCGATTTATAAAAGATTTTTCGAAAATTACCCGGCCAATGACCAAGTTGTTAGAGAAAGATGTCCCATTCAATTTTGATAAAGAATGTCTTGATGCATTTAACTCACTTAAAGTTAAGTTGACCAATGCTCCCATTATGTCTCCACCCAATTGGTCATTACCGTTTGAGTTAATGTGTGATGCTAGTGATTATGCTTTAGGGGCCGTGTTAGGCCAAAGGGAGGATAAGCATTTCCGCCCTATTTCCTATGCTAGCAAGACCTTAAACCCGACTCAACAGAACTATACCGTGACTGAGAAAGAGTTATTAGCCGTGGTTTATGCCTTTGATAAGTTTAGACCCTATTTGGTTTTGAATAAGACTATTGTGTTCACCGACCACTCGGATTTGAAGTACTTGTTCTCGAAACAAGATGCTAAGCCTCGTTTAATTCGTTGGGTCTTACTTTTACAAGAATTTGATATTGAGATTAAAGATAAAAGTGGGGCTGAAAATGTGGCAGCCGACCACTTAAGTAGGCTCGAAAACCCTCACCTTGAGGAGTTAAAGGAGCATGATATTAATGATGCTTTTCCTGACGAGTTTCTAATGCAGGTGGATGTGGAGGAGGATCCATGGTTTGCAGACATTGCTAACTATTTATGTGCAGGTGTTCTTCCTAAGGAAATGACTTATCAACAGAAAAAGAAGTTCTTTTCTGAGATTAAGCAGTATTTCTGGGAAGAACCATATTTGTTTCGAATGTGTGCAGATGGCTTGATCAGGAGATGTGTGGCCGGTGCAGAAACCCGGAAGATTTTGGATGCATGCCACTATGGACCAACCGGTGGTCATTACGGACCATCTATAACCGGTAAGAAGGTTTTTGATGCAGGATTTTATTGGCCTTCAATCTTCAAGGAAGCTCAAACATTAGTGGAGACGTGTGAAGTTTGTCAACATCAAGGTAACATTTCAAAGAAGGATGAGATGCCACAAAACTTCATTCAGGTTTGTGAGGTATTTGATGTTTGGGGAATTGATTTTATGGGACCCTTTCCGCCTTCAAATAAGTGTCTTTACATTTTAGTGGCGGTTGATTATGTGTCGAAATGGGCTGAGGCTAAGGCCTTGCCAACTAATGATGCAAGGGTTGTCATTGATTTCTTAAAGCAATTATTTTGTCGTTTTGGTTGTCCTAAGGCCTTAATCAGTGATCGTGGAACTCATTTCGCTAATCACCAACTTGCTAAGGTGTTGAAGAGGTATGGTGTTCAACATCATTTCTCTACTTCTTATCACCCGCAAACGAGTGGCCAAGTAGAAAATACTAATAGTGCTTTAAAACGAATCTTAGAGAAAACCATAGGTGATAATCCTAAGAATTGGTCTAAGAAGTTGGATGATGCATTATGGGCTTTTAGAACCGCATTTAAGACTCCAATTGGGACTACACCTTATAGGTTGCTTTATGGGAAGACATGTCATTTGCCTTTAGAAATAGAGCATAAAGCTTATTGGGCTCTTAGGAATTGCAATATGGACTTAGTTGAAAGTAGTGAATTGAGAATGTTGCAATTGCATGAGTTAGATGAGTTGAGGTTGAATGCTTATGAGAATTCTATGCTTTACAAAGAGAGGACTAAGGTGTGGCATGATCGTAGGATTAGAGAGAAGGATTTTAAGGCCGGTGATAAAGTTTTGTTATTCCTTTCCAAGTATAAGTTCAAGCAACCCAAGTTGACTTCTAGGTGGACCGGCCCTTTTGTGATCAAACATGTCTATCCGTCTAGTTATGTTGAATTGTTTAAATCGGATGGAGCTACTTTTATTGTTAATAGTCACAGGTTGAAGCTTTATCATGAAGAAGAGGAAAATGTGGGAGTCGTCGTTGACGAGCTTCCATTTTTCGAAAGGAATCAATGAAGAAAGGACTGTGAGTCGAGCTAAAGACTCGTAAATAAATTAAGCGCTTCGCGGGAGGCAACCCGTGTTTCTTGTTTTCACTTTTGTTTATTTGTCATTGGTAATGTGTTTTAATAAGAATTGCAGGTAGGAACCGCTCTCATGCCTTCCGGTAAGTCGTTTTCAAGGAAGAAACAAAAGGTAAGTGTGGGGGGGTGAATTGCGCCGCAGCATAAGTTGCGCCGCAATGATTCTGCTGGCCGCAACTGTCCTAGTTGCGCCGCAACCTAACCTTCTATTTTTCAGTTGCGCCGCAAGATGTAGTTGTGCCGCAACGTGTAATGTTACGTGTCATGTTTCAGAAAATCGAAAGTCAAAAAAAAAAAATTGAGTTCAAAAATAACCCATTGCGTTGCAACTGGTGGGGTTGCGCTGCAACCCGGGTCAACAGAGTTTAAACAAAAAGGGGATCGGTGCTCATAACCCACATACACCTATTTTCTCCAATAATTGAGCACCTATCTTCCTTCCCTTCTGCTTACCAGCCGATCCATTATCAATTTGCTTCCAAATTCCCTTTAATTTTCAATTTTAATCTTTCTCTTTAATCATCACCATGACTCGATCTGGAAAGGAACCCGCTTCTTCTAGCCGTGCAGGACGAGGCAAGGCAAGAGCCTCGTCGGCTGCTGCACCAATTGAAAGTGGTCTTACTCCCGAAGCCACTGCTATGGGAATTCCTACTCACCCATGGTTACGATTCCCTAGAGCTCCTCCCGAGAAAAAGGTTGAATATACCAACAGGTTAGCATCTATTTATCAGAAAGACATAGTTGAGCCTCAGTATATGGAATCGAGTATGTTGGATATGTTGAATACTCGTGGGGGCATTAGTAGGTATATGCATCTGATGAGGAGTTCGAATGATATGGATGGTAATCCCGTAGCTAAAGAATTTAGTCTATGGTTTGATATATTTCGGAATCAGGAAGTCGTTTGTAAAGAGTGGTGTTTAGAGGTTTACTCGACTATTTCGGTTGAGAACATAGAGAAGGTGAAGGATGTTTTTGCTGAGCCGGTTATATTCTTTCGTTGTGGGGGTGTTAATAGAACCCTCACTATTGCTGAGTTTGGGTTGTGCACGGGGATGTACACCCAAGAGACATTAGATGATCCTGCTTTCGAGCGGCTTTTAGCCATTTCTGTTAGGGCTACTTCTGGTTTTACTAGGGAAGCAGGTGACTTTAGAGATTATTATAACCGGGTTTCTGGGGGTCGCGCTTGGAAAGCGGCTTGTGGGGCGAATACACTCCAATCGCCTATTTTGCGCTTGTTCCACAAGATGTTGGTCCATTCTTTTGTCCATAGGACCAATCACCCGGACAAGCTATATATGGAGGATTTGTGGTTGTTGAGGTTGTTTGATGAGGGAGATGTGAATAGGAAAGCATGTGCCCCCTATGTGTTGGCGAAACATATGGGGACCAAAGGAGTCCGTGATAGGGGGTTAGTCTGCGGTCATTTCATTTCCAAAATGGTGAAGTATTTCGAGGGTGCTGATAATGCAGGCGTTTTGAACTGCAAACCTATGAAGCCATTCACTTGGAATGATTTGAAGAGGTGGAAATTGATTAAGCCCCTAGCTCATAAGAATGTTATTCCTGAGTTGATTGATTTTGGGGGTGCTGATTCTGATGATGAGGAGGAGGCAGATGATGATGATGATGCCGAGATGGCTGATGCACCAGAGCAGCCGTTAGAGCCCGCACGACATACTAAGCGTCGTGCCACCACTACACCTTCTGAGGGACCATCTTCTCCTGCTGCTGCCCATTCAGGTCAATGGGACTTCACTTCTTTGGGGACTATGATCAATAACATGTGGGAGTCTCAGCAGAACTTTCAGCAGTCCCATGAGCACTTTCAGTCGAGGGTGGACAGTGATTTTACGTGGATGGGCTCAGGTATGGGTCGTATGATGCATGATCAGCATAGATATCAGCCCATGTGGGAGGCCCAGTATAGGGGTGAGCAGTTTCATCCACCTCAGCCGATTCCAGACTACAGCCCTCCTAGTATCTTCATTCCAGAGCACAGAGCTGGAGGTGGATTCTTTTATCCACCAGAGCGTCAGTATGAGATGCCTCCTTCCCATGATCTTGGAGGGACGGGGCCCGATAACCCTGTTAGCTTTGGATCTTTTGCAGGTACTCAGGCTGGTGCAGATGCTGGAGGATCAGGTTCGACAGAACCATCTTTTGCTGAGCAGGTGGTTGGATCGATTTTTGGTTCAGGACCTATGCCTGGTTACCCCTACCCTCCTCAGTGATTTATGATGGGACTTTGCTGCTGCCGTCGGTTGGTGATGATGGCTTGTACTTGTATTTGTTTGAACAATTTTTATTTCCGTACTTTTATTTATTTCCATTTGTTGGTTTGTAATCACCCTTAAGGGTGATAGAATATCGTAATTTACTTTTCCATTTCCGTTTATTAGGGATAGGATGACTGCATGGTTTATTTGATTATGTTGCTCGTTATTGGTGTGTTCATGTTGATAGCAAGTTGAATGTCATGTGCATATGCTGGCAGTAAGTTCAGCGACATATTTTGTTGGCATCATATTCAGGCATGGAACATACATCATACCCGACAAGTTTTTCTTGTTCTTGATTTTGTTTTTGTTTACTTTCCCCTATTTCCCTTGGTTTGCCTTAGTTCATTGGACATTGAGGGCATTGTCCAACTCAAGTGTGGGGGGGTGGTAAATAGGAAAAAGTCGGGTATTTTTAGAGGATTTTGAAACTTTTGCATGCTTGTCCTTGTAGTTAATTGCTTTTGTCACTTAATTATAGAACTTAATAAGAAATTTGACTACACCTTGGGTACAAAATTTTAATATGTGGAATGTGTTTTAACTGATTAATTAGGCAATCCCTTCTGGATTAATAACATGACTAGCACGCTCAAAGCACCAAAACACCCAAAATTATGAGATTATTGATTCATTGCTAGTTATGATAGGTGTTACAGTTTTGGAATTATTAGCCTTGTTAATTTGTCCCTCTCGTAGGCTTTTGGATTTATCCAGGAGTATGGGTTCTATTTTAGAGCTCTGAACTATGATGTGCAAGTTTGAGGTTGGTTTTTCCATTTCCGGATTATTTCAATTGCTATGAGTGTGCCGGTGATTGCGTTGATTCTAGAACTTGTCCTGGTTGATCGTTCCGTGTTATTTATCAGAATAGGCAGAATTAGGATAAAACCTTTGTTCTTTGTTTGATTCACCCCTTGTTTCGTAAAAATTTGTTATGCGCATGTTTTGTTAATGTGCTTAGTAGCTAACTACAGTGGTTAGTGAACCACCTGTTAAAACCCTTATGTTGCACTCATTTTTAGTGCAAGAAACAATAGAAAACATGTTGTCATTAGCCTGTTCTTTGTTATTAAATCTACCCTAAATATACACCTTTCCCTCGCCATACCGATAGTCGAAGTCCTGGTGGGTCATTGGTTGCCTGCTAGTGGATGGTTTGGGTTGTCCTTTATGTCGGGTTAGGATATTCTCGGTTACTGAGAATAGATTGATTTCGTCATGTTTGTTTGGATAAAGTCTGGATCGTTCATTTCAGCATATGAGTACATGATTTGTCACTGTTTCAAAATTATTTAGAGAATACCAATTAGTCAGAGTAAAAGTAGCTCACAAAAAAAAGAATAAAAGAAAAAAAAAATAGAAAAAAAAAAGAAAGAAAAGAGTTTGGGCTGTCAGTTGGTATTTCTCACTTTTGGTCAAATCAATTTTGTAAGTTGGTACATCAATTACACCAACGAAAGGATCTTAATGTTATAATCTTAAGTTGTTATTTGTGGGTTGGCGCATTTGTTTAAGCCAACATGGTTAGAATTGGTTGATTGAGTTGTTTAGTGTCATACACCACAATGGTGTCGGTTTTAATCGTCTATTGGGGTATTGTCTGGACAACTTCTCGGGTTTTGGACCGTTGGCAACTAGTGACATGGGATTTAATGGATTAGACTATTATGTAAAACTTTGTTATATGTTGTGTTATTTCTTTTTAACACCCTTTGTTTACCCAAATTTCCATACCCTTTGTAAATACCTTGTTAGCCTCAGAAGTTCATTTAAACCCTTAAATTCCTCTTTTGATTGACGTTGTGGTGCTTGCATCATGGCGGTGAAGGAACGAACCTAGTACAAGCCTATGGTTAAAATATTATGCATCACGACTAGGCATTGAGTGATTATTCAAATATTCAACCCCAAGTGTAACTTTGTTGGAGTAGAATAGACGAGATATCACTGATTCGATTCTTTTGTGCTTAGTCGTGTTATTAAGGCTTGTATATCAGTCAAGTATTATCAAACATTCCAGTTTTCATTTAAGATTAAAACTGCCTAACCATCTCGTTTCATTTTCAATGATGGTTTAGCTTCTTTTTTATTACGGTAATGTTATTCCCATTTGTGCCAAGGTAAATTGAGTTTTGAAGTTTGGAATTGCTTGAGGACAAGCAAAGCTTAAGTGTGGGGGTATTTGATATGTCGTATTTTATACCCATTTCCCACAACGTATTTAGTTGATTTTGCATGGTTTATGAGTCATTTTAGTATACATTTGGTGCGTTTATGGTATTTGTTAGTGTTTCAGGTTACTGACAGGTATTTAAGCGCAAATCTGGAGAAAACGACATTGTTGAGATGAATTAAGTGCTAACGGAGGATTTCGGAAGCATTTGGATGAAGATTGCAGAAAGTCAACAAAAGTCAAAGCTGAAGAAGTCCAATTGCGCCGCAACTGGGAGTTGCGCCGCAACCCAATTCCAGAAAGATAAGTTGCGCCGCAACTGCCCTAGTTGCGCCGCAACGTCTCTCCTTCCTGGCCAGCCACGAGTCAACATTAGTCAAAGGTCAACGCGAGTCAACGGAGCATTGCGCCGCAACTAGAAGTTGCACCGCAACCCAAAAGCAGAAGAATAAGTTGCGCCGCAACTACTTCCGTTGCGCCGCAATGGGTTCAAGTTCAAGCCAGCTTTGGTCAACGAAAGTCAAAGTCAAAACTCGAAGTCAACCTTAGTTGCGCCGCAACGCTGAGTTGCGCCGCAACTGGGCCCGTTTCTGGCAGCTTTTGGGGATCGTATAAATAGCTTGCAAAAATATCCCAAAACCCTCTTCTCTTTTTAGCAGCCGTTTTTGGAGCCCTAGTTTGAGATTTTCATCAGATTTTAGGTTTTCAAACACGATTTGATCTATTTCGTTCGTAGCTTTCGATTATTATCATTAGGTAACAATGAATTCTTCATATTTTGATTGTTATTCTTATTTGAATATGAGTGGCTAATCGCTTCATCATCCATCTTGATGGAGTGAGACAATATGTAAAGATTGCACAATTTTATTAATTCAATGTTGATTTCATTTAACGTTATATCGAGATCTTAGCGTATTTCTTCCTTATTATTTATCTTGAATTGATTGGTGATTTATATGTGTCTTTAATGGTAGTTATTGATTACATATATTTCATTTTGATTGTTTGGGTACAAACGATTGGGTCTATGACGGGTACGGTAGATGATCGTTCATGATAATAGGAAGGAATGTGTTAATGGTTGGGTACAATCGATAGGTATAATTGTTATCTCAATAACCAAACCAATTGTTTGATTAGGGAAGTTATAAAAGATGTATTGGGGTACCGGTCTTTGTAATGAAACTAGTTTAAGCAAGAGAGTCAAATGATGTCTTCAACTTGACGGGTACGGGGTTGGTGCTTTGTTTGAGTCTCGGTTATTTAATCAACTAATTTGGGTTTGAACTTCATTTATGTACAATCTGAGCGTATTGTTGAGCGAAATCAAGATGGATGCCTTTTAAATTATTGTCTTAAAAACATTTTCATTATCGTTTAAGGACGATCCCTGCCCCGGTCATACCGGATTTCTTTTCGATTAATCCTTTGGGATTACTAATTATTTACTAACTTTGGCAACGTGACAATTCGGTCACAACCCCCCTATTTACTTGAATTACTTAATGTCAACAATTACTTAGTTTTAGTCCATGTGTTCGATCCTGGACTTACCTTTTAGTTATACTATATACGAACGGGTCCACTGCCCGAGAGTGTGTAGTAGTCAGTTATGGGGTATTTCTTGTTTTAAATTATTAAACTCGATTTTACACATCATCACTCTAGTCTTCTACTCAGGTTGTTTCTGAATTTAAATCTCTATTATCAAATAATCTTGCTTCAGAAATGAACCTTTTTGCTGGTAATGAGAAGCTGGTGTTTGAGAAGATGAATGAACTGGTACTGGCCACAAATAAAAATTCTGAAAATATTAAAGTGGCAGTCCAAGGATTAGAGGAAAAGCTGGTGAATTCTGTTCAGACTGCAGTGAAAGCTGAAGTTGCTCAACCACTGACAGGTCTGACAGAAGAGGTTCAGAAGTTGACCACCAGGATTAGCAATGTTGAAAGCAGGCCAACCCTTGACCAGAATTCGGTTATAAGCAACATCAGTGATGCATGTGTTAGAAAGTTCAGGGGTGATATGCTAAAAGAAATCACTGCAGAAATTTCTGGGTCAATCTTACGAAGTATTCAAGATGGGTTGTTGCCTCAGGTGGTCAACATGATTAATACTGAATTGCCAAAACACTTGCCTTCAGAACTTGAAATTATTAAGAAGGAAGTGACATTGCTCAGAAAAACTGTGAATATCACAACTCCAGTAGCAGGCAGAACGTTTGGGTCTTCAGACAGACATATGCTTGAACAGTTGTGGAAAGATCTCCAGTCAAGAACTGGTGATCATTCCAAGGGGGAAAAATCTGAGAAAGTTGCTGCTACTGAAATGGTTGAAAAGAAGAAGGATTTGGCTGCTGCTATTGAGAAAGCCTTTGCAATTGAGAAAGTGACTGGTACTGATGCCAGTGCACAGGAAGCACTGAAAGCACTTGGTACTGAAGCCATTGTGCAAGTTGAAGAGGCTGCTGGTACTGATGTCAGTGAGCCCCAGTTTGAAGCATTCCCAGATATCACAACTACTCTGAAGTCAGTGAAAAGAAAGCAACATGTGATATCTGGAGGAGAGATTGAAACCACTGAGAGTTCCTCAGAGTTTCCTACTGTTGATGAAGATACTTCTAAGAGACTGGAGCAGGAGAGCATTATGATTGACATTTACAAGAGAATGCAAAAAGATGAACTAATTAAACACAAAAATGAAATGGCAAAAATGGGGACCCTTGATTCTTACAATGCTGGCAGGTTGGGTGTGCACGTTGAAGTGTATAAAAGAATGAAGGAAGACCCCAGAGTTCATCAATGTTTGGATGCTATGGATGATGTTTATGTTCGCTCCAGGTACTCTCTAGAAGAACAAACATATGATGCAGTGACTTATAGTGTCAGTGTGGTTGAGCTGATCAGACAAAGAAAGAAGGAACTGGTGAACCTCCAGAATAAGGTCAGACAGAATGCTGCAGCTCTGGAAAACGAGTACAGAAAGAAGTTAACGGGCTTGCCCAAACTTCCAGCCAGACAGACCAAAGCTGCCAGAGATGCAGACCTCAGTACTTTCATTCCCTTGGACACTTCAAAGAAAATAAATCGTGAAGAAGTCCAGTCTGCCATGGAACAAATTAGAGTGTCCAAGGAAACTGAGAAAATGATCCAGGTTGCCAGAACTAGATCAAAATATGATGAACTGATGAAGTTCAGGGCAAACTCCAGAAAGATCATTGGTGCTGAAATCAAACTTGCTCCAAATCATGAAAAATTTACTAAGTTTGAAGTGAAGCTGACCAGAGAGGATGGGTTTGTAGATGAAAGGAAATGTACTTCAGTTCAGGCTATTCTGGGAGAATGAAACCACTGAGAGTTCCTCAGAGTTTACTACTGTTGATGAAGATACTTCTAAGAGACTGGAGCAGGAGAGCATTATGATTGACATTTACAAGAGAATGCAAAAAGATGAACTAATTAAACACAAAAATGAAATGGCAAAAATGGGGACCCTTGATTCTTACAATGCTGGCAGGTTGGGTGTGCACGTTGATGTGTATAAAAGAATGAAGGAAGACCCCAGAGTTCATCAATGTTTGGATGCTATGGATGATGTTTATGTTCGCTCCAGGTACTCTCTAGAAGAACAAACATATGATGCAGTGACTTATAGTGTCAGTGTGGTTGAGCTGATCAGAAAAGAATGAAGGAAGACCCCAGAGTTCATCAATGTTTGGATGCTATGGATGATGTTTATGTTCGCTCCAGGTACTCTCTAGAAGAACAAACATATGATGCAGTGACTTATAGTGTCAGTGTGGTTGAGCTGATCAGACAAAGAAAAGAATGAAGGAAGACCCCAGAGTTCATCAATGTTTGGATGCTATGGATGATGTTTATGTTCGCTCCAGGTACTCTCTAGAAGAACAAACATATGATGCAGTGACTTATAGTGTCAGTGTGGTTGAGCTGATCAGACAAAGAAAAGAATGAAGGAAGACCCCAGAGTTCATCAATGTTTGGATGCTATGGATGATGTTTATGTTCGCTCCAGGTACTCTCTAGAAGAACAAACATATGATGCAGTGACTTATAGTGTCAGTGTGGTTGAGCTGATCAGACAAAGAAAAGAATGAAGGAAGACCCCAGAGTTCATCAATGTTTGGATGCTATGGATGATGTTTATGTTCGCTCCAGGTACTCTCTAGAAGAACAAACATATGATGCAGTGACTTATGGTGTCAGTGTGGTTGAGCTGATCAGACAAAGAAAAGAATGAAGGAAGACCCCAGAGTTCATCAATGTTTGGATGCTATGGATGATGTTTATGTTCGCTCCAGGTACTCTCTAGAAGAACAAACATATGATGCAGTGACTTATGGTGTCAGTGTGGTTGAGCTGATCAGACAAAGAAAAGAATGAAGGAAGACCCCAGAGTTCATCAATGTTTGGATGCTATGGATGATGTTTATGTTCGCTCCAGGTACTCTCTAGAAGAACAAACATATGATGCAGTGACTTATAGTGTCAGTGTGGTTGAGCTGATCAGACAAAGAAAGAAGGAACTGGTGAACCTCCAGAATAAGGTCAGACAGAATGCTGCAGCTCTGGAAAACGAGTACAGAAAGAAGTTAACGGGCTTGCCCAAACTTCCAGCCAGACAGACCAAAGCTGCCAGAGATGCAGACCTCAGTACTTTCATTCCCTTGGACACTTCAAAGAAAATAAATCGTGAAGAAGTCCAGTCTGCCATGGAACAAATTAGAGTGTCCAAGGAAACTGAGAAAATGATCCAGGTTGCCAGAACTAGATCAAAATATGATGAACTGATGAAGTTCAGGGCAAACTCCAGAAAGATCATTGGTGCTGAAATCAAACTTGCTCCAAATCATGAAAAATTTACTAAGTTTGAAGTGAAGCTGACCAGAGAGGATGGGTTTGTAGATGAAAGGAAATGTACTTCAGTTCAGGCTTTTGGGTGGACTGAACTGAAGGAAATTGGTTTGGCGTTTAAGGGGAAACCAGATGTAACTCCTGATGAGAAGGCCTTCATGAAAAGAATTCAATGGGTCCATCAGAAAAAGAGTGACATGGAAGTTGCACTGGGAATCAGCTCAACAAGTACTTCCCCCTCACCCAAGAGAAAGGCCACTGAAGATGCACCAGGACAAGCTTCAAAGAGAAGGGCCTGACTCTACTATCATTTACTTGTATTTGTAAATTGATTTTCAATCAAAATTGTAACTTTTTATCAGTTGATGTCATGTAAATATAGTTGCAATTTTTGATTCACAAGTAAGTGATCAGATTAAGTCTAAGTTAGAACTAAAAGATTAATACTGGAACACTGATGATCTATAAAGTGTTTTCCAGTAACTTAAATTTTTAGACTTAGTCAAAATCAAGTGTTTTTTCAAGCATACAATTGTATAGATAGAAGCTTGAAAAACCTTGCATTATTTCTGAACAAATAGGGGGAATTTGTTAGGTCCAGATTTACTGGACCCACTCCAGACTTGAAGACTGGAGCGTCACTGAAGATTTGTCCAGAAATAATAGAAGACCAGTGAGCTGTTTACTTGTACAGGAATCTGGATTCCACCAGATTAGCTCACTGGACTTCACTCCAGTCAAGATCGTTTCTACTGAAGACATTCTCACTGAAGTCAAAGACTGAAGTTTGAAGAAAGAAGACTGACAAGCAGTGGAGCCCACTGACAGTCTTACCAGATCTCCTGACTGGAGCTTTGTCAATGTTCTAGACCTTACAAGTCTGATTACGAGGAATTAAATTTATGCCTTTACACGCTTTTACCTGGACAATCCATTTGTCTATTGATAAAAGTACAATACGTGTGTAAATGTGGTTGGTTAAAATGTTGACAAGTCACATCAACATGACTTTATCCTTGTACTTTAACCAATGCATTTAAGGAATTAAAGTTGTTTTCCAGTAACTTAAATTTTTAGACTTAGTCAAAATCAAGTGTTTTTTCAAGCATACAATTGTATAGATAGAAGCTTGAAAAACCTTGCATTATTTCTGAACAAATAGGGGGAATTTGTTAGGTCCAGATTTACTGGACCCACTCCAGACTTGAAGACTGGAGCGTCACTGAAGATTTGTCCAGAAATAATAGAAGACCAGTGAGCTGTTTACTTGTACAGGAATCTGGATTCCACCAGATTAGCTCACTGGACTTCACTCCAGTCAAGATCGTTTCTACTGAAGACATTCTCACTGAAGTCAAAGACTGAAGTTTGAAGAAAGAAGACTGACAAGCAGTGGAGCCCACTGACAGTCTTACCAGATCTCCTGACTGGAGCTTTGTCAATGTTCTAGACCTTACAAGTCTGATTACGAGGAATTAAATTTATGCCTTTACACGCTTTTACCTGGACAATCCATTTGTCTATTGATAAAAGTACAATACGTGTGTAAATGTGGTTGGTTAAAATGTTGACAAGTCACATCAACATGACTTTATCCTTGTACTTTAACCAATGCATTTAAGGAATTAAAGTTGTTTCCTTAAATGCATGCAACCATATTTGTACGGCACAATAAATTCACTGTTGAATTTATTTGCCTATAAATACCAAGTCACATACCTCGTCCAAATTACTTTTTTGCAATTTGGTGAACTTGCTAAAATACTCTCGATCATAATAGTTATACTTCACAACTTTAAGTATATCGATCCAAGGAGATTATTTAGCAAGTATAGATCACTTGTAATTCAAAGATTGTTTAGATAGTTACATACTTGTAATATCTAGGTTCCGCAACAATCTTGTATTTTGTTTAACATCAATAAATAAAATACACTTGAAAATTACATTTGTGTTCCACCATTTATTTACTTGCTTAATTATTGCATTAAGTCTTTATTACTTTATTTATATTCTTGCATTTATATTTAAAGTAATACTAGTCCAATCTAGTGCATACTTGACTTGTTATTTTACACTCGTGGGTTAAACCATCGTGTGAGGGACTTTACATAAATGCATGAGCTTTATACTTTGATGAATCTCCTTATATACTTCCAATGAAGTATAATCAAATGAATATTCATATAATTACTATTCACCATCTGTGAATTGTTTCGTATTTTCAATTTGTTTGGTTTATGGATAGAATATATCCTTGATACGCTTTTAACCGTACCATATTTCTAAACGTGATTGCCATTGACCTTGGGCATCTCTGGGGTATACCAAAGGAACGGATTGTAGTTGACAAACGGTTTGCAATTCGCATTCTAAACGCAACTTGGTTCACCGTCTGGATACTACACGACCCAACGTCAACCCTAACACAACTTGAAATATAATACTGGTTTTTCCTACCATTTAAGGTATCTCTTCATTGGTAATCAATACATTTTGTATTGATTATAATACATACCTTTCAAGGTATCTTTTCATATCTCTGCTATGAAAACCTATATATTGTTAAGATGTGAAGTATATATTAAGGTTCTGTGATGGCAGTGAAAACCTATATATTGTTAAGATGTGAAGTATATATTAAGGTTCTGTGATGGCAGTGAAAACCTATATATTGTTAAGATGTGAAATATATATTAAGGTTCTGTGATGGCAGTGAAAACCTATATATTGTTAAGATGTGAAGTATATATTAAGGTTCTGTGATGGCAGTGAAAACCTATATATTGTTAAGATGTGAAGTATATATTAAGGTTCTGTGATGGCAGTGAAAACCTATATATTGTTAAGATGTGAAATATATATTAAGGTTCTGTGATGGCAGTGAAAACCTATATATTGTTAAGATGTGAAATATATATTAAGGTTCTGTGATGGCAGTGAAAACCTATATATTGTTAAGATGTGAAGTATATATTAAGGTTCTGTGATGGCAGTGAAAACCTATATATTGTTAAGATGTGAAATATATATTAAGGTTCTGTGATGGCAGTGAAAACCTATATATTGTTAAGATGTGAAATATATATTAAGGTTCTGTGATGGCAGTGAAAACCTATATATTGTTAAGATGTGAAGTATATATTAAGGTTCTGTGATGGCAGTGAAAACCTATATATTGTTAAGATGTGAAGTATATATTAAGGTTCTGTGATGGCAGTGAAAACCTATATATTGTTAAGATGTGAAGTATATATTAAGGTTCTGTGATGGCAGTGAAAACCTATATATTGTTAAGATGTGAAGTATATATTAAGGTTCTGTGATGGCAGTGAAAACCTATATATTGTTAAGATGTGAAATATATATTAAGGTTCTGTGATGGCAGTGAAAACCTATATATTGTTAAGATGTGAAATATATATTAAGGTTCTGTGATGGCAGTGAAAACCTATATATTGTTAAGATGTGAAGTATATATTAAGGTTCTGTGATGGCAGTGAAAACCTATATATTGTTAAGATGTGAAGTATATATTAAGGTTCTGTGATGGCAGTGAAAACCTATATATTGTTAAGATGTGAAATATATATTAAGGTTCTGTGATGGCAGTGAAAACCTATATATTGTTAAGATGTGAAATATATATTAAGGTTCTGTGATGGCAGTGAAAACCTATATATTGTTAAGATGTGAAATATATATTAAGGTTCTGTGATGGCAGTGAAAACCTATATATTGTTAAGATGTGAAGTATATATTAAGGTTCTGTGATGGCAGTGAAAACCTATATATTGTTAAGATGTGAAATATATATTAAGGTTCTGTGATGGCAGTGAAAACCTATATATTGTTAAGATGTGAAATATATATTAAGGTTCTGTGATGGCAGTGAAAACCTATATATTGTTAAGATGTGAAGTATATATTAAGGTTCTGTGATGGCAGTGAAAACCTATATATTGTTAAGATGTGAAGTATATATTAAGGTTCTGTGATGGCAGTGAAAACCTATATATTGTTAAGATGTGAAATATATATTAAGGTTCTGTGATGGCAGTGAAAACCTATATATTGTTAAGATGTGAAGTATATATTAAGGTTCTGTGATGGCAGTGAAAACCTATATATTGTTAAGATGTGAAGTATATATTAAGGTTCTGTGATGGCAGTGAAAACCTATATATTGTTAAGATGTGAAATATATATTAAGGTTCTGTGATGGCAGTGAAAACCTATATATTGTTAAGATGTGAAGTATATATTAAGGTTCTGTGATGGCAGTGAAAACCTATATATTGTTAAGATGTGAAATATATATTAAGGTTCTGTGATGGCAGTGAAAACCTATATATTGTTAAGATGTGAAATATATATTAAGGTTCTGTGATGGCAGTAAAACCTATATATTGTTAAGATGTGAAGTATATATTAAGGTTCTGTGATGGCAGTAAAGACCTATATATATATCTCCAATGTGAAATACAAGGTTCTGGGATTCCAACAAAGACCTGTGTATTGTTATGATATGAATTATCTGAGAAAGTTTGTGGTTGCAGTAACGACCTATATATTGTTATTATGTGAATTATCTGTTAAGTTTCTGTATTAACAGTTTACCTATGGATATTCATGGTATGAATATCAATTAAGTTTTCATTACGATAGAATACCTATCAATCTTTATATTATGACTATCTATTATGGAAATGTATTTCCAAAAGTATTTCGGATTAATGATCAAGGATATCATTGGGATTATACTGGTAAGGGTATCACTAAAAGCTTATTATCCACCACACTATATTGTTGTAAAACCTATGACCTCACCAACTTTATGTTGACGTCTTTTAAACTGTATTCTCAGAAAATTAAGGCAGTATCGGAGCAGACTTGGTTTGGAGTCTCATATGCATACATTAGAGAAACGAAGCATTTTGATTAGTTAATTTCTTTTGTATTAGAAGTAGTTGTTCAAGTTCTATGAACGTATCTACTTTTCTTGTAAAGAAATGCTTCATTTATAAATAAAATCCAATAACGTCTCATTTAGAGGTCATTTGTTATAATATGTGTTTGTGATTCTTCTGATTATTCACACCTTCTGTTTCCGCAAAATTAAATATTTTGGGGGTGTGACATTTGATAAGTTAAAGGTCAACGTCGATAATGTTTTTCAAGTCATTAGAACGGTTGGATACTTATGGTACAATGCTAGATCTAGGAGTCATTCGAATTCGATTACATGGGATGATTGGTAAAATTTCAAAACGTTTTGGCCATTAACCAGCCCAATTTAATGGTAGTTAATACAATCTATATAGAACTCTGAAATATTCATTTAGTTTTTATTTTATAACAACAAAAAAAATTTCATTTAATTTATTTCTCTATTAACTTTTTAGGACAACTAGCACAGTACCCGCGCAATGCAGCGACGGTGATGGCGACGGTGGTCTGTTGGTGGCGGCTACTGGTGGTGATGGCGGCGATGATTGGTAATGGTGGCGGGGTTGAGTCATGTAGGCTGATGTAAATATAATTCATGTAAAGGTGATAGTGAAGATATTTTAAAAGATAACGGTTTAGGTGTAAATTGATAAGATAAGAGCTTAATTTAAAAATTAATTCATTAAGAGGAAAAATAGTCATTTTTAATTAGGACATTTCAATATAAGTTGGATAATTTTTATATAGTAATATAGATAATGGTTCTGGATCCAACATGAATCCTTTTGGAATTTTGATATTATTCAACTAAACGAATACTTCCATGTCTTGTTCACCTCTTTCACCATCAGAATACATGAACAAATGATAATCAATAAATCAATGTTTCTTTACAAGAAAGTAAAGGTATAGATAGTGACGATTAAATTATATTATGTCTCAGTTTACATCCACCCATTTGACCATAATTCCCTAATCCACAATCTTAAGGGAAATATGAAATTCACTCAATGATAGATGTCATTAATTTGATAGATCTGTATACAAATTTAGAAAGAAGGTCTTATTAACTACAACTTTAATGGTTAATATCCAACCATGGGTGACGAATTTTTACCCAAAAAAACCTTAATGGTTAACATGCAATAATTGTATTTTTACTATAAAATTCAAGTGATGCTTTTTTGCATTTTTTTTTTTGTATGTTAACTTGCACATGACAGATAGGTTAAAGTTAAGCGAGAAAATAATTAGAATTCACATATCAATATCAGATTTACAAAATATATAAATTAAGTTTATCAAATTTATATAGTTTTTATATAATTTTATATATCATATATATATATATATATATATATATATTGTAAAACAAGTATTAAAGTAAAACAAATAAGATAAGATCTTGACCCTTAGATCATGGTTAAATTGATGCACGAAGATTCACGAAGCAATTGATGCACGATGATTTTCATGATGCACGGTGATTTTCAGTGAAGAGAAACCTATTGTTTTATTTGTTTTACTTTAATACTTGTTTTATTTTACCTAAAACCTAGTATACATATGTATGATATATTATTATGGTTATGGTTAAAGTAAAACACTTAAAACAATGTTTTCCTTGTAATTAAAAGTCATTGTGCATCATGATAATATTCTTGCATCAGTATTTATATATATACATAATCTTACTGAATCAATTTTATCATAATCCAATAGTCAAGATAGTGAATCGAATATTAATCTTACTTATTTTACTTTAATATTTTTTTTATAATAATTAAATCCAATATATTATTGATGTAATGATCTATTTATATAAAAAAATTTTATTGCCATACACAAAAAGTATAAAACACTAAATTGTACTCGTATATTGTGTCATAAATACATTTCACTGTAGTGTGAATTTTTTAAAATTGATTTATATTATATCCGATATCCAAATTTTCCTTATAAAAAATACTGTAAATCAATAAAACACTAAATCACTCACTTGATATGATATATCTACCTCATACACCTCTAGTTTATCTCTACCACTCTGCTAGATTCTCACCAAAATCCTTGTTAGATCTACCAGAATTACACACACTAGTCACACCTTTAACTATGTGTTCGTGAAAATCTCACAATCTTGCAACAATGAACAAAATCCAATATCTGGGTTTTGACTACCGTTGACTACATAGTGTTTTACAATGAAGAGATCAGTTCGTCCCATTTTCAGTGTATTGTTTCTAGCGGCAGCTGCCTTCACTCTTTGCTTCAGAATTCTGGTCACCGGCGGTTCCGGCGCCGGAAAATTCTTTTACAGGACCACTGGAGTAGAACTACAGAAGCGTTTGCCGGTATTTAATGAGACATTATTGAAGTTTGCTTGTGTTGATTTGGCTGAAAGTTCATTGAGGCAAAACGTCGAACAGTTGGTGGGTGGTAATTTTAGAGGGTTAGAAAATGGGCGGCAAAGGTCTTTTTTGATGTCAGGGAAGTACAGGATTGACATACGTGTTAGGTCGGCCAAAGGGGTTCCGGTGAATCTCCGGTCGCCGGAGATTTACCGCCTGTGGTTGGATTTCCGGCGGTATTTGCAGAACTGGTGGAGAAATCATCGATTTCGGACTGATATAATGTCGGATATGGCGAATGTGGTCAAGATTTTAAGAGGGGGTGGAAATGGGACTGTTTTTGAAAAAGGGTCGAAGTTTAAATCTTGTGCAGTTGTGGGAAATAGTGGGATTTTGTTAAAATCTTATCTTGGTAATGTGATTGATGAGCATGAGTTTGTGATCAGGTTGAATAACGCTAGAACGAGCGGTTTTGAACGTAATGTAGGTACGAAAACGAGCCTTTCGTTTGTTAATAGTAACATTTTGCATTTGTGTGCTAGAAAAGAAAGTTGTTTTTGTCACCCTTATGGTGAAAAAGTACCTATAATGATGTATATGTGTCAAATGATGCATTTTCTTGATTATGTTGTGTGTAACGCGTCACATAAGGCGCCTTTGGTGATAACTGACCCGCAATTTGATGTGTCGTGTGCACGAATTGTGAAGTATTATTCGGTGTCTAGGTTTGTTAAAGAAACCGGGAAGCCGTTAGAAGAATGGGCTGGTTCACATGACGGGTCTAATTTCCATTATTCATCGGGTATGCAAGCTGTTATGCTTGCATTGGGGATTTGTGATCAAGTTAGTATTTTTGGGTTTGGGAAGTCGGACATTGCTAAGCATCATTATCATACTAATCAAAAAAAGGAGCTTCATTTGCACGATTATGAAGCGGAGTATGATTTGTATCGGGATCTTGTGGAGAGACCTGAGGCAGTTCCATTCATATCAGATACGTTCAAGTTCCCTCCTGTTGTTATACATAAATGACACGTTTTATATTACACGATTGAATTAGTTTTTTGTGAGAATTGCATTGTGAGTGTCCCTTAAAGGGAACCAGATTATACTAGTCATAGAATGGTAAAGGAATACAAAATGTATGTAACATCAAATTTTAAGAAATCAAATGTTTCTTGTTGGAATATGGATTTAGTTCCTTTTATGTTCATTTGATCTTTTATCGTTTTAAAGAGCACAAGCTTTCTGCATAACTTGTCTATGTGATTTAATGATTTATATATCTATGCATAGAATGGGATTCAAACTGTGTAGGAAAGAAGTGAAGTTTTTATGTATGTTGTTGCAAGTATAGGTCAACAGATGAATCATCGCGTCCACTTTGACAATCGCCCTCCTTACCTACATAGTTACAAAGTTAGGGGGTATGTATTACTATCGTGAAAACATTGATTTATTGTTCTTTCTATATTTACATTAAAAGTTGTATGCAAAAGTTGTAAGTAAGCACATGCCTACAAGAAATTTCTTAAAAGATCTGTGTCTGCCTTGATGTATGTTGTCTCGGCATCAGCATCAGCATCAGCAGGGTGATGGTGACCAAAAACAAATCAATAAGCCTATAAATACATACGCGCCTCTCCCAAGTCGATTTGGAAAACATCCTGGAAGATTTGATGTTGAAACAAAGTTTAAAATGCAGGGAAGACAAAGTTAGACTAAGTTTCCGTGTACTCAACGCGGTGCATTATTAAGGTAAAACATTCATCATTTTATACTAGCTACCAGATAAGTTGTAGATAACAAGTTCATAATTTGGACTCCACGTGCGATATTATTGTCATAAAGTAAGGATATATGAAAAAAGGGACTCAATGTTTTGAGACACTCCTGAATCACAGCAAGAGCTTTGCAAGAAGCCAAGCAAGTTTCTTGTGAAGAATGAGATCAGGTATATGGACGGCTGCCATCTAATTAACACAAAGCAAAACACAATGTTTGAAACTTGGAATGCCAAAATATTGATTCATTTATCACGAATAATATCCCTCTTTCATAGAAGGTCTTATTCATTTAGTCTCACACCTAATGAGAAGAATTGAGTATGTGAAGATTGTAGTTTCGATTTTGGATTAGTGTTCTGGTTTATTGTTGGGTTGGAATTTGTATTTAGTTGTTTTGTCTCATTTCGATTTCTCCTTAAGATATTTTTTGACGAAATATTCATATTTGGCCTTCAATTTGTCAAACAGGTTTTGGGTCATAAAAGATTTGTAAAAATGGTATATACCCGGTAGTGGTAGTGTCGGATTACACCAAATCACCTGAAACTAAAACCGGCACTGCCATTGCCGTACTGCCACTGCCAGTTTAAGACACGTGGAATGCTGGAAAGTGTAAAACCAACACTACCTGTGCCGGTTTTTATTAGTGGTATTGGACAAATGATTGGAAAGTGTAAAACGTGGTATGAATGGCGGGAAGGTGAAACCAGCACTACTATTGTCGGATTTAGTTAAACCTTTTACAATACGGCACTATCACTGGCAGGTATACTATTTCTACAAAATTTTGGTTACCTAAAACTTGTTTGACAAATGAAAGGCCAGGTAAGGAATTGTTCTCTTTATTAGGATCATTTTTTTTTGATATTTTGGGTGCTAAAATGTTATAGTTTTCAGAAAAGCTATTATTTTGGTATTTTTTGCAACTTAGTTGCTAATGGTATAATTTTTGCAAATGTATACAATTTGATGTTCAGGGAAAATGTTTTTTTTCCCCATAGTTAGTTTGGTTAACAAATTAGTGATTATTATTGACCAAAGAGTATGAAAGTATTAAATTAATTAGTTCTGTGTGCACATGTATCTATTGTTAGACGTTTGAGTGAGATTAGAAATACAATAAATACTCCGTACTAATCGTTGGATGGACATGAAATTAAAATCAATCTCGACCCTCATAACTTTGTTGTTTTGGATTTATTTATACTATGCCTTTTATTCATTTACTTATTTATTATGCCTTTATGTTTAGCTTATTATAAAAAATAGTTGGTTTTTTCAGCAAGATTGAGATGAATATTTAAATATTTGTTGTAAAACACATTATCGGTATGGGAAAAAATAATCTGAAAACAGTTTGTTTCGTTTCACTTGTAGATAACAAGTTCATAATTTGGACTCCACGTGCGATATTATTGTCATAAAGTAAGGATATATGAAAAAAGGGACTCAATGTTTTGAGACACTCCTGAATCACAGCAAGAGCTTTGCAAGAAGCCAAGCAAGTTTCTTGTGAAGAATGAGATCAGGTATATGGACGGCTGCCATCTAATTAACACAAAGCAAAACACAATGTTTGAAACTTGGAATGCCAAAATATTGATTCATTTATCACGAATAATATCCCTCTTTCATAGAAGGTCTTATTCATTTAGTCTCACACCTAATGAGAAGAATTGAGTATGTGAAGATTGTAGTTTCGATTTTGGATTAGTGTTCTGGTTTATTGTTGGGTTGGAATTTGTATTTAGTTGTTTTGTCTCATTTCGATTTCTCCTTAAGATATTTTTGACGGTGTATGGGGGAGGTTGAGATGTAGACAGCCTTACCCCTACCAAAGGTAGAGAGGCTGCTTCCAGGTTCTACCAAAGGTAGAAAAGGACCTCCAGCCTTGCTGGGCATGAGGATCGAACCCATGACCTCTGTCTTCCAGAGGCAAGGGCTCTAACCACTGATCCAACCCAGTTGGTTTTTTCAGCAAGATTGAGATGAATATTTAAATATTTGTTGTAAAACACATTATCGGTATGGGAAAAAATAATCTGAAAACAGTTTGTTTCGTTTCACTTGAAACTACATAAAAAGGTCATGGTCGCTTTTATCTACCACGAGTTGTATATCTTGATTGCTACCACAACTTTGTAAATCAACATTTCTCACGCATACCAAAAAAGTGATATTGACATTACTCCTCACCAAACCAATTTCTTTATGGTCCCCGACTGATCAATAAAAAATTTTTTATGTCCATATGTTATAATAATAAACAACACTTGCCATTGTTAATAATTCACATAAAGAACCAACTAAAACTATCGAACTGGGGACTATTCCATTGTGAACTTGTGAGAAATAAAAGGGATTAGTCTGATACAATTTATTAACATTAACAAATACATCATTTCTTCTTTTATATATCTGTTTTTAGCCAAGAGTTTACAAATTTACAAAGTTTTCATTAGTTTTTTTTTTTTTTGACAAGTGAATTTTACCTCAGACGCGTATGATGTGTGCTAATCGCACAACGAAAGGGTCCCGCACTAAGCGGATCTTAAATAGCCTTTCTCACCATACCACCTCCTTAATTGGAAAATACCGTCGAGGAGAACCTACCAAGGCTCGAACTCGAGACCTTGGAGTAAACTCCCCCGGGGCCCCGCATAGCAGGTTTAGTAAAACACCCCTGGCCACTGGGGTTTAACCCAGTGGTTACAAAGTTTTCATTAGTTGATAATAAGTTTTTCTAACTTTGATTCAGCTTTTTCAAAGCTATTTATTAAATTCGTTCAATAATTACTAGTAATGGTGTTTGAAGAAGAAAAAGAAGGGATAAGGATCCTTTAAAGTTGAAATCAACTTTACAGGTGATGTTAAAGAATCATTAACTTTTGAATTAAAAGTAATGGTCAAAATTAAAAGATCAAGTTAATCTTGATCTTTGATTTTAGTTCAAGAGTTTAAATCATTCTAACTTTATCTATAAATTTGATATAACCTTAAAGGATTCTTATCCAAAAAGAAGTCAATAGTTCAAACCGAAACGTAATAGGTTGTCATTCACGAGAGATTGTTTTTTGCAAATACAATTCTAATGCGTCACCATTTTTATGATGATGATATGTGAACAATTTGCTCAATGAATTCAGAAGACAAGATACATGTATATACAATTATACATAGATATTGAAAGTTTTGCCGACGACTTTTTTTCAGACGGTCTTTTTTATAAGTCGGAGCTTAATGGGACATGTTTTATTATATGATACTGTATATTTAAAGAGAATAGTGAATATGTGGTTGTTATGTAATTAAGCTTTGTTATAAAACTCTTCACATACTAATTTAAAATAATTAAACTAATAATAATATTAATTAGAAATATAGTGTGATTAGCTTTTTTATCTAGATATAAACATACTTTAAAAATGTTATATCATAATTATATTAGCTAAAGATTTATTATCATATATTTAAAATAAAAAATGATTAATTGATAATTAGATCAAAAAGATACGTGTCGATTAAGGATTACGCCACATGTCGCTTTAAGAACCCTTCAATCATGTTTTACTATATTGGTAGATACGGATTTGGATAATGACAATCTTATGTGCTTAAAAATATAGGAAATGATATATCCATCTAACTAATCATTCTTAAAAATATTCCTAACTATAAGATTTAACATGTGACAAGATGAAGAGATAAGACTAAGTAAGAAAATTAGTGAAATTCACATATCAAATTTTAAATATTTTAGAACGATTTGTGAGAGAATATTTAAGAGGATTAATCACTTTCTTAAAAATATATATATTTTTATCAGAAAATCCAAAAAATAATAAACAATTTTTTATTTTATCATTAGAAAAATCTATTTCATATTCAAACATTTTCTTCCCCACCTAGTATGACATAGATTCTCTTTAGAAAACACATGCATTTTAGAAAACACACACCAAAACACACAGTCATAAACCCACACTTGTCACTTCTCCCGATAAAAGCTCTCACTTTTGTAACCCACCCAGGAAAAGATATAATGGCCGACGAAAACCACCCCACCATCTCATTTCCACCGCAGCCTCCTTCAGAACCACCCATTTCACCACCACAAACTACCACCACCACCACCACTTTAGGTGAAGTCATTGAACAACCACAACCAGAAAACCAACAAACAGAAGCCCCACCTCAAAATATGCCTTCTTTCAAAGAAGAAAGCAACCAACTCAATGACTTGTCACCGTTACAAAAGAAATCACTTGATGACATGAAAACACTAATCCAAGAATCCTTAATTCACACTCAAGATTTTGCCTTTTTGCAAAAACAACAAGAACCCATTTCAGAAATCAGCATTTGGGGAATACCCATTTTGAAAGATGAAAGAAGTGATGTTGTTTTACTTAAGTTTTTAAGAGCTAGAGATTTTAAAGTTAAAGAGTCTTTCTTAATGCTAAAAGATACACTCCAATGGAGACAAACATTTGACATAGATAACTTAGTTGATAATGAAGAGGACTTCAGTGAACATGATCTTCTTGATAAAGTTGTGTTTATGCATGGTTTTGATAAACAAGGACACCCTGTTTGTTATAATGTTTATGGTGAGTTTCAAAATAAGGATTTGTATCAAAAGACATTTTCTGATGAAGATAAAAGATTGATGTTTTTGAAATGGAGGATTCGGTTTCTTGAAAAGAGTATAAGAAAGTTGGATTTTACTCCTGGTGGTGTCAATACTATTTTTCAGATTAATGATTTGAAAAATTCGCCTGGACCGGCGAAAACTGAGCTCAGGGTAGCCACAAGGCAAGCTGTGCAGTTGCTGCAGGATAACTACCCTGAATTTGTTGTGAAACAAGTGAGTTTGTTTCGTTTGAAATTTAAGTATTTTTAGCCTGTTTAGGTGTAATTGGCTTTAGCTTATTTTTTTGGCTTATCCCAATTTCAAAAGGCCAATAATTAAGCTCATTTTTACCGGCTTATGAGCTTTAGCTTAGTGTATTAGTTTACTGCTTATTTAAGCCTACAAGCTCAAATTGATAATGCTAATAAGTCGATAAAAATGCGGTTATTAGCTTTTTGAGTTTTCATTTAAACGACAAGCTTGGAAAATAAATTGATCCAAACACCCATTTAGATTGGTATACACACACAAGGTACCTTCATTGAACAATTGAATTTTGTACTTGGAAGCATTGAATCTTTTGAGATACATGTAATAAACTGTTCTGCCAAGAAGAAGATTGTGTGCTTTTAGGTTCTAATTTTGTGCATTTTTTTGTATTAGACAATTTAAACTACTATTAGTGTGTTCAAAAGTTGGCCTGGAAGTGCCAATTTGGCTGGATTTAGACCATGCTTTCTGTAAATAAATAAGTCAAAAAGGTTCTTTGTATGTAAATAGCCTCCCAGATAGTTTTAAAAACTTTTGATTCTTATTGAAATAATATATTCTTCTGTAATCTTATGTAAGCTTGAAGTCATCTGTAGTTGATTCGAAAAGGAAAAAAGGAGGGACTAACAACCGGAATGTACCGATACTACTTGTATTACCCTTTTTGATATGTTAGCCTAACTTGTCCGACCCACCCATTTTGTAACCTCCATATTGTGCTATAGGTTTTAGCCTTCTAGGGGTGTCATTTTTCCCCAAACCCAAAAAATTTGCCTGATCCGAATGACAATTGGGTTTAACGGGTCCAGTTATCCAGATTGCAGATTAGTAGTTTAGTACTTTGGTTCCGAATTGTTTATACGGGTCAGTGTTACACAGATCAGATTGAGAATTATTATAAAGTAAATTGGATTATGCGAATAGGAGGTTACATTTCAAGATAGATTCTTTTTTTCTTATCGTACGGGGTAATAGTGTTTGACTTTGTGTAACTAAGAAAATATGAGTTATTATTTCATTGATTTATAGTTTATAGTTGTAATTGTTGTACTTAGTTATGGGTACCAAAACGGTACCTGGACTAGAGGGTTCCCACCCATTTACTCCTTTTTTTAGTTATAAATTGTAAAGAAAAATATTTGTTGAACTATGTTTCCAAATATATATCATCTTTGAGTAACTTAAATGGTTATAACTACTTGTGTGAGTGTGTCTTTAAAAGTTATTTGAATAGTCTAATGTTATTTAGGAAGCCGCAATAAATCGGAGTAACAAGTGCAATCTGTTTAACTCGAATAACACCCTAGTTTTGTCTGACTATTAATTTTAACTTTTTATTTGAAGGTTTTTATCAATGCCCCCTGGTGGTATCTAGCTTTCTATGCAATGATCAGCCCATTCATGACTCAAAGGACTAAAAGCAAGTTCGTATTTGCTAGCACCACTAAGACTCCTGAAACCCTTTTCAAGTAAGTTCTGCAGTTTTTTTTATAAAACATCCCAATATTCTCTAAGAACTAGAGATGACAATATGGGTTAAAAAATTAGATTATCAGGACACAAGTCAAATTAGCAAACATTTATATGATGAGCCAGAGTATAATACTATAATTCATTTTATTTCAAAAACTAAGCCTATAATTGTAATAATTTGGTATTATATAGTCATATCTAACACACTAATACAACATCAACAGTACCAATCCCTACACGGGCGGGGTGCGCAGGAGGTAAAATGTAGACAATCTTATCCTTACTTAAGGGTAGGAAGACTGGTTCCCAAAGGACCTCTGGCCAAAGCGTGTGAGAGTAAATAGTGTGGTGCATCTAAAACACTAATTATTTATAAAAATTATCAAGTATCAAAATGATGGACAAAATAAAGCATTTTGGGTCAATTAAACCTGGGTTGTACACTGGCCAATTGTTTTGACCAGAAGCAGTTTTGACTTGTTACCTAGCCTGCCTGTTTGTCCACCTCTGATATAAGCTTATAGATCTAATTTCTTCACCAGTTTAGGTATTAAGTTTGTTCCGATGAAACAGATATGTGAGCCCTGAGCATGTACCAATTCAGTACGGGGGGTTGAGTGTAGATTACTGTGACTGCAATCCTGAATTCACCATTGACGATGCAGCTTCAGTGGTTACAGTTAAACCAGCTACCAAGCAGACAGTAGAAATTATTGTAAACGAGGTACAGTTTACATTGCGTTTTCTGTTATTATCTTCTTTTCTCCTCACATCCTTGCTGGTTTAGCAAATTCCAATAAATATGCTAAGCAACTTTCATCTTTATAAGAACTCTCTCCTCACATCCTTGCTGATTTAGCAAATTCCAATAAATATGCTAAGCAACTTTCATCTTTATAAGAACTCAGAGTATGTCTAGATGTCATTAAAAGTTGACAAAATGTCATAAGCGGTTCTATTTTGAGAAATCTTTAAAGTGTTTTTGCATGTGCATTTTAAAGATTCTATTATTAAGCATTTCAAGTATGTCTCGATTATGAGTCGTCTTTAAGGGGTGTTTGCATATGCATTTGAAGTGATGATTCAATGTCATATATGCTGGTTGTAGGATAGTGTTTGGATGAGTTGGTTCCTAAAGTAGTAATAATCAAACTTATGAGTGTCGCAAATTCTGATTACTTAAGGAAGCATACGATAAAATGACCAAAAAAGACTTTTTCTTAGAAAAGTTGGCTGCTTTAAAAGTAGAGATACAAAGGGCAACTCATTGTACACTATATATTATTGCTTTTGTTGTAGCTCCTCCTATGAAATTAATTATTTCATGCCCTTGTAATCTAATCAGAAGTAGAATTATTGAATGTGTATGTGTATGTGAATCTCGGTGCTGATATGGTCAAATGTGTAAAACATTGCAGAAATGCTTATTCGTTTGGGAGCTACGTGTAGTTGGTTGGGAGGTGAGCTATGGTGCCGAGTATGTACCCAATGATGAGAGTCATTACACCATAATCATACAGAAGCCTAAAAAGATGTCTCCAACTGATGAACCAGTGACTACCCACAGTTTCAAGATCAACGAGCTCGGTAAGATACTTCTTACTATTGACAACCCGACCTCAAAGAAGAAAACGCTGCTTTATAGATTCAAGGTTAGCCCCCTTCCTGAATAAGTTAGGGAACTACTAACGATGCGTTGATTTGGACATCCGTGTCTTTATTTATTTATAGTTTTGTGTCAAATGTTGTAGGATAGTTTATGTTCTTTTTTGTTTGGTATGAATTTGGTACCAGGGGTAGATTCAGGATGTTATGTTTATGTCTAAAAGCTTCCAGTTATTGAGGAAATATTTATTTTGCGGGCGACATTATATTCATGTAGCAATGGCTTTGAGGTTAAATTTGACTTTGAACGTGACTTACATGAACTCCATTTTATGATGTACAGTGATCAAATCATGTTAAGTACTAACCATCGCTTTTGTTTCCTTCACACTAACTTGAAAAGTGAAAACTTAGACGACAAAGGGGTTGATTTTTTATGGATTTAAAATGACAATCTTCAACATTTTTCAACGATATAGTAAATAGAATTAGCTGGTGTTGTGTATATCTAGAGCATTTCAACCTGGTTTCACCATATATTTATCACTAGTCTTAATACCCGTACGATGTACGGATTGACCATATATATTGTACGGATTTTTTTTTCATTTCTGAAGATAAAATTTAACATGCATCATCAGCCTCTCCAATGTTAGCTTCATAGTGGGCTTATCCTGATAATATTTTTATTAATACTGTATCTATCAATAGATTAGGTAAGTTAACGATTAGTATTATTAACGGATATTTTCTTAAACAAATCGATTCATTATATGCAAATAATAAATACAAAAAAAAATATGTTCTTAAATATTTTTATAGATATATATATCTTGAAATTATATAAGGTAATTAAAATCTATTTACCTAAATTAAAAAAAATACGTTTCGCTCAAATATTGTGCCACATGTCAATCAATAGATGTTACAATCCTCTTTTAATATATTGGTAGATAGATTAAAGATTGATTTCTTTATATTATAGTACATCTTAGACAGTTTAATCGAGTCATATTATTTTCAAATCATTATTTATATTATGAAAATGTATATTTGTAATAAAGTCTGATTGGAAAAATATTGTAATCATTAAAGTTTAGGTAAAAATATATACAATTTTCTCACTTTTTTAAAACAAACGGTTTTTAATTAAACGCCCTTGCACCCAAATAAGGTCTACAAA
Source organism: Erigeron breviscapus (assembly GCA_034093135.1). NCBI lineage: Eukaryota > Viridiplantae > Streptophyta > Magnoliopsida > Asterales > Asteraceae > Erigeron > Erigeron breviscapus. The sequence continues at coordinate 99,480,151 of CM067171.1, forward strand.
ATAAAATAAGAAAAAAAGTACACCACCGTCCAGTCGTCCACCGGAATGTTTCTGTCCATATTTTGGGCCTATGCTTTTTAAAACCTTCAATAATCTTATGGGCTTATGAATATTTCTATAGAATATAGCATCAGTGCATCACTACCAAAAAAAATCATAAACATATTTTACTTTAGCAAAAACAAATTTCAAGTTTCACCAAACACCCGACCAATTCGCAATAAAAAAACGATAAATCGCAATCAAAATCGTAAATTCGCAACCAAAAAGCGAAAATCGCAGCCAAAACCCAAAATCGCAATGAGAAACCCTACAATCGCAATGAGAAACCAGAAATCACAACTTTGACTTTTCGGTGCAATTTTGATTTTTCGTTGCGAGTTTGACTTTTCGTTGCGATTCTCCGGTTTTGCATTGCAATTTTCGGGTTTGTCATTGTGAATTAGGGGTTTCTCATTGAGATTTTGAGTTTTTGGTTACGATTTAACATTTTTTGTTGCGATTTTGCGAATCTGATTGCGATTTTGCATTTTTTTATTGCGCATTTGTTGGGTATTTGGTGAAAATTGACAAAAACTTGGCTAAACTTATATATCTTAATAAATATTTTGGTATCTAGGTTTTAGGTAAAATAAAACAAGTATTAAAGTAAAACAATAAAACAAATAAAACAATAGGTTTTTCTTTACTGAAAATCATCGTGCATCAATTGCTTCGTGAATCTTCGTGCATCAAATTAACCATGATCTAAGGGTCGAGATCCTGTCCTATTTGTTTTACTTTAATACTTGTTTTACAATACCCAACCCTCCCTTGTATCTAATCTATTTTTCCTTTATATATTGAGCACGTCATTCACAATGGAAGTTACCGGGGTAAGTTACTATTTTTTCTGTGACATTATATACATGTTTAAAATTGTTCAAAAAACGTTTCGTTACTAGAAATCATGTGACATTATATACATGTTTAGAATTGTTCAAAAAACGTTTCTAAGGTCCATGTGAAGTGGTATCATTATACCGTAGATAACTTTGATGAACATTTTCTAAGGTTGGTTCTTAGAAAAGAGTCGGTTGAATCCAAAGAATCAAATGGTTAGATTTCTCCATCATTATAAACATTTTCAACAGAAACAAGTGAACCACAAAAAGTGTAGGAAGGATTTCTCACCAACTAAGTCACCAAGAACTTGCCTAGTCACTTTGTTGATGTGGGTTAGCACCATCACTTCCTGTTCCAAATCAACAATAGATAGAGACTCATTAATTTCGATAGTTACCGATCACAATGCAAATTTTGTTGAGGTTTTGGGGCACTCGCATTACTGCAGGAACCCCGTAAGGAGTGCGACTCGTTTGCTCTTGTTATGTCATTAATTCAATAGACATAGACGTTGCATTTTTTACTCAAATCCAATTCTGAATCAAAATATAAAAAAAGTGATGATTAATAATATTTTGCAATACTCGATTCAATTCAATGATATACCTTTTTCTTTGGGTTATTTGGTAGGAATGAATCAAAGAAAATGAAAATGCAGTGAAGACAAAATGGTAGGAAAGAGAAGCGATTCCATAATTTGGTATAAATAGATAATAAATATAAGAGATATATAAAAACTAAACAAATTAATCATTAAAAAATAATTTAACATAATATAAATAATTAACATTATTTAGAAAAAAAACCCATGAGGAAAAAAAAAATAAAGTAACTTGATTTCATTCTCATCATTCTTTACTATTTTGGAAGAATGATGAAAATGAAATTGTTTTTCACTTCTACCTCTTTGATTTCATTCCATGATGTAATCATAAGAGAGAATTATTCTCAATCCTTTTACACCCTTTCTATTTCATCCTATTAAACACCTCAATGACCTGATGGGTTCTCTTTTGCGATGGTGAAGAGGAAATGGGATGTTATTCAAAATGATATAATTAATATGGTTGGTGACTTTTATCAGCATGCTGAGATTCCTGTTGGTTGCAACGCTTCTTTCATTACATTGATTCCTAAGGTAAGTAACCCTGTCTCCATGGCCGACTTTCGACCCATCAGTTTAATTGGATTACAATATAAAATTATTGCTAAATTGTTAGCTAACCGTATCGCGAAAGTCATTAATGATATTGTAAGCCCTGAACAAACGGCCTTCATCAAAGGAAGACAAATTCTTGATGGCCCGTTGCTGCTTAATGAGATCATTGATTGGTACAAGAAAAAACATAGAAGACTTATGTTGTTCAAGATCGATTTCGCGAAAGCTTATGATTCACTATCCTGGGATTATTTGTTCACTATCCTCAAAGCAATGGGGTTTGGGACTAAATGGATATCTTGGATAAAGGCGTGTCTTAAATCTGCTAGATCTTCAGTTTTGGTGAATGGCAGCCCGACTGAGGAATTCTCTATTCAACGTGGACTTCGTCAAGGAGATCCAATGGCTCCTTTTCTTTTTATTATTGCTATGGAGGGATTGCATATCGCCATTCAAAACCTGGTTAAAGGTAAAATGTTTAAATGTGCTAACATTAATCAGGTTTTTGTTTCTCATATTTTTTATGCAGACGATGTCATAATTGTGGGGGAAGGCAATGAGAGTAACGTAAATGTTATAACCAAGGCTCTTAAGTTTTTCCATTGTATTTCTGGGTTAAAGATAAACTTTGATAAATCATCTATTGTTGGAATTGGGATGGATGATTTAGAAACAGCTCATTTGGCTAATGTTGCTGGTTGCAAAGTTGAAAAGCTCCCGTTTAAGTACCTTGGTATACCTATTGGTGGCAGCTCGGCTAGAGTTTCTACTTGGAATCCGATCATTTCCAAGTTTGAGAAAAGACTGTCAAGTTGGAAAGCTAACCTTTTATCAATCGGCGGCAGGTCTACTTTGATTTCTTCTGTCTTGGGATCTCTTGGTATATATTATCTTTCTCTTTTTCGCATGCCTAAAAAGGTTAATAAAAAGTTGGAAGCGATTAGATCTATGTTTTTTTGGGGTGGAAAAAAAGATAACCGAAAGATTTCATGGGTTAAATGGGGTACAGTTTTGGCTGCCAAAAATGATGGTGGTGTGGGTTTTGGTAGTTTAGAAGCTATGAATTATGCACTGTTATATAGATGGAGATGGAGGGCGTTGGGTAATCCTAATAACTTATGGGCTCGTGTGATTGGTTCCATTCATGGTGGTGACTGTTTTTTTAATCTTTCGTCCAAGAATAATGGGGTATGGAAAAGAATTGTTGATGCAGCAAAGGAAATGCATCAGATCCCATCCTTTAATAATAATGTCATTAGTCGTCAAATTGGAAATGGACATAATACTAAGTTTTGGAAAGATACTTGGTGCGGTGACTCTACTTTGGCTTCATTATACCCCAGATTGTATGCTATTGAGACTGAAAAAGATTGTGTGGTCAGTAGCCGGAAAGATACATCGGGGTGGACTTGGAAGTGGCGTCGACAACTCAGATCCTCTCGTGAACTTGACATGCTTGACCAGTTGATCAGCAAGCTTCCGAACAGTTTGAACGAGAAGGAAGATAAATGGGTGTGGAATTATAATGGTAAATCTGATCTCATTATCTCTCAACTTAGATATTGTTATGATCACCATCGACTTCCTATTTCGAGTGATATGAAGACCAAATGGAACAGCCTTGTTCCGAAAAAGATCAACCTGTTTATTTGGAGATTAAGGCGCGACGTTCTTCCTACTTTTATAAACTTGTTTGCTAAAGGTGTCGACATTACCACTGTAAGATGTTACAACTGTTCAAATGGTGTTGAATATACCAAACACATTTTTCATGAATGCAAGCTGGTTATAGAGACAAGATGCCTTTTGCGTGCGTGGCTGGATCTAGAAGTACCTGATGATACCCCGAATCGTGTTCTTTCTTGGAGTGACAACCTTAAAATCCCAGTCAAAAATCGTTATAAACTTGAGGCTATTCTCTTTATATGGTGGTGGCATATATGAAAAGCTAGGAATAATGCTCTTCACAATGATGTTCACGAGAGTAGCAATGAGATATTCAACTCTATCATATCGCTATCTTACCTTTGGATCCATCATCGAGACAAGAAAGACACTTCCTCATGGGAATCTTGGAACGCGAGACCGATTGCTCTTTGATTTTCGGTTTTTTTTTGTTGGTTGTGTCTTGTTTCCTCAGAACTTGTATGAGGTCGTAACAAAAACACCATGAAGTGAAAACCGGTGGCTCGGCCTTCATTGGTGGGGTTTTTTCTTACGTCTTAGGTTCTCCTGTAATTGGCGTAAGTTTTTTTCAACCCTTTTACGACCTTTGCAGTTAAAGTTCTGGGTAGGTGCTAGAATGTGTACTTTTTGTTGTATTTCTAGACTTTGTAATCGTGACCTCTAGCGACTTGCTAGTGGTTGTTTATTATTATTAATATAATTCTTTTGCCGTTCGAAAAAAAAATATTTTATTAAGCCTTTTGTTAATACCTTTAGATAAGGATATTATTTACAGCCTATTATATAAATAAATAAAAAAAATAATTGCCATGTTTCCTTATGACATACACATACATTAACACTTGCATGCCTCTTATTTTTATGTAACACACTTTTGTCGAAGGTATTTTTTTAAAAAAACAATTTTTTTATCACTTAGGAAAAAATATCATCCATAATTTGATATTTTTATTTAGAGTAATAGTATGTATTTCTAAAAGTAAAAATCTATTAGAATCTCTTTTTCCCCGAAATGACCCATACCTACTTTTTTATGAAACGATAATTCACTCACCACTCCAAAGTTCAAATAAGTAATTATGTGGCCCTGACCTTTTCAGAAGGTATTATGAGTTAATTTGTTCTAGCAAAAACTAATATATACGCGATGCGACGACGACAATACACAACATGTAAGGTGTCGTGACAACGTTAATTTTAAACCAACCACTTGTGACAGAAAATGATAACATAATCCCCGATAAAGTTTTGATGAATTAAAAAAAATTGTTATTATTGTCGTAACTAAAAATAATAAAATAAGTTATAATAATTCTAATGATGATTAAATAAAGTAATTGAATAAGAAAGAAACTTTGATAAGACTATTAGGAGTAAGGGTTCTCAAGACCCCTCCTCTCCACCTTTTTGTGCCATGTGACAAATGTGTCATAAGAAAGGGTGACCCCTTCCAATCCTTGGAGTAAGGGGTTCTTTGGAAGAGGTTCCTTGATTTTTTATTTTTATTATTTTTTTTGTTTTTCTAGTTTGATTTTTTTTTTAAAGTTTATAATTACCAACTTTTTTATTTTATTTTTTGTTTTTCTATATATGACTTGCATAGAACAATTTACTTATATCTATATATATAGTTTGACTTTTCTAGTGAAATAAAACTAAATACTTAGTGTAATACAATAATCCCCCGCCACCCATTTCTTCTTTTATCTTCATCATTTTCCCATTTGTCTTCTTTCTTATTTTTTTTGACTGTTTGCAGGTTCTCAAAACACAAGGAAACACACACACACAAATACATATAGATATAAAACACATACTCCATACCCACAATCACAGCACGGTCTGACTAAATCCACATATAATATATCATACGCACTTCATCTTCTTCGTCTACCCACCGGAAAAGGTCCGATTCTTTTTCTTTCCCTGAAATAACACACCCACATATAATATATTATATATATATTCTATATATATATATATATATGAAAAGAAAAAGAATTAAAAAGGGGAAGAAACCAAGGGAGAAAGAGACGTTGGCTCTTGTTTTTATGCGTGAAGACCCCGTCGGATTTCCGCTGGGGTGCGCCCATTTTTGGTCTGGAACGCCACCCGGAGCCGTGTGTGTGGCGTCTTCCAGGCGTTTTCGGGGGTTCTTGGAGGCAGGGACGCTTTGCTCCTAGCAGTCTAACTGAATAAAAAAAAGTATAATTAATAGATTAACAGGGATATTATAGATATTAATAGATTAATATGACTAGTCCAACTGGTCAGAGGCACTCTCAGGTTTTACCCAAGGTCTTGAGTTCGATCCTTAGGGATGACGTGTATTGGGGTTTTTCCTCCGAATACTTGTAACGACCTATAGTCAACATCTCGTTGTCTAGGGTACGTACAATGCTTCACCATTGTACGGTAGGGTTTCCCTGATATCATATCCCGACTGAATGTTCGAAAAAAAAGTATTTAATAGATTAATATGACTAGTCCAACTGGTCAGAGGCACTCTCAGGTTTTACCCAAGGTCTTGAGTTCGATCCTTAGGGATGACGTGTATTGGGGTTTTTCCTCCGAATACTTGTAACGACCTATAGTCAACATCTCGTTGTCTAGGGTACGTACAATGCTTCACCATTGTACGGTAGGGTTTCCCTGATATCATATCCCGACTGAATGTTCGAAAAAAATTTAAAAGATTGAAACGCAATAGGTACATAAGTTCATCATTTGAGAAGTATGGAAATGGGAAAATGCCTTATATATAGATAACTTCAATACCTAATAGACTCCGCGAATATATCACTCACTCATCTTTTTATGACTTTGCACAAAATATCCAAGATCTACAAAGATTTACAAGGAGCTTGCGAATATGCATTGTGAATCCCAAGCTGACGATAGGATCAATAATTTACTAAAAATAATCCAATTTCGTCACTGGGTAATTTTTCATTCACTCCACAAACAAGCATCTAGTCGCCAATATGAATGCTCAATGCGGTTTTGCAAGTTACTCTTTCAATACAGTTTCTCAACAATTTCATCAAGAAACTGGTTTTAACCCTATTGTTGGTTATACGCCTACCACCGTCCCCCGCCACAATCGTACCAAACAAAATGAATCACAAAAAGAAAATCTCTTTCTATTAACAGGGGAGGCCTAGAGAGGGGACAAACCCGATTCCCGGCCGGGGTATGTATTCGTAGAGGCATAAAATTTTAAAAATTATATATCATATATTATAAACTAGGAAGAACTAATCAACCAAATTGCTATGAAGAATATTATGAAAGTTTCATGAATCATAAGTTAACTAACAACTAATATAGTATATATTTTTAATATTATGATTTTGTTAAGTACATAGAATTTGTTATAACGTTAGTTATTATTTATAAAAAAAATTTAGTTTACACGTTTAAATTCGCTAGAAGTTAGAAGCATTTTGTCGCTGTTGGAACACTTAAATCTTCAGGGCAGCTGTCTATTAATATACCAAAATACGTACAGTAGTTCTAATGTGACGCAGCGAGAACTTTGGATAAATAATTGAAACCTGTTGATTCCTAAGAATACCAGGAACAATTCTTCTAATAATCGTTGATTCTCAACCGAATGTAGAGAGAAAAAAAGGGATAAATAATCGAGCCTGTTGATTCTAAGAATACTCAGGAACGATTCTTCTAAAATTCGTTGATTCAAAAAGAGAATACCAAAAAATTAGAAAATTTCACACTAACACACAAACACTTGTGGATAGGAGAAGAAAAAGACTTTTTTCATATCATGATAAACTATCTACTAACAAAACATAAATCCCTATTTATAAAGGGAAATCATAACCATGAAATTATAACATTTAAGAAGTCGATTAAATACATTAGGAAACTAAAGAGACAACAATAAAGAAAATAAAAATCTAGAAGGTTCCACATCATTCTTCCCGTCTTTTAAAAAACTCGCCCTCGAGTTTTTCTTTGGGTCTAACCACCTTGGTTGAATGGGATGTCAAATCGTCGGGTTGAAACCATTAACTTTTTGTCCACCATCTTTCCATTCACCAAAAAGTTAACTTGATGTGGAATAAAAATACATGAGGATCTCTACCAATTATCTACTTGAGAAACAAACAAAAAATAATATTATGTCATCTTTTGCAATTTTTGGAACATGGAAATCTATCAAATTCTCTCCGTCACCCAACGTGGCCTCAACAAAAGCAAGTATTTCACCTTCAAATTAACCTTATAATATATTTCATCCCAATAAAGTAATTATTCTTGACATATTCCATGTATTGATCATTTGGAACAATGAACTCGGCTAGGCTAGTCTTGGTTGCATCAGACGTAGTCCCGGAATTAGTCATCCAAAAATACCATTCCTCATCGCTATCCGTGTCATTTTTGTAAAGATATTTGTCATGCAACCTATCACCTTCTTCACCAAACTGCAATAACTTCAGAAATTCATAACTCCTTGAGGAAAACTCGAATCGGAAATCCCAACGGTCAGACCGTGCTTCAATGAGTTTGGAACAACATATCCAAAAATCAGAGCGATCCAACGGTGAATGAACTCGTGCCGCCTGTTTTCCTACAGCTGCGCAGATCTGGACGAACCTAAACAGATTTTTGGGTATATTTTGAATTGGCATGTAATCTTCTTCATTGATCTTCTCACCAAATGGACATTCATCACACCCGAACCAAAGATACCAATCCTCGTCACCGTATACATCATACACGGGTTGTGAATCATAGATAAAATCGTCACAACGAGACATTTTGAACGTAGGTAATCCGTCGGTGATAGCGACGGATTACCGACGGATGATTATATATTTTTATTTTCAAATCTAAAAGCTTGTGTTTTTCAACCTAGAAGACATACATACAAATATATAATCCTAAAAAAAAAAAACTTAGAACATAAGTTACTTTAATATTATGTGAATAAAGTTGTAGTTTAGTATTGTTTATGCATTCTAATTCAATGGTGACTTTGGCCAACAAACGAATAAAAAAAAAGCAAACATGAAAATGCTAGTTTTACATTGTGTCATGTGATCATTAATGCAAAGTATCATAGAAGGATGATCGTATTGGCACGATTGTCAATGATGAACATAGTTTGAAGGTTAAAGATGTCTAAAGAAAGGATGACAACGAAAAACACGAGCTTCGTTAATATAAAGCAGATGTAATTACAAAATTTTATGTTTCTTTCATTACATATAATGTATATTAACTACATAGTTAGGTTTTAAAACTAAAAAACCAAAAATAAATATTTTTCCGTTGGTAATCCGTCGCTATCACCGACGGATATATAAAATATAAATTTACTTTTTAAATCCGTCGGTAATAGCTACGGATTACCAACGGAAAATTTTGAATAATAGATTAAGTGAATTATTAAGTCTAGTTTAATTAATGTATTAAATCTAAATTAATTAATTAATTTAATCCGTCGGTAATCTGTCGGTAAACAAAAAATTTTATTTAAAAATAGAAATAATTAAATAGTATTTAGAAATCTGTCGGTGAAGTTTATTTTTTCTGACGAATTACCTACGGAGTTCGCTTTGTCGGTAATCCGTCGGTAATCTATGTCAAATTTCATCAACAACTTTGCGGCCGTATATCCGTCGGTAAATCCGTCGGTAATAGCGACGGCTATTTGGCCGTCGGTAAAGCCCAATTTTCTAGTAGTGTTGATCAGGAATTTTGGCTCTGTTACCAACTGACGCAGCGAGAACTTTGGATAAATAATTGAAACCTGTTGATTCCTAAGAATACCAGGAACAATTCTCTCTACATTCGGTTGAGAATCAACGATTATTAGAAGAATTGTTCCTGATATTCTTAGGAATCAACAAGTTTTAATTATTTATCCAAAGTTTTCGCTGCGTCATAATGCATGGGGACATCATGTTTTTTTTATGTTCTCTTAAATAACCTAAAAATAATACCAATTGTTAAACTGATTCTAAAACAATTATATAATGACAAAGATTAACATGGTGGGTACGTACGTGCTAAAAGAAGTTCTTCCAACGTAAGCCTACAAATATATGGCTATATTGCTACTTTTTCTACTTCAAACTTAAGTGTCCAACACTTCCTGCCAAATATAAAGTACTGTACTTAAATTATTTTTAGAAAAATCTCCTGGAGTTTGTTCAAGCTAGGGACAGAAGTAGTACTAATGGCGAGAATGGTAACGGCGGATCATCCCCTGGTGTTAGGAGGAGTAGTTGGAGACGTGGTCGATCGTTTCAAACCAAGTGTGAATATGAATGTAATATACAACTCAACAAACCAAGTGTACAATGGGAATGAGTTTCTCCCTTCAGTTGTGTCTGGTAAACCTAGAGTTGATGTTGATCATGGTGGTGACATGAGATCCTTTTATACACTGGTACGTACCTACATACGTACACTACCATGCGCGAAATTCTCAAATTAAACTTAAAATCTTAATTTTGCATGCATGCGAACAATCTTTTTGATGTAAAATGCAAGAAAAAGTATGAATATATATTGATTTGATTTTTATGGACAATTAATTTCAAGCTAATCAAACATATACCTCCTTAGTACTCTTTTTATTATTTATAAGATATATAATTAAGACATATATATTGATCTAATCTGTTTCTGCAGTTAATTTTTTTTCAAACCCTAGATATTGGTATATATGGATTCGATCTATATTAACTGGTGTACATCTTATTTATATAAATTATTTCTTCTAATTATCAGATAATGACAGATCCAGATGTTCCTGGACCTAGTGATCCATATCTCAAGGAGCATTTGCACTGGTACTATTCTAATTCATACCATTGATTATAATTAATTAACCAATTAACTAGCATTTGTAAGTTTCTTTGAACAACAATATTTATAATTAAATTGAAGTCTAGCTAGCTAGATAGATAGTTGCTTGAAATGTATTAAGAATATTGAGATCGAGGAAATAATATTATTGGAGCAAGGGTCAGTAATTTAATTAAACCAATTAACACAAATGTTTATACAAGTTATAAGTATCTTTAAATTAATTTAAGTATATATCTCATCAATAAGCTCTAGATATAACTTCTTTATATATATGTTCTTATATGATGGCATTTAAAAACACGTACGCATACAAAAATTATCTCTGTGCATGTTTGTACGTGTGTAAATCAATCGCCATAATAACAAATTAATCAACACGTACACCAATAACCAATAATAATAAAGAATTGAATAAGAAGACAACATTAATTTATAATATACTAAAAACTTATATGAATGTACAAGTGCTTTATGCATAAATGTACAAGTTCTTATAGCACATAATAATTTTTATCATTTTTTCATTTTAACCCCCTGAACTTTCTATCTTTTAACTTTTGTCCCACATCAAAGTTTTTGTTTTTATTTTCTTGACACTAAATTTTTGGGTTCTCATGTTTTCATCAAATAACTTTCACATGGTTACGATTTTACTTTTAAACATTTGGTTTTGACTATTTTTATCCGTCTTTTTTATATATATAACGTTTTTAATATATAATAACTTTCATTATCGTTATGTCTTACGTTCATGTAACATTTAAAGCATTAATATAGTTATTTTTTATGTTTTTATACAAAAGGTCTATACAAATTTACAAGTCCTTTATGCCTGAAATGTTTTACCATTTTTTTCTATCTTTTAACTTTTGCCCTCTTGACACTAAATTTTTGGGTCCTCATGTTATCATCAAATAACTTTCACATGGTTACGACATTTGGTTTTGACTATTTTTATCCGTCTCTTTTTATATATATAACGTTTTTATATATATAACGTTTTTAATATATAATAACTTTCATTATCGTTACGTCTTACGTTCATGTAACATTTAAAGCATAAATAGTTATTGTTTATGTTTTTATACAAAAAGTCTATACAAATTTACAAGTCCTTTATGCCTGAAATGTACAAGTTCTTATAGCATATAATAATTTTTATCAATTTTTTCTATCTTTTAACTTTTGCCCTACATCAAAGTTTTCAGTTTCGTGACACTAAACTTTTGGATTTTTATCAGACAACTTTCACACAGTTACGGATTTACTTTTAAACATTTGGTTTTGATTATTTTCATCTGTATTTTTATATAAATAACGTTTTTAATATATAATAACTTTCATTATCGTTATGTCTTACGTTCATGTAACATTTAAAGCATTAATATAGTTATTGTTTATTTTTATACATCTTATTAAACTTTTACATTTTTTATTGTTATTGCTACATATTTAATTGTATTTTTTAACTTTTGAGTTCCAATGTTTGACATAAATTTAGGTACAAAACTTTGTCGTGTAGAAAGCGTACTCTGCGGCAACGCGCGAGTACAAGACTAGTCTCATTTTAAATAGGTATACAAAAATAGGGGCGCGTTAATTTCTTTGAACACTCATATATAGATACAATAATGGAGGTGTCATTGATTTTATTGTATCTCTGAAGACGCATACGTACAACGTACAAGCCATTAATAGGGACTTGGTTTAGTGGCCAGGGTGTTCTCTCCTAAAAAGTTTCATCCTGGGGGTAAGGGTTCAAAGCCAAATGGCCAATGGGAATGAGAAATTTTAGTGGCCAGGGTGTTCTCTCCTAAAAAGTTTCTTCTAGCTACCACCATTTCCTTTGGAACCAAGGATGGAACTTTTAAGGACCAAAAGGTTCCGGCCCTTCCAAAAGTTTTTATTTTTAATACTAATTTCTTATATATTCTCAAAAATAATTTTCATAATACATATTAGCCCCTCTAACAAAGCTAAATTTTATGTCTCATTGAGTTCCGCCCCTCCATAGTAAGTGTTCAAGTTCCGTCATTGTAAGATACCGCCAAACATTCACAACATCAAAGACGGACAGCTAGTCTTCAATTTCGACACATGATGGGTCACTTAATGTCTTAATCGCGCTATATGGATGTTAATATGTTAATTATCAGTACGTAGATGAGGCAGTTTGGTGGACTAGTTTGTTTACATCGAATCCTTTGGTTTTTAGGTCGTCTTGGATGTGTTTTATTTTCTAGTTAAAAGTTAATTCATTACTTCTCCTTGTAATTAAGTTATACAAGATTAAGGATATATTTATCTCTACTATAAAAAGGGAAATATTTTATGCAGGAGTACCATCATAGTATAGCTATATGAAGTAAACAGGGTTAAGGATATAGTATGATGAGCATAGTAATCTTTTAATATAATGGGGTTGGTATTATAAAACAAGTATTAAAGTAAAAAAATTAGCACAAGATCTTGACCTTTAGATTATGGTTAAATTGATGCACGGAGATTCACAAAGCAATTGATGCACGATGACTTTCATGATGCACAATGATTTTCAATGAAGAGAAACCTATTGTTTTATTTATTTTACAGGGGTTGGGTATTGTAAAACCAGTTTTAAAGTAAAACAAATAGGAGAAGATCTTGACCCTTAGATCATGGTTAAATTGATGCACGAAGATTCACGAAACAAATGATGCACAATGATTTTCATGATGCATGGTGATTTTCAGTGAAGACAAACCTATTGTTTTATTTGTTTTACTATTAATACGGCCCTTATGACTACACTTACCGTATATAAAAACTTAATTTTTTTCATATCATAAGTCCATCTGTGAATTTTATTATAAGTGTATAATTATTATTATTTTATAAATAGTTTTTTATAAATAGACTCCCATATAGGAGCCTTAAAAATAATTTTCATAATACATATTAGCCCCTCTAACAAAGCTAAATTTTATGTCTCATTGAGTTCCGCCCCTCCATAGTAAGTGTTCAAGTTCCGTCACTGTAAGATACCGCCAAACATTCACAACATCAAAGACCGACTAGCTAGTCTTCAATTTCGACACATGATGGGTCACTTAATGTCTTAATCGCGCTATATGGATGTTATCAGTATGTTAGATGAGGCAGTTTGGTGGACTAGTTTGTTTACATCGAATCCTTTGGTTTTTAGGTCGTCTTGGATGTGTTTTATTTTCTAGTTAAAAGTTAATTCATTACTTCTCCTTGTAATTAAGTTATATACAAGATTCAAAGTTATTTATCTCTACTATAAAAAGGGAAATATTTTATGCAGGAGTACCATCATAGTATAGCTATATGAAGTAAACAGGGTTAAGGATATAGTATGATGAGCATAGTAATCTTTTAATATAATGGGGTTGGTATTATAAAACAAGTATTAAAGTAAAAAAATTAGCACAAGATCTTGACCTTTAGATTATGGTTAAATTGATGCACGGAGATTCACAAAGCAATTGATGCACGATGACTTTCATGATGCACAATGATTTTCAATGAAGAGAAACCTATTGTTTTATTTATTTTACAGGGGTTGGGTATTGTAAAACCAGTTTTAAAGTAAAACAAATAGGAGAAGATCTTGACCCTTAGATCATGGTTAAATTGATGCACGAAGATTCACGAAACAAATGATGCACAATGATTTTCATGATGCATGGTGATTTTCAGTGAAGACAAACCTATTGTTTTATTTGTTTTACTTTAATAGTTGTTTTATTTTACCTAAAACCAATAATACGGCCCTTATGACTACACTTACCGTATATAAAAACTTAATTTTTTTCATATCATAAGTCCATCTGTGAATTTTATTATAAGTGTATAATTATTATTATTTTATAAATAGTTTTTTATAAATAGACTCCCATATAGGAGCCTTAAAAAATAATTTAATGTTTTCTTTTCAATCAAAACTCAATTAAATAACCCCTATTTCCTACTACTTTATCTAGCTATTTTCCCCATTTGATATTAAACTTGTAATGAAGTCACTTTTAACAAAGTAGTATAAAACATTAAAGCCTTCGCAAATAACCCCTATTTCCTTGACATGAAACATATAGATATACTATAAAACAAAGTAAGATATGTTTAAGCTTCCACTATCACTACTAACTTACAGCTTGTTTCTTGCATATTGCTATGTTAAGCACCTTTTTTTTTAATACATGCAGTTAGTTAAGAAACAATGATTGGAGATTGTATCAGTTATGGCAGTACCAAAAAAGCCTTCGCAAATAGCCATACATAGTTGTTACATAAAGTTTAACAAACGAGATAGCAAGTGTTATGCACTTATGCAGATTCAAACCAACCGTACGTTAGATGAAAGATGAAAATTATAGAGTACAATCTTTATTTGCACCATTAAGAACAAAAACTATAGATCAGCATCCAATTATGGTACCAGTCCCATGTTCATCCCTAATAGTGTGAGTATATAAAAATTGGGCAACATTGATATTTTGATATAATCCAACAAGTTATTAAATTAAGTATAAATTATAAAATTAAAGAAAGTATAATGTATGGGAAATGATTAATCCTCCTAACTAAACAGCCTAATAATCCTCTTAACTATGAGATGATGACATGTGGAAAAATCAAGAGTCAAGATTAAGAAAGAGAATTAGTGGATACCACATGTCACCTTCTTAATATTTTAAGAGAATTTTTAGGCTAATATTTAGGAGAATTTATCATTTTCCATAATGTATTACTCCGTAATTATGACTAACCATGTGCCTATTGGGCACATTCTAGAAAAACTCTATTATTAAAATGTGAATTAATAATGCCTATGACTGGTGGTAGAAAAAAAAACAATAAAATGGGAAATGGAAATATTAGTTGGCAGCTGATTAAACATCGAAGTGAGTACTGTACTTGGCCTCCTCTTTCTATCTTTCTTTCTTTCTCTTTTCAGGATGGTGACAGACATCCCGGGCACCACCAATTCCTCTTTCGGTATATTTTCTTCTTTCACTTCTTTCATTCATACACATGTCTTTCCTTTTTTAGTTTTTTTACTGTTTTACTGTACGTACTAATATTACTGCTAACTTAAACATGAATTAAAGAGTAGTTAATTGGTTGTAAGTTTGTAACTCAAATTTTGCTAAGATATATAAATATAGTAACAATGTGTTTGAATTAGTTCTAATTCGCATATTTGTCGACCAGATATATATAGAAATATATAGAACTGCACGTTTTTTATGCACGTTAAGGCTGCATTTAGCATTTTTCATATAATAATAATGTGTCGCAATTCCATATACAAGGGATCGGAGTTGATATGCGAACAACTACGAGTAATTAATAGGATACCTCTCATGCCTCTATTTCCACGGATCAACATTTACACTACATACTTCAAATCTAATGCATGTTTAGTGGGTGTTTTACAATGTAGGAATATTAATATAATGACTTAATAAAGAACTTTCCAATAAGTTAATACTAATTGTCAACTTTTATTATTGATCGATAACTTAGAAATGACCGACCAGTCACGTTCCTAACTAAATGTTTATAAGAGCATCTCCAATGGTATAACTTTTTTCTAAAAGTTTTTTATAAAAAAATTTAAACTCCAATGATAAAAGCTTGAAAATAGCTTGAAATTAGATTACAATTATATATGTATGAGAGAGAGTGTAATGACTTGAAATTTTTCAAGTTTTTGTAAAAAAAGCTTTTATACCCAATAGTAAAAAGTAGTTTTTTTGTAATAGTAATAAGTCTTATAAAAAGCTTTACAAAATTACCATTGGAGGTGCTCTAACAGATCATCTTTCTGTTTCTAACAAATCATATATAGTCAAAGTCTTTTGCCGTTCTAAAAAAAATCATAGTCAAAGTTCTCTTGCAAACCGGTTAATTAAATTAAATACCCTTTGATTATATTATAAGTGAAGTGATGTCCCAGCTAGCTAGCTGCTCATATCAATATAAAGTAGACCAAAAATCGATGATCCCCTCATTGTTATATAATGAGCTTAAATAAAAAAAGACATAGGGTAACACGACCAGGAAAAGGTCAACCCGACCAGGGGCATTAGCGGCGACGTCGCCGCTAATACTCTGTTACTGACGGGGGGCCCGCTAATATTCTGCCAGATTAGCCGTTACTGACATGGGGCCCCGCAGTATTAGCGGCGACGTCGCCGCTAATGCTGCCTGGTCGGGGTTTGACTTTTTTGGCCTGGTGGGCTTACGCTCCTCGTAAGAAAAACAGCTATTTTTTTTTGTGTAGGAAATGAGGTAATGAGGTATGAGATGCCTAGGCCAAACATTGGCATTCAGGTAATTTAAATTATATATTGTCCATCAATCTCTTGAATTCTTGCTATTCGATCTCATTAATTATTGCAATATGTTGGTCTCTTAATGATTATTTAAGCTATCTCAATTCTCATCTAATCGTAGTGTTTGTACATATATAGGTATGTGTTTGTGCTTTTTAAGCAAGAGGGAAGACAAAGTGTGAGTTGTCCGGCGCCAGTTTCAAGAGATAGATTCAACACTAGAAGCTTTGCGCATGAAAGTGAACTCGGGCGCCCTGTTGCTGCTGCTATCTTCAATTGTCAGAGAGAAACAGCTGCCAGACGCCGATATTATTTACTCTAGCTACCTAGAGCTATACTCAATTAGCTCACCTGAATCAAAATCGTTGCAGCTGGCCGGTGTACGTCTAGTCGTCGACTGTAATCATCTTATGTGTAATATATGCATAATTAATTGAATAAGCACGTACGTACATAAACTAAGTGCACGAGCTAGTTTTTCAATAGTATTGCATTAGAAAATGGGGAATTCCATCGTCTTTGGTATGCGAACTTCAAGCTGCTACTGCTCCGATAGCTGCTTTAGAGGTTGCTTAGCCGTTATCTGACTGAACTAGCTTGTTTAGATTTCATTAGTTGAAAGTCTCACACTATTTACACTAACTATAAAGCCTATATATATATGACTTTTCAAGAAAGAAAACTTAGTACGAGGGGTTTAATTAATTAATTAATTACAAAAACAACATAACCGGGCTTGATTGTTCCATCGGTGGCGGGGGTCGACGGGAGTGGAAGTTGGCCATCGAGTCAGTTTTGTTCTTAATTTAGAAATTAAGAATAAAAAATTAAGAAGAAGACGATGAGAAAGACAAAAGTTGTACAACGTACCAAATAACGTAGAAACATTTTGAAAAAATTCCTAACATCATTAACTACGTACTTATGGGCTAATTAAGTTGGTTGTTAGAAGAAGCTAGTTCAAACATCATAATATCAGAAACGTGCATTGTTTCAATAGGTCGAAACTCATTATTATGTCGAAGAATTGCATGGCAAGAAATCATTGGTCATCTCATCATATCCTAAAATCATGGCCGGCTTTGGGGAGGATAAGTGGTGCATGTGAGCCGGGCCCAAACACCTTTAAGGGCCATCATTTTTATAAAAATATCTCATGCGTTATATGTATAGGGGTTGAGTATTGTAAAACAAATAGTTCAATATCTTGACCCTTAGATCATGATTAAACTGATGCACGAAGATTCACGAAACAATTAATGCACGAAGATTGTCATGATACACGGTGATTTTTCAATGAAGAGAAACATATTATTTTATTTGTTTTACTTTAATACTTGTTTTATTTTATCTAAAACCTATATGTATATTCTTTATTGAAAAACCATTCATTAAGACCATATGCATCTTTTGATGACCTGATATTTTTTTTTATGGCTTTTTAAGTTTTCCAACATATCATATATTTTGTTTACATGTTTGTTATTACTTCTATTTTAATTCAATCTAAATATATTTGATTAATTCATTTAACTGTTTATTAATTTATGACAACCTATAGACTCTATAGTTTGAACTTTATTTTATTAATACTTGAGTACTTAAATATTATTATAATATTATTATCATTGGTCAACATATCCTAAAATCTTATAATAAAGATTGAGATCCTATATTTTTGTTGATCCTATATGAATCTTTATATTCTTTTCATTGATCGGTTCTGATGTAGAGAGAAAAGGGGATAAATAATTGGAACTGTTGATTCAAAGAATACCCAGGAACAACTCTTCTAACTATTGTTGATTCAAGAAAGAATACCGATAATCAGGGTGATTTCACACACTAAACACACAGTTGTGTATAGAGAGGAAGGAAGACTTTTCATATCCACAAAAAGCTGATTACAAACAAAACACATATCCCTATTTATAGATGGGATTTATGATAAGAAACCATGAACTTAATTAAATACTTTGGAAACAAAAAAGTCTAATAATAAAGAAAATAAAATTGTAGATGATTCCATATTAATCTAGATACTTTCTCATCGGGTTCATAAAATCATAATATTATGATCGAGATTTTGCCTTTTTTAATATAATACAAAAGTAGGTGTAGGGGTTTTCTCTAGCATTTAGCTGATTTCCTCCAGAACGTTAGTGGGACTTCCACCGCCAGTCATGCCCTCGGATTGACTGTGCTGGTGACGTGGTCGATCTCTACCGGACGATGAAGAGGCATGCCGCTGAGTCCAATCACCACTGCTGTTCAAAAAAAAAAAAATTCAGCTCATAGTAGTACTTTTAGTTCAAATCAAGACTGGTTAATATTCTGTTGGTTATCTCTACTACATTATAAAAGCATTTGTTCATGTCAATTTTTTTTAACTTTTCAACCACTCATTTTCATCCCTCTCCTCAAATCCCAACCACTTATTTTTTCTCTCTCCCCCATAAATCATATTATTCCTCTAATTCATTCAAAATCTTTTATCTCAAAAACCGTACATCGATAAATTATAAAAATTATATGGGTGTTTTTAAAATTTTATGCTCTTTCATTAGAGAGGTCATTCGATATACTTTCGACGAATTTTTAAATCCGAGTACGGCTAAGGCATTTGGCTATCACACTGTATGACCTATCACCTCCTATGACCTATCACACTCTATGACCTATCACCCCCACCATCTCACCGCCGCAACGCACGGGTACTTTCTCTCGTATATATTTAGTTTCACCACTAATACTTGTAATTGTGTGACATACTCATATACTACCCTTACCCTCCATCTCAATTTTATTACCCAGTTTTATTACACCTCAATTGCCATACCGCCTCCGCATTTAGCCATCCATAATGGTCTATGCGCGCCTTCGCATCCAGCCATCCACATGATGGAAACCATTGACAATTTCTTAAATACCACGAAAAATTGCCATATTGTATAAGAAAAAAGTGAAGTTATTGTAACTTTATACTAATACAAGGTTGTGTTCAAAATAGCTATAATTAATATCTCATTGAAGTTTCTATTATATTTACTATATTTGGTTGACTCTTGTTAAAAAATAACTTAACTTCATTTATATATAGTTAGGTATTGAAATATTTAAGTTGACATATAATAAAATAGTTTTAGTTAAACAAAGGTAGTGCATATTTTCAAGTTTTGATGCATAAAAAGTAATATATAGACGTAGTGCATAAATTTAATGCAAAAGAGATGAAAACATCTATATTCTATAGAGATGTTATCCGGACAATGCGGCGGCAGTAACAGTGATAGGTGGTGGTGGCGGTGGTGTTGTGGTGACGGTCGGCGGTGATGACGCTAGCAGTGTGGTTATTAATGTAAAAGTAATTGAACAGTAATGTAATTATTTTTCGAGTTAAGAGATGCATGTTGTTGAGTCAAGGATTCGCTGACCAGACTTGGTCGCTGATGCATTTCATCAGCGATACATCAGCGAGTCCAGTGACTCTTATTCAGCGGGTGGTTCCTTTCCAAATTGTAAGTCAAGGCGGGAAGATTTTGAATCAAAAGAAGACTAGAGTCACATGATGGTTGTTCCAACTGTATTTTACTTTGTATGGCAAAGATGCAGTTGGGACCAAAGGAAGGGTTTTCTCTCTCATACCCGATTTGGTAAAGAAGACAAAGGCTCCTGATTTCAAGTACTTCAAGCCAATAAGATTTCGACAACCACCAACCATCACTATCAAGTTAAGGTTGTGTTGCACTAATTCCTCTCCTATAAAAGGCAACACAGCCGCAACAAAAACACTTTGTGTTTGTCACCACAAGTGTGTGTCACTTATATTTTCTCTTGCAATTGTTTAAGTTTCTAGTTAGTCTAAACATAAACAATTGTATGTTCATTTATTTTCTTGTAAGACAAGTTGTAATATCAACCATGTATTCACTGTTTAAATCAATGATACATATGATTAGACTTGCATAGATTCTTGTATTTGAACTTTACTCTTGTTCTTGTTCTTTACTTAGTGTTCTTTATATTCTTGTCTAGATAATTGAATATAAGTGTTGCAAATCGTGGACTGTCAAGTGGTATCAGAGCCAGGTTTCTAAATTATTGAAACAAGATCTGTTTGCTTACTTATATTCTTCTTAATTCTGTTCTGTTCCTTTTCTTTTTCTTCTTTGACTAAACCCTCTTATTTTTCTTAAAACATAAGTATGACTGTTGTACCCACTTTAGTTAACACACGTGACTTTAGTTATGTGTCCATTCCACCAAGGTTTGAGTTAGATGACTTTGGATCTTGGAAAGAAAGAATGTTACTGCACATAGTGGGTGTAGAACCATACTTGATGACCATCTGGACCCAAGGTCTATATGTTCCCACTCTGGTACAAAGAAAACCAGGAGCAACTGCTGATGCTCCTGAGATTATGATTGACATGGTCAAACCAGAAGTACAATGGACCGATGATGAGAGGAGGCTAGTAAATCTAGATGCTAGAATCAAAAACATGATTATCACCACTCTTCCCACTGATATCATGAAGCTTGTCATCAAATATCCCACTTCCAAACAAGTCCAGGATAGATTGTGCAGCATGTATGAAGGTACTGCTGACACAATCGCTACTAAAAGAATTGATCTAAAACGTGCTTATGAAAATTTATTTTCTTTACCTGATGAACGTCTTGACAGCACTTATACCCGATTCAAAGGGTTGCTGAATGATATGACGAACATTGGCATAACCCATGACACTTTTGAGGTGTGCACCAAGTTTATTGATAGTCTTCCTATCAAGTGGCAAGGGATAAGGCAGATCTTAAGAACCACCAAGCAGCTTCAGACTCTTGACTTAGAGTCTCTCTTTGGTATGCTTCAATTTGAAAAAAGAGCACTTGCTCAAAACTTAAGAGCTGCTGCTGATGCACGACGAAGTGCCGGTTCTTCCTCTTCTTCTAATGTCTCTTCTGCTTATTCTGTTACTGACCCCCTTGCCCTTGTCTCTGCTGAACCCATTAATCTTAATATTGGTGCCAGCCCCTCTAATCTTCCACTCTTTATTCAATCTCTTGTTAATGATCTTGATGCTGAAGAGAAACAAGAAATGTTCAGCGACTTCATGGAATTCGCTCTAGTCGCTGGAAAGAGGTACTCCAGAAAATGGAACAACCGTAAGTCGGTTGCTGCCTATAAGCCTCTTGTTGATAAATCTCAAGAAGAGTGCTGGAGATGTGGTAGGAAGGGACACTACCAAAAGGAGTGCAGAGTTGCTATTCCAACTCCTGCTGCTCCTAAACCTAACCCTTCTAAACCTACTGATGAGTACAGGAACAAGTACTACCAGCTCAAGGCGAAAGTGGCCGAAATGGAGGAGGCCAAAACACCAGCAAAAGGTCTGGTCGCTGAAGAGCATGACTGGGCTGAATCAGATGATTCAGACAGTAAGGAGTACGCTGATGCCATGTGTCTGATGGCACTTGCTGATGGCGATGCACTGAAAAAAGACCAAGTTTCATCCAGTCAGTGTGTTAACGTCACCATCAAAAAGGTATGTGCTCACTCAGCAGCCACTGGTGAGGACAAATCTAAAATCTTTGAGTCCTTATCATGTGATATTTAGTTTGTAGAATCCATACGAGCTGAACTTCAGTCTAAACTTGACTCTATCTATCTAGAGTTGAGTGAAAAATCTGAAAAACTCAATGAGTTAAGGAATGTTCATGTTGAACTCCAATCTCATGAGTTGCTGGCACAAAGACTTCAAGTTGAATATGAAAAACTCAAGCTTGAAGTCATAAACCTAAAGAAGATTGTGACATCTTGGTCAAAAGCTTCTAGGTTTCATCATAAGTGCCTAAATGAACAAGTCCCTGCTCAAGTCCAGGCAGTCATAGGCGGTGACTTTGAGGCCGCTGCCACACTCTCTGACTTGTTTGCTGATGATGTGAAACCTGAAATTTCCATCCCTCCTTCAGCGGTTATATCTCCTGAGGAGATGAAGAAATGGTACTTCATTAGAGGTCTTAATGATTACCACACTGAAATGGAAGCTGGTTCTACTTCTTCTACCTCCAGCGACCCATCTGCCTCTGCTGAGGCTAATGGTGCAAGCTCTTCAGCAAGCACCAATAACCCCTATCCTCATCTTCCCATTGTTGGCATGATGCCAAATGAAGGAAGAGTTCAATACTCTTTTGGGGAATCCTTTGAAGGTGGTATTGCTAGTGATGGTTTTAAACCCGTCGCTCCTCAGCAGCTTACTATCAAAGCTACTGAACCCTTCAAAAGAAGTAAGGTTGCTGTCCCTTATGACTACAACACACCTCAGCGAGCTAATCCTATCAGTCAGCAACCTCAACAAGTTGTTTCTCAACCTTCCTCTTCATCTTCTCAGCAAACTCCTGCCCATGCTGACAGTAAAGCTGATCAGCATGAACGTCTTATAAAAAGACGTGTTAGGTTCAGTGATGCTAGATATCAGCAAGTAGGACCTTCCCAGGCCAGACCTGCTGATATACAGCACCATCAGCAGGCACCCCAATCTATGCCTGTTCCCTCTAAGATGAGACACAATACTCCTCAAAGAGGAAGAATGCCTCATTCTCTAAATAGGTCTACAACTCCTCAAAGAGGATACTTGCCACATCAGCAAGTAAGACCTGTCACTCCTCAGAGAGGACACTTGCCACATCAGCAAGTGAGATCCACTACTCCAAAAAGGAAGTATCTACCTCAAAGGCAAATGAGGTCAGCAACTCCTAATCAGCAACCTAGAGCTATCACTCCCAAAAGAGTGCATCAGTCTCAACAGCAGGTCCCTCTACTCATCCTGCTGTCAAGCAAGCTTGGAGTATAGTTAAAGGATCACAAAATCCCTCTACCTCTCTATCTCAGGAACAAAATGGTAAGTCCATTTTGGGTCCTGCTCCTAAGATGCCTCAGCTGACACATAAGCATAAACATAAGTCTAAGCAAAAGAACAAGGCATCTTCTTCCTCTCCAGACCCTCAAATTAACGAGCTTACTCAACGAGTTAATGATCTTTCTTCTCAGCTTAGAGAATTTCTCATTTAGAACCAAAAGGGCAGCACCTCTGGTAAAAAATGGTACCTATGTGGCAGCAGAGGACATGTTGCCTCTTAATATGATGAAGACAATTCCAGGGATGCTCCTGAAGTTATCATTCAACCCAATCTGTAACACCCGTTTCGTAAAAATATGGATTTCCAAAAATTTTGCCTAACGGCGTTAAATCATGCGGAAACGATTTAGGAAAATACTCAACTAAGGAAAACAGTTGAGAAAACATAAGTGGTGTTACTAATAGCATCAAATCAGTAATAAAAGAAATCCATAAGATTGCCCAACATAAAGCAATCATAACATAGTCTTTACATAAGTTCCATAAAGGAAATCAATAACATAAGGTCTATGCGAAGCTATTGGGTAAACTAAAGCCAGCTTGATCATCTACCCATCTCTCGCCACAGCTTCACACGTCATCTTACTGCCTAACCTGAGGGGTGTCAACACATTAAAAGAAACAAGTGTTAGCTATAAAGCTAAGTAAGATAACACCAGGTTTAAGCAAACATTTCATCCATTTAAATCGTCACTTTAAAGCATTACATCATTTTAATTAGGCATTCATACCACCGTATAAACATATCCACATCACATATAAGCATAGAGTCCATGACCCTAAGTGTGCCTAATCAATTTCACCATTTCATCTCATTAGGTTGTGACTAGGTCACCGTTAAGCTGTAACCGAAGTTACCATTAAGGAAAGACAATGTCGATCCATGAGTAGCACGTTATGTTCATGACATTAGGTGGGTCATCAGGCCACCCGAAACTACTCGCCACATATGACTTGTTGCAAGGAACCGCCCGAGCAACCATTTTAACATACCTATAACCACCGTAAGGCATGACGTACCTATTACCACCGTCAGGCACCATCTATACGTACCTATTACCACCGTCAGGCACCATCTATACGTACCTATTACCACCGTCAGGCACCATCTATACGTACCTATTACCACCGTCAGGCACCATCTATACGTACCTATTACCACCGTCAGGCACCATCTATACGTACCTATTACCACCGTCAGGCACCATCTATACGTACCTATTACCACCGTCAGGCACCATCTATACGTACCTATTACCACCGTCAGGCACCATCTATACGTACCTATTACCACCGTCAGGCACCATCTATACGTACCTATTACCACCGTCAGGCACCATCTATACGTACCTATTACCACCGTAAGGCACGATGTACCTATTACCACCGTAAGGCATAGGTACCTATTACCACCGTAAGGCATGACGTACCTATTACCACCGTCAGGCACCATCTATACGTACCTATTACCACCGTCAGGCACCATCTATACGTACCTATTACCACCGTCAGGCACCATCTATACGTACCTATTACCACCGTCAGGCACCATCTATACGTACCTATTACCACCGTAAGGCATGACGTACCTATTACCACCGTCAGGCACCATCTATACGTACCTATTACCACCGTAAGGCATGACGTACCTATTACCACCGTCAGGCACCATCTATACGTACCTATTACCACCGTCAGGCACCATCTATACGTACCTATTACCACCGTCAGGCACCATCTATACGTACCTATTACCACCGTCAGGCACCATCTATACGTACCTATTACCACCGTAAGGCACAGGTTATGCATAACACTTAACATCTAATTAGCTCGAGCATTTATCGTATTTAGTTTAGATTTCCACCTTTAACCTAAACTAATCCATACTATCATCTTTTCACGTTAGGGCCCTTAAAACGTGCACGTGTCATGGCAACCTAAAAAGGTCTAGTGTTCTAGATGAACAAGCCACATATACATGCACATAACAACATTACAACATATCATTAACCACCGTTCATCATAACATATCATATCGTAAACATATCATTAACCACCGTTCATCATAACATATCATATCGTAAACATATCATATCGTAAACCATATCATATAAACATATCATATGTAAACATATCATATCGTAAACATATCATATCGTAAACATTCATCATAACATATCATATCGTAAACATATCATATTGTAAACATATCATTAACCACCGTTCATCATAACATTTCATATCGTAAACATATCATATGATAAACCATATCATTAACATATCATATCTAAACATATCATATCGTAAACATATCATATCGTAAACCACCGTATCATATAACATATCATATCGTAAACATATCATATCGTAAACATATCATATAAACATATCATATCGTAAACATATCATATCGTAAACATATCATATCAAACATATCATATCGTAAACATATCATATCGTAAACATATCATATCGTAAACATATCATATCGTAAACATATCATATCGTAAACATATCATATCGTAAACATATCATATCGTAAACATATCATATCGTAAACATATCATATCGTAAACATATCATATCGTAAACATATCATATCGTAAACATATCATATCGTAAACATATCATATCGTAAACATATCATATCGTAAACATATCATATCTAAACATATCATATGAAACATATCATATCGTAAACATATCATATCTAAACATATCATATAAACATATCATATCGTAAACATATCATATCTAAACATATCATATAAACATATCA
This sequence comes from Erigeron breviscapus, assembly GCA_034093135.1. Classification (NCBI taxonomy): domain Eukaryota; kingdom Viridiplantae; phylum Streptophyta; class Magnoliopsida; order Asterales; family Asteraceae; genus Erigeron; species Erigeron breviscapus. The sequence continues at coordinate 99,506,773 of CM067171.1, forward strand.
TATCGTAAACATATCATATCTAAACATATCATATCGAAACATATCATATCGTAAACATATCATATCTAAACATATCATATCAAACATATCATATCGTAAACATATCATATCTAAACATATCATATCAAACATATCATATCGTAAACATATCATATCTAAACATATCATATAAACATATCATATCGTAAACATATCATATCTAAACATATCATATCAAACATATCATATCGTAAACATATCATATCTAAACATATCATATAAACATATCATATCGTAAACATATCATATCTAAACATATCATATAAACATATCATATCGTAAACATATCATATCGTAAACATATCATATAAACATATCATATCGTAAACATATCATATCTAAACATATCATATAAACATATCATATCGTAAACATATCATATCGTAAACATATCATATAAACATATCATATCGTAAACATATCATATCTAAACATATCATATAACATATCATATCGTAAACATATCATATCTAAACATATCATATAAACATATCATATCGTAAACATATCATATCTAAACATATCATATCAAACATATCATATCGTAAACATATCATATCTAAACATATCATATAAACATATCATATCGTAAACATATCATATTAAACATATCATATCAAACATATCATATCGTAAACATATCATATCAACATATCATATGAAACATATCATATCGTAAACATATCATATCTAAACATATCATATCAAACATATCATATCGTAAACATATCATATAACATATCATATCGTAAACATATCATATCATAAACATTCATATAAACATATCATATCGTAAACATATCATATCGTAAACATATCATATCGTAAACATTCATATAACATATCATATCGTAACATATCATATCAAACATATCATATCGTAAACATATCATATCGTAAACATATCATATTAAACATATCATATCTAAACATACATATAAACACGTATTTCCACGTAAACATATCACGGACTTAGAATTTGATCTAACGACGTTAGTCAACATATACGTTTAAGTTTTGGGATGTTACAATTACCTCCCCCTTAAGAGGATTCCGTCCCCGGAATCACTTCAACATCAAAAAGGTGGGGATAGGTCTCCCGCATTACGGACTCGGTCTCCCAAGTCATACTTTCGCCGTGATTGTGTTTCCACTTTATGAGAACTAGATCGATAGTCTTTCGTCGTAGCTTCTTTTGTTTCCTTCCCAATATAGCAACAGGTTCATCGACAATCTGCTTGTTGGGATTAATACTTACGTCCTCGAGTGGAATGACATCCGTTTCATTCGCATAGCACTTACGTAGGTAACACACATGAAATGTGTTGTGAATTCCATTAAGTTCTGGAGGTAAGTCCAGCTTAAATGCCTGTTCATTAACCTTCTTAATGATCTTAAAAGGTCCAATGAATCTGGGGCTTAACTTTCCACGTTTTCCAAACCGTAATACACCTTTCCAAGGCGACACTTTGAGTAAAACCATTTCGCCTTCTTTAAAATCGAACGGCCTCCTTTTCTTATCAGCATAAGACTTTTGCCTTTCACGAGCAACACGTAAGGCTTTCTTTGCTACGTTAACTTTATCGGCCGTAAGTTGTACCACTTCGGGTCCAGCAAATTGCTTTTCCCCGGGCTCCAACCAACAACTAGGAGTCCGACACTTCCTACCATATAACATCTCATAAGGTGGCATTCCAATGCTCGCATGATAACTATTGTTATACGCAAACTCAATAAGAGGTAGGTGTTTATCCCACGAACCACCATAATCCATTACACAAGCTCTGAGCATATCTTCGAGCGTTTGAATAGTCCTTTCACTTTGCCCATCGGTTTGCGGATGGTAGGCTGTGCTCAGACGAACTTGCGTACCAACTTCCCGTTGAAAACTCTTCCAAAAGTTGGAAACGAATCGAGCATCACGATCTGACACAATCGATATCGGAACACCATGTTTAGAAACCACTTCATCAATATACAACGTAGCGAAGTTCTCCATAGGAGCAGTCTCACGAACTGGGAGAAAGTGAGCACTCTTCGTTAATCGATCGACAATAACCCATATCATATCGTGACCACGAGGCGTCCTCGGAAGTTTGGTCACAAAATCCATCGTAATGTGATCCCATTTCCACTCAGGGATCTCAAGTTGCTGAAACTTCCCGTAGGGCTTTTGATGTTCAGCTTTCACCTTCGCACACGTCAAACATTTCTGCACATACATCATCACATCGTTCTTAATACTGGGCCACCAATAAATAGGCTTCAAATCTGCATGCATCTTTGTGGCACCAGGGTGTACAGAATACTTAGTTTTGTGAGCTTCATCCATTACTAACTCACGATTGCCTCCATAGAGAGGAACCCATATTCTACCTTTGTAGGTTCGCAGGCCACGACTATTTTCTTCCATTTGGAGTCTGTTCTTCTTCTTTTTCCCAATAGACTCCGCTTTCACATTATCCTCCTTTAACGCTTCGATTTGAGCTAATCGAATAGGTTCCAGTAAATTCGACTCAATCTTTGTAATCATCGCACATAATCTACTTTTCGCATATCCTTTGCGGCTTAAGGCATCAGCAACCACATTAGCTTTGCCTGGGTGATATTTAATCTCACAATCATAATCCTTTAATAACTCCATCCACCGTCGTTGTCTAACATTCATGTCCTTCTGAGTAAACACGTACTGTAAGCTCTTATGATCCGTATAAAGGGTACACTTTGTACCATACAGATAATGTCGCCACAATTTCAGAGCAAAAACAACCGCAGCCAGCTCAAGGTCATGAGTAGGATAGTTCCGCTCATGAGGCTTCAGCTGTCGAGAGGCGTAAGCGATAACTTTGTCTCGTTGCATTAGTACACACCCTAACCCCGTGATGGATGCGTCACTATAAACCACTAGATCATCTGTTCCTTCGGGTAAGGCTAAGACTGGAGCTTCACACAACTTCTTTTTCAACGTTGTGAAGGCTTTCTCTTGAGCATCGGTCCACACAAACTTCACACCTTTCTTCGTTAATTCAGTCATTGGCTTGGCAATGCGCGAGAAATCCTGAATGAAACGTCGATAATAACCAGCCAAACCGAGAAAACTCTTAATTTCAGTAGGAGACTTAGGCTGCTCCCACTTCGACACTGCTTCTATCTTCGAAGGATCTACTTTTATACCATCAGAGGAGACGACATGGCCGAGGAAATGAACTTCCTTTAGCCAGAACTCGCACTTGGAGAATTTAGCATATAGCTTTTTCTCTCTGAGGACTTGAAGGACAGCTCTCAAATGCTCTCTATGTTCCTCTTCCGACTTTGAATACACAAGAATGTCGTCGATAAAAACAATAACGAAATGATCCAAAAATGGTCGACAGACACGGTTCATCAAATCCATAAACTTCGCTGGAGCATTTGTCAAACCGAATGGCATGACAAGGAACTCATAATGACCATAACGAGTTCGGAACGCTGTTTTGGCTACACTTTCTTCTTCAACCTTCAATTGATGATAGCCAGACCGTAAATCAATCTTTGAGAAATAAGAAGCACCTTGAAGTTGATCGAATAAATCATCAATACGAGGGAGTGGATATTTATTCTTCACCGTTCTTTTATTCAGCTCGCGATAATCGATACACATACGCATGGATCCATCTTTCTTCTTTACGAAAAGGATAGGAGCACCCCATGGAGAGGAACTCGGACGAATGAAACCTTTATCTAAAAGTTCCTGAATTTGCGTCATTAACTCCTTCATCTCCGTCGGAGCTAGTCGATAGGGAGCTTTGGCTACAGGAGTAGCACCAGGAATGAGATCAATAGAAAATTCAACCTCACGATCAGGAGGAAGACCTGGAAGATCTTCAGGGAAAACATCAGGAAACTCGGAAACAACTTCGACATCAGAGACTGTAGGCTTCGCGATACGAGAATCGATGACATAAGCTAGAAAATGTGACTTAGTTTGTCGTATACAACGAAGTGCTTTCATCATCGAGATCACCTTAACATTTCCCGGCTTCTTGTCACCATAAACACAGACACCTATACCGTCGGGAGTAGCGATACGGACTATCTTTTTCGAACATAGGACGACAGCATCATTCTTAGACATCCAGTCCATACCAAGTACAACATCGAAACTAGGAATGGTAGCGGGTAACAGGTTAGCAGTAAACAAACGACCCTCTATTTCTAAAGGACAATCAGAGTAACCTTCCCGAATAATAGACGTTGCACCATTAGCCACTTCTACTTCTATAGGGCACCGTAAAGAACTAGTAGTCATGTTTAACTTAGGAGCAAACAGAGTAGACACAAAAGATTTGTTCGCACCAGAATCAAATAACACATTAGCAGGTTTGGAGTTAACAATAAGGGTAGCAGTAACTACCTGATCGTCGTCTTTTGCCTCCTCAGCCGTCATCTGAAAAGCACGGGCTTTGGCTTTGGAAGCTTCTGCCTTCTTTCCCTCATCTTTCTTCATCTGCGGGCAGTCTGCAATACGGTGCTTGGTGTCTCCACATTTATAACATCTTGCCTTGTCAGTGCATTGATCAATGGTATGACCCTGAGTTCCACACCTATTGCACCTGCGGGTCTTTGTAGAACACTGACCAGAATGGATAGATTTGCAGCCAGGGCACCATTTTCCATCCTTGTCTGCCCTTCCCTTGTCAGAGGACGATGAAGAACCCTTAAATTTCTTACCAAAACGATTTGACCCACCAAACCTCCGTTTATTGCCAGACTTCTTCTCATCTTCTTTCTTTTCAACTTTCTTATCCGCAGCAAAATCATCATCAAGCTTTTTGGATTCCTTGATTGCTTCCGTTAGGGTCTTATGCTGCCTACAAATACCTCGATAACTTGGAGGTAAACCATCGACATAGCAGGCGACTTGATCTGCATCAGTTCTGAATAGATGACCCACAAATTTCATCTTTTCCATAAAGGAACGAGCATAGTCATTAATTTTGCCAACTTCAGCTGTCAAAGCACGGAACTCTTTTTCCATTTTGCGCTGTTCATGAGTCCCGATATACTCCTCAATGAATTTCTGCTTAAAGTCAGCCCACGTAATAGCAGTTACCATAGCCGGAGTCATTGAAATAGTAATGCTCTTCCACCAGTCTCGAGCACCTTCTTTCAACATTCTACTCGCACACAACACCTTTTTATCCTCTGGACAGTCACAAGCTTCAAAGACCATCTCAGTATCATCAAGCCATTCCATACAGCCTACTGCGTTAAGTGTTCCATTGAATTTCTGAGCTCCACACTTCTGGAAACTTTCGAACTTAAATCGAGGAGCTTGAACTACATTAGGAGGAGCCACATCAACATTAACAGGGGGAACGACAACATTATCCACTGGTGGCTCAATGTGGTGAGATGGCACTGAGTAGTTGCCATCAGTTCCTTCAGCATTCTCAGCAAGAGCGTTGTTCAGTTGCTCTTGAGTCTGTGCTAACTGGGCTTGGAGAGTCAGCACAAGGTTGTACAGTTCAGCTGCATTAGGGATTTGCTCCACCACTGCTTCGTTAACTATGGGTTGATTACCAGGAGGTGGAGGCATAGGGCCTAACGAGCCTTGTCGATTGACCTGCTGAGGATTCACTTGATTTCTATTCACGTTAGCTGCAGCAGCAGTAGCAGCAGCATTAGTAGCAACTGCACCTGGATGGACAGGTGGAGTAACGCTGTCAGTTGCTCCGTCACGTTGGATGTTGCGGTTGCGAGTGTTAACCATTTTCCTTCAATAAAATGGTGAAGTCGATAAGCGCGAAATAAAACAAAAGTTCGCTGGGATAAGGCTAAATCATATCACCGTAACATAAACATCTCATAAGCCTTATCATACTCGCACTCATCCCAACCCATCCTACATCACATGTCATCACTAGCTAAGGCATCCTACGAATACCTAGCATGCGCATCTTAAGTTTAAGTCCATATCATATCGTAAACATATCATTAACCACCGTTCATCATAACATATCATATCGTAAACATATCATTAACCACCGTTCATCATAACATATCATATCGTAAACATATCATTAACCACCGTTCATCATAACATATCATATCGTAAACATATCATTAACCACCGTTCATCATAACATATCATATCGTAAACATATCATTAACCACCGTTCATCATAACATATCATATCGTAAACATATCATTAACCACCGTTCATCATAACATATCATATCGTAAACATATCATTAACCACCGTTCATCATAACATATCATATCGTAAACATATCATTAACCACCGTTCATCATAACATATCATATCGTAAACATATCATTAACCACCGTTCATCATAACATATCATATCGTAAACATATCATTAACCACCGTTCATCATAACATATCATATCGTAAACATATCATTAACCACCGTTCATCATAACATATCATATCGTAAACATATCATTAACCACCGTTCATCATAACATATCATATCGTAAACATATCATTAACCACCGTTCATCATAACATATCATATCGTAAACATATCATTAACCACCGTTCATCATAACATATCATATCGTAAACATATCATTAACCACCGTTCATCATAACATATCATATCGTAAACATATCATATCGTAAACATATCATTAACCACCGTTCATCATAACATATCATATCGTAAACATATCATATCGTAAACATATCATTAACCACCGTTCATCATAACATATCATATCGTAAACATATCATTAACCACCGTTCATCATAACATATCATATCGTAAACATATCATTAACCACCGTTCATCATAACATATCATATCGTAAACATATCATTAACCACCGTTCATCATAACATATCATATCGTAAACATATCATTAACCACCGTTCATCATAACATATCATATCGTAAACATATCATTAACCACCGTTCATCATAACATATCATATCGTAAACATATCATTAACCACCGTTCATCATAACATATCATATCGTAAACATATCATTAACCACCGTTCATCATAACATATCATATCGTAAACATATCATTAACCACCGTTCATCATAACATATCATATCGTAAACATATCATTAACCACCGTTCATCATAACATATCATATCGTAAACATATCATTAACCACCGTTCATCATAACATATCATATCGTAAACATATCATTAACCACCGTTCATCATAACATATCATATCGTAAACATATCATTAACCACCGTTCATCATAACATATCATATCGTAAACATATCATTAACCACCGTTCATCATAACATATCATATCGTAAACATATCATTAACCACCGTTCATCATAACATATCATATCGTAAACATATCATTAACCACCGTTCATCATAACATATCATATCGTAAACATATCATTAACCACCGTTCATCATAACATATCATATCGTAAACATATCATTAACCACCGTTCATCATAACATATCATATCGTAAACATATCATTAACCACCGTTCATCATAACATATCATATCGTAAACATATCATTAACCACCGTTCATCATAACATATCATATCGTAAACATATCATTAACCACCGTTCATCATAACATATCATATCGTAAACATATCATTAACCACCGTTCATCATAACATATCATATCGTAAACATATCATTAACCACCGTTCATCATAACATATCATATCGTAAACATATCATTAACCACCGTTCATCATAACATATCATATCGCAAACATATCATATCGTAAACATATCATTAACCACCGTTCATCATAACATATCATATCGTAAACATATCATTAACCACCGTTCATCATAACATATCATATCGTAAACATATCATTAACCACCGTTCATCATAACATATCATATCGTAAACATATCATTAACCACCGTTCATCATAACATATCATATCGTAAACATATCATTAACCACCGTTCATCATAACATATCATATCGTAAACATATCATTAACCACCGTTCATCATAACATATCATATCGTAAACATATCATATCGTAAACATATCATTAACCACCGTTCATCATAACATATCATATCGTAAACATATCATTAACCACCGTTCATCATAACATATCATATCGTAAACATATCATATCGTAAACATATCATTAACCACCGTTCATCATAACATATCATATCGTAAACATATCATTAACCACCGTTCATCATAACATATCATATCGTAAACATATCATTAACCACCGTTCATCATAACATATCATATCGTAAACATATCATTAACCACCGTTCATCATAACATATCATATCGTAAACATATCATTAACCACCGTTCATCATAACATATCATATCGTAAACATATCATATCGTAAACATATCATTAACCACCGTTCATCATAACATTTCATATCGTAACCATATCATTAACATATCATATCGCAAACATATCATATCGTAAACATATCATTAACCACCGTTCATCATAACATATCATATCGTAAACATATCATTAACCACCGTTCATCATAACATATCATATCGTAAACATATCATTAACCACCGTTCATCATAACATATCATATCGTAAACATATCATATCGATAAACCACCGTTCATCATAACATATCATATCGTAAACATATCATATAAACCATCATTAACATATCATATCGCAAACATATCATATCGTAAACATATCATTAACCACCGTTCATCATAACATATCATATCGTAAACATATCATTAACCACCGTTCATCATAACATATCATATCGCAAACATATCATATCGTAAACATATCATTAACCACCGTTCATCATAACATATCATATCGTAAACATATCATTAACCACCGTTCATCATAACATATCATATCGTAAACATATCATATCGTAAACATATCATTAACCACCGTTCATCATAACATATCATATCGCAAACATATCATATCGTAAACATATCATTAACCACCGTTCATCATAACATATCATATCGTAAACATATCATTAACCACCGTTCATCATAACATATCATATCGTAAACATATCATATCGTAAACATATCATTAACCACCGTTCATCATAACATATCATATCGTAAACATATCATTAACCACCGTTCATCATAACATATCATATCGTAAACATATCATATGAGTAAACATATCATTAACCACCGTTCATCATAACATATCATATCGTAAACATATCATATCGTAAACATATCATTAACCACCGTTCATCATAACATTTCATATCGTAAACATATCATAAACATATCATATCGCAAACATATCATATCGTAAACATATCATTAACCACCGTTCATCATAACATATCATATCGTAAACATATCATTAACCACCGTTCATCATAACATATCATATCGTAAACATATCATATCGTAAACATATCATTAACCACCGTTCATCATAACATATCATATCGTAAACATATCATTAACCACCGTTCATCATAACATATCATATCGTAAACATATCATTAACCACCGTTCATCATAACATATCATATCGTAAACATATCATTAACCACCGTTCATCATAACATATCATATCGTAAACATATCATTAACCACCGTTCATCATAACATATCATATCGTAAACATATCATATCAAACATATCATATCGTAAACATATCATTAACCACCGTTCATCATAACATATCATATCGTAAACATATCATTAACCACCGTTCATCATAACATATCATATCGTAAACATATCATTAACCACCGTTCATCATAACATATCATATCGTAAACATATCATATCGAAACATATCATATCGTAAACATATCATTAACCACCGTTCATCATAACATATCATATCGTAAACATATCATTAACCACCGTTCATCATAACATATCATATCGTAAACATATCATATCGTAAACATATCATTAACCACCGTTCATCATAACATATCATATCGTAAACATATCATTAACCACCGTTCATCATAACATATCATATCGTAAACATATCATATCATAAACCACCGTTCATCATATCATATCATAAACATAACTAACTTAGTTTTGAATCGAACGAATTTAGCTTAACACGAACTTAATCTTCGTTTTTTTTTTTTTTTTTTTTTTTTTTTTTTTTTTTTTTTTTTTTTTTTTTTTTTTTTTTTTTTTTTTTTTTTTTTTTTTTTTTTTTTTTTTTTTTTTTTTTTTTTTTTTTTTTTTTTTTTTTTTTTTTTTTTTTTTTTTTTTTTTTTTTTTTTTTTTTTTTTTTTTTTTTTTTTTTTTTTTTTTTTTTTTTTTTTTTTTTTTTTTTTTTTTTTTTTTTTTTTTTTTTTTTTTTTTTTTTTTTTTTTTTTTTTTTTTTTTTTTTTTTTTTTTTTTTTTTTTTTTTTTTTTTTTTTTTTTTTTTTTTTTTTTTTTTTTTTTTTTTTTTTTTTTTTTTTTTTTTTTTTTTTTTTTTTTTTTTTTTTTTTTTTTTTTTTTTTTTTTTTTTTTTTTTTTTTTTTTTTTTTTTTTTTTTTTTTTTTTTTTTTTTTTTTTTTTTTTTTTTTTTTTTTTTTTTTTTTTTTTTTTTTTTTTTTTTTTTTTTTTTTTTTTTTTTTTTTTTTTTTTTTTTTTTTTTTTTTTTTTTTTTTTTTTTTTTTTTTTTTTTTTTTTTTTTTTTTTTTTTTTTTTTTTTTTTTTTTTTTTTTTTTTTTTTTTTTTTTTTTTTTTTTTTTTTTTTTTTTTTTTTTTTTTTTTTTTTTTTTTTTTTTTTTTTTTTTTTTTTTTTTTTTTTTTTTTTTTTTTTTTTTTTTTTTTTTTTTTTTTTTTTTTTTTTTTTTTTTTTTTTTTTTTTTTTTTTTTTTTTTTTTTTTTTTTTTTTTTTTTTTTTTTTTTTTTTTTTTTTTTTTTTTTTTTTTTTTTTTTTTTTTTTTTTTTTTTTTTTTTTTTTTTTTTTTTTTTTTTTTTTTTTTTTTTTTTTTTTTTTTTTTTTTTTTTTTTTTTTTTTTTTTTTTTTTTTTTTTTTTTTTTTTTTTTTTTTTTTTTTTTTTTTTTTTTTTTTTTTTTTTTTTTTTTTTTTTTTTTTTTTTTTTTTTTTTTTTTTTTTTTTTTTTTTTTTTTTTTTTTTTTTTTTTTTTTTTTTTTTTTTTTTTTTTTTTTTTTTTTTTTTTTTTTTTTTTTTTTTTTTTTTTTTTTTTTTTTTTTTTTTTTTTTTTTTTTTTTTTTTTTTTTTTTTTTTTTTTTTTTTTTTTTTTTTTTTTTTTTTTTTTTTTTTTTTTTTTTTTTTTTTTTTTTTTTTTTTTTTTTTTTTTTTTTTTTTTTTTTTTTTTTTTTTTTTTTTTTTTTTTTTTTTTTTTTTTTTTTTTTTTTTTTTTTTTTTTTTTTTTTTTTTTTTTTTTTTTTTTTTTTTTTTTTTTTTTTTTTTTTTTTTTTTTTTTTTTTTTTTTTTTTTTTTTTTTTTTTTTTTTTTTTTTTTTTTTTTTTTTTTTTTTTTTTTTTTTTTTTTTTTTTTTTTTTTTTTTTTTTTTTTTTTTTTTTTTTTTTTTTTTTTTTTTTTTTTTTTTTTTTTTTTTTTTTTTTTTTTTTTTTTTTTTTTTTTTTTTTTTTTTTTTTTTTTTTTTTTTTTTTTTTTTTTTTTTTTTTTTTTTTTTTTTTTTTTTTTTTTTTTTTTTTTTTTTTTTTTTTTTTTTTTTTTTTTTTTTTTTTTTTTTTTTTTTTTTTTTTTTTTTTTTTTTTTTTTTTTTTTTTTTTTTTTTTTTTTTTTTTTTTTTTTTTTTTTTTTTTTTTTTTTTTTTTTTTTTTTTTTTTTTTTTTTTTTTTTTTTTTTTTTTTTTTTTTTTTTTTTTTTTTTTTTTTTTTTTTTTTTTTTTTTTTTTTTTTTTTTTTTTTTTTTTTTTTTTTTTTTTTTTTTTTTTTTTTTTTTTTTTTTTTTTTTTTTTTTTTTTTTTCTTCCTAACTGCTGCTTCGTCCTCCACTATGGTCAGCGAGAGCCCTCTCTCTGCTGAACCTGAAAACAGTGTAGGAGATGCAACTGTTCTCACTGAGGAAAACATTGCTGACTTCATTTCAGCACAACATGTATCTATTCCTCATTCACAAAGGATTATACCCAATGAATTTGGTGAACCAGCTATCATAGTTGAGTTTAGTGATACAAATGTCGTCAGCAACATGATCTTTCTTGATAGTGGCAGCACCACTACACCATTCGATGGTGATCAAGAATCTTATGACACCTTTCCTGTTGATTCTCTACCTCCTTACCCTTCTACACAAGCTGAAGATGAAAACTCTGAAGCTATTCCTGCTGCCTCTGCTGATGAATCTGTCAGCGAGGCTAACAATGAATCCATCTAAATCCTTCTGTTATATCCATGCAGGGCTCGCTGGGAAAAGGAGTGTGGTATTTGGACAGTGGCTGTTCAAAACACATGACTGGCTCTAAGACCCTGCTGGATAACTATGTAGAGGTTGCTGGCCCTACTGTAGTGTTTGGTGACAACTCCACCGGACAAACTGAAGGTTATGGACTTCTCTCTAATGGTCTCATTAAGTTCACTAAGGTTGCTTATGTAAATGGTTTGAAACATAACCTTATAAGCATAAGTCAACTGTGTGATGCTGACTACAAAGTGATTCTTGATAAGCATCAAGGCACTATTGTCAATGTAAACAAGGAAGTCGTCTTGGTTGCTCCAAGAAAACGAGATGTCTATCTTATTGACTTCACTCCTGTCAAGACTGACAGTGAGACTTGTTTCTTTGCTAAGTCAGCAGCTGAACTAAATTGGTTGTGGCACAAGCGTATGTCGCATGTGAATTTCAAAACAATCAACTCACTGGCCAGAAAGAACCTTGTTCGTGGTCTTCCTCATCTCTCTTTTGAAAAAGATAGACTCTGTGGTGCTTGTGAAAAAGGTAAAAGCCATAGATCTACCTTCAAAACAAAGCAGGCCAATTCTATCAAAGGCTGCTTTCATCTTCTTCACATGGACCTCTTTGGTCCAGTGAATGTCCAAAGTCTAAAGGGTAGCAAATACACTTTAATTATCGTGGATGAATATTCAAGATATACTTGGACCATCTTCCTTCACTCCAAGAGTGATGCTGCTGAAGAGATCATAAATTTCATTAAGAAAATGGAAAATCTCAACAGCATAAGGGTTAAAGAACTCAGAAGCGATCATGGTATTGAGTTCAGAAACCACACTCTTGAATCCTTTTGTGCTGATCAAGGGATCTCACAAAACTTCTCTTCTACCAGAACTCCTGAATAAAATGGTGTTGCTGAAAGAAGAAATAGAACACTCATTGAAGCAGCACGCACCATGCTCAGTGAATCATGTATGCCTAGTAAATTCTGGGCAGAAGCTGTCAGCACTGCTTGTCATACTCAAAATAGATGTCTCATTGTTAAAAGGCATGACAAGACAGCATATGAGGTTTTGAAAGGAAAGAAGCCTCAAATAAATTATTTTCATGTCTTTGGATGTCCTGTTTTCATTCTTAATAACAAGGATCACTTAGGTAAATTTGATCCTAAAGCTGATGATGGCTACTTTCTTGGCTATTCTTCCATCAGCAAGGCTTTCAGAGTATTCAATACTCATCTTCAAAAGGTAGATGAATCCATTCATGTTACCTTTGATGAAAGTTCATCTGCCCTTAAGGACATTCAACCTTCTTCTTCTGAAGTCATTTTCAATGAGCTCGCTGATCCTCCTACTGAAAAAGATGACTCATTTGTTGATGCTCCTTGCTCGCTGCCTGAAAATAATCAGCATGCAACACAGGATAATTCAGTTGATGCTGAACAAGAGCAAGTTGCTGCTCATATCTACTCGATAGATCCAGTTGAGCCTATCTTAAGATCAATCCATGTTGCCTCAGCCAAACCTAGATCACTAGCTGATGACGAGCATGCTGATGATTCTGCTTAGGAAGAGTTTCATGATGCATCAGCTAATGCTGATGAAATGGAGTCATCTGATGACTCTAACATCAATGATAACTCAACTCAGTCGAATGGCTCAGCTGATCATACACCTGCTGAACCCATTCTTACCATTGATTTCTCCTCTTATAATGATCTCTCTTCTGTTCCCATCTCTCAAGCTTCCGCTGACACTCAACTAGGTTCATCAAGTGTTCCAGCAATCCGATGGACATCTAGTCATCCAGCTCACCAAGTCATTGTTGATCCTTCTCAAGGGATCATTACTCGATCAGCGACAAGAAACACATGTCTCTATGTGAACTTCTTGTCAATGATCATTCCTAAGAATATAGGAGAAGCAATGGATGATCCGTCTTGGGTAGAGGCCATGCAAGGGGAACTTACCCAGTTCCAGAGACAGCATGTCTGGTTTCTTGTTCCTTTACCCGCTGACAAAGAGCCCATTGGAACTAAATGGGTATATAGGAACAAAATGGACGAAGATGGTGTTGTTAATCGTAACAAGGCTAGGCTGGTTGCACAAAGATACCTTCAAGAAGAAGGTGTTGATTACGACAAAACCTTTGCACCAGTGGCCCGTCTAGAAGCAATTCGCTTATTCTTGGCACATGCTGCTTATAGAAACTTCACTGTATATCAAATGGATGTCAAGAGTGCTTTCCTAAATGGAAACCACAGTTGCTATGTCTGCTACAGAGTCTGGGTATATTGCCACCTCAGAAGCCGCCATGGAAGTTGTCTGGATTAGAAAGTTTATTTCTGGGCTTGACGTGATGCCCTCAAATAACACACCTTTGGATATGTATTGTGATAATACTGGTGCAATCATCATTGCTAATGAACCCGGAGTTCAAAAAGGTGCCATACATTACCAAAGAAGATATCACTATGTTCGTGAGCAAATCGAACAAGGTGAAATCAATTTACTCAAAGTTCACACAGATTGTAACTTAGCTGATCCTTTTACAAAGGCATTGTCAAAAGGAAAACTCGATAAGCATGCCGAGGGCATAGGACTTAAATTAGCTAGTTACATCATGTAAATCTGTTGATTAGTATTTGGATAAGGGATGTTGAACAATTATTATTATGAATGAATTAAATACTTGGTATGATTGTTTTCATTTCAATATATAATTGTATCCTATATTTGCATGTTTAAATCCATGAATATTTAATATTCTAAATGTCCATTGTCGATTAACTATATGGGAATAGTTAAATTAAGACAAATCTGAGTGATTGGTAAATATTTTTGGGAATATTTGAAGATGGTCCTACCAAACTCACATGATATCCATATAGATGCGTATCGGACTACCCCACTTAACGAATCATCACTTTATGGATCAGCGTCATTAAGTGAAATTCGTGAAATGGTTGCTTTATTTATCCTTAGACTTGAGATACAAGCAGGTTATGCATGTATGGATTGCATTTTTTTGATATAGTTCCTAACTATCCTGAATAAAGTAGTAATAAAGGGCTATTTTCAGAAATGTAGTGACATAACATGATTAACACGTGTAGTCAAAACAGGATTTGTTCCTTCAATTTGCAACTGAAGAATGATACCATTTGGGCCCCTCATTGATTAATTAAGATGTTTATACGGCCGTATCCAAATGAACTCCAGATGTAGTCTCGATTAATTTGGTAATCTTAATTAGTTATAGAAATGAGAAACAGAATCGTTAAGTTATGGAATGACATTGATCCATATCCATAATTAACAAGGTATCTGAAACAAAGGGATAATAAACTCCGAAACCATTTCAAAATACTTTAAGAAACTATACTTAAATATTTTCGGGAGCATTGGCGTGTTGCTAGACGCTAACCAATGTTATTGCCTTTATATAACATGCTCAAGTGGGAGCTGTTGGAATGTGATCACGTTAAATAAACGCATGTCCGGAAAATATTTAAGCCTACGGGGTCACACAAAATGACACATGTACTCTATGTAATTAATTGATATGTTAAATGTAATATATTGATTAATATGGTCACGAAATGATTAATAAGCATTTGTTAAAAGTTAAATATATATGTTTATTAATTAAAAGGACTTAATTGTGAAATTAGGAATTAGTATTGTTTCCTAATTCCTAATTGGGGGGCGAAAATTCCAAGAGGGTTTTAGGCCTTGAATTAACTTGCCCATCAAGTTAAAAACCCTATCAATTAAGCCTATAAATAGAGGGTTAAGCAAAGGGTTTTTATAAGTTGTTTATGGGGGTAAAACCCTAACTAAATCTCTCTTTCTCTCCCTCCTTCTTTTCGATCGGCCGAAGCAAAGAAACCCCAAAGGGTTTCGGTTTTTAGGGTTCGACATTAAGGGGTAAACACAACCGGGTTTGTGAGTTCGTGATCGGGTACTAGCATACATCATAGGGGTGTCAAGTGTGCGATCGTAGAGGGGTTTTGCTTTAAACCCTAAATAATAATAATTATATTATTATTATCTTTATTGGAAGCTTACGCTAAAAGGTACACTTTCAATTCTCTACTTTGTTAATTATTATATTGCATATACGTTTCTTTCCGCTGCGTACTCGTGATTGTTTATTTGATAATATGCTTATATCCTAACAGTGGTATCATGAGCCTAATATGTGATATATTAGTTATAAAGTTCAAAACTTGAAGGGGGGTTTAGGGTTGGTTTGATTTAATTAGTAATTAAATATTAAAAATCGTTTTTTATTATTTATTTTAATTAATTTCGAAATTTTAATAAAAATAAAATTAGGGTTTTGTTTTTATTATTAATTCAACCTATTTCATATTAATGTTGAAGGGGGGTTTGTTTTGATTGTGTAAATTGGCATGTTTATTTGATATAAATTGCATGTTTAATTGTATCTTTATTTAATGTTGTTAAATAGAAGTAAAAATTATAAGGAATTCATGCAAAATTCTTTATGATTATTACTTAGATATTTAGATATAAATTTCTTAGCTTAATGGTCCAATAATTAGGGTTAATTATTTGATAATTATGTGACTATGTGAATTTTTCGTGTGATTTTTCTGCTTGACACCAGTTCACTAAAAACTTCATATAAAATCAACCGTAATGAGTTAGGAGTTGCCCTTTGGACTGTAGATGCACGACTCATAGGGTTACAACTTTGTAGTTCTGGTCGAATCCTGATTCAGACTGTAAATAGGTCTAAACTGGTCGTGAAGCTACTGGAAATTTCCAGTCAGCATGTTTGAATGTATTTACTTGCTAATTGTTTGTTTAAAGGCTTACGCAATCAAGGCAACTTGATGTATGTGGTCCTCTTCTTTGAAGAGGGAGCCGACTTAGACATATACATTAACCATAGTGACCATGTCTTAGGTGGCCTACCATAACTCGTTGCATGATTAATTGTTTAATAGTTAGTGAGTTTATTATTTTGCTTTAATTGTTATATAAATGGTGATGCAAAATTGTTTTATTGAAAAGAATAAACTTGACTAAGAATTATCGAAATATGATTTGTTTTAATAAAATTGGTGTCTTACAACCAAGAGATACACCGGCTCACCCATTTGAACAAACTCTAAGAGAGGTATAAGTCGGAGTGCGCTAGTCTCCTAAAGGAGTGGGTTTTTAATTGCGTATATCGCAAACCTTTGCTCCTGCGCTTCTTTGTGCGTTCCAATGGAGCTACCGAGCTCTTTTGTGTTGTTAAGACTATAAAAATGATTTTATTAAACCTTATGTTATGAAGATTTGCATGAGTCTTCATACATAAACTTTTGATTCACATCAATTGCATTACCCAACTAAAGTTAAGTCTTTACTTTGCTAAGAACACTTGCAAGTGCTTTTTGCTCTACGTGAGACGTAGGTGAATTGTAACTCCAAGGTAAATTACTACTCATCGTGAGACGGTGGTAGACTATTTACATGTTCTTAATTTGGCGACTTAAAGCGAGTTAAGCGGTGAGACCTTGACCCGTGGCATAAGATGGGACAAAACATGTTTACAAAATACTTACTACCCCTAATAAGTGTTGTTGTAAGTCCCATAAATCTAGGAATTGCACTTGTAATGCAATTATTGCTCGTCACTTACCTTTTGAGTACGTCATTTCTAGCATATCAACTGATGAAATGATTGTATGTCAATTGGATCATAGCCTTAATGAAATTAATTGTTAAATGAATTTAACATGGGTAAATTATATTTCTTAAGGATTATTATCGAAAATACTGATTTTTGAACTTCTGTCTGTTTTGTAAATGGTAACAACAAATCCTTCTCAAAACATACACCAATCGGCTTTCAGGTCGATGCTAGAAAGACAAAAACTTTCTGGAACCAATTTCAATGACTGGTTTCGTCAGCTGAGAATCGTTCTAAGAGCCGAGAAGAAATTAGATGTCCTTGAAAAGCAGATGCCCGATGTTCCGGGTGCCAGTGCTACGGCTGCACAATTGGCTGAATACATTACTATGTATGATAGACACAATGAGGTTGCTTGTTTGATGCTAGGAAGCATGACTCCCGAGCTTCAAAAGCAATTCAAGAATTATAATAATCCGTGTGATATGATCAAAGAACTCAAGTCTATCTACGAAAAGCAAGCTGGAGTGGAATTGTTTAAACTTGTTGAAACACTTCATGACTTGAAACACGAGTATGGAACACCGGTTAGTCCTCATGTACTCACAATGAAGAGGTACTTTGAGCAATTGGAAAGGTTAAACTATGCTTATCATCCGCCTATTGCTATTGGCATGATCCTTAAGTCTCTTTCAGAGGACTTTGAGGAGTTTGTGCGCAATTACAATATGCATAGCATGAGTAAAACCATAGCTGAACTTCATGCCATGTTAGTTGAGTATGAGAAAAAGCTTCCAAAGAAATCTGCTACACCCCAAGTTCTCACGATCAAGGGGGAAAGATCCAGAAAGGGAAACAACCGAAAGCTAAGGGCAAGAACGATGGTAAGGGAAAGCAAAGTGCTTCAGTCTCGAAACCTAAAAAGACCCCTCCGGCGAAAAAGGAGCATCCGGCTAAAGACCAGACTTGTCATCACTGTGCTGAGGTGGGATACTGGAAGAGAAACTGTCCTAAGTATCTAGCTGAGTTGAATGCGAAGAAGAAGCAAACTGGTTCTGCCAGTACTTCAGGTATCTTCACAATTGAATTATATTCCTTTTCTAAGCGTAATTCGTGGGTTTATGACAATGGCTGTGGAACTCATATCTGCAATACTTTACAGGGGCTTAGATGAAGAAAGAAACTGAAGCCAGGAGCTTTACAACTATTCATGGGCAATGGTCTACCGGCAGCTGTAGAAGAAATAGGCGACTATCATTTAGTTTTACCTACTGGTTTAGTTATTGTTTTAGACAATTGTCATTATGTACCATCTATTACTAGAGGTGTCATTTCAGTTTTTTTTATTGAAAAACAACGGATTAATTAATGTTTTTAATGATTATGGTATTTCAGTTTCTCGAAATAATGTTCATTATTTTAATGATATTGCTTGTGATGGTATTTATGAAATTGATATGCATGGTTGTGATTCAAATAATTCAATGTATAATGTTAGCAAACGAGTCAAGACTAACTTGGACTCTACTTATCTTTGGCATTGTCGACTTGCTCATGTTGGCAAGAAACGCATCGAAAGGCTTCAACGTAAAGGGATCTTACAATCAAATAATGAATCATTTGACAAATGCGTGTCTTTTGTTTCCGGCAAGATGACAAGAAAACCTTTTCCGCATAAACCGGAGAGGGCTAAAGAGCTGCTTGGACTTATACATACCGATGTATGTGGCCCATTTAGACATGTGTCAAGGAAAGGTGCTAGCTGCTTCATCACTTTTACGGATGATTTCAGTCGTTATGGTTATGTTTACCTGCTTAAACATAAACATGAAGTCTTCGAAACATTCAAAGAGTTTAAAAATGAGGTAGAAAATCAACTTGGTAAAACCATCAAGATTCTTCGTTCGGATCGAGGTGGGGAATACTTAAGCCAAGAGTTTAAGGATTATCTAAAAGCTTGTGGAATTATTCAACTGCTTACTCCTCCTTACACTCCACAGCATAATGGTGTATCTGAGAGGATAAATCGAACCTTGCTAGACATGGTGAGATCAATAATGAACCTTACGACTCTCCCATTTTCATTTTGGGATTATGCTCTAGAGAATGCTGTACGCATTCTCAATATGGTTCCAACCAAGAAGGTTGACAAGACACCGCATAAGTTGTGGCATGGAAGTGTTCCTAATTTGTCTTACTTAAGGGTCTGGGGATGTAAGGCACTTGTAAAACGAGATACGCCTGACAAACTTCAACCTAGATCCGTTAAGTGCATCTTTGTAGGATACCCAAAGGAAACAATGGGTTACTACTTCTACTTTCCTACCGACAACACTGTTAAAGTTTCTCGATATGCTGAGTTCTTTGAAAAGAATCTCATATCTCAAGAAAACAGTGGGAGGATTGTCGAGCTTGATGAGACTCAAGAAGAAGATGTGTCACCTTCTGAAAATACTAGCGATCATCAACTTGTGGGGGGGGGAATGTTCAAAGTGATGAACCTCAAGTTGAAGATAATGCGATTCCAATTCGTAGGTCCTCAAGGACAATACGTGCTCGTGAAAGATTGAATCTTAATATTTAGTCTGAAGAATACGTATTAGGAGACTTAAATGAACCTCCTAATTTCAAAGCTGCATTATCAGATCCAGAATCTGACAAATGGCTTGAAGTTGCGAATGTGGAAATGAAATCCATGAAAGATAATCAAGTCTGGAGCTTGGTTGATCTTCCACCTAATGGTAGAACCGTTGGGTGTAAATAGATCTTCAAGAAGAAGACCGACATGGATGGAAATGTACACACCTATAAAGCTCGTCTCATGGCGAAAGGCTATACTCAGCTTTACGGAGTTGACTATGAGGACACCTTCTCCCCCGTAGCGGACATTAGAGCTATTAGGATCATCTTAGCCATAGCAGTGTACTATGACTATGAGATATGGAAAATGGATGTCAAAACCGCTTTCTTGAATGGTTTTTTAGACGAGGAAGTTTATATGGTTCAACCAGAAGGTTTTATCGATTCAAAATATCCCAACAAAGTGTGCAAACTTCAAAGGTCCATTTATGGATTAAAGCAAGCATCACGAAGTTGGAATAAAAGGTTTGATGAGAAAATCAAAAAGTTTGGTTTTGCTCAAAATCCTGATGAGCCATGTGTATATCACAAAGCTAGTGGGAGTAATGTTACTTTCCTTGTCTTATATGTATATGACATATTGATAATAGGAAATCACATTCCAATGTTGCAAGATGTAAAATCCCATCTTGGAAAGTGTTTTGCTATGAAAGACTTGGGTGAAGCAGCATTCATTCTTGAATCAAGATCTATAGAGATAGAAGTAAACGGTTGATTGGATTAAGTCAAAGTGCTTATATTGATAAGATTTTGAAGCGATTCAAGATAGAGAATTCTAAGCGGGGTTTCGTACCTATGCAAGGAGGACTTAACTTATCTATCAAAAAATGGTGCCTTTACACCTAAGGAGGTGGAGCGTATGCAAAGAATTCCTTACACTTCGGCTGTGGGATCTATTATGTATGCGGTGAGATGCACTAGAACTGACATTGCATTCGCGCAAAATATTGTTAGCCGATATCAACAGAATCCAGGTGAGGATCACTGGACTGCTGTGAAGAATATTCTTAAGTACATGCGTGCTACTAAAGATTTATTTCCGGTGTATGGAGGAAATCCCGATACAGAGCTCAAAGTGACTGGATACTGTGATGCTGGATTTCAGATTGATAAAGATGATATAAAATCTTAGTCGGGATACGTCTTTGTTTTAAATGGAGGCACGGTAGATTGGAAGAGCAAGAAGCAAACCACAGTTGCTATGTCTGCTACAGAGTCTGAGTATATTGCCGCCTCAGAAGCCGCCATGGAAGCTGTCTGGATTAGAAAGTTTATTTCTGGGCTTGACGTGATGCCCTCAAATAACACACCTTTGGATATGTATTGTGATAATACTGGTGCAATCATCATTGCTAATGAACCCGGAGTTCAAAAAGGTGTCAGACATTACCAAAGAAGATATCACTATGTTCGTGAGCAAATCGAACAAGGTGAAATCAATTTACTCAAAGTTCACACAGATTGTAACTTAGTTGATCCTTTTACAAAGGCATTGTCAAAAGGAAAACTCGATAAGCATGCCGAGGGCATAGGACTTTAACTAGCTAGTTACATCATGTAAATCTGTTGATTAGTATTTGGATAAGGGATGTTGAACAATTATTATTATGAATGAATTAAATACTTGGTATGATTGTTTTCATTTCAATATATAATTGTATCCTATATTTGCATGTTTAAATCCATGAATATTTAATATTCTAAATGTCCATTGTCGATTAACTATATGAGAATATAGTTAAATTAAGACAAATCTGAGTGATTGGTAAATATTTTTGGGAATATTTGAAGATGGTCCTACCAAACTCACATGATATCCATATAGATGCGTATCGGACTACCCCACTTAACGAATCATCACTTTATGGATCGGCGTCATTAAGTGAAATTCGTGAAATGGTTGCTTTATTTATCCTTAGACTTGAGATACAAGCAGGTTATGCATGTATGGATTGCATTTTCTTGATATAGTTCCTAACTATCCTGAATAAGGTAGTAATAAAGGGCTATTTTCAGAAATGTAGTGACATAACATGACTAACACGTGTAGTCAAAACAGGATTTGTTCCTTCAATTTGCAACTGAAGAATGATACCATTTGTGCCCCTCATTGATTAATTAAGATGTTTATACGGCCGTATCCAAATGAACTCCAGATGTAGTCTCGATTAATTTGGTAATCTTAATTAGTTATAGAAATGAGAAACAGAATCGTTAAGTTATGGAATGACATTGATCCATATCCATAATTAACAAGGTATCTGAAACAAAGGGATAATAAACTCCGAAACCATTTCAAATACTTTAAGAAACTATACTTAAATATTTCCGGTAGAATTGGCGTGTTGCTAGACGCTAACCAATGTTATTGCCTTTATATAACATGCTCAAGTGGGAGCTGTTGGAATGTGATCACGTTAAATAAACGCATGTCCGGAAAATATTTAAGCCTACGGGGTCACACAAAATGACACATGTACTCTATGTAATTAATTGATATGTTAAATGTAATATATTGATTAATATGGTCACGAAATGATTAATAAGCATTTGTTAAAAGTTAAATATATATGTTTATTAATTAAAAGGACTTAATTGTGAAATTAGGAATTAGTATTGTTTCCTAATTCCTAATTGGGGGGGGCAAAATTTCAAGGGGTTTTAGGCCTTGAATACTTGCCCATCAAGTTAAAAACCCTATTAATTAAGCCTATAAATAGAGGGTTAAGCAAAGGGTTTCTTATAAGTTGTTTATGAGGTAAAACCCTAACTAAATCTCTCTTTCTCTCCCTCCTTCTTTTCGATCAGCCGAAGCAAAGAAACCCCAAAGGGTTTCGGTTTTTAGGGTTCGACATTAAGGGGTAAACACAACCGGGTTTGTGAGTTCGTGATCGGGTACTAGCATACATCATAGGGGTGTCAAGTGTGCGATTTGCTTTAAACCCTAAATAATAATAATTATATTATTATTATCTTTATTGGAAGCTTACGCTAAAAGGTACACTTTCAATTCTCTACTTTGTTAATTATTATATTGCATATACGTTTCTTTCCGCTGCGTACTCGTGATTGTTTATTTGATAATATGCTTATATCCTAACAAAACCCACTCACTATCGGGGAATGATTGGCTCGCTGATGTATCTCACAGCGAGTCGTCCTGATATCATGTTTGCTACTTGCTTATGTGCAAGATACCAAGCGTCTCCTAGGGAATCCCATCTTCTCGCTGTCAAGAGAATCTTTAAGTATCTAAAAGGTACTTCCTCGCTGGGTCTTTGGTATCCCAAAGACTCTAGTTTTGACCTTGTTGCATACTCTGACTCTGACTATGCTGGTTGCATGTTAGATAGAAAAAGCACCAGTGGAGGATGTCAACTGTTGGGGGGGAGCTGACTAGTTGGTTGATGTGACCAATTTATATAGATCGCCCACATCATTATTGACCTTTTTCGTATGTGTTTTGAGTTGATATTGTATGCATTTGGCGCGTTTATGGTGTTTGTTAGTGCTTTCAGGTTCTTAGCAGGTTGTGCGTCCAGTTGGTACATTTTCTGACGATTTTAGGCCAAGATGTTGATCCGAGTGTTCGAGAGATGTTGATAAAGAAGAAAAAAGATTTCAGCAAGATTTGACTGCGCCGCAGTGAGAAGGATGATGCCCCACTGCGCCGCAGTCAATGGAGTGAAGAAGCCAAATGGATTCCAGCAAGTTTGAGCTGCGCCGCAGTGGGAGTATTCACACCCCAATGCGCCGCAGTCAAGGTGTGCCAAAGCCAAAGCTGTCCAGAGGTTTTACACTGCGCCGCAGTGGGAGGAATGTTGCCCCACTGCGCCGCAGTCCTTGGTCGATCAAAAGCAAATAATTCCAGTGGTTTTCCACTGCGCCGCAGTGGGAGCGAACCATGCTAACTGCGGCGCAGTGAGTGCACGGGGAGACCAGGGCTACAACCCCTTTGCACCAGATTGGGGGGAGATATAAAAGAAAAAAAAAACCTAATTTGAGATTATCCAAGTTTTTCTTTCTAGGAGCTGTTCTACCAAGGGTCTTTGACGGATCATCGCAGATTTCATCATTTGATTCATTGAAGATTCAAGAACATCCATCTAGATCGTATCTAATTTTCTGTCTTGCAATTTATATTCAACAATCATTGGTACAATATGTTTTTTTCAATTTCTTTATTGCAATTCAATTTAGTATGATTGGCTAAATTTCTAATCATCCACTTTGATGAAACTTGATGAATGATATGATTGCAATATTTTAATTCAAGAGTTGATTCAATTATCGTTGTGTCGTGATCTTTATCAATTAATTACTTGCGATTTATTCTTTTGATGTTGATGGTTTATGTGTTCATCGTTAGTGGTACTAGGTGAATACGTTTATCGTTTCAATTCGATTGTCTATGGTCGTTTGTTACCGGTTCATGGTATGACGGTGAATGTCAAATCTATAATAGGAGTTAATTGGTAAACGTGTTTAGAAACGGTTGGTGGTACCACGTTTTCATTCACATAGGCATAATTGGTAATTGAATAATCAAGCAAACTAATTGTTGGGGAGATTTTCTAGGCATTGGTGGTACCGGCTTGGGTAATTTAACTAGAAACTTAGGTGTTTGGGTTATTTGTGAGCGGTTGGTGGTACCACGCGAGCATTTTATCCTTTCACGATTATCTTGTCAACTCTAAATAATCTTAACTTTATCGTGTGCAATCATAACTGAAGTCAAGTGGATTCGAAGTGGGTGATCTTTATTCATATTGTTGAACTTTCTTTATTTTTCAATTGTCTTGTCATTTCAATTTCTTTAATTTCATATTGTCAAGGTGAGGTAGCAATTCGGCTACGGTTCCATCCTTATCCCAAAATCACTCTG
>CM067171.1:99533307-99576852 GCA_034093135.1 Erigeron breviscapus
TTTCCAATTGAATTTTGCCAAATTGTGTGCATAAAGTGCTTGAAACGAATTAAATATACTTGTGGTAATTTGACTTAACATATGGTCTGCGCCCGGCTGTTGTCAAAAGCAGATTCCAATCCT
Organism: Erigeron breviscapus; assembly: GCA_034093135.1. Lineage (NCBI taxonomy): Eukaryota > Viridiplantae > Streptophyta > Magnoliopsida > Asterales > Asteraceae > Erigeron > Erigeron breviscapus. The sequence goes on from CM067171.1 coordinate 99,533,431, forward strand.
TTGAGAAATAGAAATTGTGAGACAATAAATAGATACGATCTAAGTGGGTGCACGTGAATCTTCAATGAATCGGAAGACGATCAAATCTTGATTTGATCCTTGAAGGTGTTCCTTGTAGTGCAGCTCTTAGAAAGAAGACTTGATAATTTGGAAATTAGGTTTGTAAACTATTTATATCTCCCTTTAATCTGAAGCAAAAGCTGCCCAAAACCTTTCAGCCCCGTACTCTCACTGCGGCGCAGTGGGCGAGTGATGCCCCCACTGCGGAGCAGTGCTTATACACTGCCTTTGGTGCTCGTTTGTCAAGGCTGACTGCGGCGCAGTGGGCACACGCACATCCCACTGCGGCGCAGTGTAATATTATTGGTTGAATTCTCTTTTTCCACTAGCTGACTGCGGCGCAGTGGGCCTGTTCACCACCACTGCGTCGCAGTATAAATATACTGGTCTCGATGCTCATTTCCATTAGATGACTGCGGCGCAGTGGGCTTGTTCACCACCACTGCGTCGCAGTATAACTATACTGGTCTGAATAACACTTCTTCAAAAATAAGAACTTGCATAAATTTTCTATCTCTTTTCACCTTAACAACTCTCGAACTCTCCAATCAACTTCATGACCTCAAAATTACTCGAAATTGCACCAAACGGACACGTCACCTGTTTAGAACCTGAAACCACTAACAAAACCCATAAACGCGCCAAATGCCAGCAAAATCGACTAAAAACATATAATAAAAAGCCAATAACGATGTGGGCGATGGGTATAAATTGGTCACATCACCCCCATTCGACTCAGTCTGTTGTTGGGGTTTGCCGGATGGCTTGGGCTGGCCATTTTTGTCGATGCCGGTTTACTCGTGGATTGGTTATGCCATCCGTAACGACGCCGATGGACCACCGAATGGTCTACCCATCATGTCGGGTGTGAGGCTCCCTAAAGATCAATTGATCGCCTTCACACAATTTATATTGTCGATTTAACAAGTGACATAAGTTACTTGGCTTTGTTGTGGCATAACCTGAAGTTGATTTGTTGAGATGCTTATTGTCGGTTGATGAGCTTGCTAGGCACCTTTAGGGATATGATATTGCTAATGCTTATTGTCGTTGTTGTTGTTTGTTGCTTGACATACGTATGATAGTTTTGAATGATGTTTTTAACTAGCAACTGTTTTATACAACCCGTGGTTATCTTACTCAGCTTTTAAAGCTGACACTTGTTTGTTGAAAATGTTGTGTTTCCTCAGGTTGGTCGTTGAAGATTGCTTAGAGTGAGGCATGGGTAGATGGTTGCTTTTATGAAGAGTTTATATTGCCATAGCTTTGCCTCATTTATATAGACTTTTAATTATTATGTCGTTGGATATTTAGTTTGGTTGTTTGAATGTGGATTTCTTGGATTGTCGTTATGATGCAATAAGTAACACCAAAACCTTTATCGACATTTCCGTTAGGAAATGGTTAAGTTTTTAATGGGATGTTTCCGCATTTAATGGTTGTTTTATTTAAAAAATTTTGAAATCCATATTTATAAAAGTCGGGTGTTACAATGTTACATAGGATGATTGTTACATTTCTGGTTCAGAGGTCCACCCATTGGGACAAAGCATATCAGTTGGACTTGTGGTTAATTAAGTTGTTTTCTGAGGGGGTCCGAGGAAGTTTGCGTTGGCCCCAATGGTTGTCTTGGATAGGATGGTTAATCACTCTGATTCTAAGTTAGTTTTGGGACATTTCATCACTAGGATATACAAGAGGCAGGGAGTTTTTGAGCTTGATGAATGCCAGGTGGACTTGTCTTTCCAGGTGCCGCAGGAGAGTTTGACTGAGAAGGAGTTGATTATAGGCAAAATAGTGAAGAAGCCGAAGAAGAACGAGCAGGCAAGGTTGTTAGAAGACACAGGTGTTATTGCTGCACCGCCTCCAGATGTGGAGGCTGCTGATGAGGAGGAGATGGAGGATGCCCCTCAGGAGCCTCAGAGGAGGCGAGGCCGTGCAGGTATTGATTTGACAGAGATAGGATCCCAACTTCAGCAGATTTTGGATGGGCAGCAGGCTAGTAGTAGGTCTTTTGATGAGTACCAGAGGCGTATGGATCAGGAGATTTCATGGGTAGGATCACAGCAGGCGTATACTAATTATACTCTTGATTATTACCAGCCGATGTGGGATGCCCAGTACCACGGGCGGCCGTTTACTCCTGTGAGGCCGATTTCTGATTTCCGGCCACCACCCATTCATGTTCCTGAGTATCGCCAGGGCGGCGATTCTTTCTTCCCTATGCCTACCCCGCGCCCTCCTGACTTGGGTGGATCTCCTCGTGGCCAGTCCAGTTTGGACATTATGCTGGTGGTTCTGTCGCTGGAGGATCTTCTTCTGTTGCTCCTGGATTATTTACAGGTACTAGTTCGGGTTTTGCTGGAGATGCTGGAGCTTCGGGTTCAGGTGATGCACCAGAGGAGACGACTAGCTGGGTGTTGGACAGTTTGTTTGGTCCACCAGGTCTCCCACACGGATATCACGGCCAGCTCCAGTGAGTGATGATGATTATGATTCCCACCCTTTCCCGTGGGATGGAATCATATTTGCTGATTGATTTATGATGATTTGATGGTCCTGGATTATTGTACTCTGTTATTTTTCTTTTCTTTTGGTTTATTTTATTTTCTGCATGAACAATTAGATACGATAATTTCTGCTTGGGAATTTGTGGTTTGTTTTGTGATGCAATGAAACAGGTTGATTGATGTCCATTGTACAACCCAAATGTGGGGGAGGACCCATGGATTTTCTTCTCATCTTTATTCTATGACATCAATTGATTGATTGTGTGATGGTGTGCATATGCTGGCAGTAAGTTCAACACCATATTTGTGATTTGTTTGTTTGATGCACACACAACTCTCACACCTTCCGTTTTGTTACAAGTTTGTTTCTCCCGCCAAGCAAAATGTCCTTTCTTATTAGGAAGCGCCATTTGTGACGCGGGGTCAACTTACTTGTTTTAAAACGGAATGTGTCCTTGTTCCAGTATGTGCTCTTATTTTTCTTTCTATGTTGCTTACCCCTATTTACCTTTGTTTGACCGAATATGGACATTGAGGGCATTGTCCATCTTAAGTGTGTGTGTGTGGGGGGGGGGGGGGGGGGGGGGGGGGGGGGGGGGGGGGGGGGGGGGGGGAGTGTGGGGGGGTGGCAAATAGGTTTAAGCTATCGGGTTTATCTCTTTTGTTGTTTTGCCATTGAGATTTCTACCGGTTTTGTTGATGTGTCCCTCTCATAGGCCTACGGATTTTATCCGAGGGTAGGGGTCTCCATTTGGTTCTCCAATTCGAGCCCTTTACTTTGATGTGCATGTTTAAGATTGGTGTTTTTGATTTGGTGGGATGATAGAAGTTGATATTGTTTTAAAACTTGAGTTGAGCTTGTCTTTGTGGTAAATTGCTATTGTCACTTAATTTATGATAACTTAATAAGCAATTTTACTATAAAATTTTTCCTTGGCAAAAAATTTTAATCGGCGAAATGTGTTCTGAACGGTTATTTGGCTAGTCCTTCGGGATTGATAACATTACTTGCATACTCAAATATATCCAAAACACCTAAAGTTGTGAGATTCATCATTCATTTATAGGTGTGCTAGGTGTTTACGGTTGTGGTTTGATTGCCTTGTAATTTGTCCCTCTCTTAGGCTCTTGGATTTATTCGGGAGTAAGGGTTCCATTTCGAACTCTGAACTAAGATGTGCGAATTTGAGGTTAATTTATTCCATTTCCGGGTTACTTTCTTTGATTTGAGTGTGCCGGTGATGTGTTGAGCTAGAACTTGGCCTGGTGATCGTTACGAGACCGCAGTGAGATCACTTTTGTGATATAAGTGCATTGGATGACGAATTGGCATATTAGGTTTGACCCGTATTTTCATTCTTTCTCTTCACCTTTGCTTGTGTATATTTTTACCGTTACTATACATGCATTTTTTTTCTTTCCTTTGTAACCCCTGTTGCACTCATCCTTAGTGCAAAGTACACTTATACATCCCTTTTAACTTAGCCTTCTCCTTTGTATATATCACTTATATATGTAAACGTTACCTAATTATACCTCACTATACCGATAGTCTAATCTGGGGGGCCATTGATTGTCATTGGTTTGTTTGGATGGTTTGGGAGAGCTTCAGTGGATTGTCAGTTGGAATATTCTTGGTATATGGGAATACGTCGATTGGTCAAGTTATTGGGGAATGTCTTGTATTGTTCAAAGGAAGTATATTGTTATAGACATCGTTAATCATTGTAAGAGGGTGCCTACTAGTAGAGTAAAAATGGTTCAAAATAAGAGGAAAAAGTGAAAAACAGAATGATTAAAAAAAAAAAAAACCTTGGGCTACTAGTAGGTACTTTTCATTTTTAGATGTCTAAAGTTTTGTTGTATCATTAAGAATGGAAGACTTGGTGAAATTTAAGTTGTTCGAAGTTGATACACCACAATGGTGTCGGGTTTCGCTTGGTATTTTTGAGGTGTCTTAGCGTGATAACATCTTAAGGGTTGGTAGTTTGTTGGCAATCAATGGTAAGTGTTTGATTAGACTATTTTGTACATAATTCATACATACCTTATACTTTTGTTACTTCCTATCACTAACCTAAATTTCCCATACTCCATTGTAAATTTCCATCATATACACCTTAGCCTAACTATACAACCGTCCTATATGCCTATTTTGATGATGTACTTGGTGCTCACGCCATGTCGGTGGAGCTATGATCCTTGTTCAAGCCTATGGTAAGATATGCATCACGTCCGCGCAATGAGTGATTATTCATATATATTCAACCCCAATTGTAAGTTCGTTGGAGTAGGATGATTTTGATAGGCTCATTTGTTTCACTTTTGCTTGGTCGTGTTATTGAGGCTTGTGGACTGTTCAGATATTGTCAAACATTTTGGGTTTTCATTTAAGATTAAAACTGCTTCACCCAACTTTTGTCATTGACGTGCTTGGTGTGGCTCCTTTTTGATACTCGTAATTCGTTTCTATAGTTTCATTGCCAAGGAATGCTTTTTGCTTAATTTCCAGATTTGCTTGAGGACAAGCAATGCTCAAGTGTGGGGGGATTTGATGTGACCAATTTATATAGATCGCCCACATCATTATTGGCCTTTTTCGTATGTGTTTTGAGTCGATATTGTATGCATTTGGCGCGTTTATGGTGTTTGTTAGTGCTTTCAGGTTCTTAGCAGGTTGTGCGTCCAGTTGGTACATTTTCTGACGATTTTAGGCCAAGATGTTGATCCGAGTGTTCGAGAGATGTTGATAAAGAAGAACAAAGATTTCAGCAAGATTTGACTGCGCCGCAGTGGGAGGATGATGCCCCACTGCGCCGCAGTCAATGGAGTGAAGAAGCCAAATGGATTCCAGCAAGTTTGAGCTGCGCCGCAGTGGGAGTGGGAGTATTCACACCCCAATGCGCCGCAGTCAAGGTGTGCCAAAGCCAAAGCTGTCCAGAGGTTTTACACTGCGCCGCAGTGGGAGGAATGTTGCCCCACTGCGCCGCAGTAGAGGTTTTACACTGCGCCGCAGTGGGAGGAATGTTGCCCCACTGCGCCGCAGTCCTTGGTCGATCAAAAGCAAATAATTTCCAGTGGTTTTCCACTGCGCCGCAGTGGGAGCGAACCATGCTAACTGCGGCGCAGTGAGTGCACGGGGAGACCAGGGCTACAACCCCTTTGCACCAGATTGGGGGGAGATATAAAAGAAAAAAAAACCTAATTTCAGATTATCCAAGTTTTTCTTTCTAGGAGCTGTTCTACCAAGGGTCTTTGACGGATCATCGCAGATTTCATCGTTTGATTCATTGAAGATTCAAGAACATCCATCTAGATCGTATCTAATTTTCTGTCTTGCAATTTATATTCAACAATCATTGGTACAATATGTTTTCTTTCAATTTCTTTATTGCAATTCAATTTAGTATGATTGGTTAAATTTCTAATCATCCACTTTGATGAAACTTGACGAATGATATGATTGCAATATTTTAATTCAAGAGTTGATTCAATTATCGTTGTGTCGTGATCTTTATCAATTAATTCCTTGCGATTTATTCTTTTGATGTTGATGGTTTATGTGTTCATCGTTAGTGGTACTAGGTGAATACGTTTATCGTTTCAATTCGATTGTCTATGGTCGTTTGTCACCGGTTCATGGTATGACGCTGAATGTCAAATCTATAATAGGAGTTAATTGGTAAACGTGTTTAGAAACGGTTGGTGGTACCACGTTTTCATTCACATAGGCATAATTGGTAATTGGATAATCAAGCAAACTAATTGTTGGGGAGATTTTCTAGGCATTGGTGGTACCGGCTTGGGTAATTTAACTAGCAACTTAGGTGTTTGGGTTATTTGTGAGCGGTTGGTGGTACCACGCGAGCATTTTATCCTTTCACGATTATCTTGTCAACTCTAAATAATCTGAACTTTATCATGTGCAATCATAACTGAAGTCAAGTGGATTCGAAGTGGGTGATCTTTATTCGTATTGGTTGAACTTTCTTTATTTTTCAATTGTCTTGTCATTTCAATTTCTTTAATTTCATATTGTCAAGGTGAGGTAGCAATTCGGCTACGGTTCCATCCTTATCCCAAAATCACTCTATCTGACAACTATTTCAAAACCATTCCCCGTGTTCGATCCTGGACTTACCTTCTAGCTATACTATATACGAACGGGTCCACTGCCCGCAAGTGTGTAGTAGTCAGTTTTAGGGTATTTCTTGTTTTAAATTTTAAACTCGATTTCACACATCATGTCTGATAAAGAATGAAGAGCTTAAAGTCTTCATCTAGTGCAGCAGCAAACGGCTCTGGTAAAGACTTATCAAATCCGTTTATCCCTGTTGCTTTGGGAAATAGCAAAATAAAAGCAATGAAGAGCTAAAAGTCTTCATCTAGTCCAGCAGCAAACGGCTCTGGTAAAGACTTATCAAATCCGTTTATCCCTGTTGCTTTGGGAAATAGCAAAATAAAAGCAATGAAGAGCTAAAAGTCTTCATCTAGTCCAGCAGCAAACGGCTCTGGTAAAGACTTATCAAATCCGTTTATCCCTGTTGCTTTGGGAAATAGCAAAATAAAAGCAATGAAGAGCTAAAAGTCTTCATCTAGTCCAGCAGCAAACGGCTCTGGTAAAGACTTATCAAATCCGTTTATCCCTGTTGCTTTGGGAAATAGCAAAATAAAAGCAATGAAGAGCTTAAAGTCTTCATCTAGTCCAGCAGCAAACGGCTCTGGTAAAGACTTATCAAATCCGTTTATCCCTGTTGCTTTGGGAAATAGCAAAATAAAAGCAATGAAGAGCTAAAAGTCTTCATCTAGTCCAGCAGCAAACGGCTCTGGTAAAGACTTATCAAATCCGTTTATCCCTGTTGCTTTGGGAAATAGCAAAATAAAAGCAATGAAGAGCTAAAAGTCTTCATCTAGTCCAGCAGCAAACGGCTCTGGTAAAGACTTATCAAATCCGTTTATCCCTGTTGCTTTGGGAAATAGCAAAATAAAAGCAATGAAGAGCTAAAAGTCTTCATCTAGTCCAGCAGCAAACGGCTCTGGTAAAGACTTATCAAATCCGTTTATCCCTGTTGCTTTGGGAAATAGCAAAATAAAAGCAATGAAGAGCTTAAAGTCTTCATCTAGTCCAGCAGCAAACGGCTCTGGTAAAGACTTATCAAATCCGTTTATCCCTGTTGCTTTGGGAAATAGCAAAATAAAAGCAATGAAGAGCTAAAAGTCTTCATCTAGTCCAGCAGCAAACGGCTCTGGTAAAGACTTATCAAATCCGTTTATCCCTGTTGCTTTGGGAAATAGCAAAATAAAAGCAATGAAGAGCTAAAAGTCTTCATCTAGTCCAGCAGCAAACGGCTCTGGTAAAGACTTATCAAATCCGTTTATCCCTGTTGCTTTGGGAAATAGCAAAATAAAAGCAATGAAGAGCTAAAAGTCTTCATCTAGTCCAGCAGCAAACGGCTCTGGTAAAGACTTATCAAATCCGTTTATCCCTGTTGCTTTGGGAAATAGCAAAATAAAAGCAATGAAGAGCTTAAAGTCTTCATCTAGTCCAGCAGCAAACGGCTCTGGTAAAGACTTATCAAATCCGTTTATCCCTGTTGCTTTGGGAAATAGCAAAATAAAAGCAATGAAGAGCTAAAAGTCTTCATCTAGTCCAGCAGCAAACGGCTCTGGTAAAGACTTATCAAATCCGTTTATCCCTGTTGCTTTGGGAAATAGCAAAATAAAAGCAATGAAGAGCTAAAAGTCTTCATCTAGTCCAGCAGCAAACGGCTCTGGTAAAGACTTATCAAATCCGTTTATCCCTGTTGCTTTGGGAAATAGCAAAATAAAAGCAATGAAGAGCTAAAAGTCTTCATCTAGTCCAGCAGCAAACGGCTCTGGTAAAGACTTATCAAATCCGTTTATCCCTGTTGCTTTGGGAAATAGCAAAATAAAAGCAATGAAGAGCTTAAAGTCTTCATCTAGTCCAGCAGCAAACGGCTCTGGTAAAGACTTATCAAATCCGTTTATCCCTGTTGCTTTGGGAAATAGCAAAATAAAAGCAATGAAGAGCTAAAAGTCTTCATCTAGTCCAGCAGCAAACGGCTCTGGTAAAGACTTATCAAATCCGTTTATCCCTGTTGCTTTGGGAAATAGCAAAATAAAAGCAATGAAGAGCTAAAAGTCTTCATCTAGTCCAGCAGCAAACGGCTCTGGTAAAGACTTATCAAATCCGTTTATCCCTGTTGCTTTGGGAAATAGCAAAATAAAAGCAATGAAGAGCTAAAAGTCTTCATCTAGTCCAGCAGCAAACGGCTCTGGTAAAGACTTATCAAATCCGTTTATCCCTGTTGCTTTGGGAAATAGCAAAATAAAAGCAATGAAGAGCTTAAAGTCTTCATCTAGTCCAGCAGCAAACGGCTCTGGTAAAGACTTATCAAATCCGTTTATCCCTGTTGCTTTGGGAAATAGCAAAATAAAAGCAATGAAGAGCTAAAAGTCTTCATCTAGTCCAGCAGCAAACGGCTCTGGTAAAGACTTATCAAATCCGTTTATCCCTGTTGCTTTGGGAAATAGCAAAATAAAAGCAATGAAGAGCTAAAAGTCTTCATCTAGTCCAGCAGCAAACGGCTCTGGTAAAGACTTATCAAATCCGTTTATCCCTGTTGCTTTGGGAAATAGCAAAATAAAAGCAATGAAGAGCTAAAAGTCTTCATCTAGTCCAGCAGCAAACGGCTCTGGTAAAGACTTATCAAATCCGTTTATCCCTGTTGCTTTGGGAAATAGCAAAATAAAAGCAATGAAGAGCTTAAAGTCTTCATCTAGTCCAGCAGCAAACGGCTCTGGTAAAGACTTATCAAATCCGTTTATCCCTGTTGCTTTGGGAAATAGCAAAATAAAAGCAATGAAGAGCTAAAAGTCTTCATCTAGTCCAGCAGCAAACGGCTCTGGTAAAGACTTATCAAATCCGTTTATCCCTGTTGCTTTGGGAAATAGCAAAATAAAAGCAATGAAGAGCTTAAAGTCTTCATCTAGTCCAGCAGCAAACGGCTCTGGTAAAGACTTATCAAATCCGTTTATCCCTGTTGCTTTGGAAAAAGCAAAATAAAAGCAATGAAGAGCTAAAAGTCTTCATCTAGTCCAGCAGCAAACGGCTCTGGTAAAGACTTATCAAATCCGTTTATCCCTGTTGCTTTGGGAAATAGCAAAATAAAAGCAATGAAGAGCTAAATGTCTTCATCTAGTCCAGCAGCAAACGGCTCTGGTAAAGACTCATAAAATCCGTTTATCCCTGTTGCTTTGGAAAAAAGCATAATAAAAGCAATGAAGAGCTAAAAGTCTTCATCTAGTCCAGCAGCAAACGGCTCTGGTAAAGACTTATCAAATCCGTTGATAGCTGACAGTTTGCTAAAAACTGTATTCTTTATTCGTCAGCGACCAACATTTGTTGTGAAGTCGCTGACTGAAACTCTTTCTCTAAATAAGGTAACCAGATTTTCTAAAACCTTCAGCGGATATACTACCATTCTAACTATTTTTATGTGGAAGCATATCCACCAAGCATAAATTATAATATTTTAATAGAATTTCAAACGGTTACCTCGATTTCCTCCCTAATGGGCAACTTGTACAATGTATACGCCGTAACCACTCGAGTACTTTTAAAATTATGGTACAAGTTGTCACATCAAATCTTTTTTTATACGTTACTCACATGCGTATATTAAACATATTTTTCTATTTAAATATTAGTATTTTATATTTATTTAATATGCAAAACCACTTCTTTTTGTATTTTAAATATATTATATACGTACAGTTAAATATTGCGTATGAAAGAGAGTATATGTGACGGTTCATTTGTGCAGTCAAGGGGCCCACAACCATACCACATATATATCCAAATCTCTTCATTCTCCGTCTTCTACGCTTTCATTTTTCTTTCATTTTTCGTCTATATTTCCTTATTCTCTCACAAATCAATCAAATCTTTTCTATATTTCCTCCCAAACTGTTCATCTTCTTCCTCATATTTCCATTTTCTTGTTTAAATGACTTTCTCTTCTGAACATCAACTCTCTGAACAACAAATTTCTGGAACTGAAATTCCTGAATCCCAATCTCAGTCTCAAATTCAGGATCCTCCACCTGCTAATCAACCAGAATCAACAACTCTTGTTGAATTATCTGCTGAGGACCTTGCTACTCAAGAGGTCCTCAAGAAGGTTCCTCTATATATGCACTCTAAAATCTTTAATCCATAAACTATTACTCCTTCTCCTAAAGTCACATTCCAAGCCCAAAAGATAGCCATGAAGTCTAATAACTACCTTGGCTCATTTGAAGTGCCTTCGGGCATTAAGGGCTATCAATAAATGCTTGACTTCATCAAAGCATGTCCTGTTAAAAGTGCAATTTATTCTGATCCAGAAGACATGTATGTCTATCTTCTTAGAGAATTCTGGTGGACGTGTGACTACCAGGTAGGAATTGATGCTATCTCTGGTAGTGTGATGAAGAAGCAGCACACAATCACCATCACACCAAAAATCATACGTTCTGCTCTTGGTCTCCCTGATCAAACAAAGGAAAAACCATTTGTGGATCCAGCAATTGCTGAACAATGGAAGGAATGGTTGCCTTCCATTGGTTATGGGACTGATGAGGAGCCTCCTCTCTCAGTGCCCGGCAACCCCACCAAGAAACATCTTCCTGGTGTGTGGAGACTGCTATTCGCTCATGTGATTCAGTGCTTGGAGGCAATTCTGGGTCATATGATCAATCAACAGCGACCAACATGCAAATCATTCATGCTCTGGCACATGGGAGGTTTATTGACTTTGCTTCAGTCATCTTCGAGGACTTGAAGGCAAAGGTTCAAGCCAGCAACCACTCCTACACTATTCCATTTACAAGATTCCTCTAGCTGATCTTTAAACAAGTGCTGAAGAAAAAGTACAACCAGTTTGGTGCTACCGTGTGCAGACCACCAAGGATTGGCCTATCAGTATACAAGCAACCTGCTTGTGATGCTGAAGTACGCTGATCTCACTCCAGAAATGAAACAGGTACTATTCCCCTCTTACCCCTCTATCTACAAAAAGGTTGGTACTAGTGGGTCAACATCACAACCTCATGTGGTTGCTGGCTCACTCCCTGAAAACACTTCTGGAGCTGGTTCGCTGGAAAACCCCCCAGCAACCTCCAAAGCTCCCAAGCCAACAAAAAAGTCAAAGACTAAGTCCAAAACAACTACTCCATCTTCACCTCCTGCTGATGTCCCAAAACAGAAGCAGCGAGTACCAAAGGGCTTAACCATTAAGGTTAGGGAGTCCTCACAGCCCAAGGACATTAGTGAACCAGCCAACCCATCAGCATCCTCCAAATAGGGTGCTGACGAGACAAAAGGGCCTCACAAGCAGCCACCTCAAATTTCTATAGAATAGGTTGGTGAAGATCAAGGGTCACCCAGCCCTCTAGAGTTGAGTCCACCGTACAAACTATTCCATCTTCTTCTCAACCCTCTGAGTCGTTGTCAGCAGCCAGATCACAGGTGATGCTAGAGACAACACATTCTACGGCCGATGATGGTTTGGTGCTACAACACACTGAACCAGAGGCACCCATATCTCCAAACCCTTTAAATTTTTCTGTTTCAGAAACTGTTTCGACAGGGACTGAAACACTGCCAGCGGCTGCCAGAGTTGCCACTACTACAATGTTCACTGATGATTGTGTCTGGATGCCTTGTGTAACTATGAAGGTGGAGATGAGGGTGAAAATGATGATGTTACTGATGTTAATTATGAGGGCAGATTTGATACAGAAGTCGCTGGTGGTGAAAGGGAAACAGATGAAGTGGTTCATAATGATGAAATGGTTGTTGTTGATGGTGAAAATGTGGATGCTGGTGGTGAAAATGTACAAAGTATTGATGAAAATGTTGAGGGGGAGCAACCAGCTCAAGGGGTGCTGGCTATTGCTCAGGGGGAGCAAGTTGACCCAAATGACCCCAAAGCGATCAAGGAAGCATGGGAAGCTGGTATGGCTGCTGAAATGGCCACTAATAGGTCTAAGGAAATGCTTCCAATTTTTCATAGACGATATCTTACTCAAGCTGAAATTACTCCCCTCACTGAAGCTCAAAGGCAAAATATCTCCAGAGCTCTCAAGAAACCCTTATCTTATCATCCAGCAAGTAAAGAAGGTTCCTCATCAACCGCCCATCCCATCCTTGATGTTCTTACTTTGGCTGCTGGTGGGAAAACACAAGAAGAGGTTGTTGATGAGTTGGAAAGAAGAAAAAAGGAGAAGGAAGAAGAAGAAAGAAAAAGTTATGCTGAAGAACACCTCATTCCTGTTCAGATTCCTCTATCTGCAAGTGAAAGATTAGAAAAGGTTGAAAAGGGTCTTGTTGATCTTACAAAGGCTGCTGAACAGTTGGTTGAAATAAAAGATAAAGAAGATGATCAGCTAGTGAAAACTCTAACTAGCTAGTATAAGAAACAAGAAGCTAACAACCAGGATATTGAAATTATCAAGTCCAATACTGAAACACTGGCTAATAATCAAACAAGAGCCTACCTGCTGGCTCACAATGTAATAAATCGTGATCAGCAAGTTCTCAAGGCAAAGGCTACAACCATTCAGAAAGCTGTCAGTTCATCCACCTACGCTGCAAGAAAGGCTGCTTCCTCAAGCCTTGCAGCTGCTTCAAAAATTGAACAAGTTAATGAACTGATTGCCCCACTGAAAGATCAAATCGAGAAGCAAGCCTCTGCTATCTCTTCTCTTGAAAAGAAGGTCCCTGAGCTTCCAAAGCCTTATGCCTCTTTCACTAAACTTGATAGGCAAAGGCATGAAAGAATGGAGACTGAAATGAGAGAAATCAAAACTTTGCTTCAGCAGCTTGTTGGTCGAGCTGCTGACAAGGAGAAGCCAGTTATGGAAGCTGCTGATGGTGATGCAACTTCCAAGGGGAGAAAGCTGATGATGAGGTCACTGCCACTATTGCCACTACTAGTGAAGTTGAAAATGCAGAAATGGCAATAGTTGCTGTAAACACTGAAAAAGAAGTGCCTTCTGCTGGTGAAAAGGAGGTTACTGATCAAATGAAGGAAGGAATGAACGCTGGTACATGGGAGGGCCATATCATCAATGAAGAAGAGGCTCCAGCAAATGTTGAGGGGGAGCAACCAGCTCAAGGGGTGCTGGCTATTGCTCAGGGGGAGCAAGTTGACCCAAATGACCCCAAAGCGATCAAGGAAGCATGGGAAGCTGGTATGGCTGCTGAAATGGCCACTAATAGGTCTAAGGAAATGCTTCCAATTTTTCATAGACGATATCTTACTCAAGCTGAAATTACTCCCCTCACTGAAGCTCAAAGGCAAAATATCTCCAGAGCTCTCAAGAAACCCTTATCTTATCATCCAGCAAGTAAAGAAGGTTCCTCATCAACCGCCCATCCCATCCTTGATGTTCTTACTTTGGCTGCTGGTGGGAAAACACAAGAAGAGGTTGTTGATGAGTTGGAAAGAAGAAAGAAGGAGAAGGAAGAAGAAGAAAGAAAAAGTTATGAATACATCAAGCAGCTAGTCCAAGAAGAAAGAAAAAGTTATGAATACATCAAGCAGCTAGTCCAAGAAGAAAGAAAAAGCTTATGAATACATCAAGCAGCTAGTAAGAAGAAAGAAAAAGTTATGAATACATCAAGCAGCTAGTCCAAGAAGAAAGAAAAAGTTATGAATACATCAAGCAGCTAGTCCAAGAAGAAAGAAAAAGTTATGAATACATCAAGCAGCTAGTCCAAGAAGAAAGAAAAAGCTTATGAATACATCAAGCAGCTAGTAAGAAGAAAGAAAAAGTTATGAATACATCAAGCAGCTAGTCCAAGAAGAAAGAAAAAGCTTGATGAATACATCAAGCAGCTAGTCCAAGAAGAAAGAAAAAGTTATGAATACATCAAGCAGCTAGAAGAAGAAAGAAAAAGTTATGAATACATCAAGCAGCTAGTCCAAGAAGAAAGAAAAAGTTATGAATACATCAAGCAGCTAGTCCAAGAAGAAAGAAAAAGCTTATGAAACATCAAGCAGCTAGTCCAAGAAGAAAGAAAAAGTTATGAATACATCAAGCAGCTAGTCCAAGAAGAAAGAAAAAGTTATGAATACATCAAGCAGCTAGTCCAAGAAGAAAGAAAAAGTTATGAATACATCAAGCAGCTAGTCCAAGAAGAAAGAAAAAGTTATGAATACATCAAGCAGCTAGTCCAAGAAGAAAGAAAAGAGCTTGATCCTCAAGCACAGCCAAGAAGAAAACCACTCTGAAGAGAAAAAGAGATGACCAGATGGTTCATGTAGATCTCCCTCCTATCTCTGGAGATGCTACCTTGGACACCAGATTGCCCACAAGGGTGGTGTTTCAAGAAGGACTTGTGATTGAAGAACCATTTGGCATGTTATATACCAACTTTCAAAATCAGCAACTCTTCTTCAGAGTGAGTGATATTGGGAAGGCCTCTGTTGGGTTTTTATTAGCCTTAAGAAGAAGGTGTGCTGACACCACTAACAACAGAGCCTTCATTGACATACTTGATCATGAGTTGCTGCTGCCACATCGACAAGCTGATCCCTCGCTGAGGATCATCAAGAATGAAGACATGTGGGAGCAGGCAGCAAGACAATAGATGTTTTACTTTTAAATGATTTTATATCAGCATGTAACACAACATCTTGATATAAAACATCTTTGTTCTTCACTTGTATTATTTTTCTTATAAGTACTATTCACTCAGCAAGTCTTTTCAGCGAATAGAGGGAGATTGTTGAGTCAGGGATTCGCTGACCAGACTTGGTCGCAGATGCATTTCATCAGAGATACATCAGTGAGTCCAGTGACTCTTATTCAGCGGGTGGTTCCTTTCCAAATTGTAAGTCAAGGCGGGAAGATTTTGAATCAAAAGAAGACTAGAGTCACATGGTGGTTGTTCCAACTCTATTTTACTTTGTATGGCAAAGATGCAGTTGGGACCAAAGGAACGGTTTTCTCTCTCATACCCGATTTGGTAAAGAAGACAAAGGCTCCTGATTTCAAGTACTTTAAGCCAATAAGATTTCGACAACCACCATCCATCACTATCAAGTTAAGGCTGTGTTGCCCTAATTCCTCCCCTATAAAAGGCAACACAGCCGCAACAAAAACACTTTGTGTTTGTCACCACAAGTGTGTGTCACTTATATTTTCTCTTGCAATTGTTTAAGTTTCTAGTTAGTCTAAACATAAACAATTGTATGTTCATTTATTTTCTTGTAAGACAAGTTGTAATATCGACCATGTATTCACTGTTTAAATCAATGATACATATGAATAGACTTGCATAGATTCTTGTATTTGAACTTTACTCTTGTTCATGTTCTTTACTTAGTGTTCTTTATATTCTTGTCTAGATAATTGAATATAAGTGTTGCAAATCGTGGACTGTCACATGTTGTAAATAATTAAAGATATTATAGGTATAGTATTTAAAAATATTTATATTAGTGAATAATAGAGATGATTAGTTTGAATAAATTTGGGTTGAAAATATTTTGGGGTTATTTTAGGTAGATATAATGTGTGGTTGTGAAGGTATTGAAGATTAAATGTATTTTTTCTGTTTTGCAAAAATAAAAAGTTCAAAAGGGAAGAGATAGTTTTATGAAAAATAAACATAAAGATATTTTTCTCCTTAATGTTATAAAATATTGGTTAAACTATTTTATTGTATTTACGATTTTCTAAGGGTGGACGGAGTGCCACCGGTACCTGTCCGGTACCTGAGGGAACACCGCCCCGTGGTACCGGTACCGGTTGGGCGTTGATCAAATGGTCCAGCTCCCTCTCACTTTATTCGACTGTTACAAAAAAAAAAAACATACGTGAGGGCCACATGCAACGGAAACTTTTGTTTTGTCTTTTTCTCCTTCTTTTTCTTTTCTTTTCTTTCTTCTTCTTTTCTTTCTTTTCTTTCTTTTAAACATTCTGTCCAATTTTTTTTTTTTAAGCAGCAGCAACAACAACACAACATACTCTCTTCTTTTCTTCTTTTCTTTCTTTTAAATCATGAACCCTTTCTTCAACAACCCTTTATTTTTCGGATCCGGTCCAACACCCCCAAATTTGCCATCGGACTCGAGTTCTTCCGATGAGACGGAACGGTTAGTTAACATTTTCATAATGGCACATCATGCGATTGTTCAAGAGGTCCGCGATACTGCCTCCTCTTCAAGAAGGTATACAAACAGAGACGATCGTATTGAGTCGCACGACCGTCTTTTTCGAGATTATTTCGCTGAAGAACCGAAATTTGATGCAGACTTTTTTAGAACACAGTTTCGGATGAGTAGACGGTTGTTTGTGAAGATAGCTAGAGATATGGAAAGCAACTTTGAATATTTTCAAAGGAGGATCGATGATCGTGGGAAGATGGGGTTCTCGACTTTACAGAAATGCACATCCGCCATTCGCCAGTTAGGATACGGTACTAATCCCGACAGCTTAGATGATTACTTAAACATGGCGGAAAGAACGTCACGTGACACCCTTAATGCTTTTTGTGATGGAGTCATTAAGTTATACCGGCATGAATATTTGCGTAGGCCAACGCGTAATGACGTGCAAATTATATTTGATCATCATGCGTCTTATCATGGTTTCCCCGACATGTTAGGTATATATGTACTTATAAATTTCGGTTATATCTATATAATTATTTAATTCGGTTATATATATATATATATTACATAGTTAATCATTTTGGTTATATATATATATATGTATGTATATGGGTAAAGTTATTTTAAGAACCCTTTTGAACCAATCATATTTTTTCCAATTTAAATTTGATTTTTTAATTAAAGGGGCAAAGTGGTAAAATCAACATAATTATGTAGTAGTATTAATCAGATCTTTTCGTAACCGTTTTTTTATCTTCCCATAATTTTCGTGAAATGAAAACTGATTTTCAATGGATATATATTATTTATATCATTTTGTTGACTTTCCATTTTGTAACCATTAATTGTAGTTTTATTTTTTAGATAATGATGTTTATATGTAAATATGCGGCTATGCGCTAACTAATTTTATGAACCTTTTATTTATAAAATACTTCTATACATATATTTATGTGAATGTTTATTCATATGTGATCATCAAATAATCTAATGAGATTGTCATTTACAAAAGAATTGCATACATGTGTTCATAACATTGTTTATGCACATGTGATCACTAACTAAATAATTACATACATATGCTCATAGCATTGTTTATGCATATGTGATATGCTCATAACATTGTTTATGCACATATGATCACCGACTAAATAGTTGCATACATATGCTCATAGCATTGTTTATGCACATGTGATCACCAACTAAATAGTTGCATACATATGCTCATAACATTGTTTATGCACATGTGATCACCAACTTATACATACAATATCTATATACAAAATACTTGTATACATATGTTTGTAGCACTGTTCATACACATATGCTCATAAGTATATATATAAATAAATGGATATGGAATAAAACGGTTCAACATGTATGATATAGAACAAAGAATGAGAACATGGTCTTTAATATTAATAAATCTCCACCTCCATAATAAAAATTACACAATTATACAACTAAAAAATCCAAACTTAGCCGCATTGAGTAGACTTCCAATTGGATACTTTGGAGCTTTTATGTATTTGAAAATTTAGAATTGGGTTTTAGACAATAATCGACCCTCAAAGAGGATGCATTAATTGAAAGATAGTTTATAGTGGGTTCTAAATTGGCTTACCAATTGAGTTGTAGTTTGCTAAAGGAATGGAAAAATGATTTAATGAGCCTTCGAAAATAAAGTATTCAGTGTCCTACAATCTTTGAGAAACCGTTTCTAATTAATCAAAGTGAATAAAACACCCTTTTTTATTTAATTAAATGTTAAATATTTTTTTCATTTATTTACCAGATTGCCATTATTAATATTAGCCATTGATTTAACTTTTGGATGGTTAAGATTGATATTCAAAGGTTCTCAAAAGTTCCTGGCTTTTTAATGGTTCTCAAAATAACTTTTCACATATGTATATTACATAGTTAATAGTTTTGGTTAATAATGTATATATAGGGAGCCTTGATTGTACACACTGGGCTTGGGAGAATTGTCCGGTGGCTTGGCGTGGCCAATACACGAGAGGTGACCAAAAGGGGCCGTCAATAATGCTTGAAGCAGTGGCGACACAGGATACATGGATTTGGCATGCGTACTTTGGTGTTGCCGGTTCAAACAACGACATTAATGTGTTGAATCAATCTCCCTTATTCAAATACTATGAAGACGGCACAACACCAGTGGTTCCATTCACTGTAAATGGAACCGAATATAAGTACCCGTATTTCCTCGTGGATGAGATCTACCCAAGATATGCGATGTTTGTGAAAACCATTCCTCATCCAATCGGTGAGAAAAGGATTCGTTTTGCTAGGGCAAAGAAGGCTGCAAGGAAGGATGTGGAGCGAGCTTTTGGTATTATCAAAAAACGCTTCAAAATACTTAAAGAACCGGCACGACAAATGGATGAACTCCCCATCCGTAAGATCATGTATGCGTGTTGTATTCTTCACAACATGATTTTAAAAGACGAGGACCACGCATTATGTCCTGATTATATCCCAGATCCCCCGGTCGCGCCACAGCCGTCAGATGCTCGGCTAGCAGAGATACATGACTCAAGCGTACACGAAGATCTTCGGATGGATCTCATTGACCATATTCATGGCGCATTCATCCCGGGCATCGATCGCTAGTTTATTTATGTAACATCCGTAAAATTTGACTTAAGTTGACCCGTTAATTTCATGTACGAATTTATTATAATGAGGTGATATAATATGTGATCGAGTTTATTTGTGAACCTATCGTGTTCAAGGTACATACATAACGTAATGATCGTTTTAAATAAAAATGTGTTCGTGGGTTAGTCAAGATTAATTGATCGAGTTAATTTAGTGATCGATGACTAGTGATATGTAATTTGGACTAGAACCTTGAATGGGTTACCCATGGGTTGACCCAAACCCATGACCCACCCAACTTCCAACCCAACCCTATCTCTTGCATTCAATCACCTCCCATCCACCCATTCATTTCTCTATCTCTCTTTCTCTCTCTATATTCATTGTAAGAACAATTCTTACAACTCTCCCTCTCTCTCTAAATTTAATACACCTCACTGAATGTTTCAAGCTATATTTTGTTAGAGTTTTGCATCTTCATCATCATTTATTCAACATATCAAAAATTTGGGTCTCCAAGTGCAAGGAAACTTTCAAATCGGGTCAATTTCGGGTCAAACACTTTGGTGTGTGGTTTTAGAAGGTAAATTCATCTCAAATTCATCTTTTTATGTCTTTGAACTTGATTCTAAGTCAACCCTCTCAAGTCTTGGCCAAAAAATCGGATTTTTAGTATAACTAGGTCAAAATTAGGGTTTTATTATCATTAATTGGTCAAATTGGGTTTTGAGCTAATTGGATGTGTGGGAATGAAATTGTGTTAAGGGTTATGCTTCTTATGTCAAAAACATGTTATCTATACTTCAAAAGAACCTTGAATCCCTCTGAACCAAAATCTAGGTTGATTTAGGGTTCATAAAGTCAAATGGGTCGAATGAATAATGGGTAAGATTTTGTGTTGTTTCAAATCGGAAATTTATGAAATGGGTTCCAATAAACTATGTTATATCAAGCATAAATAAGTTCCAAAACTCGTAGTGAAGCTAAATTACATAAGTTGCAAGTTAAAATGAGTTTTTTAGGGTTTTGGGTCATTCTTGGCATTCAAATTCTGCTGCTGCTCGTGATGATTCAGGTTCCACCGTCCAGCACGCCCCTCATGGCGTCTGAGACGCTGTCTGATGGCTTGTGGTGTCTCGCACGGTCAGACCACCGTGTGAGACGGTGGTTCCATTATGCCATTTCTCCTTTACGCTAGCCACACGCCACTTTTCCCTGACCTACGGTGGTTTTTGATCACCCACACGCTGGAAAACACGATTTATAGGGCACTGTCTGGGACGGTGGTGCCCACAGTCTGGGGCGCCAAGCCAAAATGGCCACCGTGTGCTACGCTGCTCCACCGTATGCTACGCTCACCCAGCTTCTGACCACCGTGCAAGACGGTGCACAGTGGCGTCTGGGACGCTGCTGTGCATCGTCAATTTTTTCTGTTTCTTTCTAGCTCGACCATGTATGTCCTTGGATTGATTCGAGCTAACTGTTGCACCTTTGTTTGGCCTCCCTAGTATCCTAATTGAATCTTGAGAGTCGTTTAAAGATGGGAGACTAACCTAGGGTCTCACTTCACTTGGAATACCCTTAGAAACGTGTTAATTAATATATGTATTGATACGTATGCAATATGATGATAGGTCGTGGACATTTGGCTATCAATTGACGTTTGTAGATCCATATTAACTCATCGTAGCCGAGCAAAGGTGAGTTCGTAGCCCCCTTTACCTTACATGTTTTCAGGGTGAAAAGTGTACAATGTGTTTCTTGGTTTGTTGGTCGTTATATGGTCGTTTAATTATTAAATCATGGTTATATGATCGAAAGTTTATTGTTTCAAGATTATATGTTCGTTTAATTGTTTATCAAGGTTGTATGTTCGTTAATGGTTTTATCAAGGTTATGTGCTCGTTTAAACTGTTGAACCAAGGTTGTATGAATGTTATGTGTTCGTATCATGGTCATGTGATCGTTTATTGATCCAAATCAAGGTTTCAAGGTTATGTGATCATTTAATGATTTAATCAAGGTTTCAAGGTTATGTGATCGTTATGATTCTAATCAAGGTTAAACGGTTGTTATACCGACACTTGTTTCTTATAGTCAAAACCTACGTTTATGTTGACGCATTTTAGTACACTTTTCAGGTAATCAAGTGAATCAAAGGCATGATGGATGATTGCATTGCATGTGATAGGATTGAGCTTGGACTTTTGTGGATCCGTGATTCATTGCTCCCGTTTATGGGTTATGCCTAGGATCGTTAGCCATCATTTGATATATTTTTGTAAACTATTGATGGTGTTGTGCTCCTTGTGCATTATTTGATCCGTAACTTGTATTTGTACTTGAATTATGTATGGATTGCTCTAATCCTTGAATGCATTTAGTTGTCTCTACTTAATTTCCATGTCACGCTGAGCTTTTCTATTAATGCCCCATATTTCCGCCTCGTTGGGGTGTTACAGAATGGTATCAGAGCCAGGTTGTAGAGAATTAGGTAGAATGACCTAGACTATAACCATTGCATAAACACTTCATATTTAGCTTGCATGATAGGGAATTATGTGTGCAACGTGAATTGTATGGAATGTGAAAGTTGTTTGACCGGAGTTCGTAGGGTTTTGATAAACTTATTGATTGATGTTCGTAATAGTGTCGGGATACACCGTGAATTGTTGGATCGTTGTGATGAATGTTGATGTGTGGAATCTTGGAACCATTTATTATTTGTCCCTAGCAAAATGAAATGATGGCATTAGCGGACGTATGACACTCGGTAACCCTAGAGGAGGCTGATCAATGAATCTATGGTTACCCTATGTCATATGAAAGCTAATGATCTCGTGGATTGCGCATTGCGGATATGGTATAGTAGGTAACCCGGTGTGTCTAATGGGTGTTGGTTAGGTGGCGGGTTAGCCGCTGGTACACCATGTATACATACCCGACTAATACTCAGAGGGCATAACGGAACTGAGTCCTGACATCCATTCAATATATTAACGGTATGGAGGGTTAGCCGCTGGTACACCCTGTATACATACCCGACTAATACTCAGAGGGCATAACGGAACTGAGTCCTGACATCCATTCAATATATTAACGGTATGGAGGGTTAGCCGCTGGTACACCCTGTATACATACCCGACTAATACTCAGAGGGCATAACGGAACTGAGTCCTGACATCCATTCAATATATTAACGGTATGGAGGGTTAGCCGCTGGTACACCCTGTATACATACCCGACTAATACTCAGAGGGCATAACGGAACTGAGTCCTGACATCCATTCAATATATTAACGGTATGGAGGGTTAGCCGCTGGTACACCCTGTATACATACCCGACTAATACTCAGAGGGCATAACGGAACTGAGTCCTGACATCCATTCAATATATTAACGGTATGGAGGGTTAGCCGCTGGTACACCCTGTATACATACCCGACTAATACTCAGAGGGCATAACGGAACTGAGTCCTGACATCCATTCAATATATTAACGGTATGGAGGGTTAGCCGCTGGTACACCCTGTATACATACCCGACTAATACTCAGAGGGCATAACGGAACTGAGTCCTGACATCCATTCAATATATTAACGGTATGGAGGGTTAGCCGCTGGTACACCCTGTATACATACCCGACTAATACTCAGAGGGCATAACGGAACTGAGTCCTGACATCCATTCAATATATTAACGGTATGGAGGGTTAGCCGCTGGTACACCCTGTATACATACCCGACTAATACTCAGAGGGCATAACGGAACTGAGTCCTGACATCCATTCAATATATTAACGGTATGGAGGGTTAGCCGCTGGTACACCCTGTATACATACCCGACTAATACTCAGAGGGCATAACGGAACTGAGTCCTGACATCCATTCAATATATTAACGGTATGGAGGGTTAGCCGCTGGTACACCCTGTATACATACCCGACTAATACTCAGAGGGCATAACGGAACTGAGTCCTGACATCCATTCAATATATTAACGGTATGGAGGGTTAGCCGCTGGTACACCCTGTATACATACCC
The DNA here is from genome assembly GCA_034093135.1 of Erigeron breviscapus. Classification (NCBI taxonomy): domain Eukaryota; kingdom Viridiplantae; phylum Streptophyta; class Magnoliopsida; order Asterales; family Asteraceae; genus Erigeron; species Erigeron breviscapus. Next base: position 99,556,855 of record CM067171.1, read on the forward strand.
GACTAATACTCAGAGGGCATAACGGAACTGAGTCCTGACATCCATTCAATATATTAACGGTATGGAGGGTTAGCCGCTGGTACACCCTGTATACATACCCGACTAATACTCAGAGGGCATAACGGAACTGAGTCCTGACATCCATTCAATATATTAACGGTATGGAGGGTTAGCCGCTGGTACACCCTGTATACATACCCGACTAATACTCAGAGGGCATAACGGAACTGAGTCCTGACATCCATTCAATATATTAACGGTATGGAGGGTTAGCCGCTGGTACACCCTGTATACATACCCGACTAATACTCAGAGGGCATAACGGAACTGAGTCCTGACATCCATTCAATATATTAACGGTATGGAGGGTTAGCCGCTGGTACACCCTGTATACATACCCGACTAATACTCAGAGGGCATAACGGAACTGAGTCCTGACATCCATTCAATATATTAACGGTATGGAGGGTTAGCCGCTGGTACACCCTGTATACATACCCGACTAATACTCAGAGGGCATAACGGAACTGAGTCCTGACATCCATTCAATATATTAACGGTATGGAGGGTTAGCCGCTGGTACACCCTGTATACATACCCGACTAATACTCAGAGGGCATAACGGAACTGAGTCCTGACATCCATTCAATATATTAACGGTATGGAGGGTTAGCCGCTGGTACACCCTGTATACATACCCGACTAATACTCAGAGGGCATAACGGAACTGAGTCCTGACATCCATTCAATATATTAACGGTGTGGAGGGTTAGCCGCTGGTACACCCTATATACAAACATCTTTAATGTATTGAATGTTGAAGTTAGATTCGGACTATGCTTTACCCGCCTTGTTATGACTTGACCCCCTTTTATGTGATGTTAATTGATTTATGATTGTGTTGTTGATTGTGAATTGTATGATCGATGAAGCCTTAGATTATTGCCATGATAATATCCCCGTAGAGATAATAACATGCTTGCAATGATTTAGTACTTGAAGGTCGATTTTGATATTCGGGTGTGAATTGTGAGACTTAACTTGTTAAACTAACACGTGTGTTCAGGAAAGATGGTTAGACCAAGGAGAGCTAACACTAACTATAGGCGACAAAACGAGAAAGAAGAACCAATTGTTCAAGAGAATCAAGGTGGAAATCGTGGCGGTAGAGGTGGTAGAGGTAGTAGGGGTAATCGAGGAGGTCGTGGTGGTCGTGGTGGTGCCAATCCCCCGGTAAGAACCGAGGTTATCACTCAAGCTCTCAATGAGCTTATGCCGGAACTTGTGGCCCGAATCTCGGCGGCCATGAATGGGGGTGCACAAGAAGAACCGGAAGATGAAGCGGTTCATGATGAAAATGAAAATGAAGATGTGAATGTGAATGGTGAAGAGAATGGGGGAGAAGCTTTTATTCAACAAAGAAACAATAATGCTTACCGCCAAGGTTGCATTTTTAAGGACTTCAAGGCTTGTGGAGATCCGGAGTGGAAGGGAGAAGGTGGGGCCACCGGTTGTTTGGAGTGGCTAGAGAAGATTGAAGACGTGATTCCTAGAAGTGGATGTACTCATGACCAAAGAGTTTCCCACGCCACCGGCATGTTAGGTGGTGATCCACTTGAATGGTGGAATGTTGAAGTGGATGCTTTGGGAATTGACCTTGCTAACTCAATACCTTGGGAGAATTTCAAGCAAATGATTATTGCCAAGTATTGCCCACCGCACAAAATGAGAAACATACAAGAAGAATTCACTAGCCTCACCATGAAAGGAGCCGATCATGTGGGGTACACTCGCCGTTTCGGTCAACTTTCTAGACTCATTCCTCATCTAGTGAGACCCGAAGACCGGAAGGTGGAGAAGTATGTGGTTGGTTTGCCCCATAAAGTGAGGGTGCTTATTTCTCATCCTACCATGCCACTAACTATTAATGAAGCCATAAACCGAACCGCTAGTGTTACCATGGAGCTTGTGAAGGGTGGTGAACTAGGAAAGAATGATGGAAAGAGGAAGGATGTGGCCGAGTCTAGCGGCACCAAGAAAGACGAGAGACATCATCATAAGAAGCCAACTAGAGGTGGGAAGGTGTTTGCGGTGGTTGTGCCGACAAGGGAGGCTAACACTGGGGATATTCCTTTATGCCCTCGGTGTAATCGTCATCATAGGTCTCACACTCGGTGTGATGCTTGCTTTCATTGTAATCAAGTGGGTCATATCTCAAGAATGTGTCCCACTAATCCTCGTGCCGATCCTATGAATCCTATGCCTCTTAATGTTAGATATCCCCCGATGGCCCGGGGTACTTGTTACGAGTGTGGTAGCCAAGACCACTACCGGAATAGGTGCCCTAATCTTATAGGCCAACAAGTTCAAGTGACCGTGCACCCGAATCAATTGAAAATCGCCAGTCCCAATCAAAATCGGGGACAACAAGGTCAACAACAACAAGCTCCTCAACAACAACAACTAGCAACTCGTGGAAGAGCTTTTGCCGTGAATGCGACCGAGGCTCGTGTTGACCCCAATGTTGTAGCAGGTACTTTTCTTCTCAATCACCAATATGCTACCGTGTTATTTGATTCCGGGGCCGATTATAGCCTCATTTCTAATGATTTCATTCCGTTGATCGATGCTAGTCTTAGCCCGTTGTCATATTACTTTGAACTCGAAATGGTAAATGGTGGATTGTCTAGAATTAGTCAAGTTGTTCGTGATTGTATGTTAGAATTATGTGACCACCCATTTCACATAGACTTAATGCCTTTTGATATCGGTATCTTTGATGTGATCGTGGGTATGGATTGGTTGTCGGCTATGAATGCGGTGATCGATTGTGGTAGTAGAGTAGTGAGGATACCTTTAGAAAACGGGGAAGAATTAGTGGTCCAAGGTGAGACGACCGAGCCATGGGAAGGGAAAGTGTATAATGTAAACGTTACTAAAGTTGAATTGAAATCCGTGCCCGTAGTTAGAGATTTTGCGGATGTATACCCGGATGACCTACCGGGTTTGCCTCCATCTCATGAACTTGACTTTCGTATTGACCTCATTCCTAATGCTTCTCCCGTGGCCAAAGCGCCTTATCGCTTATCCATGACCAAAATGCAAGAGTTGGCCGCCCAACTCAAAGAGCTACAAGAAAAGGGTTTCATCCGCCCTAGCCAATCGCCTTGGGGAGCACCGGTTTTGTTTGTCAAAAAGAAGGATGGATCTTTCCGAATGTGTATTGATTATAGAGAGTTGAACAAGCTAATGGTGAAGAATCGTTATCCTCTCCCTAGGATTGACGATTTATTTGATCAACTTCATGGCGCTAAATATTTCTCCAAGATTGATTTGAGGTCGGGTTACCATCAATTGAGGGTCCATGAAGATAACATTCCTAAAACCGCTTTCCGAACAAGATATGGGCATTTTGAATTTACAGTGATGCCTTTTGGGTTGACAAATGCACCGGCGGTGTTCATGGATTTGATGAACCGGGTGTGTCGGCCCTACTTAGACCAATTTGTCATTGTTTTTATTGATGACATCCTTATTTATTCTAAGACGAAAGAAGTTCATGCCGAGCATTTGAAGCAAGTGTTGGAGTTACTTCGGAAGGAGAAATTATATGCAAAATTCTCTAAATGTGAATTTTGGCTAGAAGAGTTCCATTTCCTTGGTCATGTGGTGAGCAACGAGGGAATTCATGTGGACCCTAGTAAAATCGAAGCGGTGAAGAATTGGAGACGGCCCGAGACGCCAACCGAGATTCGCCAATTTCTTGGTTTGGCGGGTTATTATAGACGGTTCATTGAAGGCTTCTCAAAAATCGCCCAACCCTTGACCTTGTTGACACAACGGGAAAGGAAGTTTGATTGGGGTGATAAGCAAGAGCGGGCCTTCCAATTGCTTAAAGATAAGTTATGCGATGCACCAATCTTGAGTTTACCCGATGGAGCCGATGATTTTGTGTTGTATTGTGATGCATCCGGGCAAGGCTTAGGGTGTGTTTTGATGCAACGGGGAAAGTGATTGCATATGCATCTAGACAATTGAAGGTGCATGAAAAGAATTATCCGACACATGACTTGGAGTTAGGAGCGGTAGTGTTTGCTTTGAAGTGTTGGAGGCATTACTTGTATGGCACCAAAAGTGTGATCTATACCGATCACAAAAGCCTACAACACATTTTTGATCAAAGCGAGTTGAATATGAGACAACGGAGGTGGCTAGAGCTTTTTAGTGATTATGATTGTGTTATCTGGTATCACCCGGGTAAAGCCAATGTTGTAGCCGATGCTTTAAGCCGAAAAGAACGTGTGAAACCAAGACGAATTAGAGCCATGAGCCTCACCGCACCAAGAAGTGTTCAAGACACCATAATTGAAGCTCAAAGAATGGCTACCTTACCGGAAAATTTCATTAATGAAGCACTTCATGGGCTAGAAGAACAATTTGATCGAAAGGATGATGATGGTTTGTATTTGTAGAACGATTATGGATTCCCGTCTTTGGGGGTCTAAGATTGAAGTTGATGAATGAAGCCCATAAGTCGGCATACTCGGTTCACCCGGGGTCCGACGATGTATTTTGATATGAGAGATTTGTATTGGTGGCCGGGAATGAAGAAAGATATTGCTAAGTATGTGAGTGAATGTATCACATGTTTGCAAGTAAAGGCCAATCACAAGAAACCACCCAGTTTACTAGTTCAATCGGTAACACCGGAGTGGAAATGGGAACGAATAGCCATGGACTTCATCACGAAGTTACCTAGAACGAGTAGTGGTCGTGACACCATTTGGGTGATTGTTGATCGATTGACCAAGTCGGCTCACTTTTTAGCTATTCGGGAAGATGATAAGTTTGACACCATGGCACGCTTGTATATCAAGGAGGTAGTATCCAAGCATGGAATGCCGATTTCCAAAATCACCGATCGGGATACCCAATTTACTTCAAAGTTTTGGAAGGCGTTCCAAAAAGCAATGGGTACTCAACTCGATATGAGTACGGCGTTCCATCCCCAAGCCGACGGTCAAAGTGAAAGAACGATCCAAACACTTGAAGATATGTTAAGAGCTTGTGCCATCGAGTTTGGTGGCAATTGGGATGTACATCTCCCTTTGGTCGAATTCTCATACAATAATAGCTACCGTGCTAGTATTCAAATGGCACCATTTAAAGCCTTGTATGGTAGAAAGTGTAGATCACCACTTGCTTGGGCGGAGATCAGTGAGAGCCAACTCATTGGACCCGAGATTGTTGTTGAAACGACAAAAGTGATCTCACAAATCAAGGAAAAGTTGAGAGTGGCCCGAGAACATCAATTGAAGTATGCTAATGTGAGACGAAGACCCCTCGAGTTTGAGGTAGGTGATTTTGTCTTGTTAAAGGTGTCCCCGTGGAAAGGCGTGGTTCGTTTTGTGAAGCATGGCAAGTTGGGTCCAAGATATTGGCCCATTCAAGATCTTGGAACGTATTGGCCCGGTTGCTTATCGTTTATAGCTCCCTCAAGATTTGAGTGGAGTTCATAATGTGTTTCATGTTTGTAATCTTAGGAAGTGTTTGGCGGATCCAACACTCCATGTGCCTCTTGAAGAAATTCGGGTAGATAAAACATTAAAGTTTGTAGAAGAACCGGTAGAGATACTTGATCGTCAAACTAGAAAGTTGAAGAATACTCGATATACGCTCGTCAAGGTTAGATGGCAAGCTAGACGTGGGCCCGAGTTCACTTGGGAACGCGAAGAGTGTATGAAAGCTAAGTACCCTCATTTGTTTAGTGACTAGGGTTTTGATCAAATTTCGGGACGAAAGTCTTTTAACAGGGGAATAATGTAACATCCGTAAAATTCGACTTAAGTTGACCCGTTAATTTCATGTAAGAATTTATTCTAATGAGGTGATATAATATGTGATCGAGTTTATTTGTGAACCTATCGTGTTCAAGGTACATACATAACGTAATGACCGTTTTAAATAAAATTGTGTTCGTGGGTTAGTCAAGATTAATTGATCGAGTTAATTTAGTGATCGATGACTAGTGATATGTAATTTGGACTAGAACCTTGAATGGGTTACCCATGGGTTGACCCAAACCCATGACCCACCCAACTTCCAACCCAACCCTATCTCTTGCATTCAATCACCTCCCATCCACCCATTCATTTCTCTATCTCTCTTTCTCTCTCTATATTCATTGCAATAACAATTCTTACAACTCCCTCTCTCTCTCTAAATTTAATACACCTCATTGAATGTTTAAACCTATATTTTGTTAGAGTTTTGCATCTTCATCATCATTTATTCTACATATCAAAAATTTGGGTCTCCAAGTGCAAGGAAACTTTCAAATCGGGTCAATTTTGGGTCAAACACTTTGGTGTGAGGTTTTAGAAGGTAAATTCATCTCAAATTCATCTTTTTATGTCTTTGAACTTGATTCTAAGTCAACCCTCTCAAGTCTTGGCCAAAAATTCAGATTTTTAGTATAACTAGGTCAAAATTAGGGTTTTATTATTATTAATTGGTCAAATTGGTTTTTGAACTAATTGGATGCGTGGGAATGAAATTGTGTTAAGTGTAAGTGCACGTCTATGTCAATAGCAGTCTAGATTGTTTGAGCTTATATTGTTATATGTCTTTGTAATGTGATTGTCATTAATGAACTTAGTATTATGCATAGAATACTAGATTAAGTTTAAGTATTGAATGTATAGTAAATCTGCTAAGTGTGAATTGCGAGTTCACAATTCACAAAAGGAAATGCGACCCCGTATTTACAGGGTTAAATATGAGGTTAGTCATATAGGTAATACGACCCCGTATTTGCAGGGTCAAATACGAGGCCAATCACAGAATGCGACCTCGCATTAGTGACGGGCTGGGCTGGGTTTACGAGGCCGAAGTGCTGAAGCCCATGTCGGGTGTTACCTATATAAATCGAACCCTAACAGAGTTTAGGGTTGAACATTTGTCGAAATATCAAGCAGGTATTGCAGGTTATAGTCGTCAAAGGTTGTTCCGTTAGCCCGAAGAAGATCTGCGAGGCCGCAGATGATCTAGGGGCTTTTTGTTGATCACCAAGTTATTGTGAGGGATTCCGCACCTCAAGATAACTGGATCAAGCTATTGACGATCCGTACCAGGGGACTTACAATTGGTATCAAAGCCTCTTGGTTTAAATACCGGAAGGTTATAGCTTGTTGGTGATAGACAATATTGATTTAGGGTCGTTTAGACGTGATTCTTTCACGAGTTTACGACCGGAAATCTTGTTTGTGACCTCGATTTGGGTTTGCAGCAGTCGAAGGTGTTATTGTTGGTGTTTAGGGTTTCGAATTCAAGAGATCTAAGGATTCCAGCAGTTTTTGCGACCTCGCGGGCTCGTATTACCTCATCCAGCTCGTATTGCGACCTGGGTAGCTAATTACGACCTCGCCAGTTCAATTGCGACCTCGTGAGCTCTTTAAGACCTCGCCAGTTCAATTACGACCTCGAGTAGTTAATTGCGACCTCGTTTTTCTTCACGACCTCGTGAACTTTTACAACCTCGTTTTTATAAACAGTTCGTGAATTTTGCTAGCTCAGAGAAAATGACGTCTCAGTTACCTGCAAATTATCAATCCTTGCTGAATCAACTAATTTTGATGGACCACGAAACCGGAAAGGCCAACTCACCGTCCAAGTTGATAAGCCTTGATAGATATTTCAGTTGGAAGGGCAGATTCGAGTCATATTGCAGGTTAATGGATGTGAGGATGTGGTTATGTATTGTTAATGGTTATGTTCATCCCATTGTGCAAAATGACAAAGAACCTACTGGTTCAGGTGGTGGAAAAGCAGCTTCGTATGAGCAAATGACTGTTGATCAAAAGAAAGATTACGAAGCAGAAAGTAAAGCTTTAGGATCACTCTGAATGGCTCTCCAAGGGGAATTCTTGCACTTGTTTGAGATGTATGATAGTGCAAAAGGCTTATGGGATGCACTCAAAGAGCATTGTGAAGGTGATGATGATCTCAAGAAGAGTAGGAAGGATTTGCTGAAGAAGCAGTATTATGTTTTTACTAGCTTCAAAGATGAACCTCTTGATGAGATTTTAATTCGTTACAGTCATCTGCTGGTTGAGCTTGCATATTTTGGGTACAAACCTGATCCAGAAGATGTGATCGAGAAGTTGTTGGAAGCACTTCCAGTTAAGTGGGAAGGGTTTGTTACTTCAATCCAACAAAATCCCGAATTTAGCACATGGACTTTGGATCAGATCATTCGAAAGCTGAGAGGTCAAGACATGAAACGAAAGTCGAAGGAAGCAGGTAGCAGTGATTTTGTTCAGCGTCCTGAACTCTATCATAGCAAATCAAGCGTTCCTTCTACAAAATCTTCAAATGGAGGGATTACTGCCTTCTATAGTGGAGATGATGACAAGATGAAGATGTCAACGGATTCTGATAGCAACTTAATGTATGTAACTTCTCCAGAATCGGCCATGATAGTGCATAATGGGAGTCAGAATGGTAGTTCTCCAAGTTCGAGTTACACAGGGATGCCTATGAGCATAAGATCTGCTCATGAAAAGTTAATTGGAGGAAAACTAACTGATCCTGATTTGGTTAGGGAGGATTACAAGCAAGTTGATCCAGATGACTTGGAAGAAATGGATCTGAACTGGCAATTAGCTATGTTAACATTGAGAGTTCAGCGTTTCACAGATAGAACCGGAAGGAAGGTTGTGAATGGAAAAGTAGGGTTTGACAAGACCAAGGTGAAGTGTTATATCTGTGATGGTTTTGGACATTTTGCTAGAGAATGTCAGAGGCCAAGACGGGATAACAATTTAGCTATCGGCCGTCAGAACTTCAATCAAAGTGGTTCTATAATGAGTCAGAATTCCGGACATCAATATGCTAATACTGGGAACCGAAGCTCAGGAGATATGGAAAACTCGAGAGCTTTAGTTGTTTAATCTGATGGTACATATAATTGGGGTTCAACTAGTACCGATGATCAGAATCATGCATTCTTGGCAGAAATTCATGACTTTGATGGAGGAATGAATGATCTTGTTGATAATTCATTCGATTATACATTATATGCCAGCACGGATGATAATGATAGTTTTCATCAGAAGGTAGAAGAGGAATCTGAACCGTCAGAACCAGTAGGAGCTGAGAATGAAGAGGTTTTCACTGAAGCCATTGAAATTGTGAAAACTGAGAAAGAGGATAAGGATGTAAAGATTGAAATACCTGATGATCTAAGTACAGAAGGGCTTGTGAATTTCGTGGCCAATCTTGAGGCACCAGAACAACAGGTAAGTCTTTCTTTACATTCTCTTACTTCTGTTTGTAAAAATAGCATAGGTTTGTCTAGCGAAGTAACTGTCCTTAGAAAGGAACTCGATTCTACCAAGACTCTTCTAAATAATGCCACTAGTGATAGAAGTAAGTTATCTACTGATGTCATGGTATTTAAGGGTCATGCCAAAGAATATCTTAATCGGATTAAATCTGAAGAAGATAGATTTGAGTCACTTAGGGTAGAATATGCTCAGTTACAAGGCTGAAAACAAATCATAGAAGAGGATTTAGAAAGGGTAGTGAAAGAAAGTGCTAAAAAGGACAAAGAATTAGCAGATTCTAGGGTACAGATTGTTGAACTTAGTGGCAAACTAAATAAAATGAGAGACATAGGAACTATGATGGGTCACATTAGAGATGCAAAAGTTAAAGGTGAACAACCTAGTCTTGTCCAGAAATATAATGCAGTTCCGCCACCTTTTAGTCACAATTATGACAGTTTTCAGAAGATTACTTTGGAAGAATCAGAAAAATCAATTTCTGAAAATGTACCCAAGACTACCCCTTCGGAGACCAAAACTAGTGATGTTCTTATCCCTGAGATGTCTAAGTCAGAGGGATCTGGGAACAAGACTAGTGAATCTACGGCTCACTCAGACCCAAGTGAAGCCAAACGGACAATGGATAATAAACTAAAAGGAATTGAAAAAGAAGTTGAAATGGAAACAATTGTCTACTTTACTTTGAAAGGTAATGATGAAGTGTTTTCAGCAAAAGAGTCAGATTTAAACGGTAAATATCCTAAAAATATTGATCAAATATGGAGTATTGATGAACCCGTAAAATCTGAACATTTGCCAAAACCTGTTAAAAGCAAGAATTTTAAAGATACAATTTTCAAGAAAGGTTTTGTTCAAACTTCTACAATTAATGCAGAAGGTTTGAGTGTTCAATCTGAAACACCTGAACAATTTGCTGAAAGGAAAATTAAAGAAATGTTATCCATTGATCCAAAGATTCAAACTGTGAAACGGTATGCACCTCCCATACAAGCACTGACTTCTTGGGAAGAGGCTTATGCAGCCCTTGAACATATAGATGAATTAAGAGGTCATGGGGTTCCAGTGCCTGAGATTAATCATGGTGATTTATCAAAGAAGGCTTCTAAAAGGTCATGCTTTAAGTGTCGTGAGGTAGGTCACGTGTCAAGCTGTTGTCCTTATAAGAAGAATAAATCTAGGGTGTCACCTGAAAAATCTAGAGGTGGTAAGGATTCTAGTGAAAGCAGTAGGTCTGTGCACAGCATGTCCATGAAAGATTACAAGAATAAATATTATGAGGAATATGCTGAGAAAAATCCTGATAGTCTAGCTGTTAAGAACTACTTAAGATTTAGAGAATTTGAAAAAGACAAATCTGAGAAAACTAGAAGTGTCTCACCTAGAGATAAGTCTGTTCAATCTAGAAGTGTCTTACAAAAGGAGATTGAGAATAAAGCCAAGACAAGTAGTAATAAGCCTAAAAATGTCTCATCTCGAAAAGGTTCTAGTAGTTCAAATCAGTCTAGTAAATTAAGAGATAAACCCAACAGTGCTTACTATGAAAGATTAATGGCTGAAGCTAAATCGAATTCTAGTTCTTTATTTCAGCGACATAGTCCTAGGAGAATGTCTTCATCATCTCCTGAGAAAATGTCAAGATTTCAAAAGAATTCTAAGGGTTTTGATCAAAGGAGGTCCAGTGGTTCCCCCAGTCGTAGGCTTAGTGCTGGACGAAATTCACGAATTTTACCTAGTAGAAAGCCTGTTGACAGCTCAACTGTTAAACCAACTAAGGTTTGGGTGCCTACTGGTGAATCTTGGGCTGACATGGTATCTGATGAAGAGAATGAAAGACCCAAAGCCAATAAGGCTAGGGGTCCTTTGAAAAACTAATTGTTTTTGAATGTGCAGGAGCTGCTAAGGAAGACCGCAGGTTTATGGTTTGTCAATAGCTGAAGCTCCATGCACATTATGGAGGACAAGGGATTATTAATGGAGTTTATTTCTGTTAAAGGATCCTATGTCTGTTTTGTATATCTATTATTGTTCATGTAATAAACAAAGTACTATAGAAGCTCATGTTTAGATGATGATCTATAGTACAGATTTTCTTATTTTATGCTTTTTTATTTTGTTATTGGTTATGTTATATGTCAGTTCCAGAAGTGCACTAGTTTAATCATAGGGATGAAGAAATTGGTGTTCTTGAGGAAGTGGATGTCAGTGGATGTTTGTCTTAGGAGAGAGATTGGATTGCATAACAGCAAGTGAATACTCATTTACCGGCTTGGGCTATCACGGTTAGGTTTTCCTTTGTACTTTCATAAAGACAAATTATTTATCCACCATTACCGATAATCCTGTTAAGCACAGTAGGACTAAGCACATAGACATAAGGTTTCATTTTATTCGTGATTCTGCTGAAACGAAACTAATAGTCCTTGAAAAAGTGCCGAGTGACTTTAATTTAGCTTATCTGTTCACTAAGGCTTTCGACCGAACTCGTTTCGAGTTGTTAGTCCAATTGATTGGAATGAGAAATCTATAGTGACAGTGTCTCTTAAAAGGAACTTTGTAAAATGAGTCAGTGTTTATATCTTAGAAAGAAGATTTTCATTAGAATGGACACAGAGTTGTTCATAGTTTTGAATTTTATCTTTAAAAGAATCATTTTATATCTTAGAAAGAAGATTTTCATTAGAATGGACACAGAGTTGTTCATAGTTTTGAATTTTATCTTTAAAAGAATCATTTTATATCTTAGAAAGAAGATTTTCATTAGAATGGACACAGAGTTGTTCATAGTTTTGAATTTTATCTTTAAAAGAATCATTTTATATCTTAGAAAGAAGATTTTCATTAGAATGGACACAGAGTTGTTCATAGTTTTGAATTTTATCTTTAAAAGAATCATTTTATATCTTAGAAAGAAGATTTTCATTAGAATGGACACAGAGTTGTTCATAGTTTTGAATTTTATCTTTAAAAGAATCATTTTATATCTTAGAAAGAAGATTTTCATTAGAATGGACACAGAGTTGTTCATAGTTTTGAATTTTATCTTTAAAAGAATCATTTTATATCTTAGAAAGAAGATTTTCATTAGAATGGACACAGAGTTGTTCATAGTTTTGAATTTTATCTTTAAAAGAATCATTTTATATCTTAGAAAGAAGATTTTCATTAGAATGGACACAGAGATGTTCATAGTTTTGAATTTTATCTTTAAAAGAATCATTTTATATCTTAGAAAGAAGATTTTCATTAGAATGGACACAGAGATGTTCATAGTTTTGAATTTTATCTTTAAAAGAATCATTTTATATCTTAGAAAGAAGATTTTCATTAGAATGGACACAGAGTTGTTCATAGTTTTGAATTTTATCTTTAAAAGAATCATTTTATATCTTAGAAAGAAGATTTTCATTAGAATGGACACAGAGTTGTTCATAGTTTTGAATTTTATCTTTAAAAGAATCATTTTATATCTTAGAAAGAAGATTTTCATTAGAATGGACACAGAGATGTTCATAGTTTTGAATTTTATCTTTAAAAGAATCATTTTATATCTTAGAAAGAAGATTTTCATTAGAATGGACACAGAGATGTTCATAGTTTTGAATTTTATCTTTAAAAGAATCATTTTATATCTTAGAAAGAAGATTTTCATTAGAATGGACACAGAGATGTTCATAGTTTTGAATTTTATCTTTAAAAGAATCATTTTATATCTTAGAAAGAAGATTTTCATTAGAATGGACACAGAGTTGTTCATAGTTTTGAATTTTATCTTTAAAAGAATCATTTTATATCTTAGAAAGAAGATTTTCATTAGAATGGACACAGAGATGTTCATAGTTTTGAATTTTATCTTTAAAAGAATCATTTTATATCTTAGAAAGAAGATTTTCATTAGAATGGACACAGAGATGTTCATAGTTTTGAATTTTATCTTTAAAAGAATCATTTTATATCTTAGAAAGAAGATTTTCATTAGAATGGACACAGAGATGTTCATAGTTTTGAATTTTATCTTTAAAAGAATCATTTTATATCTTAGAAAGAAGATTTTCATTAGAATGGACACAGAGTTGTTCATAGTTTTGAATTTTATCTTTAAAAGAATCATTTTATATCTTAGAAAGAAGATTTTCATTAGAATGGACACAGAGTTGTTCATAGTTTTGAATTTTATCTTTAAAAGAATCATTTTATATCTTAGAAAGAAGATTTTCATTAGAATGGACACAGAGATGTTCATAGTTTTGAATTTTATCTTTAAAAGAATCATTTTATATCTTAGAAAGAAGATTTTCATTAGAATGGACACAGAGATGTTCATAGTTTTGAATTTTATCTTTAAAAGAATCATTTTATATCTTAGAAAGAAGATTTTCATTAGAATGGACACAGAGTTGTTCATAGTTTTGAATTTTATCTTTAAAAGAATCATTTTATATCTTAGAAAGAAGATTTTCATTAGAATGGACACAGAGTTGTTCATAGTTTTGAATTTTATCTTTAAAAGAATCATTTTATATCTTAGAAAGAAGATTTTCATTAGAATGGACACAGAGATGTTCATAGTTTTGAATTTTATCTTTAAAAGAATCATTTTATATCTTAGAAAGAAGATTTTCATTAGAATGGACACAGAGATGTTCATAGTTTTGAATTTTATCTTTAAAAGAATCATTTTATATCTTAGAAAGAAGATTTTCATTAGAATGGACACAGAGTTGTTCATAGTTTTGAATTTTATCTTTAAAAGAATCATTTTATATCTTAGAAAGAAGATTTTCATTAGAATGGACACAGAGTTGTTCATAGTTTTGAATTTTATCTTTAAAAGAATCATTTTATATCTTAGAAAGAAGATTTTCATTAGAATGGACACAGAGTTGTTCATAGTTTTGAATTTTATCTTTAAAAGAATCATTTTATATCTTAGAAAGAAGATTTTCATTAGAATGGACACAGAGTTGTTCATAGTTTTGAATTTTATCTTTAAAAGAATCATTTTATATCTTAGAAAGAAGATTTTCATTAGAATGGACACAGAGTTGTTCATAGTTTTGAATTTTATCTTTAAAAGAATCATTTTATATCTTAGAAAGAAGATTTTCATTAGAATGGACACAGAGTTGTTCATAGTTTTGAATTTTATCTTTAAAAGAATCATTTTATATCTTAGAAAGAAGATTTTCATTAGAATGGACACAGAGTTGTTCATAGTTTTGAATTTTATCTTTAAAAGAATCATTTTATATCTTAGAAAGAAGATTTTCATTAGAATGGACACAGAGATGTTCATAGTTTTGAATTTTATCTTTAAAAGAATCATTTTATATCTTAGAAAGAAGATTTTCATTAGAATGAACACAGAGTTGTTGATTTCAATAAACAAATATTGAGTTAATGCTTTTGCATTGATTCTTAGAAAGAAGATTTTCATTAGAATGGACACAGAGATGTTCATAGTTTTGAATTTTATCTTTAAAAGAATCATTTTATATCTTAGAAAGAAGATTTTCATTAGAATGGACACAGAGTTGTTCATAGTTTTGAATTTTATCTTTAAAAGAATCATTTTATATCTTAGAAAGAAGATTTTCATTAGAATGGACACAGAGATGTTCATAGTTTTGAATTTTATCTTTAAAAGAATCATTTTATATCTTAGAAAGAAGATTTTCATTAGAATGGACACAGAGTTGTTCATAGTTTTGAATTTGATCTTTGAAAGATTTTTGAATCAAAAAGATTTGGAACAGAGATTCTAAATAATTTTGATATGTTATGTGCGAAGATTGAAAGTGCTTGCAGTGAATTATTTGACCTTAAAGTGACATAGGTTAATAATAGACTGCAAAGTATATTCATTTCTATCTTGCTTTTTTATTCAATTCTTCAGATTGTATGTTATTACTTTGAGAAGATTTGATGTGTGTGTTGAGATGTGCAGGACAGCGGACAAATATTTGTTTTTGTAGGTTGTCGAGCAAGATCTCACCATGGAAGCAAGATATGGATCATGCAAATATATCCGTAACAAAGATAAATACTAGTTTGATGAGGCTATCATAGGAGTATTTATAATTGTTTAACCAAGATGAATACTAGTTTGATGAGGCAATCATAGGAGTATTTCATATGGTTTTAGGATTTTGCATTATCAAATTTCATTTGCAAAAATATAAGAGACTAGGTTTCAGTTAGATGTTTTTACAGAGTTAAAGACAAGTGACTTTAGAAACAGAATCTTTATAAGTTTGCATAATGAAGGATATTTTGTTGGAAGACCTTAGATTAGGTTATCCATAGAATAATAAGACAGGGTTCTTAAGATTCTAGATAAGTATCCATAGAATAATAAGACAGGGTTCTTAAGATTATAGATAAGTATCCATAGAATAATAAGACAGAGATCTTAAGATTCTAAACTTGTGATAAGTATCCATAGAATGATAAGACAGAGATCTTAAGATTCTAGATAAATATAGGTAGAATGATAAGATAGGGATCTTAAGATTCTTACTTTTGAACCTTAAAAATCTTGATTATAAGAAGTTAGGTTCAAGTTCTTGAAGATTTGTAGTTCTAGACTAAGATAATGTCATATGTTTATGACTTATGATAGTGAAGAATAACAAATTTAGAGAAGAAAATGAAGAATGTAGTTCTAGATTAAGTCATTACTATCAAATGTAATAGTGATGAAATAATGAAGAAAAACATTATCATTTTTTATCTCGTTTATGTGTTTTGTTAACAGCTTACTGACATGCGCTGTATTTTATATGTTTTATCTGAAGATGTTGATCATAATCAGAAGAAACATCTTTTATGGAGACAAAGAATTGCTTTTGAAATAGGTTCCATGTTCCTGAAATTTGTGATTCAAGTTTCAAAGTTTCTGGTTTTCATGGGAGTCAACTCGTTCAGGATAGATTGTTGGAAATTTTACCTCTCTATTACATGCCGGTTAGGCAAGGCGAGCAGGGACTCAAGATATGCTTAATTCGGAGAGATTTATCGTTGAGGGGGAGAACTACAACAAGCTATGGTGCATTAGTTGATTTTTATGACGATACAGAGAGTTTGAAGTTTGCTTCTCAAATTTGAAGTTTCAGAGGATCAAGTTTCGGGTATGGCAATTATATTTGTTGTCTCGAAATTGTTTTTCAGTATATTTGCAGAGAAGTCAATCCAAAAAAAGGGCTTCTAAGCAAAAGACTGAAATATTCAAGACCTTGCTATCAAAAGCTAAGATCATCAGGTTTTTACTTGTTAAGTCCCTCACACGATGGTTTAACCCACGAGTGTAAAATAACAAGTCAAGTATGAACTAGAATCGGACTAGTATTACTTTAAATATAAATGCAAGAATATAAATAAAGCAATAAACGACTTAAGCAATATTTAAACAAGTAAATAAATGATGGAACACGAATGTAATTTTCAAGTGTATTTTCTTTATTGATGATAAACAAAATACAAGATTATTGCGGAACCTAGATATTACAAGTATGTAACTATCTAAACAATCTTTGAATTACAAGTGATCTATACTTGCTAAATAATCTCTTTAGATCGATATACTTAGAGTTGTAAAGTATAACTATTTAGATCGAGAGTATTTAAGCAAGTTCACCAAATTGCTAAAAAGTGATTTGAACGAGAAATATGACTTTGTATTTATAGGCAGATAAATTCAACAATGAGTTTATTTGCCGTACAAATATGGTTGCATGCATTTAATGAACCGACAAGGTTATTAAATGCATTGGTTAAGGTACAAGGATAAAGTCCTTTTAACCAACCACCTTTACACACGTATGTACTTTTATCAATAGACAATTGGGATGTCCGGGTAAAAGTGTGTAAAGGCATAAAGTCAATTCCTCGATATCACTGTTCAGACTTGTAAGGTCTAGAACACTAATAAAGGCTCCAGTCGGGAGATCTGGTAAGACTGTCAGTGGGCTCCACTGTTTGTCAGTCTTCTTTCTTGTAACACCCGTCGTTCAAAAATATGGGTTTTCAAAAACTTTTCACCTAACGGTGTTAACTTGCGGAAGTAAAGACTGTAAAAGTCGAAACCGATAGAAACATTTCGGTTTCTGCATTTATTTGGTGTTACATGCCATATCAAACAATAGTTCAAATGAAAACCCAACGGTTGCCCAACATAAAACAACCGTTCACACATCACTACATAAATTCGACATTAAATACGAAATGTAATGAATGTCTAAAGAAAGCATCGTCTAAGAGTAGCTAAGGCTCCTACATTGCATCTACCCAAGCTCACACGTCCTGCATCTAGTTTCCATCAAGCTAAACCTGAGGGAACAACCACATTAAGAAGCAAGTGTTAGCTATAAGAATAGCTAAGTAAGATAACACTTAATTTAAAAGCATTTGTCCAATTAAAACAATCTTCATTATTAGACAAGTTTATTAGGCACAACACACATCACACGTTCACACATATACTGCATTTCAACTTCGTTTCAATTAGGATAATCATCCTAAATGTGCCTATCCTGCATTAGTTCACACATTGTCACACGTATCTTCGTTAACTGCATATAAGTGTGCCCTGCATCACACCCGGCTGGATGATCAGTCAAAAGACTTCTCATCTTACGTCGTTAAGGAATGGCAAGCCAATCCTTGAGTAATCCGTATATGGAAGTTGGTCAAACCCCCCGTATTACTCGCCCTGCGTTATAGAGACCACGTTGCGAGGAGCCACCCAAGCAACAACTGCATCTACGCACTTGCCCGGCTAAGGCTAGTACGGGTTAAGCTTAACACTTTTCACTGCATCTGTTTTATGAGCTCAATTTCACACATATAGATTGGGTCCCTGCATTCCCAAACATTCACACACATATAGTCTAGGTAACACACATTCCTAGACATTCACACACTTTAACTTCATTACGTTTGGATCCTTAAACGTGCAAGTGACATAGCAACCTAGCAAGTCTAGTGAGCTAGGCGTACAAGTCAAGCATGCATATCACACATCAACTTCATTTCTATATATCATACATATCAAGATACTTCATTAAACTACAACAACTGCATAACTACATATTACATTAAGCAATACTGCATTACACTACAATAGGGACTGCATCTCAGGTCTCATGGTCAACTGCATAACCCATAATACCTCCCAGGTAACCCATATGCCCACATGCATTATAAAGATACCGAATGGAAGTGTTTACGATTTGAAACCAGCTTTTAGTTGATCCCCCAGCGTGTCAAAGTAGTGTATCTTACCTGGTAGCAGTGTACGCGTGCAACCAGATAGCTAATAGTGCTTATCAGTAATCCCCGACACCTATCGTACATTAACATATAAAGTATAAGTCATTTAGGACCTTAAATGGACCCTCGTACGAACTTAAGACTGACTACGTAAAATTCCAGAATTACACCTTACGAAGATAACCTTCGTACGAACTTAAACTTCGTTCGATCTACTTTACGAAAATGATTATAACTTGCGAAGATGATCTCTGAACGAATTTATATAACCAACGAAGATAGTTTACGAAATTAATCCTCTTTACGAACTTAGCATGAAAACCTTCTTACGAACTTAATTTTGCCTTACGAATTTAACTTCAGAAATTCTTCCTACGAAGATAGCCTTCGTTCGTACGAACTTAGCAACAGATTCGCTAAATTCGTTCGTTTTTTCAAAAATGACTAAGTTCTTCGATTTTCCAGAAAACGATCCATCTAGGCTTTTCCCCAAACATGTTTTCGACACAATTTAACATCTTTTGATCATCAAGATCGATTATAGACTCGTTTAACATCGTTTTTGAACATTAATTGGCTTAAACATAATATAAACCCTAACTTTTCAAAACCCTTTTTATAAATCAGATTTGCTCCTTTAAAATATAACCTTGAATCTGAAAATCTAATCAATGAATTGATTATTACCTGCAAATGCCAAATAGGATGCAATACCCTTGACAAAACCCACTCGAATCACACGTAGGAAAGCTTTTCGGCTTGAAATTGATGAAGGATTGCTAAGGGAAGGCTTAGGGTCTGTTTAGAGATTGTTTTGGCTGCATAATATCATCTAATGGCAGCTCCTAAACCCTTAATCCCGTTTTTGACTTTACCCATATGTCAAAACTAGTCCCTAGGCTTCCTAATGCTTCGTTATTGGTCACAAACTACTTTATTGACCATATACAACATTAACCCTTCATTAGATGTCACTACATAGACATAAACCTTCATATTTCACACATTTATACTACATTAATATTTAGGCTTCCAAGCCTCACACATAACACACATTAACTACGTATATGCATATATTCACACTAAACTTAACGACACACACGAAGTTGACTTAACGGCGTTAGTCAAATCTTAAAGAAAAGTTTGGGATGTTACAAATACCTCCCCCTTAAGAGGATTCCGTCCCCAGAATCTCATCGTTAAGGAACAACTCGGGATATTTCTCCTTCATTACTGCTTCAGTTTCCCAAGTCAAGCTTTCTCCATGATTATGCTTCCACTTTATCAATACAAGATCTATCACTTTTCTGCGTAACTTCTTTTGCTTTCTTCCAAGTATCGCTACCGGTTCGTCTACTATTCTCTTCATTGGGTCAATACTCAC
>CM067171.1:99577852-99601601 GCA_034093135.1 Erigeron breviscapus
TTTTAAAGCAGCTATTTCAGAGGAATCTGTTTCTAAGCCATTTAGACTGTCAAATCTAACAGTTTCCACAAAAATTAAATCAGAATTTAGAGCTTCAGCAATGTCCAATTTAAGTTCAGGATCAGTTTCATTATCATAATCACTAACCTTTTTAATAACAATGTCTACCCATCGACCAGATGTGACATCATCCTTCACCAGATGCTCTTGATCTGCCAGAGCCATAAAACAACAGTCTCTTTCCTCTTCTTCATCGACTGACGAATCATCAGAGGGAACCCATGCTTCTTCAGTGGTTGCTATCATGCATTTATTATAATCTTCCATTTGTTTAGACAAGAGAGCAATTTAAGCCTTAAGCTTTTTGTATTTCAACTTATAGCTATCATCAGGCTTGTTATAAGAAGCAGTTGGACCAGACTGAGAGACAAACTGACTGGACTTGCACTCTTTCATGAAATGACCTTTTCTGCCACACTTAAAGCATGTCAGATTGGTATTGTCAGTGGAAGAACTGGGTGCATGTTGTCCAGTGGGCCTATTTGCTCTGGCCTTAAAACGGTTAAATGTTTTGGCCATCATTGCAACCAGGTCATCACTGTCAGTTTCATCACAGTCTGGAGAGATATCATTACAGACTCTTGAATCCATTAGTTCAGACATCATCTTCTTCATAGAAAATACATTCTCAGAAGATATTAATGCCGCACAAGGTGGTACAGTATTAGTGACCATTGTGGAACTACTGGAAGCATGATTAAAAGAATCTTTTTCTGCCTCAATTCTTTGGGCTTGATTTTCTTCAGTGAATCTGAAGGCTCCATGCAATGTTGACAAAGTATGGGAATGCAAGGTTTTACCTTGCCTCAAGACCAGAATCATGTGAGACCATTTTGTTGGAAGAATATCACAAAATTTCTCCAAAAGTATATCCTTGTCTTTATCAACCCCTAGTCCTCTTAACTGGTTAATAATACTCATAAATCTGGTGTAAGTACCAGTAAGAGACTCATTGGGGAGAGCAAAAAATGACTCATACTTTTTGTTTAAGGAGACTTTTCTAGTAACAACAGTATCATCACCTCCCTCATGCTGGTTCACCAGTTCATCTCACATGCTTTTGGCACTGGGATAGAGAACTAATGTGGGAATAAGAGTTTCTGGAACAGCCCCGAGGATCATATTTTTAAGAAGTGTATCAAGATTTACCAATCTTTTCTCCTCTTCGGACCAGTGTTCCTCTCTCTTTTTCCCTTCCACTTCTTGATCCAGTAGGGTCAAGAAGTGCATTGATAGGAAGTCTTGGCACATAGGGTCCTTCATTTAAGATTTTCATCATATTCCTTTCAATACCAGTAACATGCAATATTATCCTAGCTTTCCACGTACCAAATTCATCACTGCTCCCATTGAATTTAGGAACATGATTATTTGAATAATGCACATGCACATGTGGAGAAGCAGGAGGAGGAGGAGGAGGTGGTGGATTGTTATTTCCAGTGGGTGGGTCATTAAGATTAGTTTCATGAGTTTCTTGAGTATTTTCTGGGATTGCCATCGCGAAACAGATCTAGGTAAGTATATTAACCTTCTGCTCTGATACCAATTGTTAAGTCCCTCACACGATGGTTTAACCCACGAGTGTAAAATAACAAGTCAAGTATGAACTAGAATCGGACTAGTATTACCTTAAATATAAATGCAAGAATATAAATAAAGCAATAAACGACTTAAGCAATATTTAAACAAGTAAATAAATGATGGAACACGAATGTAATTTTCAAGTGTATTTTCTTTATTGATGATAAACAAAATACAAGATTGTTGCGGAACCTAGATATTACAAGTATGTAACTATCTAAACAATCTTTGAATTACAAGTGATCTATACTTGCTAAATAATCTCTTTAGATCGATATACTTAGAGTTGTGAAGTATAACTGTTTAGATCGAGAGTATTTAAGCAAGTTCACCAAATTGCTAAAAAGTGATTTGAACGAGAAATATGACTTTGTATTTATAGGCAGATAATTTCAACAATGAATTTATTTGCCGTACAAATATGGTTGCATGCATTTAATGAACCGACAAGGTTATTAAATGCATTGGTTAAGGTACAAAGATAAAGTCCTTTTAACCAACCACCTTTACACACGTATGTACTTTTATCAATAGACAATTGGGATGTCCGGGTAAAAGTGTGTAAAGGCATAAAGTCAATTCCTCGATATCAGTGTTCAGACTTGTAAGGTCTAGAACACTAATAAAGGCTCCAGTCGGGAGATCTGGTAAGACTGTCAGTGGGCTCCACTGTTTGTCAGTCTTGTTTCTTCATACTTCAGTGAGAATGTCTTCAGTAGAATAGATCTGGACTGGGGTGAAGTCCAGTGAGCTAATCTGAGAATACTCCAGATTTCCTATACAAGTATTTGCTCACTGGTCTTCCATTATTTCTGAACAAATCTTCAGAGGGACTCCAGATTCCAAGTCTGGAGTAGGTCCAGTAATTATCATTTCTGGACAGATCTTCAGTAAGGCTCCAGTAGTCGAATCTGGAGCGAGTCCAGTAAATCTGGACCTAACATTACTATTTATAGTATTTACAAGATGATGATAGTAATGTCATTATTAGTTGAAGATCTTAGATATAAAAATAATCTTATTTTAATATGAAAGATTATCAACTATGTGAAAAACCTTAGACATAGACATTAAGTGAATGTAGAAGATTATTAAAATCTTAGACATAGACATTAAGTGAATGTAGAAGATTATTAAAATCTTAGACATAGACATTAAGTGAATGTAGAAGATTATTAAAATCTTAGACATAGACATAATGTTAATGTAGAAGGTTAAATAAATCCTTAGATATAGACTTAATGTGATTGAAGAAGATTAAGAAAATCTTAGTCATAGACGTTAAGTGAATATGAAAGGTTATTGACTATATTGTGCCTTAGACATAGAAATGTCATGTTTGAATGTGAAAGACTACATAGTTAATATTTTATGCCTTAGACATAGATATATTGTTTGAATATGAAAGGTCTTTGCTACCTTAGATATAGAAACATATATGAATGTGAAAGGTTTAAGCATTGATTATTTAGATCATATAGTTATGAAAACATGTCATAAATTGAGGAGAAGTACCTAGTCAATTGTGTTTTCATAAGAATATGAAGTATTTAATCAATATTTTGTTCTATCATAGTTATGTATCCCAGTCATAAATTGAGGGGGAGTACATAAGAATGATGGTTGTTATAATGATTAGTCATTGTTATATTTCCTAGTCATAAAATTGAGGGGGAGATATAAGAATGAAGAATCAATTTTATAACTGGTTTGATATAAGAATTGTTGCAAGTGGTACAGATTCGGGAAAGCTAAATTCGAGAAAGTTTTGGAAAGATTGATCATGGAAAAGTTAAAGAATTTTTGTGTAAGTTTATTAACTTTTCAGGTTAAGACGAAGATCGAGGAAAAGATGAAAATTTGATGCTTACAGGTTTGTTCTTTTAGATTTTCATATTTCCAGGAAGTTCGTGGTAATCGTTGATCAATTATTCAGAAACTTTGACGAAATTTTGATTTTAAAGGGTGCAGGAGGTTTTACGACTTCGTAATTAGCAAGAGGCAGAATACGACCTCGTGATAGGTCGATTGGGCCTTGTGCAGATACGACCTCGTAATTCGGCTGGGTTGACCCAGACCCATTCGGGTCAAGTGGGTATATAAACCCATTTTAGCCAAACACGACCTCACATTTTATTTTCTCAAAATTAAGCTTTACGACCCCGAAAATACTACTTTGCTACCCCGTTTGAGATTTGATATATACAATTAGATCGAGTGTTTTTGAGTGATATTTTTGTGTTCATTTCGAAGTTCTGAATCTAGGTATACTATCTAATTGTCCAGTAGTTATCCATGCAACAAGAAAATCAAGAAAAAGGGTTTCAAAATTTTCGAATTAGGTTTCCTTAGTTTCTTCGATTTTGATGTTTTCTGGGTAAAAATAAGGGTTGGGGTATCTTTATCGTTTGAATACGAGTATAAAGAAACATTTTTACCAGTTTTGGTTGGGTAAATCGCGAAATCGCGTTGGGGAAGATGAACAGTGCGACGGACTCGTAAAAGTGGGTTTGCTAGCTCAGATTTGTGACCTCGTAAATGTCAATTTATTTTGACTGGTTTGACTTTCGGAATACGATGTCGATTTACGACCTGGACTAATACGTGGCCAAATTGGAAAATACGACCTCGTATTTTAGAGTTTGGTTGACCGTATTTTGACCTTGAAATACGACCTCGTACAGGGATACGACCTCGTGTTTTTGACTTAACAGATTTTCAAAAGTTATTTTTATAAAAATTTGAAAATGAGTTAATTTATCTTTAACTTAATTACAGGGATAATTTAAGTTAATTTAACAGATTTTCAAAAGTTTATGTTAATAAAATTTGAAAATAAGTTAATCTATCTATAACTAAATTACAGAGATAATTTATGTTATGTTGTAAATTACACGGATAATTTATGCTTTTGACTAACTTACCGGGATAATTTTAGTTGTGTATGTTATGCATATGAATTTTTATGTTTATTTGAGTAATTAATTATTTGTTATTGATTACAGAAATGGCAAGAGATTTCATAGCAGGTCATAATTATGTGATGAACTTCGATGATAATCAGGAGGGAACTGCGTATTATCATGAGATATTCGCTTTCTTCAGAAGATCAAGGATTCATCATGTTCTTACACATTCTCCAATCATATATTTAGATTATCTCAGAGATTTCTGGAATAATGCTGATTGTGTGAAGGCGGGAGATGTGTATATATTTCATACCATAGTTGCTGGGCAGCAGATACAGTTCACAGCTGCTGACCTCGTTAACATTCTTAATCTGGGCACAGTTGAACAAGAAGGTGGTGCTACAGGTCTCACCAAGTTCAGACATGAAGTCATTCAAGGTGCTTTCAGAAGAATGGGGTTTGCTGCAGATATGTCAAGTAAAACTCTGTTCAAGAAGGGTTTTTATGGCAGGTGGAGGTATCTTGCACATGTGTTGCTAGTTAGTTTAAGCAACAAGAAGTCTGGTTATGATACGTTGAACCAGGAAGCCCAAGCACAGATGGTGGGCTTGGTATTTAACAAGCCGTATAGTTTCTCAAAATTCTTCTTCGATGAGATGAAGAAACAAATCACAGCCACAGGAAAGAGGAGGTTTTTGATGTATCCTCGGTTCGTGATGATGATTATCAATGCTCGACTTCCAAATCTACCTGCTGTAGGAGAAGTGAAGCAAGTGAGCTCGATCATCCGACGTGGTTATGATGAGTTTGTGTCTCGATACCACAATGATCCAAATGCACAAGATGTTGCATTGTTCGGTGCCATTATCAATGCCAACTACATAGCACCTACTGATGTGGTCATATCAGCTTATGAAGGGCCTCAGCCAGAGGGTGATGAAGCTGCTGAGAATGTTGAGCAGTTACATGATGTAGTAGTTCGGGAAGATGCACCAGAAGAGCCTGAAGTTGTTGTACAGGTTGCAGATGATGTGATAAACCAACCTGGAGCTAATCCTGAGATTTTAGATGATCTATTAGATCAAATGGCTAATCCAGATGGTGATATTGCTCAAGTGCAAAGGTACAATGCCAATGTTGATGACCTAGTAGATGGGGATCTTGACCAGGACATAGATGATTATGTAGCTGAAGCTGCAGTTGGTTCTGAAGCAGCTAGAGCTAGTGGGTCTGGTATTGAAGAAGCTAGTGGGTCAGGAGCGGGTCAGGCTAGTGGATCAGGTGTAAATGCTGAAGGTAGAGGAAAGGCTGTTGCTGATGTTTAAACAGACAAAGAGCCTTCTATCCATTCTGATGATGATTCCAGCAGTGATGGTGATGAAGATCCTTATAGATCTCATGCATTCATTAGAGTTGGATCTAAGATGGTTCCTAAACCTACTGAGGCAACTCAAGGAAGAAGAAGAAGAGAAACAGATGAAGATTGGGTGCCAGAGCAGCATATGCCAAAGAGAACTAGACTTGTCAGGGAACAAGAGACTTCTGCTGCTGCTGGTGGTTCACAAAGTGTGCCAAGGGTTGTTGTTCCTGAGACTACACAGCCACAGTCACAAACAAGTGAAGAAACCAATCTTGGTGATCTGCAGAGACAGATGAATGAGATGAGAAGTTTGATTACTCGTTTGACTGATAATTTGAAGGTTGTTAGTGACAAGAACACATTTCTTGAAGACAAATTGGGCAAATCCGAGGTGGTAGTGTCCAAGATGTATAAGAAGTATGTGGCTCTAGATGAGAAGGTTATCAGGATGGAAGATGCTTTGAAAAAGGGAGTCAAGATCGCCGAAGAAAAACTACATGATCTCATCGATAACTATCTCAAGGTTACAGCAGAGAGAGACAGCTTAGGTTGCAGAGGTGATGAGCTGGCTAATGCAAGGCTTGATGATGATCACAATGAAGATCCGGATGCTGCTAGAGCTAGTCAAAAGCTAGGAGGGAGTTCTGTGTTCAGAACAGAGACTCAAAGAGAGTCTAGCCAGGCTGGTATTGCTGGCAAGGCTACCTCAGAAGCTCCACAAGCTCAAGAATAGATGTCTACAGAGATAAACATGGTAGTTGAGCTTGAGGCACCTCAAACCAAATCCCTTACAGAAGATGTTGACAGTGATCAATTAAACAAAGGTAAGGATTTGGTAGGGCAATCTGATGCTATTGCTCTTGATACTGATATTGCTAGTGCTCAGGATAGTGAGTCTACCAAAACCGACTCTACCAATAATACTTCTACGGAGTCAGATTTGCATCCAATTATTGTGCATAGACTAGAGAAGAGATTGGGATATGATCCACAAGCTCATATGAGAGCTAGAGCAGAGATTGCGGATTATTATTATGATCCAGGATCTTTGAGGGATCAAGAGAAAGAACGGTTAGGGATAACTCATACTCCTTCAGAGTCAGAGTCAGATTCTGATTTTGAGACTGAGATTGAGACTGAGAAGGAGCAGAGCAGGAGCAAGAAGAAGAAGCAGAGGAAGTAGATTGATGACAAAGACAAGACTAAGACATAGATATGTTAACTTCTAGAAGCTATTGCCAAGGGGGAGTCTGTAAGTGCACGTCTATGTCAATAGCAGTCTAGATTGTTTGAGCTTATATTGTTATATGTCTTTGTAATGTGATTGTCATTAATGAACTTAGTATTATGCATAGAATACTAGATTAAGTTTAAGTATTGAATGTATAGTAAATCTGCTAAGTGTGAATTGCGAGTTCACAATTCACAAAAGAAAATGCGACCCCGTATTTATAGGGTTAAATACGAGGTTAGTCATATAGGTAATACGAACCCGTATTTGCAGGGTCAAATACGAGGCCAATCACAGAATGCGACCTCGCATTAGTGACGGGCTGGGCTGGGTTTACGAGGCCGAAGTGCTGAAGCCCATGTCAGGTGTTACCTATATAAACCGAACCCTAACAGAGTTTAGGGTTGAACATTTGTCTAAATATCAAGCAGGTATTGCAGGTTATAGTCGTCAAAGGTTATTCCGCTAGCCCGAAGAAGATCTGCGAGGCCGCAGATGATCTAGGGGCTTTTTGTTGATCACCAAGTTATTGCGAGGGATTCCGCACCTCAAGATAACTGGATCAAGCTATTGACGATCCGTACCAGGGGACTTACATTAAGGGTTATGCTTCTTATGTCAAAAACATGTTATCTATACTTCAAAAGAACCTTGAATCCCTCTGAACCAAAATCTAGGTTGATTTAGGGTTCATAAAGTCAAATGGGTCAAATGGATAATGGGTAAGATCTTGTATTATTTCAAATCGGAAATTTATGAAATGGGTTCCAATAAACTATGTTATATCAAGCATAAATAAGTTCCAAAACTCGTAGTGAAGCTAAATTACATAAGTTGCAAGTTAAAATGAGTTTTTTAGGGTTTTGGGTCGTTCTTGGCATTCAAAATCTGCTATTGCTCGTGATGATTCAGGTTCCACCGTCCAGCACGCCCCTCTTGGTGTATGAGATGCTGTCTGATGGCTTGTGGCGTCTCGCACGGTCAGACCACCGTTTGAGACGGTGGTTCCATTATGCCATTTCTCCTTTACGCTAGCCACACACCACTTTCCCCTGACCTACGGTGGTTTTTGATCACCCACACGCTGGAAAACACGCTTTGTAGGGCACCGTCTAGGACGTTGGGCACACGGTGGTGCCCACCGTCTGGGGCGCCAAGCCAAAATGGCCACTGTGTGCTACGCTCACCCAACTTCTGACCACCGTGCAAGACGGTGTACAGTGGCGTCCGGGACGCTGATGTGCATCTTCAAAAAAAATTTTGCTGCTTTCTAGCTCGACCATGTATGTCCTTGGATCGATTCGAGCTAACCGTTGCACCTTTGTTTGCCTTCCCTAGTATCCTAATTGAATCTTGAGAGTCGTTTAAAGATGGGAGACTAACCTAGGGTTTCACTTCACTTGGAATACCCTTAGAAACGTGTTAATTAATATATGTATTGATACGTATGCAATATGATGATAGATCGTGTACATTTGGCTATCAATTGACGTTTGTAGAACCATATTAACTCATCGTAGCCGAGCAAAGGTGAGTTCGTAGCCCCCTTTACCTTACATGTTTTCAGGGTGAAAAGTGTACAATGTGTTTCTTGGTTTGTTGGTCGTTATATGGTCGTTTAATTATTAAATCATGGTTATATGATCGAAAGTTTATTGTTTCAAGATTATATGTTCGTTTAATTGTTTATCAAGGTTATATGTTCGTTAATGATCTAATCAAGGTTTCAAGGTTATGTGATCATTATGATCTAATCAAGGTTTCAAGGTTATGTGATCATTATGATTCTAATCAAGGTTTCAAGGTTATGTGATCGTTATGATTCTAATCAAGGTTTCAAGGTTATGTGCTCGTTTAAATTGTTTATCAAGGTTGTATGTTCGTTAATGGTTTTATCAAGGTTATGTGCTCGTTTAAATTGTTGAACCAAGGTTGTATGAATGTTATGTGTTCGTATCATGGTCATGTGATCGTTTATCGATCCAAACTAAGGTTTCAAGGTTATGTGATCATTTAATGATCTAATCAAGGTTTCAAGGTTATGTGATCGTTATGATCTAATCAAGGTTTCAAGGTTATGTGATCGTTATGATTCTAATCAAGGTTAAACGGTTGTTATCCCGACACTTGTTTCTTATAGTCAAAACCTACGAACTCATCAACTTTATGTTGACGCATTTTAGTACACTTTTCAGGTAATCAAGTGAATCAAAGGCATGATGGATGATTGCATTGCATGTGATAGGATTGAGCTTGGACTTTTGTGGATCCGTGATTCATTGCTCCCGTTTATGGGTTATGCCTAGGATCGTTAGCCATCATTTGATCTATTTTTGTAAACTATTGATGGTGTTGTGCTCCTTGTGCATTATTTGATCCGTAACTTGTATTTGTACTTGAATTATGTATGGATTGCTCTAATCCTTGAATGCATTTAGTTGTCTCTACTTAATTTCCATGTCACGCTGAGCTTTTCTATTAATGCCCCATATTTCCGCCTCGTTGGGGTGTTATAATTTATGTATTGTGTTGTCGTTTCGTTTTAGATTGTAGTTTCGTGTTTTATTTTGTTGTGTTAGTTTAATATTGTATTAGTTTTAATTTATTAAATAAAAGTTTTAGTTATTATTTGAATAAAAATAAATAGAAAATAAATTAAATATAAAAGGGTGGGGAGGGGCGGGAGCGGGGAAACACCTTGCAATTAGGGAGTGGGCGGGGAGAGGAGAAAAATCGGGGAGGGGCGGTGAGGCACTCCCCCCGCCCTAAGTCAAACATCACATTTACCATATGTGAATTGTTAGCCGTTTAAGAAAAAGATGATGTCATAGTTCACCGTTAATATAGCACATGTGACGATTGGGTTGAAGATTTTAACCAATATATGACCGACATTTTTCACAATAATTCATTTAATGCATTTGAATTTTCGACTTTTAAGGAATTCCTAGTAAACAATCAATTTAAAAAAAGAAAGAATGACACAAGCTTTTTTTAAAGCTAAACAGGAGTATTTTGTAGACGTCGTGACCATTAGTAATTTCTTAAAGCCTATATGTTAGGTCCAGATTTACTGGACTCGCTCCAGACTCGACTACTGGAGCCTTACTGAAGATCTGTCCAGAAACGTGTTCTACTGGACCTACTCCAGACTTGGAATCTGGAGTCCCTCTGAAGATTTGTCCAGAAATAATGGAAGACCAGTGAGCAAATACTTGTATAGGAAATATGGAGTATTCTCCAGATTAGCTCACTGGACTTCACCCCAGTCCAGATCTACTCTACTGAAGACGTTCTCACTAAAGTCAAAGACTGAAGTCAGAATAAAGAAGACTGACAAATGGCAGAGTCCACTGGAAGTCTTACCAGATCTGTACACTGGAGGATTGTCAGTGTTCTAGACCTTACAAGTCTGAACACTGATATCGAGGAATTGACTTTTGCCTTTACACACTTTCCAAAGAACACTCCACTTGTTCTTTACCAAAGTTTATACGTGTGTAAAGGTGGTTGGTTAAAAGAATAAAGTCATATTGATGTGACTTTATCCTTGTACCTTAACCAATGCATTTAATGTTCTTGTCGGTTCATTAAATGCATGCAACCATATTTGTACGGTGAATTTTGTTGCCTATAAATACAAAGTCATTTCTTTGAGAAAATTACTTTAAAGCATACATTTAGCATTAGAGTGAATTTGTCTAAATACTCTCGATCTTAAACAGAGATACTTTACAACTTTAAGTATCTCGATACAAAAGAGTTTATTTGACAAATATAGATCATTTGTAATTCATAGGTTGTTAGGATACATACTTATTTGTATTATCTTGATTCCGCACAACCTTGTATTTTATTTAACATCATAAATAAAATACACCTTGAAAAATACATTATGTTCCACTTTACTTGTTTATTGCTTTAAGTCTTGTATTACTTTGTTTATATATTCTTGCATTTATTTACAAGTAATACTAGTCCATTCTAGTGATTATTAGACTTGTTGTATTATACACTTCTGGGTTTAACCATCGTATTTGGGACCTCACAATTGGTATCAGAGCAGAAGGCTAAACATTGCCTAGATCTGTTAGGACCAGTTCACCTGGAACTGGCCAGTCACCAGTTCACACTGACCAGTCACCAGTTGCATCTGGTGACCCAGTAAACTGGTGACCAAGATGATTTGTCGAGAAATATATTGAAGTCCAGTTGCACCGTACAGTTAACGCAACTGAAGACTTCCTCCAGTTGAGAACTGACCAAGTTGAAGAAGCATTCCAGTTGAAGTCGAAGACAACAAATGGAAGATAGAGAATGGCAATGGCAGCGAAGCCCAGTTGGCATTCTAGTCAGTTACAAACCGGAGACCATCAGTGGAAAGCCCTTACAAAGCTTTACACTGATTACGAGGAATTGACTTGTGTGCTTTATGTACCTTTACCCGGATAATAAGCCTTATCTTATTATTTAAGTATTAAAAGGTACATAAAGGTGGTTATGTAAAGTCACTTTAACATGCGACTTTACATTGCTTTTTAAGGAATTAAATGCTATTCCTTAAATGCTCCCAACCACATTTGTACGGCTAAAGTTAACATCCCAATGTTAACTTTGCCTATAAATACAAGTCATTGCACAACCAAGAATATCACTTCTTCGAATAAACTTCGATAGAATTCACACTTTGCAAACCTGCAATATTCTTGGTGAACTTGTGCAATATTCTCTCAATCGCTAAAAGGAACATTTCACTACTTTAAGTGTTTCGATTGTTGAAGAGAAATTTCGAGTATAGATCAATTGTATTTCATAGGTTGTTAGGATATTTACATTCGTGTATTATCTTGGTTCCGCATCAACCTTGTAATTTGTTTAATATCAATAAATAAATTACACATTGAAAACTACATATTGTCTCATCAAGATTGTTTACAAGTTATTTGTATTATTGCATTGTTCTTTACTTATTGTCTTTTATATAAGTAATCTATCTAGAACTTGGTATATACCTCTTCAACTGGTCGTCTCCAGTTCAGCAAGTATATTGCAAAGTAACTCCACCATCGACATAGAGGTGTCTTCAGTAGTACCATCTAACAAGTTGGGACTTACAAGTGGTATCAGAGCAGAAGGCTAATAAACTTGCCTAGATCTGCAAAGATGAACACTACTGAAGGTGGAGATGGTTCTGGTTCAGGTGAAAACCCATCTAATACAAATGCACAACCTTTTCAAAATGTTAACACCAACCCTCCTCCTCCTACTGCCCCAAACCATGTCCATGTACATTACTCTAACACTCCTGTTCCAAAATTTGATGGAAACAGTGAGACTTTTGGTACATGGAAAGCTAGAATGCTGTTGCATTTTGGTGGTATTGAGAGGTATATGTTGAAAATCCTTAAGGATGGACCATATATACCCATGTCTCTTGGGGTGAGTCCTCTTCTTGATCCTACTGGAAGAAGAGGCTCAAGGGAAAAGCCAGAAGACCATTGGTCTGATGAGGATCGCAGACTGGTGGACTTGGACACCAGACTGAAAAACATGATCCTTGGGGCTGTCCCTGAAGACCTAATTCCAACACTTGTGTTGTTTCCCAGTGCCAAGTCTATGTGGGATGAATTAGTGATTCAATTTGAAGGAGGTGATGACACTATTGTCACCAGAAAAGTTGCTTTGAACAAGAAGTATGAATCCTTCTTTGCCTTGCCCAATGAAAGTTTAACTGGTACATATACCAGATTTTCTAGCCTCATCAATCAGTTGAGAGGTTTGGGTGTAGAGAAGGATAAGGATATTCTTCTTGAGAAGTTTTGTGATATTCTTCCTTCCAAATGGGAAAACATGGTTCTTGTCTTGAGACAAGGTAAAACCTTGCACACTCACACTCTTGCATCGCTCTATGGAGCCTTCAGATTCACTGAAGATAATAATGCTGCAAGACTTGTGGCTGAGCAAGATGCCATGAACCATGCCCAGAGTCCCAAGGTTGCTAGTGCAACTGAGCGACCTTGTGCTGCTTTAATGTCTGCTGAGAGTGTCCAGGTACACTCGATGAAGGAGATGTTGAACAGTTTCTTAAACTCTGGACTGACCACTGAAAACAGTGATGGTTGTAATGAAACTGACGATGATGATCTGGTCGCCATGATTGCTAAGACCTTTAATAGGTTTAAGCATAAATCCAAAAGATTTAATGGCCCCAACAATGCTTCCAGCTCCAGCTCTCTGGATAAGACCAATCTTACATGCTATAAGTGTGGCAAGAAAGGTCATTTTATGAAGGAATGCAGATCTAGTCAGTTGAATAACCAAACTGGCCCCTCTGTCCCTAATTTCAATCGGCCTGATGATAGCTACAAAGCTAAATACAAGAAGCTTAAGGCCCAGATTGCCCTCCTGTCCATGCAAAAGGAAAAGGATCAGTGCTTAATGGCACAAACTGAGGGAAAATGGGAGTACTCTGATGACTCATCTGATGATGAAGAAGAGGAAAGGGACATGTGTTTCATGGCCTTGGAAGATCAACAACAACAGCAAAAGAATGTCAAAAAGATGGGTGGACAAAAAAAAAAAAAAAAAAAAAAAAAAAAAAAAAAAAAAAAAAAAAAAAAAAAAAAAAAAAAAAAAAAAAAAAAAAAAAAAAAAAAAAAAAAAAAAAAAAAAAAAAAAAAAAAAAAAAAAAAAAAAAAAAAAAAAAAAAAAAAAAAAAAAAAAAAAAAAAAAAAAAAAAAAAAAAAAAAAAAAAAAAAAAAAAAAAAAAAAAAAAAAAAAAAAAAAAAAAAAAAAAAAAAAAAAAAAAAAAAAAAAAAAAAAAAAAAAAAAAAAAAAAAAAAAAAAAAAAAAAAAAAAAAAAAAAAAAAAAAAAAAAAAAAAAAAAAAAAAAAAAAAAAAAAAAAAAAAAAAAAAAAAAAAAAAAAAAAAAAAAAAAAAAAAAAAAAAAAAAAAAAAAAAAAAAAAAAAAAAAAAAAAAAAAAAAAAAAAAAAAAAAAAAAAAAAAAAAAAAAAAAAAAAAAAAAAAAAAAAAAAAAAAAAAAAAAAAAAAAAAAAAAAAAAAAAAAAAAAAAAAAAAAAAAAAAAAAAAAAAAAAAAAAAAAAAAAAAAAAAAAAAAAAAAAAAAAAAAAAAAAAAAAAAAAAAAAAAAAAAAAAAAAAAAAAAAAAAAAAAAAAAAAAAAAAAAAAAAAAAAAAAAAAAAAAAAAAAAAAAAAAAAAAAAAAAAAAAAAAAAAAAAAAAAAAAAAAAAAAAAAAAAAAAAAAAAAAAAAAAAAAAAAAAAAAAAAAAAAAAAAAAAAAAAAAAAAAAAAAAAAAAAAAAAAAAAAAAAAAAAAAAAAAAAAAAAAAAAAAAAAAAAAAAAAAAAAAAAAAAAAAAAAAAAAAAAAAAAAAAAAAAAAAAAAAAAAAAAAAAAAAAAAAAAAAAAAAAAAAAAAAAAAAAAAAAAAAAAAAAAAAAAAAAAAAAAAAAAAAAAAAAAAAAAAAAAAAAAAAAAAAAAAAAAAAAAAAAAAAAAAAAAAAAAAAAAAAAAAAAAAAAAAAAAAAAAAAAAAAAAAAAAAAAAAAAAAAAAAAAAAAAAAAAAAAAAAAAAAAAAAAAAAAAAAAAAAAAAAAAAAAAAAAAAAAAAAAAAAAAAAAAAAAAAAAAAAAAAAAAAAAAAAAAAAAAAAAAAAAAAAAAAAAAAAAAAAAAAAAAAAAAAAAAAAAAAAAAAAAAAAAAAAAAAAAAAAAAAAAAAAAAAAAAAAAAAAAAAAAAAAAAAAAAAAAAAAAAAAAAAAAAAAAAAAAAAAAAAAAAAAAAAAAAAAAAAAAAAAAAAAAAAAAAAAAAAAAAAAAAAAAAAAAAAAAAAAAAAAAAAAAAAAAAAAAAAAAAAAAAAAAAAAAAAAAAAAAAAAAAAAAAAAAAAAAAAAAAAAAAAAAAAAAAAAAAAAAAAAAAAAAAAAAAAAAAAAAAAAAAAAAAAAAAAAAAAAAAAAAAAAAAAAAAAAAAAAAAAAAAAAAAAAAAAAAAAAAAAAAAAAAAAAAAAAAAAAAAAAAAAAAAAAAAAAAAAAAAAAAAAAAAAAAAAAAAAAAAAAAAAAAAAAAAAAAAAAAAAAAAAAAAAAAAAAAAAAAAAAAAAAAAAAAAAAAAAAAAAAAAAAAAAAAAAAAAAAAAAAAAAAAAAAAAAAAAAAAAAAAAAAAAAAAAAAAAAAAAAAAAAAAAAAAAAAAAAAAAAAAAAAAAAAAAAAAAAAAAAAAAAAAAAAAAAAAAAAAAAAAAAAAAAAAAAAAAAAAAAAAAAAAAAAAAAAAAAAAAAAAAAAAAAAAAAAAAAAAAAAAAAAAAAAAAAAAAAAAAAAAAAAAAAAAAAAAAAAAAAAAAAAAAAAAAAAAAAAAAAAAAAAAAAAAAAAAAAAAAAAAAAAAAAAAAAAAAAAAAAAAAAAAAAAAAAAAAAAAAAAAAAAAAAAAAAAAAAAAAAAAAAAAAAAAAAAAAAAAAAAAAAAAAAAAAAAAAAAAAAAAAAAAAAAAAAAAAAAAAAAAAAAAAAAAAAAAAAAAAAAAAAAAAAATTGAACAGTTTCTTAAACTCTGGACTGACCACTGAAAACAGTGATGGTTGTAATGAAACTGACGATGATGATCTGGTCGCCATGATTGCTAAAACCTTTAATAGGTTTAAGCATAAATCCAAAAGATTTAATGGCCCCAACAATGCTTCCAGCTCCAGCTCTCTGGATAAGACCAATCTTACATGCTATAAGTGTGGCAAGAAAGGTCATTTTATGAAGGAATGCAGATCTAGTCAGTTGAATAACCAAACTGGCCCCTCTGTCCCTAATTTCAATCGGCCTGATGATAGCTACAAAGCTAAATACAAGAAGCTTAAGGCCCAGATTGCCCTCCTGTCCATGCAAAAGGAAAAGGATCAGTGCTTAATGGCACAAACTGAGGGAAAATGGGAGTACTCTGATGACTCATCTGATGATGAAGAAGAGGAAAGGGACATGTGTTTCATGGCCTTGGAAGATCAACAACAGCAGCATGTGGTGAAAGATGATGTCATCTCTGGAAGATGGGTGGACATCATACTGAAAAAGGTATGTGACTATGATAACCAGGTTGACCCTGAACTAAAACTGGACCTGGCTGAATCATTAAGTGGTGATTTGGCATTTGTGGAAACTGTTAGAGCTGATAGTGAAAGATATCTTGACACTATCTTAATTGAACTGAACAATGTTAAACCACAACTAAATGATTTGCAAAGTGTCCAGTTGGCTCTCAAGGAGTCAGTTTTAAAGATTGAGGCTTTAGAACTTGATAATCAAAAACTATCTTATGATTTTGAAAAGGCTCAAAAGATTATCAAGTCATGGGTAAAAGCATCTGGCAAAAACTACGATGCATTTTCAAGAACTATCGATGCCCAGAAAAATGCATGGAAATCTGAAGATCTGGAGATGGCAGCTCTTATACCAGATCTTCATGCATTGCCTCCAGCTCTCCAGGTTGAAACACCTTATGATCAACCTGAAGCTGTTGAAACTGAAACCAATGAGACCACCCCCATTGAGGTTAAAACTGGAGCCAAACAGGCTAAAGCTCCAGTCAAAAAGGCCACTGGTAACAAGCCTTTACCTCATAAGTCTAAGGAGCCCAAGACCCGACAGACTAAATCTCCAGTTGAACCAATGTCCAAGGTTCAACTGCCTGAACAAAATAATATTTTGGTTAATCTGGAAAGGCAACTCCAACTTTTGTCTCGGCAGGTTCAGAGTTGTACTGCCCGGATTAACAATCTGGAAGGAGGTTCACCACCTCCAGTTTTAAAACTAGGCAAAATTTTAGCATCACTGAACCTCTTCACATGCTTCATATGGATCTTTTTGGTCCAGTGAATGTTCAAACTAGAGCTGGAAAGAAATACACTCTAGTTGTGGTTGATGAATTCACCAGATATTGCTGGGTGGTATTCATCAGATCCAAAAGTGATGCACCTGCTGAAATCATCTCTCTTATCAAAAGAATTGAGCTCAAGTACACTCGAAAAGTTTGTCAGTTGCGAAGTGATAATGGTACTGAATTCCAAAATAAGGTACTTGAAACATTTTGCACTGACACTGGCATCTCTCAAAACTTCTCATCAGTTCACTCTCCAGAGCAAAATGGAGTTGTGGAAAGAAAGAATCGTACACTGATAGAAGCGGCCAGAAGCATGCTATCTGAATCTGGTCTTCCCACCAGTTTTTGGGCTGAGGCAGTTGCAACTGCCCGGATTAACAATCTGGAAGGAGGTTCACCACCTCCAGTTTTAAAACAAAATATTAAATCACTCCCTTCTGTACCTAAACAAAAGAATGTTCCTTCTGGAACAAAATCTGGTAAACTTAAGGTGAGTAAGTATCAAATACCAATCGTTTTTACTTCTGCACCTGGAGCTGGTGATAATGCTCCAGATGTAGCCTCCAGTTCAACACCTCAACAATCAACTGTGGCTTCTGTAGAGAAGTCCAGTGGACCCATCAAGAAAAGATGGGTTCACAAAAAGAACTAATGATTTTTGTGTGTGTGTAGGGCGATCGAAAGAAAAATATCTGGTATCTGGACAGCGCTGCTGGCCGGACTATGACCGGATGTAAGCCCCTACTGGAAGAGTTCACTGTCCAAGATGGACCGACAGTGACGTTTGGTAACGATCAATCTGGAAAGACTGAAGGATATGGTGTGCTCAATAATGGACAAGTCGAATTCAAAAGAGTTGCATTTGTGAATGGTTTGAAATATAACTTGATCAGTGTAAGCCAACTTTGCGATGATGGCTTCAGAGTATTGTTCGATATTGCACAAGGCACCATATTTAACAAGGATTGGAAAGTGGTGATGATTGCACCAAGAAAAGGGAATGTGTACATCATGGATATGGAACCAGCTCCAAAAGAGCAATGTTTCTATACCAAAGCTGATGAGGACACCAACTGGCTATGGCATAAAAGGTTATCCCACCTTAATTTCAAAAACATTAACAAGTTGTCTCGCAAACAACTGGTTGATGGGATACCTCAGATTTCCTTCAATAAGGAAAAGCCATGTCCAGGGTGTGAGATGGGTAAGCAGAAGAGAGCCAGTTTTAAAACTAGGCAAAATTTTAGCATCACTGAACCTCTTCACATGCTTCATATGGATCTTTTTGGTCCAGTGAATGTTCAAACTAGAGCTGGAAAGAAATACACTCTAGTTGTGGTTGATGAATTCACCAGATATTGCTGGGTGGTATTCATCAGATCCAAAAGTGATGCACCTGCTGAAATCATCTCTCTTATCAAAAGAATTGAGCTCAAGTACACTCGAAAAGTTTGTCAGTTGCGAAGTGATAATGGTACTGAATTCCAAAATAAGGTACTTGAAACATTTTGCACTGACACTGGCATCTCTCAAAACTTCTCATCAGTTCACTCTCCAGAGCAAAATGGAGTTGTGGAAAGAAAGAATCGTACACTGATAGAAGCGGCCAGAAGCATGCTATCTGAATCTGGTCTTCCCACCAGTTTTTGGGCTGAGGCAGTTGCAACTGCTTGTCACACCCAAAACCGGTCAGTCTACATCAAGAGACATAAGAAGACTGCCTACGAAGTACTCAGGAATCGTAAACCAAATATTGGATATTTCCATGTATTTGGTTGTCCAGTTTATATACTGAACGATTCCAGTCAGCTTGGAAAGTTTGATGCAAAAGCTGATGAAGGGGTATTTTTAGGCTATTCAGATATTCGAAAGGCCTTTAGAGTTTATAATTATAGACTCCAAAAGGTGCATGAGACAATTCATGTCACATTCGATGAATCAACTGAAGCAATCAACAAGAGACCAAGCCTTGATATTTCTCCAGTCATTCCAATCAACTTTGGTGAAACTGACCAAGTTCATCGGTCAGTTGTTTCACCAGAAGATGCTTCCAGTTACAACAAACTGGAACCAGTCAAGAAGAAGAAAAGCACCAGTGACACATCATTTTATCCCTCCATCAATTTTAACTTACCACAAGAATTGGTGATTGGATCAGATGTACGTGCCACTCCAATATCAGCACCAGTTCAAGCACCTACTTCTCCAGTTACTCATGAAATACCTTCAACTGAGGAATTTCATGATGCCAATCGAGACCTCATTGACTCTGATGAGGATGTAGAAGTTGTTTGGACTGATCCTTCTCCAGAAGCTGCTTCCAGTTACAACAAACTGGAACCAGTCAAGAAGAAGAAAAGCACCAGTGACACATCATTTTATCCCTCCATCAATTTTAACTTACCACAAGAATTGGTGATTGGATCAGATGTACGTGCCACTCCAATATCAGCACCAGTTCAAGCACCTACTTCTCCAGTTACTCATGAAATACCTTCAACTGAGGAATTTCATGATGCCAATCGAGACCTCATTGACTCTGATGAGGATGTAGAAGTTGTTTGGACTGATCCTTCTCCAGAAGCTGTTGCAACTGAAGAAGATCGCCAGGTGACTTGCACTGATATTGTAGTTCACCAGCCTAGTCAATACACTAGATGGACTAAAGCCCACCCAATTGAACAAATTGTGGGTAATCCAACTAGTGGGGTTCAGACTAGAAGAGCCACCAGTGAGCAATGCTTAAACGTCACCTTCTTATCTTTAATTGAACCAAAGAAGATTGACGAGGCTATGGCAGACCCAAGCTGGGTGGAAGCTATGCAAGAAGAGCTCCTCCAGTTTGAAAGGAACAATGTTTGGGAGCTTGTTCCTTGTCCACCAGGGTTAAAGAAAGAACCTATTGGTACCAGATGGGTCTACCGAAACAAAATGGATGAAGATGGCCATGTTGTAAGAAACAAGGCCAGACTAGTTGCCCAGGGTTATTGTCAAGCAGAGGGCGTTGACTTTGATGAAACTTTTGCTCCAGTTGCAAGACTTGAAGCCATAAGAATATTCTTGGCTTATGCAGCCCATCTGCAGTTCAAGGTCTTCCAGATGGATGTCAAAAGTGCGTTCCTTAATGGAACATTGGAAGAAGAAGTTTATGTTAAGCAGACTCCAGGTTTCATCGATGAGAAGCATCCTCATTGGGTTTATAGACTGAACAAAGCATTGTATGGTCTAAGACAAGCCCCAAGAGCCTGGTATGATACTTTAACTAAACATCTTCTTAAAAATGGCTTTCAAAGAGGTGCAATAGATAATACCTTGTTTATCTTGAAAGAAAGAGGTAATATCTTATTGGTACAAATTTATGTTGATGACATTATTTTTGGTTCAACTGATGATGCAATGTGTAAAAAGTTTTCTAAAATCATGTCATCTGAGTATGAGATGAGTTTAATGGGTGAATTAACATTTTTCTTAGGTCTTCAGATTAAGCAAACTGAAAATGGAATTTTCATAAACCAAGGAAAATATGTCAGAGATTTGTTAAGAAAATACAAATATGATTCAATCCCATCGAAAAACACACCTATTGCAGCACCATTGAATTTGGACTCTGACCCAACTGGCAAACCAGTTAACATAACTGACTATAGAGGTATGGTTGGTTCACTGATGTACTTAACTGCCAGTCGACCAGATATAATGTTTGCAACATGTTTATGTGCCAGGTTTCAGGCTAACCCTAAAGAATCACATTTGCACGCTGTAAAGCGTATCTTTAGATACCTGAAAGGGTGTCCTAATCTTGGTCTTTGGTACCCCAAAGGCTCAGGATTAGATCTAATGGGTTATTCAGATTCTGATCATGCAGGTTGTAAGATTGATAGAAAATCCACAACTGGTGGTTGTCATTTCCTTGGAGGAAAACTGGTAAGTTGGACCAGCAAGAAGCAGACTTCAGTCTCTATGTCCACTGCTGAGGCAGAGTACATTTCTGCGGCCAGTTGTTGTGCCCAGATTCTCTGGATCAAGAACCAGTTACTAGATTATGGTCAGAAGTATACCAAGACCCCAATCTTTTGTGACAACACCAGTGCAATTGCTATTTCTCACAACCCAGTGATGCACTCCAAAACAAAGCATATTGATATCAGGTATCATTTCATTCGAGATCATGTTATGAAAGGTGATATTGAAATTCATTTCATCCCCACTGACAAACAGTTAGCTGATGTTTTTACTAAACCTCTCGATGAGAAAACCTTTAAACATCTCATCAGCGAACTGGGAATGTTAAACCCTTAACTGGAGCTTTCTTTGTTATTGAACGCGTCAGTGACACTGATGAAGTTCTCCAGTTGAGGAGGTCCAGATAATCTTTGCTCGCCAGGCTATCGAACGCCTTTGTGATACTATCTTGGCACTAATTGATTACTGGATCATCATTTTAGGGGAAAGACTCAAAATAATTTTCTGACTAAAATTCGTTTTTGTTTGAAAATGCAACTGGAGAACTCTTCAGTTGGAAACTGGTACTGGACTGATCCTCCAGTTACCAGGTTCAGTCTTTGTCTAAATTTTTATAACGTTACAAATACTTGGTCAATATGTGTGACACGTGATGATACTCGAGTGTTTTAAACCACTTGATATCGTGATCTGACGTGTTTGAAACCATTTTAAGTACTTGACAACTGTTTGTATTGGGAAAACAAAAGTGAGTGGGGTCATGGGTAAAGTAAGCCGTCGTAGCATTTAATGCTGACATGGTAACATTTAATGCTTACATGGAAAGTTATATTTTTATTTCAAAACTCAAACTCTTTTTTGTCAAAATATCTTCAAAATTGATTTGGTTTAATAAAATATAATTTTTGGTTTTACATTGGGATCTTGAATCCCCTTATAAATACCCTTATTTACTCCATAACTCATTTAGTTTTCTTTCTCTTACATTCCTTCATTTACTTCCAATCATCAATATTGCTTCATTCTTCTCTTTGCTTCACAAATCAAAAACCCTAAATCCTAAATTTCATTTTCATTCTATGGCTC
The DNA here is from genome assembly GCA_034093135.1 of Erigeron breviscapus. Classification (NCBI taxonomy): domain Eukaryota; kingdom Viridiplantae; phylum Streptophyta; class Magnoliopsida; order Asterales; family Asteraceae; genus Erigeron; species Erigeron breviscapus. The sequence goes on from CM067171.1 coordinate 99,599,915, forward strand.
CTAGATCATCCCGTTCAAGAGATGTAAATCTCTTGACTGTTCCATATAATCCCTCACCAGATGTCACACAGGCACCTGGTGCTCCGAGTAGTGCTGCCATAAAACTTAATCCAAATAATCCTATGGCCAGCCTACGAGGATCTCAAGGGTCCGATACCCTTATTGGTAGAATTCAAAAGTTTTTAAAGAATTCTCCAATAGGACCCTCATTCTCTCTAAACCCACGTAAGTTGTTTCACAACTACTTATGTGAGTTTTGGTACACTGCCGTTCTTTCTTCCGATTGTTCCTCCATCAGTTTCACTTTAAAGGATGGAACAATCCAGTGTACCTTGACCGCTGAAGTGTTAAGGGATGCCTTACGCCTTAACTACTGGAGAGAGAATGAATCTCCAGTCGTCTTGCCCCCTAATATAAATTTTCGCCAAGTGCTCCTGGAAATGGGACACAGGGAGTGTTTGGAGAATGGGGTGCTCAAGACAAAAGGTGCGATGACCATGAAGGGTCTTACCCCTTCATGGAGGTATTTTTTCATCCACCTGGTGGAAAGCATGGGTGGGAGTTCTGGTGGACTTGACCAGATCAACTCCTCACAAGCAGAGATGACTTATTGCTTGTGGAACGGTTTGAGAGTGGACTTTGCAGATATTCTGTATAGAAGCCTGGTGCAAAAGTTGAAGGGCACAAGGGGTGTTTGTATTCCCTTTTCAAGGTTCATCTCACTCTGTTTTAAGCAAATTCTGGGCAGGGAAGCATATAATGGTACAGATTCTCCGTACACTGCTCCAGATATGCTTAGGAATCTAGACTCACTGGTATCTGAAGCTGGTGAGGTCGAAATTCCAGAGCGAATGCAACTGGCATTTGCTAAAACTGATGCACCTTTGGAAAGTGAATCAGAAAGATAATTGGGCGGGCCTCAAAATAATGAGGGACCCTCCAGTTCGTCTCAAGTTGTGGTTGAGGATAGAGCAACCATAACTGAAGCAACTCCAATCACGTCTATCCCTGGTGAAGATACTTCGGTATCTGATCCTCCAACAGATGCACTCATCCAGGAAACTGGGGAAGGTCATCTGGAGACTGTCCAGGTAACTGAACAGCCCTCTGTCACATTCATGGATCTGGACATGAATGTTAATGACGAGGAAATCCTTATAGAATCTTCGGATTCTGAAGGTACTGAAACAGACCAGGAGATTCTTGATGCTTCTGTACAAGCTCAAGACCCTTCATCTCCAGTCTTACCTCCAGACGCATCAATTTCACTTTCACCCCCTCAAGAAAATACGCCTATAGATATATCTTTACCAATATATTCCGCTCCTTTACCAACTGGGCAATTCTCACTTGCTCGAGAAATGCCCCCACCCCCGTCGCCGTTGTTCACACCTGAGCATTCTCAGCATGAACAACACATTGTTTTTCCAGTCCCTTCTTCTTCCACCACTCCTTATATATATTCAACTGCTGGCCTGACAACTGGGGAGACTTCCATTAGTTTGCCTCCTCCAGTTGCTCCAGTAGTAACTGCTCGTGGTCCAGTGACACCTTCTCTTTTGTCACTGGACAGTCAAGTTGTCTCTATACAATCCGATCTCCAAAACCTTCTAACCAGGGTGGAGGAGATTCAGAAGACACTTGATAGGAACACCAAGTCTTTCTCCAGATACCACAAGGACTCTTT
>CM067171.1:99609557-99655530 GCA_034093135.1 Erigeron breviscapus
TGATGTTTGTCAGGTGATCCTTGTGGTATCTGGAGAATGACTTGGTGTTTTTGTCAAGTGTCTTCTGAATCTCCTCCACCCTGGTAAGAAGGTTTTGGAGATCGGCTTGAAGTGAGACAACTTGACTGTCCAGTGACGAAGGAGAAGGTGTCACTGGACCAGCAACAGTTACTACTGGAGCAACTGGAGGAGGCAAACTTAAGGAAGTCTCCCCAGTTGTCAAACCAGCAGTTGAAGATATAATAGGAGTGGTGGATGAAGAAAGGACTGGAAAATCAAAGTGTTGTTCATGCTGAGAATGCTCAGGTGTGAACAATGGCGTCGGTGGGGGTGGCATTTCTCGAGCAAATGAGAATTGCCCAGTTGGTGAAGGAGCGGTATATGTTGGGAAAGATATATCAGTAGGCACATTTTCTTGGGAGGGTGAAAGTGAAATTGATGCGTCTGGAAGTGAGACGGGAGATGAAGGGTCTTGAGCTTGTACAGAAGCATCAAGAATCTCTAAGTCTGTTTCAGTACCTTCAGAATCCGAAGATTCTATAAGGATTTCCTCGTCATTAACACTCATGTCCAAATCCATGAATGTAACTGAGGGCTGACCAGTTTCCTGGTCAGTCTCCAGATGACCTTCCCCAGTTTCCTGGATGGGTACATCTGTTGGAGGATCAGATACCGAAGTATCTTCACCAGGGATAAGATAATTGGGGTTGCTTCAGTTATGGTTGCTCTATCCTCAACCACAACATTAGACGAACTGGAGGGTCCCTCATTATTTTGAGGCCCGCCCAGTTGCCTTTCTGACTCACCTTCAATAGGTGCATCAGTTGAAGTGAATGCCAGTTGCATTCGTTCTAGAATTTCGACCTCTCCAGCTTCAGATACTAGAGAGTCTAAATTCCTTAGCATATCTGGAGCAGTGTACGGTGAATCTGTACTATTATAAGCTTCTCTGCCCAGAATATGCTTAAAACAGAGAGAGAGGAACCTTGAAAAGGGGATACACATACCCCTGGTGCCCTTCAGCTTTTGGACTAGGCTTCTATACAAGATATCTGCAAAGTCCACTCTTAATCCGTTCCACAAGCAGTAAGCCATTTCTGCTTGTGAGGAGTTAATCTGGTCAAGTCCACCAGAACTCCCACCCATGCTTTCCACCAGGTGGATGAAAAAATACCTCCATGAAGGTGTAAGGCCCTTCATGGTCATCGCACCCTTAGTCTTCAACACCCCATTCTCCAAACACTCCTTGTGTCCCATTTCAAGAAGTACTTGGCGAAAATTAATATTTGGGGGCAAGACGACTGGAGATTCACCCTCTCTCCAGTAATTGAGGCATAAGGCATCCCTCAATACATCAGCGGACAAGGTACACTGGATTGTTCCATCCTTTAATGTGAAACTGATGGAGGAACAATCAGAAGAAAGACTGGCAGTGTACCAGAACTCACACAAGTAGTTGTGAAACAACTTGCGTGGGTTAAGAGAGAATGAGGGTCCTATTGGAGAATCCTTTAAAAACTTTTGGATTCTTCCAATAAGGGTATCAGACCCTTGAGATCCTCGTAAGCTAGCCATCGGATTATTAGGATTTATTTTGATGACTGAAGCATTACTAGGAGCACCAGATGCCGGTTTGACATCTGGTGAAGGAGCATATGGAACAGTCAAGAGATTTACATCTCTTGAACGGGATGATCTAGGAGCCATAAAAAAATGAAAATGAAATTTGGGATTTAGGGTTCTTGATTTGTGAAGCAGAGAGAAGAATGAAGCAATTTTGATGATTGGGAAGTAAATGAAGGAATGTAAGAGAAAGAAGTAAATGAGTTCGGAGTAAATAAGGGTATTTATAAAGGGATTCAAGATCCCAATGAAACACCAAAATTATATTTTAATAACCAAAATCCTTTTTGTAGATATTTTCACAAAGTTGGTTTGAATTTTGAAATAAAATAATAATTTGCCAAGTCAACATTAAATGCTACCATGTCAGCATTAAATGCTACGACGGCTTATCTTCCCCACGCGCCCACTCACTTTTTGTTTTCCCAATACAAACAGTTGTCAAGTACTAAAATGGCTTGAAACACGTCAGATCACGATATCAAGTGGTTTAAAACACTCGAGTACCATCACGTGTCACAAATATTGACCAAGTATTTCTAACGTTATAAAAATTAAGACAAGACTGAACCTGGTAACTGGAGGATCAGTCCAGTACCAGTTTCCAGCTGAAGAGTTCTCCAGTTGCATTTTCAAACAAAAAATGAATTTTAGTCAGAAAATTATTTTGAGTCTTTCCCCCTAAAATGATGATCCAGAAATCAATTAGTGCCAAGATAGTATCACAAAGGCGTTCGATAGCCTGGCGAGCAAAGATTATCTGGACCTCCTCAACTGGAGAACTTCATCAGTGTCACTGACGCGTTCAATAACAAAGAAAGCTCCAGTTTTAAGGATTTAACATTCCCAGTTCGCTGATGATATGTTTAAAGGTTTTTTCATCGAGAGGTTTTGTAAAAACATCAGCTAACTGTTTGTCAGTGGGGATGAAATGAATTTCAATGTCTCCTTTCATAACATGATCACGAATGAAATGATACCTGATGTCAATATGCTTTGTTTTGGAGTGCATCACTGGGTTGTGAGATATAGCAATTGCACTGGTGTTGTCACAAAAGATTGGGGTCCTTGTATACTTTTGACCATAATCTAGTAACTGGTTCTTGATCCAGAGAATCTGGGCACAGCAACTGGCCGCAGAAATGTACTCTGCCTCAGCAGTGGACATAGAGACTGAAGTCTGCTTCTTGCTGGTCCAACTTACCAGTTTTTCTCCAAGGAAATGACAACCACCAGTTGTTGATTTTCTATCTATCTTACAACCTGCATGATCAGAATCTGAATAACCCATTAGATCTAATCCTGAGCCTTTGGGGTACCAAAGACCAAGATTAGGACACCCTTTCAGGTATCTAAAGATACGCTTTACAGCGTGCAAATGTGATTCTTTAGGGTTAGCCTGAAACCTGGCACATAAACACGTTGCAAACATTATATCTGGTCGACTGGCAGTTAAGTACGTCAGTGAACCAACCATACCTCTATAGTCAGTTATGTTAACTGGTTTGCCAGTTGGGTCAGAGTCCAAATTCAATGGTGCTGCAATAGGTGTGTTTTTCGATGGGATTGAATCATATTTGTATTTTCTTAACAAATCTCTGACATATTTTCCTTGGTTTATGAAAATTCCAATTTCAGTTTGCTTAATCTGAAGACCTAAGAAAAATGTTAATTCACCCATTAAACTCATCTCATACTCAGATGACATGATTTTAGAAAACTTTTTACACATTGCATCATCAGTTGAACCAAAAATAATGTCATCAACATAAATTTGTACCAATAAGATATTACCTCTTTCTTTCAAGATAAACAAGGTATTATCTATTGCACCTCTTTGAAAGCCATTTTTAAGAAGATGTTTAGTTAAAGTATCATACCAGGCTCTTGGGGCTTGTCTTAGACCATACAAAGCTTTGTTCAGTCTATAAACCCAATGAGGATGCTTCTCATCGATGAAACCTGGAGTCTGCTTAACATAAACTTCTTCTTCCAATGTTCCATTTAGGAACGCACTTTTGACATCCATCTGGAAGACCTTGAATTGCAGATGGGCTGCATAAGCCAGAAATATTCTTATGGCTTCAAGTCTTGCAACTGGAGCAAAAGTTTCATCAAAGTCAACGCCCTCTGCTTGACAATAACCCTGGGCAACTAGTCTGGCCTTGTTTCTTACAACATGGCCATCTTCATCCATTTTATTTCGGTAGACCCATCTGGTACCAATAGGTTCTTTCTTTAACCCTGGTGGACAAGGAACAAGCTCCCAAACATTGTTCTTTTCAAACTGAACGAGCTCTTCTTGCATAGCTTCCACCCAGCTTGGGTCTGCCATAGCCTCGTCAATCTTCTTTGGTTTAATTAGTGATAAGAAGGTGACGTTTAAGCATTGCTCACTGGTGGCTCTTCTAGTCTGAACCCCACTAGTTGGATCTCCCACAATCTGTTCAATTGGATGTGCTCGAGTCCATCTAGTGTATTGACTAGGCTGGTGAACTACAATATCAGTGCAAGTCACCTGGCGATCTTCTTCAGTTGCAACAGCTTCTGGAGAAGGATCAGTCCAAACTACTTCTACATCCTCATCAGAGTCAATGAGGTCTCGATTGGCATTATAAAATTCCTCATTAGAAGGCATTTCTTGAAGAACTGGAGAAGTAGGAGTTTGAACTGGTGCTGATATTGGAGTGGCACGTACATCAGATCCAATCACCAATTCCTGTGGTAAGTTAAAATTGATGGAGGGATAGAATGATGTGTCACTGGTGGTGTTCTTCTTCTTAACTGGTTCCAATTTGTTGTAACTGGAAACATCTTCTGGTGAAACAACTGACCGATGAACTTGGTCAGTTTCACCAAAATTGATTGGAATGACTGGAGTAATATCAAGGCTTGGTCTCTTGTTGATTGCTTCAGTTGATTCATCAAATGTAACATGAATTGTCTCATGAACCTTTTGGAGTCTATAATTATAAACTCTAAAGGCCTTTCGAATATCTGAATAACCTAAAAATACTCCTTCATCAGCTTTTGCATCAAACTTTCCAAGCTGACTGGAATCGTTTAAGATATAAACTGGACAACCAAATACATGAAAGTATCCAATATTTGGTTTATGATTCCTGAGTACTTCATAGGCAGTCTTCTTATGTCTCTTGATGTAGACTGACCGGTTTTGGGTGTGACAAGCAGTTGCAACTGCCTCAGCCCAAAAACTGGTGGGAAGACCAGATTCAGATAGCATACTTTTGGCTACTTCTATCAGTGTACGATTCTTTCTTTCCACAACTCCATTTTGCTCTGGAGAGTGAACTGATGAGAAGTTTTGAGAGATGCCAGTGTCATTGCAAAATGTTTCAAGTACCTTATTTTGGAATTCAGTACCATTATCACTTCGCAACTAACAAACTTTTCGAGTATACTTGAGCTCAATTCTTTTAATGAGAGAGATGATTTCAGCAGGTGCATCACTTTTGGATCTGATGAATACCACCCAGCAATATCTGGTGAATTCATCAACCACAACTAGAGTGTACTTCTTTCCAGCTCTAGTTTGAACATTTACTGGACCAAAGAGATCCATATGTAGCATGTGAAGAGGTTCAGTGATGCTAAAATTTTGCCTACTTTTGAAACTAGCTCTTTTCTGCTTGCCCATCTCACACCCTGGACATGGTTTTTCTTTATTGAAAGAAATCTGAGGTATCCCATCAACCAGTTGTTTGTGAGACAACTTGTTAATATTTTTAAAATTTAGATGGGATAACCTTTTATGCCATAGCCAGTTGGTATCCTCATCAGCTTTGGTATAGAAACATTGCTCTTTTGGAGCTGGTTCCATATCCATGATGTACACATTTCCTTTTCTTGGTGCAATCATCACCACTTTCCAATCTTTGTTAAATATGGTGCCTTGAGCAATATCGAACAAAACTCTGAAGCCATCATCACAAAGTTGGCTTACACTGATCAGGTTGTATTTCAAACCATTCATAAATGCAACTCTTTTGAATTCGACTTGTCCATTATTGAGCACACCATATCCTTCAGTCTTTCCAGATTGATCGTTACCAAACATCACTGTCGGTCCATCTTGGACAGTGAACTCTTCCAGTAGGGGCTTACATCCGGTCATAGTCCGGCCAGCAGCGCTGTCCAGATACCAGATATTCTTCTTTCGATCGCCCTACACACACACAAAAATAATTAGTTCTTTTTGTGAACCCATCTTTTCTTGATGGGTTCACTGGACTTCTCTACAGAAGTCACAGTTGACTGTTGAGGTGTTGACCTGGAGGCTGCATCTGGAGCTTTTTCACCAGATCCAGGTGCAGGAGTAAAAACGATTGGTACTTGATACTTACTCCCCTTATTTTTACCAGATTTTGTTCCAGGTGGAACATTCTTTAGTTTAGGTTTTGAAGGGAGTGATTTAATATTTTGTTTGAAAACTGGAGGCAATGAACCTCCTTCCAGATTATTAATCCGGGCAGTACAACTCTGAACCTGTCGAGACAAAAGTTGGAGTTGACTTTCCAGATTAACCAAAATATTATTTTGATCAGGCAGTTGAACCTTGGACCTAGGTTCAACTGGAGCTTTAGTCTGCCGGGTCTTGGGCACCTTAGACTTTTGAGGTAAAGGCTTGTTACCAGTTGCCTTTTTGACTGGAGCTTTAGCCTGTTTGGCTCCAGTTTTAACCTCAATGGGGGTGGTCTCAATGGGTTCAGTTTCAACAGCTTCAGGTTGGTCATAAGGTGTTTCAACCTTGAGAGCTGGAGGCAATGCATGAAGATCTGGTATGAGAGCTGCCATCTCCAGATCTCCAGATTTCCATGCATTCTTCTGGGCATCGATAGTTCTTGAAAATGCATCATAGTTTTTACCAGATGCTTTTACCCATGACTTGATAATCTTTTGTTCTTTTTCAAGATCAGAAAATAGTTTTTGATTATCAAGTTCCAAAGCCTCAATCTTTAAAACTGACTCCTTGAGAGCCAACTGGACACTTTGTAAATCATTCAGTTGTGGTTTAACAATGTTCAGTTCAATTAAGATAGTGTCAAGATATCTTTCACTATCAGCTCTTACAGTTTCCACAAAAGCTAAATCACCACTTAATGATTCAGCCAGTTCCAGTTTTAGTTCAGGGTCAATCTGGTGATCATAATCACATACCTTTTTCAAGATGATGTCCACCCATCTTCCAGTGATGACATCTTCTTTTGCCACATGTTGCTGTTGGTCTTCCAAGGCCATGAAACACATGTCCCTTTCCTCTTCTTCATCAACTGATGAGTCATCAGAGTACTCCCATTTTCCCTCAGTTTGTGCCGTTCGGCACTGATCCTTTTCCTTTTCCATGGACAGGAGGGCAATCTGGGCCTTAAGCTTTTTGTATTTAACTTTGTAGCTATCATCAGGCCGATTGAAATTTGGGACAGGGGGGCCAGTTTGGATGTTCAACTGACTAGATCTGCATTCCTTCATAAAATGACCTTTCTTGCCACACTTATAGCATGTAAGATTGGTCTTATCCAGAGAGCTGGAGCTGGAAGCATTGTTGGGGCCATTAAATCTTCATGATTTATGCTTAAACCTATTAAAGGTTTTAGCAATCATGGCGACCAGATCATCATCGTCAGTTTCATTACACCCATCACTGTTTTCAGTGGTCAGACCAGAGTTTAAGAAACTGTTTAACATCTCCTTCATTGAGTGTGCCTAGACACTCTCTGCAGACATTAAAGCAGCACAAGGTCGCTCAGGTACACTAGCAACCTTGGAACACTGGGCATGGTTCATGGCATCCTGCTCAGCCACCAGTCTTGCAGCATTATTATCTTCAGTGAATCTGAAGGCTCGATAGTTCTTGAAAATGCATCATAGTTTTTACCAGATGCTTTTACCCATGACTTGATAATCTTTTGTTCTTTTTCAAGATCAGAAAATAGTTTTTGATTATCAAGTTCCAAAGCCTCAATCTTTAAAACTGACTCCTTGAGAGCCAACTGGACACTTTGTAAATCATTCAGTTGTGGTTTAACAATGTTCAGTTCAATTAAGATAGTGTCAAGATATCTTTCACTATCAGCTCTTACAGTTTCCACAAAAGCTAAATCACCACTTAATGATTCAGCCAGTTCCAGTTTTAGTTCAGGGTCAATCTGGTGATCATAATCACATACCTTTTTCAAGATGATGTCCACCCATCTTCCAGTGATGACATCTTCTTTTGCCACATGTTGCTGTTGGTCTTCCAAGGCCATGAAACACATGTCCCTTTCCTCTTCTTCATCAACTGATGAGTCATCAGAGTACTCCCATTTTCCCTCAGTTTGTGCCGTTCGGCACTGATCCTTTTCCTTTTCCATGGACAGGAGGGCAATCTGGGCCTTAAGCTTTTTGTATTTAACTTTGTAGCTATCATCAGGCCGATTGAAATTTGGGACAGGGGGGCCAGTTTGGATGTTCAACTGACTAGATCTGCATTCCTTCATAAAATGACCTTTCTTGCCACACTTATAGCATGTAAGATTGGTCTTATCCAGAGAGCTGGAGCTGGAAGCATTGTTGGGGCCATTAAATCTTCATGATTTATGCTTAAACCTATTAAAGGTTTTAGCAATCATGGCGACCAGATCATCATCGTCAGTTTCATTACACCCATCACTGTTTTCAGTGGTCAGACCAGAGTTTAAGAAACTGTTTAACATCTCCTTCATTGAGTGTGCCTAGACACTCTCTGCAGACATTAAAGCAGCACAAGGTCGCTCAGGTACACTAGCAACCTTGGAACACTGGGCATGGTTCATGGCATCCTGCTCAGCCACCAGTCTTGCAGCATTATTATCTTCAGTGAATCTGAAGGCTCCATAGAGCGATGCAAGAGTTTGGCTGTTCAAGGTTTTACCTTGTCTCAAGACAAGAACCATGTTTTTTCCCATTTGGAAGGAAGAATATCACAAAACTTCTCAAGAAGAATATCCTTATCCTTCTCTACACCCAAGCCTCTCAGTTGATTAATGAGGCTAGAAAATCTGGTGTATGTACCAGTTAGACTTTCATTGGGCAAGGCAAAGAAGGATTCATACTTCTTGTTCAAGGTAACTTTTCTTGTGACAATAGTGTCATCACCTCCTTCAAACTGAATAACTAATTCGTCCCACATTGATTTTGCACTGGGGAACAGCACAAGTGCTGGAATTAGGTCTTCAGGAACAGCCCCAAGGATCATGTTCTTGAGTCTGGTGTCCAGATCAACAAGTCTACGATCCTCATCAGACCAATGGTCTTCAGGCTTTTCTCTTGAACCTCTTCTTCCAGTTGGATCTAGAAGAGGACTGACCCCAAGGGACATGGGTATATATGGTCCATCCTTAAGGATTTTCAACATATACCTTTCAATCCCACCAAAATGAAAAAGCATTCTAGCCTTCCATGTACCAAAAGTCTCACTGTTTCCATTGAATTTGGGAGCAGGAGTGTTAGAATAGTGTACATGGACGTGGTTTGGGGTAGTAGGAGGAGGAGGATTAGTATTAACATTTTGAAAAGGTTGGGCATTATTATGCATAGGGATTTCACCTTGACCAGAACCATCTCCACCTTCAGTAGTGTTCATCTTAGCAGATCTAGGCAAGTTTATTAGCCTTCTGCTCTGATACCACTTGTAAGTCCCAACTCAATAGATGGCACTACCTGAAGACACCTCTATGTCTATGGCGGAGTTACTTTGCAATATATGTACTGAACTGGAGACGACCAGTTGCAGTGTGTATATACCAAGTTCTAGATAGATTACTTATATAAATGACAATAAGTAAAGAACAATGCAATAATACAAATAACTTGTAAAGTAACTTGATGAGACAATATGTAATTTTCAATGTGTAATGCAAATAACTTGTAAAGTAACTCGGAATTTCTCAAGACAATCGAAACACTTAAAGTTGTGAAATGTTCCTTTTAGCGATTGAGAGAATATTGCACAAGTTCAACAAGAATATTGCAGGTTTGCAAAGTGTGAAGTTATTCGTTTTTGTGAAAACTGTATTTATAGGCACAAAAGGGAACAGGGGGGGGGGAGGAGGGGAACATTGGGATGTTAACTTTAGCCGTACAAATGTGGTTGGGAGCTTTTAAGGAATAGCATTTAATTCCTTAAAAAGCAGTGTAAAGTCGCATGATAAAGCAACTTTACACAACCACCTTTATGTACCTTTTATTACTTAAATAATAAGATAAGGCTTATTATCCGGGTAAAGGTACATAAAGCATACAAGTCAATTCCTCGTAATCAATGTAAAGCTTTGTAAGGGCTTTCCACTGATGGTCTCCAGTTTGTAACTGACTAGAATGCCAACTGGGCTTCGCTGCCATTGCCATTCTCTATCTTCCATTTGTTGTCTTCGACTTTAACTGGAATGATTCTTCAACTGGTCAGTTCTCAACTGGAGGAAGTCTTCAGTTGGGTTGACTGTACGGTGCAACTGGACTTCAATATATTTCTCAACAAATCATCTAGGTCTTCAGTTCACACTGGTCAGTTTCACTGGGTCTCCAGATGCAACTGGAGACTGGCCAGTTTACCAGGTGAACTGGTCCTAACAAATCACATGTCCACCAGAATTCCCGGAGAAGATAGACATACATATCTTCAGGATCAGAATAAATGGCATTTGTCACTGGGCATGCTTTTATGAAATCAAGCATATGTTGGTACCCAATTGTGCCGGATGGAACTTCCAGGGGACCCAGATAATTATTGGATTTTATGGTGAGTCTTTGGGCTTGAAAGTTTACTTTTTGGGATGAAGGAATAGATTCTGGATCGAATGTTTCTGGATGCATATAAAGAGGAACGTGTTTAAGTGCCTTTCGAGTTCCTAAGTCATCTGGCAACTCAACATGAGTGGGAGGTACAGGAGGATTATTTGATTGTTGTTGTTGTTGTTGTTGTGAAGATGAAGAAGACATTTTTAGGAGTATGCAGAAGAGAAGTTGAAAGGATTAAAAGAAAGAAAATATTAGGAAATTTGAGAGTGTTTTTAGGAGATTTTGAGAATAGGAGAGAAGGATTGAGAAGGTGAATTTTGAGAGTATGAAGAATGGTGATTGAAAAAGATTTGAGTATATATAGCATGGATATGGGCCCCATAACTATGACAGTGAACCGTCACCAATACTCTCTTTCATACGTAATATATACATATATATATACGTATTTGAGTAACGTATAAAAAAGGATTGATGTGACAACTTGTACCATTATTTCAAAAGTACTCGAGTTTTACGGCGGATACAGTGTACAAGTTGTCCATTAGGGAGAAAATCGAGGTAACCGTTTTGAGATTTCAATAAAATATTGATAAAAATACTTGGTGGATATATTCACACGATAAAATAGTTGAGATTGAAGTATATCCACTGATAATTTTGAAAATCTGGTTACCTCATTTAGAGAAAGAGTTTCAGTCAGCGACTTTACGGCAAACGTTGGTCGCTGATGAATAAGGAGTACAATTTTTAGCAAATTGTCAGCTATCAACGGATTTAATTTGTCTTTACCAGCAGCCGTTTGCTGCTGGACTAGATAGAGACTTTTAGCTCTCTATTGCTTTTGTTTTGCTTTTTCCCAAAGCAACAAAGATCAACGGATTTTAGATGTCTTTACCAGCAGCCATTTGCTGCTGGACTAGATAGAGACTTTTAGCTCTCTATTGCTTTTGTTTTGCTTTTTCCCAAAGCAACAGGGATCAACGGATTTGAGAAGTCTTTACCAGCAGCCATTTGCTGCTGGACTAGATAGAGACTTTTAGCTCTCTATTGCTTTTGTTTTGCTTTTTCCCAAAGCAACAAGGATCAACGGACTTGAGAAGTCTTTACCAGCAGCCATTTGCTGCTGGACTAGATAGAGACTTTTAGCTCTCTATTGCTGTTGTTTTGTTTAGCAAGTAAGACACACTTGAACTTGCTGAAAGAAATTTTGACCATAAGGTCACTTTTCAACTTATGAGAGAGTTGTCAGTTGAAGCATCAGCAGACATGACAAGTAATGTCGCTGATTCACCATTCAGCATTCCCAACTTGCTGACCAGATATTTAAATCTGGTTTCATCTAATGGTTTAGTGAAAATATCAGCAAGTTGGTCATCAGTGGGAATGAAGTAGATTTCAACATCCCCTTTCATGACATGGTCACGAATGAAATGGTACCTAATGTCTATGTGTTTGGTCTTAGAATGCTGAACAGGATTGTGTGTGATAGTAATCGCACTTGTATTGTCACACATTATGGGAATCTTAGAGAATTCTAAGTCATAATCAGCGAGTTAGTTTTTCATCCAGAGGACTTGTGCACAACAACTCGCTGCTGATACATATTCTGCTTCAGCAGTGGAGATGGACACTGTATGTTGTTTCTTACTAGACCAACTAGTCAGCTTCCCCCCCCCCCAACAGTTGACATCCACCACTGGTGCTTTTCCTATCTAACATGCAACCAGCATAGTCAGAGTCAGAATATGCAACTAGGTCAAAACTGGAGTCTTTGGGATACCAGAGACCCAGTGTGGGGGTTCCTTTAAGATACTTGAAGATTCGCTTGACAGCGAGAAGATGAGACTCCCTAGGAGAGGCTTGATATCTTGCACATAAGCAAGTAGCAAACATGATATCAGGACGACTCACTGTGAGATACATCAACGAGCCAATCATTCCCCTATAGAGAGTGGAATTCACATGCTTACCATCAGGATCAGCATGGAGATTATTAGGAGGAGACATGGGAGTGGCTTTAGTGGTTACATTGGACAAGTCGAATTTAGCCAGCATGTCTCGAATGTACTTCTCCTGATTAAGGAAAATCCCATTTGGGAGTTGGCGAATTTGTAAACCAAGAAAGAAAGTCAACTCACCCATCATGCTCATCTCAAAGTGAGAAGACATCAGTGAGCTGAACTTAGAATAAAGTTTCTTGCTGGAGGACCCAAAGATGATGTCATCCACATATATCTGGACATAAAGAACATCAGCACCCTTTCTATAGATAAAGAGGGTGCTGTCAATGGACCCTCGCTGAAACTTGTTAGAGAGAAGAAATTCAGAAAGAGTGTCATACCAAGCTCTGGGAGCTTGTTTAAGACCATATAGAGCCTTATAAAGACGATAGACATGGTGTGGCTTGGCTGGATCTTCAAAACCAGGTGGCTGCTTAACATAAACTTCCTCATCGAGTTTTCCATTTAGGAAAGCACTCTTAACATCCATCTGATATACTGTGAAGTTTCTGTAAGCAGCATGTGCCAAGAATAAGCGAATTGCTTCTAGTCGGGCCACTGGTGCAAAGGTTTCATCATAATCATTACCTTCTTCCTGAAGGTATCTTTGTGCAACCAGCCTAGCCTTGTTACGAGTAACTACACCATCTTCGTCCATTTTATTCCTATAAACCCATTTTGTGCCAATGGTTCTTTGTCAGTAGGTAGAGGGACAAGAAACCAGACATGCTGTCGTTTGAACTGGGTAAGTTCTTCTTGCATAGCCTCTACCCAAGAAGGATCAGCCATTGCTTCTCCTATATTCTTAGGGGTGATCATCGACAAGAAATTTACATAGAGACATGTGTTTCTAGTTGCTGATCGAGTAACAACCCCTTGAGAAGGATCACCAATCACTTGGTGAGCTGGATGACTAGAAGTCCATTTAAGTGCAGGAACACTTGATGAACCTAGTCGAATGTCAGCGGAAGACTGAGAGATGGGTCCAGCAGAGAGATTATTGTAAGGAGAGAAGTCAATGGTAAGAATAGGTTCAGAAGTAAGATCAGTAGAGCCATTCGACTGATTTGAGTTATCATTGATGTTGGAGTCATCAGCTGACTCCAGTTCTTCAGCATTAGCTGATGCATCATGAAACTCTTCCTCAGTAGAGTCATCAGCATGCACGTCATCAGCCAGTGATCTAGGTTTGGCTGATGCTGCATGGATTGATCTTAAGATAGGCCCAACTGGCTCAATTGAGTAGATATGAGCAGCAACTTGCTCTGGTTCAGCATCTGTTGAACTATCCTGTTTGTCATGCTAATTATTATCAGGCAGCGAGCAGGATGCATCAACAAATGAGTCAGCTTCCTCAATAAGAGGATCAGCGAGCTCATTGAAAATGACTTATGATGAAGTGGTTTGGATATCCTTGAGAGCTGATGAGCTTTCATCAAAAGTTACATGGATTGATTCATCAACCTTTTGAAGGCGAGTATTGAATACTCTAAAAGCCTTGCTGATGGAGGAGTAACCAAGGAAGTATCCATCATCAGCTTTAGGATCAAATTTTCCTAGGTGATCCTTGTTATTTAAGATAAAGACATGACATCCAAAGACATGGAAGTATTTAATTTGAGGTTTCTTACCTTTCAAAACCTCATAGGCTGTCTTGTCATGTCTTTTGACAATAAGACATCTGTTTTGAGTATGGCAGGCAGTGCTGACAGCTTCTGCCCAGAATTTACTCGGCAAGGAGGACTCGCTGAGCATAGTGCGTGCTGCCTCAATTAGAGTTCTGTTTCTCCTTTCAGCAACACCATTTTGCTCAGGAGTTCTGGTGGAAGAAAAGTTTTGCGAGATCCCTTGATCAGCACAGAAGGATTCAAGAGTGTGGTTTCTGAACTCAGTACCATGATCGCTTCTGAGTTCTTTAACCTTTATGCTGTTGAGGTTTTCCATTTTCTTGATCAAATTAATAATCTCTTCAGCAGCATCACTCTTAGAACGAAGAAAAATAGTCCAAGTATATCGTGAATATTCATCCACGATTACTAAAGTGTATTTGCTACCCTTTAGACTTTGGACATTTACAGGACCAAAAAGGTCCATGTGAAGAAGATGAAAGCAGCCAGAGATAGAATTGGCCTGCTTTGTTTTGAAAGTGGCTCTGTGGCTTTTACCTTTTTCACAAACACCACAGAATCTATCCTTTTCAAAAGAGAGATGAGGAAGGCCACGAACAAGGTTCTTTTTGGCTAGAGAGTTGATGGTTTTGAAATTCACATGCGACATACGCTTGTGCCATAACCAATTGAGTTCAGCAGCTGACTTAGCAAAGAAACAAGTCTCACTATCAGTTTTGATAAGAGTAGAGTCCACCAGATATACATCTCGTTTTCTTGGAGCGACCAAGACGACTTCCTTGTTTACATTTACAACAGTGCCTTGATGCTTATCAAGAATCACTTTGTAGTCAGCATCACAAAGTTGGCTTATGCTGATAAGATTATGTTTTAAACCATTTACATAAGCAACATTGGAGAATTTGATGAGACCATTAGAGAGAAGACCATATCCTTCTGTTTGTCCAGTGGAGTTATCACCAAACACTACAGTAGGGCCAGCAGCCTCTACGTAGTTATCCAGCAGGGTCTTAGTGCCAGTCATGTGTTTTGAACAGCCACTGTCCAAGTACCACACACCCTTTCCTAGCGAGCCCTGCATGGATATAACAGAAGGATTTTAGATTGGTTCACTGTTAAACTCACTGACAGCCATGTCAGCGGGATTAAAGCTTTGAGCTTCAGAGGATTCCTCTCTACTGATAGTGTCATCAGTAGAGAGAGGAAGAGGAGCACTAGGGTCAGTAATCTCATCTCTTGGAGAGTTATCAACAAGTTGATGAGCAGGAAGCATGTCACGATCAACCACATAGGTGAAGTATTGATCAGCAGAGGTAACAGTGTTTCCAGTATCTAGAATAGTCAAGTTGCTGACTTGATTGTTGTTCCCATACTCGACCAGAATGCTACCGTGACCATTAGAAATGATCTCTTGAGACAGAGGAAAGGAAATTCGCTGAGCAGCAATGAAGTCAGCAATGTTTTCCTCAGAGAGAACAGTTGTATCTCCTATACTATTTTCAAGTTCAGCGGAAGAAGAACTTTCGCTGACCACAATGGAGGAGGAAGCAACTGCTGAGGAAGGAGGATTGGGTTGAATGACAACCTCAGGAGCATCTCTGGAGTTGTCACAGTCAGAAGCAACATGACCTCTACTGCCACATATGTAGCATTTTTTAACAGAGGTGCTGCCTTTTTGATTTTGAAGGAAGAATTCCTTCAGTTGAGAGGAGAGATCATTAACTTGCTGAGCTAGCTCGTTAATATTAGGGTCAGAGGAGGAAGATGCCCTTTTCTTTTGCTTTGACTTTTGCTTATGCTTAAGTGTAAGCTGAGGCATCTTAGGAGCAGGACCCAAAATAGACTTTCCTTTTGGATCCTCAGATTGAGAAGTAGAGGGATTTTGTGATCCTTTGACTACACTCCAAGCTTGTTTAACAGCAGGGTGAGAAGAAGAAGAAGAAGGACCCTGCTAATGAGACTGATGCACTCTTTTAGGAGTGATCGGTCTGGGTTGCTGGTTTGGAGTAACGGACCTCATTTTCCTATGAGGCAGGTACTGCCTATTAGGGGTAATAGATCTCACTTACTGATGAGGCAAGTGTCCTCTTTGAGGAGTGATAGGTCTTACTTGCTGATGGGGAAAGTATCCTTTCTGAGGAGTAATAGACCTATTTTGAGTATTAGGCATTCTTTATTTTTGAGGAGTTTTATGCCTCAAAATGGAAGGAATAGGCATCGATTGGGGTGCCTGCTGGTGGACCTGTTTATCAGCAGGTCTGACCTGAGAAGGTCCTACTTGCTGATATCCAGCGTCACCGAACCTGACGCGTCTTTTCATAAGACGATCATGCTGAACAGATTTATTGTCAGCATGTGCAGGTACATGATGAGAGGTTGAGGAAGAAGGGGTTTGAGAAGCAACTTGTTGGGGTTGCTGACTGACAGAGCTAGCATGCTGAGGCGTGCTGTAGTCATAAGGTACATCAACTGTGCTTCTCTTAAAAGGATCAGTAGCTTTAAGAGTAAGTTGCTGAGGAGCGATTGGTTTAAAACCATCACTGCTAATGTCTCCCTCAAAAGATTCCCCAGAAGAGTATTGAACTCTTCCTTCATTAGGCATCATGCCAATAATGGGAAGATTGGGATAAGAATTGCTAGTGCTTGCTGAGGAGCTAGCACCATTTTCCTCGGCAGGAGTAGATGGATCGTTGGTGGTGGTAGAAGTAGAACCAGTTTCCATTTCATTATGGTAATCATTGCGACCCCTAACGAAATACCATTTTCTCATTTCTTCAGGAGAAATGACAGCAGAAGGAGGAATGGAGATTTCAGGTTTCACATCGTCATTGAACAAGTCAGAGAGAGTGGCAGCGACTTCAAAGTTACCGCCAATGACTGCCTGAACTTGGGCAGGGACTTGTTCATTTAGGCACTGATGATGAAACCTGGAAGCTTTTGACCAGGAGGTCACAATCTTTTTAAGATTGGCAACTTCAAGCTTGAGTTTTTCATTCTCAAGCTGAACTTTTTGTGCCAGCAACTCATGAGATTGGAGTTCAACATGAACATTTCTCAGCTCATTGAGTTTTTCAGTTTTGTCACTTAACTCTAAGGAGACAGAGTCAAGTTTAGATTGGATATCAGCTCGTATAGATTCAATGAACTGAATATCACAAAGAAGAGATTCAAAGATTTTAGGTTTATCTTCATCAGAGGCAGAAGAATGAGCACGTACCTTTTTAATGGTGACATTTACCCACTGACTGGAAGAGACTTGGTCTTTAGTCAGTGCATCACCATCAGCGAGTGCCATAAGACACATGGCATCAACGTACTCTTCATTGTCTAAATCATCTGATTCAGCCCAGTCATGTTCTTCAGCAACCAGCCCTTTTGCTGGTGTTTTTGCCTCCTCCATCTCAGCAACCTTTGCTTTAAGCTGATAGTATTTGTTCCTGTACTCATCAGCAGGTTTAGATGGGTTAGTTTTAGGAGCAGCAGGAGTTGGAAGAGCAACTCTGCACTCCTTTTGGTAGTGTCTCTTTTTACCACATCTCCAGCACTCCTCTTGAGTTTTATCAAGAGGAGGCTTATATGGAGCAACCGACTTACGGTTGTTCCATTTACGAGAGTACCTCTTGCCAGCGACAAGGGCAAAGTCCATAAAGTCGCTGAACATCTCTTGTTTCTCATCAGCATCGAGATCATTAACAAGAGATTGAATAGGAGGTAGGAGATGGGAGAAGTTGGCACCATTATTAAGATTAATGGGCTCAGCAGAGACAATGGCAAGGGGATTAAGAACAGAATAAGCAGAAGAAGAGGCAGAAGAGGAGGGACCCGCACTATGTTGTGCGTCAGCAGCAGCTCTTAAAGTTTGAGCAAGAGCTCTCTCTTCAAACTGAAGCATGCCAAAGAGAGACTCAAGGTCAAGACCATTGAGTCGCTCAGTGGTCCTAAGGATTTGTCTCAATCCTTGCCACTTGATAGGAAGACTATCAACGAATTTGTGGCACACCTCAAAGTTGTAATGGGTGATACCAACATTGGTCATGTCATTTAGCAACCCTTTAAATCGGGTATAAGTGCCATTGAGACCTTCAGAAGGGAGAGAAAAGAATTTTTCATAGGCTCTTTTAAGGTCAGTTGTTTTAGTGGCGATTGTAGCAGCAGAGCCCTCATATATGCTACATAATCTATCCCAGACTTCTTTAGAAGTGAGATATTTGATGATGAGCTTCATGATGTCAGTAGGAAGAGTGGTGACAATCATGTTTTTGAGCCTGGAATCAAGATTTACCAGTCTACGGCCATCATCGGTCCATTGTACCTCTGGTTTGACAATGTCAATCACAATCTCAGGAGCATCAGCAGTTGCTCCTGGTGTTCTTTGTACCAGAGTAGGTACGTATGGACCTTTGGCCATTATTGTTATAAGGTAGGGTTCTACACCAACTATGTGAAGAAGCATTCTTTCCTTCCAAGATCCGAAGTCTTCAGGCTCGAATCTTGGGGGAACAGACACGTAACCAAAGTCACGTGTGTTCACAAGAGTTGGTACAGTAGACATGTTCTTGTTTTTTAAGAAAGAAATAAGAATTTAGATAAGAAATAAGTATGCAAACAGATCTTTGTTTCAATGATTTAGAAACAGTGGCTCTGATACCACTTAACAGTCCACGATTTGCACACTTATAATTAATTAGTCTAGACAAGAAAGTAAATAGAAAGTAAAGAACAAGAACAAGAGTAAAGTTCAAGTATTAAGAAACTATGCAAGTCTAATCATATGTATCATTGATTAAACAGTGAATACATGGTCGATATTACAACTTGTCTTACAAGAACATACAATTGTTAAGTTTTAGACTAACTAGAAAACTTAAACAATTACAAAGAGAATAAGTGACACACACTTAAATGGTGACAAACACAAAGTGTAAATGATGCGGCTGTGTTGCTTTATATAGGGAAGGAATTAGGGCAACACAGCCTTACAATGATAGTGATAGAATGGTGGTTGTCGACTTCTCATTGGCTCGAAGTACTTGGATCCAAGAGCCTTTGTCTTCTTTACCAAAACGGGTATGAAAGAGAAAACCCTTGTTTTGGTCCTAACTGTATCTTTTCCATATAAGGTAATCTTTAGTTGGAAGAAACACCATGTGACTGCTTGTCTTCTTGTGATTTGAAAACTTCCCGCCTTGACACACAAATGGGAAGTAACCACCCGCTGACGAGAGTCACTGACTTCGCTGATGACTCGCTGACGACACACGTCAACGACCAAGTCTGATCGGCGAATCCTTGACTCAACAGGTCTTTTAAAATTTTGAGACTAAAACACCTTGTTTTCCTTACAAAAGTTTTTGCCCTTAGCTTACGGTTGTTTTGCTTTCTGAACCTTCCCCCCCCTTGATCATTAGAACTTGGGGTGTAGCAGATTTCTTTGGAAGCTTTTTCTCATGCTCAATCAACATGGCATGAAGTTAAGCTATGGTTTTACTCATGCTATGCATATTATAATTGCGCACAAACTCCTCAAAGTCCTTAGATAAAGACTTGAGAATCATGCCAATAGCAATAGGCGGATGATAACCATAGTTTAGCCTTTCCAATTTCTCAAAATACTCTTTCATCTTGAGTACAAGAGGGCTAACCGGTGTTCCTTGCTCGTGTTTCAAGCTATGAAGTGTGTCAACTTGGTCAAACAACTCCACTCCAGCTTGCTTTTCGTACAAAGACTTGAGCTCTTTAATCTAGGGATGAGATCGGTATGGTATCGGTACCGAACCGTACCAAAACCGACGAATGGTCAATTAATTAACTCTTTAATATTTGATTACCAAGAGCTCTGTTCTAGTAGAAATATATAGTAATTATACATGTATGATAGCTGAATACAAAAATATATATGGGATATACTTCCATAAAAATGAGTCGAACTACTTGCAAAACAAGATTACTTGCAGCAACAGACATATTTGCAATCTTACAAAACAGAATTACTTGTAGCAAAACAGAACTACTATATATGTATATGTTTTTGTGTTTGGGATTTAGAAGAATTGCACCAAGGGCACGAGATGAAGACTGAAGGAGGAATTAAGAAGACAAAAAAGCCTATTTTCTTGAAACTAAAAAAAAAACCCTTTGCTATTCTGTCAGATCGGTACATGGGATTTTAGCCTTTCAATACAGATCATATTTAAAGTACAAACAAAACCCTTAATACTTAGCTTAATCGGTTCTTATTCGGTTTCCCCGGTATTGAACCGGTACCGTATCGTTTTGTACCGAAACCGTTTTAGCCAAATCTCAAATACCGATACCGATCCCGAATACCATCGGTACCGATATTCGGTACCGGTACAGGTTCGGTACCGGTCTGGTTTCGGTTTTTTGGGATTTTTGCTCATGCTTACTTTAATCATATCAAGAGGAAAATAATTTTCAAATTGCTTTTGAAGTTCGGGAACCATACTCCCTAACATCAAACAAGCAACCTCATTGTGTCTATCATACGCAGCATTGTATGCAGCCAACTCTTCAGTTGTAGCATTGGCTCCCGGAACAACGGGTGTCTGCTCTTCAAGAACTTGGTATTTCTTCTCGGCTCTTAGAACTATTCTTAGCTGACGAAACCAGTCATTGAAGTTTGGTCCAGAAAGTTTTTCTCTTTCTAGCATCGACCTAAAAGCCGATTGGTGTATGTTTTGTGAAGGATTTGTTGCCATTTACAAAACAGATTCAAGTTCAATAATCGGTATTTTCGATAATCAATCCTTAAGAAATGTAATTTACCCATGTTAAATTCATTTAACAATTAATTTCATTAAGGCTAGGATCCAATTGACATACAATCATTTCATCTGTTGATCAGCTAGAAATGACGTACTCAAAAGGTAATCGATGATCAATAATTGCATTCATGCAATTCCTAGAGTTATGGGACTTACAACAACACTGTAAAGGGGTGTTAAGTGTTTTGTAAACATGTTTTGTCCCATCTTATGCCACGGGTCAAAGATCTCACCTCTTAACTTGCTTTAAGTCGCCCAATTAAGAACATGTAAATAGTCCACCACCGGTCTCACGGTGGAGTGGTAATCTACCTTGAAGAGATACAATTCGCCTACGGTCTCACGTAGGAGCGAAAAGCACTGGCAAGTGTTCTTAGCAAAGTGGGTGGCAATGACTTAACTTTAAATGGGTAATGCATTTGATGTGAATCAAAAGTTTATGTATGAAGACTCATGAAAATCTTCAGAATATAATGTTTAATAAAATCATTTGTATAGTCTTAACAACACAAGAGAGCTCGGTAGCTCCATTTGAACGCACAAAGAAGCGCAAGGGAAAAGGTTTGCGATAGACGCAATTAAAAACCCGCCCTTTTAGGAGGCTAGCGCACTCCGACTTATACCTCTCTTAGAGTTTGTTCAAATGGGTGAGCCGGTATATCTCAAGGTTGTAAGACTCCAATTTTATTAAGAAATCTCTATTTTGATAGTTCTTAGTCAAGTTTATATTTTCCAATGAAACAATTTTTGCATCACCTTTATACCTCATTATAAATACGCAAAAATTAATAAACACTACTAGAAAAACAGCTATTCTTGACGCGCAATGCGCGTCATAAAGGGGTCAGATGACGCGCAAATGCCCGTCAAGGAAGGACCAGTCATAAAGCTTCATGACCCGCATTTATGCGTCATCCGTCTATGACGCGCACCTATTACACACATTTATGACTCTCCTTTTTGACCTTAGAGTCATAACCTTTATGACCCACTTTTCTGACATATGTTTTTGCGTGTCATAACCTATAAAATCATTTTTTTTATTTTTTCTGTTTTTTAAAACCTAATTATATACATAATTAACCTGGCAATAAATTAACCTGATAATAGTACATAATTACCGCATTTCATATATATCAAAACCATGCGTCACCAATTCATTACATAACGATTCATGTCCAAATAGATACCGATAATTAGTTAAATGCGGTTTACAATACTTTCTACCTAAAAATGAAATTCGACACATAAATTGCCCATTCTTCTCGAATATCGTCTAAATCCGCATCCATGTACTCATTGCTATCACCACCAATCTAGTCAAAAATAAAACAACATTTTAGAAACTGGATATTACTACTTAAACTACTTAAAACAGTTAATTAACTACTTACATTGTGATTTTCGAGAACCCGAACTCCATGTTTAACTACTTCCTTCATAAACTTCAACATGAAGTACCCACATTCGGTGCTTCCGAGCTGACGTGGACACTACACAAGAAATATACAACAACATCCAATCAGCAGCATAAATTCAGCAACATACAACAACTACTTCCTCCATGTTTAACAATCAGCAACATACAACAACTACTTCCTCCATGTTTAACAATCAGCAACATACAACAACATACAACTAGTTGGATCTCGATCAGTTTCAGGTGTACTAACCAACTAAGTAACTAACTAACTAACTTAACATACAACTAACTACAAACAGCAGCAGCACAAGATAATATTCAACAAATAACTAACCTTAGAATTAACCCAGTTAAGTTTAGTCCTCTTATTGTTTCCAGCTTCTAAAACAAAAACAAAATGATGATAATGTAGGATTTTGTCATTGCAGCTAACATTTATTATACCTTCTAACAATGTTGATAATGTAGGATTTAGTCTTGGTTTAAAAATCTTTTGCAGCATCCTTTCTCAACAATGTCGAGTAATACCAATCAACATTATTGTACCTCCAATCAAAACTTAACAGTCATTTGAAATTATAAGTTCAGTGGCATAACTATTACACTACCAAACTACGACAACAACTATTTGCAACCAAATTTGCATACCCATTTAACAAATAACCAAATAGCTCATCAATTGATCATTTGAAATAACATTCTAGAAAAAAACTACCAACCGTAGCCTTCCCGATGGCCTTAGCAAAAATCAGGCTGCAACAACGACAGGCAGCAGCGAGCCCAACATGTCATAAACGCAAATGCTCATCAATTTTGCTAAGAGGAAGACTATGCACCCACCTATTCCAATCTATTCTACCCTTATAGTCAAAATAACATCTGAATAGATAGAGTAAAGGGGTTACAATGAAATCATAAATATCAAAAACTAATTTTGGCTAATATATTTTACAAGCACAATTCTAGATAATCAAAACTTTATCAAAAAAATTTTTATTATAGTTTTAGAAAAATTTTATTATAGTTTTAGAAAAATCATATCTTTTTGACAAGTAAATAGGAAAAATAGACATCTTTACTAAATACTGTGACGTGATCAAAAGTGCACTTACATAAGAAACAGGGAACACTTTAGTAGGTTGTATTCTACCACGGACATAGTGATGAGAACGTCATCGCCAATGTGCCTGTGGCACTTGAAACCTGCACAAGTGCACAACAATTGATCAAATAAACTTTGATACGCCATTATATTTTACATTGAGCTCTCATGTAGTAATGTACATTTTTTCCCTCTCGTTTGTGACAAATAGACAAAAGAAACTGAAACTGACCTTGGGAGGAATGGCAAGGTCCAAAAAGAGTGGACTATATATAAACCACCACCTAAGCCATGAATTCACAATATATAGATATATACTACATTTTTTTTTTTTTTTTTTTTTTTTTTTTTTTTTTTTTTTTTTTTTTTTTTTTTTTTTTTTTTTTTTTTTTTTTTTTTTTTTTTTTTTTTTTTTTTTTTTTTTTTTTTTTTTTTTTTTTTTTTTTTTTTTTTTTTTTTTTTTTTTTTTTTTTTTTTTTTTTTTTTTTTTTTTTTTTTTTTTTTTTTTTTTTTTTTTTTTTTTTTTTTTTTTTTTTTTTTTTTTTTTTTTTTTTTTTTTTTTTTTTTTTTTTTTTTTTTTTTTTTTTTTTTTTTTTTTTTTTTTTTTTTTTTTTTTTTTTTTTTTTTTTTTTTTTTTTTTTTTTTTTTTTTTTTTTTTTTTTTTTTTTTTTTTTTTTTTTTTTTTTTTTTTTTTTTTTTTTTTTTTTTTTTTTTTTTTTTTTTTTTTTTTTTTTTTTTTTTTTTTTTTTTTTTTTTTTTTTTTTTTTTTTTTTTTTTTTTTTTTTTTTTTTTTTTTTTTTTTTTTTTTTTTTTTTTTTTTTTTTTTTTTTTTTTTTTTTTTTTTTTTTTTTTTTTTTTTTTTTTTTTTTTTTTTTTTTTTTTTTTTTTTTTTTTTTTTTTTTTTTTTTTTTTTTTTTTTTTTTTTTTTTTTTTTTTTTTTTTTTTTTTTTTTTTTTTTTTTTTTTTTTTTTTTTTTTTTTTTTTTTTTTTTTTTTTTTTTTTTTTTTTTTTTTTTTTTTTTTTTTTTTTTTTTTTTTTTTTTTTTTTTTTTTTTTTTTTTTTTTTTTTTTTTTTTTTTTTTTTTTTTTTTTTTTTTTTTTTTTTTTTTTTTTTTTTTTTTTTTTTTTTTTTTTTTTTTTTTTTTTTTTTTTTTTTTTTTTTTTTTTTTTTTTTTTTTTTTTTTTTTTTTTTTTTTTTTTTTTTTTTTTTTTTTTTTTTTTTTTTTTTTTTTTTTTTTTTTTTTTTTTTTTTTTTTTTTTTTTTTTTTTTTTTTTTTTTTTTTTTTTTTTTTTTTTTTTTTTTTTTTTTTTTTTTTTTTTTTTTTTTTTTTTTTTTTTTTTTTTTTTTTTTTTTTTTTTTTTTTTTTTTTTTTTTTTTTTTTTTTTTTTTTTTTTTTTTTTTTTTTTTTTTTTTTTTTTTTTTTTTTTTTTTTTTTTTTTTTTTTTTTTTTTTTTTTTTTTTTTTTTTTTTTTTTTTTTTTTTTTTTTTTTTTTTTTTTTTTTTTTTTTTTTTTTTTTTTTTTTTTTTTTTTTTTTTTTTTTTTTTTTTTTTTTTTTTTTTTTTTTTTTTTTTTTTTTTTTTTTTTTTTTTTTTTTTTTTTTTTTTTTTTTTTTTTTTTTTTTTTTTTTTTTTTTTTTTTTTTTTTTTTTTTTTTTTTTTTTTTTTTTTTTTTTTTTTTTTTTTTTTTTTTTTTTTTTTTTTTTTTTTTTTTTTTTTTTTTTTTTTTTTTTTTTTTTTTTTTTTTTTTTTTTTTTTTTTTTTTTTTTTTTTTTTTTTTTTTTTTTTTTTTTTTTTTTTTTTTTTTTTTTTTTTTTTTTTTTTTTTTTTTTTTTTTTTTTTTTTTTTTTTTTTTTTTTTTTTTTTTTTTTTTTTTTTTTTTTTTTTTTTTTTTTTTTTTTTTTTTTTTTTTTTTTTTTTTTTTTTTTTTTTTTTTTTTTTTTTTTTTTTTTTTTTTTTTTTTTTTTTTTTTTTTTTTTTTTTTTTTTTTTTTTTTTTTTTTTTTTTTTTTTTTTTTTTTTTTTTTTTTTTTTTTTTTTTTTTTTTTTTTTTTTTTTTTTTTTTTTTTTTTTTTTTTTTTTTTTTTTTTTTTTTTTTTTTTTTTTTTTTTTTTTTTTTTTTTTTTTTTTTTTTTTTTTTTTTTTTTTTTTTTTTTTTTTTTTTTTTTTTTTTTTTTTTTTTTTTTTTTTTTTTTTTTTTTTTTTTTTTTTTTTTTTTTTTTTTTTTTTTTTTTTTTTTTTTTTTTTTTTTTTTTTTTTTTTTTTTTTTTTTTTTTTTTTTTTTTTTTTTTTTTTTTTTTTTTTTTTTTTTTTTTTTTTTTTTTTTTTTTTTTTTTTTTTTTTTTTTTTTTTTTTTTTTTTTTTTTTTTTTTTTTTTTTTTTTTTTTTTTTTTTTTTTTAACAGATTATGACCCATATGTTATGACGCTTCTGAAAACGCGTCATCCCCAACAGTAAATTTACTCGTAATGACCCTTATTTTATGACTTCTCACTTTGCGCGTCATCTATTAGCGTGAGTCATAAAAAGCGGGTCAAGGATAGCCCTGTTTCTAGTGAAACTTACTAATTTCCGAACTAATTAACCATGCAACAAGTTAAGGTGGGCCACCTAACCATGGTCACTATGGTTCATGCATATGTCTAAAGCCGGCTCCCCCTTCCGAAGAAGAGGACCACATACATCAAGTTTGCCTTGATTGCGTAAGCCTTTAAACAACTTAATTAAAAAGTAATTCACATAAACATGTTGACTGGAAATTTCCAGTAGCTTCACGACCTGTTTAGACCTGTTTCTGGTCTGAATTAAGCTTCGACCAGAACTACAAAGTTGTAGCCCTATGAGTTGATCATCTACTGTCCAAAACACAACTTCTAACTCTGTAGATGCAGATTTGTGTGACAGTAGCAACGTAGATTTGATTAACGTTTTTGTTCTTAAGAATATCTGTGTAATTGTTAAATAATAAGTCATTAGGACTTACGTGTGTATTTAATGATTACGTTTGAACTTTAATATAAGATCATGTTATGTTTGTGTGTTATATAATTGTTTTGCAGGTACAAGAATGTAGAGCCAAGGTTTATAAGTGTCATAGAATACTTAAACGATGGCTGAACGTTATGTACTAAGCAAAATAAGCATCCAAGATACGCACTTTGTGCTGACGTCATCAGTACATTGTGGTGTCCTCGTGCTGACGTCAGCACGAAGGCAAGCCGTATGATGGATCTGGGCTTAATCACTTCGTGTGAAGCCCAAGCCCACACGAACACAAACCCTAGTTGTATAAATACATGTAATTTTAAGCGATTCGAAACGAATTAAGAACTTAGAAGTCGAATTGTTGCTCGTGTGACCTCCTACACGAACTAGCACTTCGTGTGTGACCTTAGGTTGGTTAATTGCTGATTAATCGACGAAAGGCAGTAGCAATCTAGTTATCTCAAGAGGATTCCGCACTCTTGACATAACGAATCACGTCTTATTTACGATCCATTCAACGGTAGGGACTTACAAGTGGTATCAGAGCCTAAGGTTGATTACCAGAAGGTGTAAGATCGTTTGATTTGCTATTGATTGAAAAATCAATTCGAATTTCTAGTTTTCTATAGAATTCGTTATCGTCTTCGTGTGACCTCGTGCTTACGTCAGCACGAGGTGATACTTGTTCGTGTGCTTATATCAGCACGAACTGCTCTTCGTGGTTTATATCGTGCCAGGTGTCCTTCGTGTGTCACTTCGTGTCACGTGTCCTTCGTGTGACCTCGTGCCACGTCAGCACGAACTCAGTGCCTTCGTGTGTTTTACTTCATGCCACATCAGCACGAACACGTATGCTATAGTAACTCATTTTTGTTTTACGATTCAAAATGACTACTGTACCTGCTGCCGGAAACTCTCCTAATGCCACACTTATCAATCAACTTATCATGCACGATCATGAGGTTGGTCGTGGAAACACACCTCCAAAGCTTTTCCGTATGGAGAATTATTGGATGTGGAAAAGACGATTTGAAGATTTTGTTCGTCTGAATGATATTGATATGTGGGTGGTGATAACTCAAGGTTTTGATTGGCCAACTTATGAGGAAAATGGGATAATTGGTAGATATACTTATACTGATATGCCAGACGATGAAAAGAAGAAATACGTGGTGGAAGGAAAGGCTCTTTCAACTCTTACTATGGCCTTACCACAAGAAAGTGTACATTTGTTCAAAAAATACACTACTTCAAAGGATTTGTGGGACGCTCTAGGAAAGTACTGTGAGGGCGATGCTACCTTGAAGAGAAATCGTATTAAACTTCTTAAACGTCAGTATGAGGCCTTTAATGGACTGAAAGGAGAATCTCTTGATGAGATAATTGCTCGATTCAGTCATCTGACAACTGAGTTATCGTATTTTGAGGTTGTCTATCCTCAGACTTAGTTAGTAGATAAGTTTTTGGACTCACTACCAAAAATATGGACTGAATATGTTCATCACCTTCAAGATGACAAGGAATACAGTTCATGGGATTTTGAAACAGTAGTCTCCAAACTTAAGAATAGAGAAATGAAGAGAAGAATCAAGGATACTCATGCGGATTTTACTCAAGATCCATCTTTATATCATGCTTCTTCAGTTCATTTGGCAAGTACTAGCTCGGGAACCAATGCATTTCTAAGTGGTGTTGAAGCTACACCAATAGTTGATGCAGATGGAATTGCAGGTTATGTTGGTTATGACAATTCCACAACTAATGTTAAGAGCATCACTCAGTCATATCATTCCATGCCAATGAGTATGAGTTCTGCAGAGGGAAGAATGAATATCTACTCAGCCTTCTGTTCGGCTCATGAAGCTTATATTGGTGGAAAGGTTACTGATCCTGCATTGATTGATGATGATTACAATCAGATAGATCCTGATGATTTAGAAGAAATGGATCTACAATGGCAGCTTGCAATGTTAACTATTAAAGTCAGAAGGTTTTCTCAGAGAACTGGAAGATTTTTGGGTAATGGCACAAAAGGTTTTGACAAATCCAAGGTGAAATGTTATAATTGCGATGGATTTGGTCATTTTGCAAGAGAGTGTCAACGTCCAAAGAGGACTGATAATACCATTGCTGGTAGACAAAACTACAATCAAGGCGGTATTACTCCACCCAATTACCAGAAAACTCAAGCAATGATTACTTTTCCTGCTACTCCTCAACAGCAAGGTTCGCCTCAGCTTCTGGAGTCCAAGGCTGTTGTTGTTCAAAATCCAGATGGTACTTATCAGTGGGATACACAATCTGAAGATACTTCAAATCATGCATTTTTAGTTAAGATTTATGATGACTATGCGCATGTTGCAAATGAAGTTGCTGAAACAATTGATTATGTTGTATACACTAGTGAAGAGAGAGCATCTGAGATAGTTAAGCAGAATATGAAGAAGGTTGCTGAGATAGTGAGATCTGAGAGTGAACCTATGACAACTGTTAAAGCTACTGAAAGAAATACTGAGTCATCTAAGCCAGTTGATGACGTTGTCGAGAAGAGCATTGAAGATCAGATGAAAGAATTTGTGATACCTGAAGGTATGACAACTGAAGATTTTGTTGCATACATGGCAGACTGCAAGGCTGCAGATCAAAAGGTATCATGTTCTTTGCTTTCAATTGTAAATGTTTGCAAAATGGTGTCTGAAATGAAACTTGAGGTGTCTAATCTAAGTGAAATTGTAGCTAACTTAAACACTCAAAATGATATTCTTAAGAAGGAAAGTAATTTGTCTAAAGATTCTGATTTGTTTCTACAAAAAGATCACCAAAAAGAGATAGAGACTGAATTAGATTTTGATCCTGATGAAGTTGTATACTATACTCTGAAAGACTATGATACAGTATTCTTTGACAGAGAAGTATCTATAACTAGGATTCAACCTAAATCTAAAATTGATAAAGTTTGGTGTGTGGAAAATAAAGAAGAATGGTTAGAAGAACAAATTCCATATAAGAATAGACATTTTGCTCCACGAAAGCCTGTAAAGACCATGAAAGAAGCAATTCAATCACTAGATGAAATTGCTGAAATGAAGGCTTATGGAATACCAGTCCCTGAAATAGCATATGATCACCCTAAAAGAAAACAGGATAAATTATGTTATACTTGTCATAATAAGGGTCATATAGCTAGTAAGTGTCCACTTAAGATGTCCAAGGATCCTAAGAATGAATCTTCAAAGGACACGTTTGGATCTCATAAGATTAATGGGAAAGGTAGATTAGTTGATCAAGTTAGCTCTAGCCAGTTTATGAGTGCATATAAAAGGAAATATTATGAGGATTACGCTAAGCGGCATCCAAATGATATAAATGCACAGAACTATGTTAAATTTCTTAGATCCATATCTTATGGTTGTTCTAATAGTTCTAGTCAGGTTAATGAACATAGAAAACCATCTCATAAGTTGAGGAATTTATCACCTCAATCTAGGAGTATCTCACCTAGAGAAGATCAATCTAAGACCTCCAAACGACAGGGACATTCACAAAATGATACAAATTGTATTCATGAAGGTGGAAGTCCGAGTCGATCTCATACACCTCAAAGGAGTAATTCACCTAGGAATAAGCAAGTTCAACAGAATCGGTCACCTCCTCATAGAAATGGAAATGCTTCCAAGTTCTATGATCGATTAGAAGCTACCCCTAGTTTTGGTCCACATTCACCTAAGAATTCTCCTCCTAAGGCTCATTTCATTTTTCTATCTAAAAGAAAATCGATGACACCATCTACATCCAAGGCTCCAACTGAGAGCGATGGATATTGGACCGAATTAATTTTGAGAGATGAATTCGGCAAACCTAAACCTCAAAAGGTTTGGGTACCCCTCAGAAATTAACATTAATTTGTGTTCATTGTGTAGAGAGAACCAATGAAGCCTATCAGTCTTTGGTATGTTGACAGTGGATGCTCTCGGCACATGACAGGGGACAAGAAATTATTGTCCAACTATGTAGATATTAATGGTTCTTATGTTAGTTTCGCTGGTCCCAAGGGTGGCAATATCTCAGGCCAAGGTGATGTTGTCAATGGGAAAATTACATTGGAGAAAGTCAATTATGTGGAACAACTATCTCATAATCTCATGAGTGTTTCTCAGATTTATGACAGAGGGAATCATGTCCATTTTACTGAGAAGGGAGCACTTATTTTGAAACCGGGGTATGTTATTCCTGAAGACTGGATCCTACTGAAAGCTCCTAGGAAGAAAGACATCTATGGCCTTATGTTAGGTGTTGATGATTCGAAGGAGCCAATTTTCTTATTAACAAAAGCAAATGAATCTGAATCTTTGTTATGGCATAGAAGAATGGGACATATTCATTTCCGAAAGATGAATGATATTGTCAAACATGGTTTGGTTGAAGGTGTTCCATTGAAAAGGTTTGAGATGGAAGATAAATGTGTACCTTGTCTGAAAGGTAAGCAGCAGAAGTCTTCACATAAACCGAAGATTGAAAATTATATTGCCAACCCATTTGAATTACTTCACATGGATTTGTTTGGTCCTGTGAATGTAAGAAGTATAGGTGGGATGTACTATTGTTTGGTGGTTACTGATGACTACTCGAGATTCTCATGGGTATTCTTTCTTCAATCGAAAGATGAAACTCCACAGATTTTGATAAATTTCTTTGTTGAAACTGAAAATATTTATGGAGTTCGTGTTAAGAGAATCAGGAGTGATAACGGAACTGAATTCAAGAATAAAATGTTGGAAGTCTTCTGTATGTCCAAGGGAATCCAACATCAATTCAGTGCACCGTATGAACCACAGCAAAATGGAGTTGCTGAAAGAAAGAATAGGACTCTAATCGAAACGGCCAGAACAATGCTTGCTGATTCAGGGCTTCCTACTATGTTTTGGGCAGAAGCAGTAAATACAGCATGTCATATTCTAAATCGGGTTTTGGTAGTTAAGCGTGTTAGAAATATAAATATGGTGTTTAATTGTAAATTCTAGTATTGGAAGGGGTATTAGTGTTAAGTTAGTGATTAGTATAAATACCCCTCAAATAAGTCATTTAAGACTAACCCTTGTATTATTGAAACCTTTCACCCATTTATGCAAACAAAACTTTCCCTGCCAAACTCATTCTCTCTCTCTAATTTCTCTCTCTAAAACCGCCATTGATAAACACATAAACACACACATAAACTCGAATTCTATTAATAACAATTGGTATCAGAGAACAATCAGCATATCTGAGCGATCCAAAAGCTTATTACAAGCTTAATTTGTGCTTAATTTTAGAATTTGAGTTGTTTTTCTGAAAGGTTCATTTGCAGAGCTCACTGTTTCAGTGATTCCTGCAAATTAAGTGTGTTTTTGTTCGAATTTTGTTTCACCGATCGATTTTATATCTGTATATCTTCCTTCGCTATCAATTTCAGAAGCTAATTTCATAATTTGAGTCGTTTTCGTTCGAGCTCTACAAATCGCATGTTCGTGTGGGTTTGAATTTCAGTTGAAATTAGCCTCTAGTTTGTTCGAGGATTTGTGCGCATTGGATTTCTGATCATTTTGATATAAAATACGACTTTTAATTCTCAAAAATGAAGAAGATATCAAAGATTTACAGTCTTCTCTGCAAATAAGGGTTTGGCTGAACGAAGAAGATAACCAGTAACCGACTATTTTGTCGTGTATTGGTTACTCGTATTTGCAGAAGTCGTTGGCTAAAGTATTGTTCTTACTTGTACTATTTGCAGAGCAGTTTGCTCGGCAAATACGTGTTTCAGAAATTTTGGCTAAGTACTGGATCTTCACTTGTTCTATTTGCAGAGCTCTTTGCTCGGCAAATAGTTATTTCAAGAAATTTGGTTAAGTGTTGTGGTTACTTGTTCTATTTGCAGAGCTTTTTGCTCGGCAAATAGTTATTTCAAGAAAATTAAAATTTTCAAAAATTCTTACTTGTACTATTTGCAGAGCTTTTTGCTCGGCAAATAGTTATTTCAAGAAAATTAAAATTTTCAAAAATTCCTACTTGTTCTATTTGCAGAGCTCATTGCTCGGCAAATAGTTATTTCAAGAAATTTGGTTAAGTATTGTGGTTACTTGTTCTATTTGCAGAGCTCTTTGCTCGGCGAATAGGTGGTTCAAGGATTTGTGGTTAAGTGTTAAGACTAATTGTTCTATTTGCAGAGCAGTTTGCTCAGCAAATACGTATTTCAAGAAATTTGGTTAAGACTTGATCTTACTTGTTCTATTTGCAGAGCTTTTGCTCGGCAAATAGTTATTTCCAGAAATTTGGTTAAGGTTTGATCTTACTTGTTCTATTTGCAGAGCTTTTTGCTCGGCAAATAGTTATTTCAAGAAAATTAAAATTTTCAAAAATTCTTACTTGTACTATTTGCAGAGCTTTTTGCTCGGCAAATAGTTATTTCAAGAAATTTGGTTAAGTGTTGTGGTTACTTGTTCTATTTGCAGAGCTCTTTGCTCGGCGAATAGGTGGTTCAAGGATTTGTGGTTAAGTGTTAAGACTAATTGTTCTATTTGCAGAGCAGTTTGCTCAGCAAATACGTATTTCAAGAAATTTGGTTAAGACTTGATCTTACTTGTTCTATTTGCAGAGCTTTTTGCTCGGCAAATAGTTATTTCAAGAAAATTAAAATTTTCAAAAATTCCTACTTGTTCTATTTGCAGAGCTCATTGCTCGGCAAATAGTTAATTTGAGAATTTTTTATCAAGACTGGTGCTACTTGCATTGTTTGCAGAGGTTTAAGCTCGGCAAACAAGTGTTTTTGGTTGATGCGACTAAGTACAAGTTCAATTTGTACTATTTGCAGAGATATTTGCTCGGCAAATAGTTGAATTTGATTCTTCGACCAAGTGACTTTATACGTTGTGCTGTTTGCAGAGGTTTAAGCTCGGCATTCAGTTGTTTTTGATTGTTGATCAGAGTACTTGGGTTGCGACTTGGTCATGTTAGGTCCAGATTTAGTCCAGACTTACTGGACTGGCTCCAGACTGGACTACTGGAACCTTATTGAAGGTTTGTCAAGAAACATGTTTTGCTGGACTCGCTCCAGACTCGACTACTGGAGCTCACTGAAGATCTGACCAGAAAACATGTTCTGCTGGACCTACTCCAGACTTGGGATCTGGAGTCCTTCTAAAGATTTGTCCAGAAATAATGGAAGACTAATGAGCAAATACTTGTATAGGAAATCTGGAGTATTCTCCAGATTAGCTCACTGGTCTTCACCCCAGTCCAGATCTACTCTACTGAAGACATTCTGACTGAAGTCAAAGACTGAAGTCTGAAGAAAGAAGACTTATCAAATGGCGGAGTCCACTGAAAGTCTTACCAGATCTGTACACTGGAGGATTGTCAGTATTCTAGACCTTACAAGTCTGAACACTGATATCGAGGATTTGACTTTAAGCCTTTACACACTTTCCAAAGAACAACCCACTTGTTCTTTACCAAAGTATACGTGTGTTAAGGTGGTTGGATAAAAGGATACACTTGCACTTGATGTGACTTTATCCTTATTCCTTATCAATACATTTAATGTTCTTGTCGGATCATTAAATGTATACAACCATATTTGTACGGCACAAAATTCACTGGAGAATTTTGTTGCCTATAAATACAAAGTCATTTCTTTGAGAAAATCACTTTTTAGCAAATTGGTGAACTTGCTTAAATACTCTCGATCTAAACAGCTATACTTCACAACTCTAAGTATATCGATCAAAGGAGTTTATTTAGCAAGTATAGATCACTTGTAATTCAAAGATTGTTTAGATACTTACATACGTGTAATATCTAGGTTCCGCAACGATCTTGTATTTTGTTTATTCATCAATAAAGAAAATACACTTGAAAACTACATTCGTGTTCCACCTTTTATTTACTTGTTTAAATATTGCTTAAAGTCATTTATTACTTTGTTTATATTCTTGCATATTTATATTGAAGTAATACTAGTCCGATTCTAGTTCATACTTGTCTTGTTATTTTACACTCGTGGGTTAAACCATCGTGTGAGGGACTTTACAATTGGTATCAGAGCAGAAGGTTAATATACTTACCTAGATCTGTTTCACGATGGCAATCCCAGAAAATACTCAAGAAACTCATGAAACTAATGTTAATGAACCACCCACTGGAAATAACAATACACCACCTCCTCCTCCTCCTGCTTCTCCACATGTGCATGTGCATTACTCGAATAATCCTGTTCCTAAATTCAATGGGAGCAGTGATGAATTTGGTACGTGGAAAGCTAGGATAATATTGCATGTGACTGGTATTGAAAGGAATATGATGAAAATTTTAAACGAAGGACCCTATGTGCCAAGACTTCCTATCAATGCACTTCTTGACCCTACAGGATCAAGAAGTGGGAGGGAAAAGAGAGAGGAACACTGGTCCGAAGAGGAGAAAAGATTAGTAAATCTTGATACACTTCTTAAAAATATGATCCTCGGGGCTGTTCCAGAAACTCTCATTCCCACACTAGTTCTCTATCCCAGTGCCAAAAGTATGTGGGATGAACTAGTAAACCAGCATGAGGGAGGTGATGATACTGTTGTTACCAGAAAAGTCTCCTTAAATAAAAAGTATGAGTCATTTTTTGCTCTCCCCAATGAGTCCCTTACTGGTACTTACACCAGATTTATGAGCATCATAAACCAGTTAAGAGGACTAGGGGTAGATAAAGACAAGGATATACTTTTGGAGAAATTTTGTGATATTCTTCCAACAAAATGGTCTCACATGATTCTGGTCTTGAGGCAAGGAAAAACCTTGCATTCCCATACTTTGTCAACATTGTATGGAGCCTTCAGATTCACTGAAGAAAATCAAGCCCAGAGGATTGAGGCAGAAAAAGATTCTTTTAATCATGCTTCCAGTAGTTCCACAGTGGTCACTAATACTGCACCACCTTGTGCGGCATTAATATCTTCTGAGAATGTATTTTCTATGAAGAAGATGATGTCTGAACTAATGGATTCTGGAGTCTGTAATGATATCTCTCCAGACTGTGATGAAACTGACAGTGATGACCTGGTTGCAATGATGGCCAAAACGTTTAACCGTTTTAAGGCCAGAGCAAATAGGCCCACTGGACTACATGCACCCAGTTCTTCCACTGACAAGACCAATCTGACATGCTTTAAGTGTGGCAGAAAAGGTCATTTCATGAAAGAGTGCAGGTCCAGTCAGTTTGTCTCCCAGTCTGGTCCAACTGCTTCTTATAACAAGCCTGATGATAGCTATAAGTTGAAATACAAAAAGCTTAAGGCTCAAATTGCTCTCTTGTCTAAACAGATTGAAGACAATAACAAATGCATGATAGCAACCACTGAAGAAGCATGGGTTCCCTCTGATGATTCATCAGTCGATGAAGAAGAGGAAAAAGATTGTTGTTTTATGGCTCTGGCAGATCAAGAGCATCTGGTGAAGGATGATGTCACATCTGGTCGTTGGGTCGACATTGTCATTAAAAAGGTTAGTGAGTATGATCTTGAAACTAATGTTAATGAACCACCCACTGGAAATAACAATACACCACCTCCTCCTCCTCCTGCTTCTCCACATGTGCATGTGCATTACTCGAATAATCCTGTTCCTAAATTCAATGGGAGCAGTGATGAATTTGGTACGTGGAAAGCTAGGATAATATTGCATGTGACTGGTATTGAAAGGAATATGATGAAAATTTTAAACGAAGGACCCTATGTGCCAAGACTTCCTATCAATGCACTTCTTGACCCTACAGGATCAAGAAGTGGGAGGGAAAAGAGAGAGGAACACTGGTCCGAAGAGGAGAAAAGATTAGTAAATCTTGATACACTTCTTAAAAATATGATCCTCGGGGCTGTTCCAGAAACTCTCATTCCCACACTAGTTCTCTATCCCAGTGCCAAAAGTATGTGGGATGAACTAGTAAACCAGCATGAGGGAGGTGATGATACTGTTGTTACCAGAAAAGTCTCCTTAAATAAAAAGTATGAGTCATTTTTTGCTCTCCCCAATGAGTCCCTTACTGGTACTTACACCAGATTTATGAGCATCATAAACCAGTTAAGAGGACTAGGGGTAGATAAAGACAAGGATATACTTTTGGAGAAATTTTGTGATATTCTTCCAACAAAATGGTCTCACATGATTCTGGTCTTGAGGCAAGGAAAAACCTTGCATTCCCATACTTTGTCAACATTGTATGGAGCCTTCAGATTCACTGAAGAAAATCAAGCCCAGAGGATTGAGGCAGAAAAAGATTCTTTTAATCATGCTTCCAGTAGTTCCACAGTGGTCACTAATACTGCACCACCTTGTGCGGCATTAATATCTTCTGAGAATGTATTTTCTATGAAGAAGATGATGTCTGAACTAATGGATTCTGGAGTCTGTAATGATATCTCTCCAGACTGTGATGAAACTGACAGTGATGACCTGGTTGCAATGATGGCCAAAACGTTTAACCGTTTTAAGGCCAGAGCAAATAGGCCCACTGGACTACATGCACCCAGTTCTTCCACTGACAAGACCAATCTGACATGCTTTAAGTGTGGCAGAAAAGGTCATTTCATGAAAGAGTGCAGGTCCAGTCAGTTTGTCTCCCAGTCTGGTCCAACTGCTTCTTTTAACAAGCCTGATGATAGCTATAAGTTGAAATACAAAAAGCTTAAGGCTCAAATTGCTCTCTTGTCTAAACAGATTGAAGACAATAACAAATGCATGATAGCAACCACTGAAGAAGCATGGGTTCCCTCTGATGATTCATCAGTCGATGAAGAAGAGGAAAAAGATTGTTGTTTTATGGCTCTGGCAGATCAAGAGCATCTGGTGAAGGATGATGTCACATCTGGTCGTTGGGTCGACATTGTCATTAAAAAGGTTAGTGAGTATGATCTTGAAACTAATCCTGAACTGAAATTGGACATCGCTGAAGCTCTAAATTCTGATTTAATTTTTGTGGAAACTGTTAGATTTGACAGTTTAAATGGTCTAGAAACAGATTCCTCTGAAATGGCCGCCTTAAAATCAAAATTAAAAGAACTTCAAGACATTGAACTGGCATTTCAAGCCCAGATTCTGGTAACTGAACAATTGATCCAAGAAAAACAAGATCTTGAGATCATTTTAGAAAAAGAAAAAGGTTTCTAAACTATCAACTCCAGTAGTGTTTTCAACAAAAACTACTGTTGAAGTAAGTGAACTAGACCAGATTGCCCCAGGGACCTATAAGGGAGGGTCCAGTGAACCCATCAGTCGATGGGTTCCCAAATCTAACTGATAAATATCTGGTGTATGTGTAGGGCGATCGAAAGAAGTATATCTGGTATCTTGACAGTGCAGCTGGCAGGACTATGACCAGATGTAAGACCCTACTGGAGGAGTTCACCATTTCTGATGGACCCTCCATCACTTTTGGAAATGATGGTTGTGGAAAGACTGAGGGATATGGTGTTCTGAACAATGGACAAGTCAAGTTTACACGTGTTGCATTTGTGAATGGTTTGAAATATAACTTGATCAGTGTAAGCCAACTGTGTGATGATGGCTATCAAGTCTTATTCAATGTTGCTCAAGGCATCGTATTCAACAAGGACTGGAAGGTAGTGTTGATTGCTCCCAGGAAAGGGAACGTATATGTGATGGACATGGAAAGCTCTCCGTCAGAGCAATGTTTCTACACTCAAGCTGATGAAGACACAAACTGGTTATGGCATAAAAGGTTATCCCATTTAAATTTCAAAAACATTAATAAGTTGTCCAGAAAACAACTTGCAGATGGGATACCTTCAGTTTCCTTCAAAAAGGAAAGGCCATGTCCAGGATGTGAGATGGGTAAGCAGAAACGTGCCAGTTTCAAGACCAGACAGAAATTCAGCATTACTGAACCTCTTCACATGCTTCATATGGACCTCTTTGGTCCAGTGAATGTTCAGACTCGTGCTGGTAAAAGATACACCCTGGTGATAGTAGATGAATTCTCCAGATATTGTTGGGTGGTCTTTCTCAGGTCTAAAAATTGAAAATTCTCAAATTTTTCTAAGTCTTTTAATTGCTTGAAATTGGGCTAAAATTTTTATGTTCTTGTCTTGAATTGTTCTTTTATTGGTTTGTCGTCAAGTTTTGATTCAAAATGTCAACTACAATACCGAATAAGTTTGTTGAGACAGTGTTAGATGCTTTGATGAGTAAAGAGTAACTTTGGGTGAGAATTGAACCAATAATGACACAATACAAAAGTTTTCAAATTGAAATTGACCAACTCAAATCTGAAAACAAAGAGCTCAAATCTGCAAATGATCTCATTTTGTCCAACATGGAAAGTCTTCAAAAAGAAAATGATCATTTGCAATCAAAGATTTTCAAATTAACAAATGAGTTGGACAATTCTTCCAAAGAGTTCAATAAAATTATTTTGGACAATCAATCAAACGAACTTGTTTGGCAACAAAAGATTTCTGAGCTAAACGATGAGTTGCGAAACAAGTCCACCATTTTTGAGACCACACTTGAAAAAGAAAGATCCACTTTTTGTGCTAAAATCAAGTGTCTTGAAGACAAGTGTTTGCAATTTCAGTCAAAAGAAACAACTTTGACAAAGAAAATTTTCAACCGTGAGATTGAATTGCACACACAAACCAAATCTGTGAAGTCTGACCTTCCCAAAGTCATGATTGATGTTTGTACTCAAACTAATTGTCCTATGTTTGTGAATTCTTCTGTGCAGACTGATTGTGATAAGGTTGAGACTATTGAAACTTCTATTCAGACTGATCCTGATGTTCCAAAGAAGGTTTACACGGGTAAATCTTCAAAACCTTTTGAAAGAAAGGTTTCTCAGTTTACCAATTACTCCTTACAAAAGGGTAAGAAGTACACTAAGAAACCAAATGTTGATGGAACAACTACTTTTGTCCCTTTTCTATCATTTGAGGATAATTCTGGACATATTTCACAAGCAAAATCTCAGTTGACTAAATCTAAATGGAAACCGATTTCTAAAGATAAGTCAGTTGAGTCAAAATCATTCAAATATTCATTTTCGGAACTTTTTGATCTTGCACCAAAACCTGTGAGAGCAGTTGTGCAAAAAGTGAATGATTTTGCTTCGAAAAATCATTATTCAAATCCATCTTCCATGATTGGAAGTTTTTCAAAGAATTCAAATGATTTTTCACCGTTGCTTCCACGAAAACTCTTTTCAACTAAACCACCGGGTTTTAGTTCTCCGTGGAATGCAACTTCTATTCATCAAATTGATGAGACTTATATTTGGACTTTCAAGAATTCAAAAACCATTGGACCCAATCTCAAATGGGTTCCAAAAGTGATTTCCAAGTGATTTGATGAATAGTGGCTTATGCACACATCAATGCATAACCCGTTCTAAAACAGTTTTCGTAATTTCATTCCTTTTAGAAAAATCCAAAAAGATTTTCATTTTGCTATATTTTTGAAAAATCCAAAAAGATTTTCTCTTTTCATCAATTTTTATTTACTTTGTCTTTTAGTTTCTCACAATGTTTTGGATGAGATGCAAGGCATCGAACGCCTTTGTGTACTGCCTTTGTTGTCTCATTTTTAATGTTTGTGAGCAACTTTTAAAACCTTTTACTCACCCTTTATATGCTAAAACTTTGTTTATATCATGCATATATTTAGGGGGAGTTTGTTTATAAAACCAAAACTTCCAAGTGTTTAAACTCATTTTCCATTTTAAAACACTTTGGAAGATTTTCAAACCATTTTCGATCAAATTTAAAGAAGTTCGGTGTTAGATTTGCACATGAGAGTTTAGGCCACTCATAAAAACTCCATGATCTTGTCATCGCCGATGAGATCTAACCCCGGAGTTATATTCTCAATCTTAGATTGTGAGGGTTTTTGAGTGTGGTGATGATGGACATGAGGGAGTAGTCGAAAAGTGAGAGGTTACGGTGAAATGATGTGAGAAAGGGCTAAAAGAAATAAAAGCCCTCCCAAAATTCTCAAAAAGCCGGGTCAACACGTTCCTATCGGATTTCATTTGTTGATTTCTCGATACTGAAGAAGACTTCATGGACCCAGTGAAGCAATGCACATCTTTACCTAACCACTCAAGTGTTTCTTAACAAATACTTGTTTTATTCTCACGGAGATTTTCACATGTCTATTGAATCTTCATTTGGAAGATGTTGATATTGAAAAAGGGAGACACTCTGCTCCGGTCCCCGACTTCATTTGATCACTATCGAGTCTAGAGCGTACTTGATATATCTTTCATTTGACTAGGGCACAATGAGTCTTTATATGTCTTTGTGACATTGCATATCTTTGTGATATTGCCGGAATATGCGTAGTGATATCATATTATTGATATTTTACGATGATCGAATGGAAATCCTACCAATGCTAACATCATTTCAAACGTTGAACGTAGGTCTCACATTTTCATTTTATGAATTTGTTGAGTAAACGAGAAGTCTATGTAACCTCGGATTTATTTTCCCAAAAGTCTTTGAGGATAGTAAGACATGGTTATTGAACGCCTTTGTGACACTGACCATGAATTACATTCTTTAAAGCAATCTATCAGTTGAAAAGCCATAGACCGAACCATTTAGAGATAAGCTTTGTGCATTTCTCGATGATAATGGGAAGTCCTGAAAATAGTAATTGTATTTTTAGGCCACACCATTAATCCTTTTGATTTTTGGTTGTGTTAACGGATCATTTTTATCCGGTTTTCATTTCTCTTCACACAAACACAAAGAACACAAACACCATTATAAATTCTTTTTCCAAAAAACGCAATCTTACATTCTAGTTCACCAATAGGTTCATTGGGAATTGGGAATTGGGTTGGGTTAATTTGGTTGAATATTGTTTGTTGTGATCTACCGTTTATGCTATCAATCATTATTGTATGATGAACACGTTTCACATATTCATCATAAGGGGGAGAAATGATTAAATGATTGATAGATAGAGTTCAAGGTTTTAGGTAGAATTTGATTGATAGATATTGATTGAGGATAATTCATAGTGTTTGGTTGTTCAAAGGATCGTTAGTTTAGGTGAAGAGAGTGAATAGTTATCGTGCCAAGTTGAGAGATTATTTCGAGAAAGTTAAAGGATTGATTCGAGATCGAGTATATTCAAGATGATGTACATGGTCGATGTTTGAAAGATTTATTGAATAATTGACCATTTGTTTGATTATTAGAAAAGTTTGAGATTGAATGAAGATTGTTCTTTTGATAGATACTTGGATTGTTAAGATCCAAAGATTGTTCATTTGAGGGGGAGCAAGAGTAAACTCATGAGTCGTTAAATATGCTTCGAAATGATTGTTTGTTCGAGGGGGAGCAAGAGATTAAAGATTTGTTATTGAATAATTTGCTCCGAGATAGTTGTTTGATTGAGGGGGAGCAAGAGTAAACTCATGAGTCGTTAAATATGCTTCGAAATGATTGTTTGTTCGAGGGGGAGCAAGAGTAAACTATGAGTCGTTAAATATGCTTCGAAATGATTGTTTGTTCGAGGGGGAGCAAGAGTAAACTATGAGTCGTTAAATATGCTTCGAAATGATTGTTTGTTCGAGGGGGAGCAAGAGTAAACTATGAGTCGTTAAATATGCTTCGAGAGATT
This sequence comes from Erigeron breviscapus, assembly GCA_034093135.1. NCBI lineage: Eukaryota > Viridiplantae > Streptophyta > Magnoliopsida > Asterales > Asteraceae > Erigeron > Erigeron breviscapus. The sequence goes on from CM067171.1 coordinate 99,651,544, forward strand.
GTTCATTTGAGGGGGAGCAAGAGTAAACTCATGAGTCGTTAAATATGCTTCGAAATGATTGTTTGTTCGAGGGGGAGCAAGAGATTAAAGATTTGTTATTGAATAATTGACCATTTGTTTGATTATTAGAAAAGTTTGAGATTGAATGAAGATTGTTCTTTTGATAGATACTTGGATTGTTAAGATCCAAAGATTGTTCATTTGAGGGGGAGCAAGAGTAAACTCATGAGTCGTTAAATATGCTTCGAAATGATTGTTTGTTCGAGGGGGAGCAAGAGATTAAAGATTTGTTATTGAATAATTTGCTCCGAGATAGTTGTTTGATTGAGGGGGAGCAAATGTTAATTGATCAAAGGATCAAGTGCTCCAAGATGTTTATTGATTCAGAGACAAGTTAGACCAAGAATTGAAGATTTAAAGACAAAATCAAATTTCCGCATTCCAAAACCAAGCTTCCGCAATACCAAGAGATTTCAAAGATAACCAAGCTTCCGCATCCAAAAGAATTCAAAGTCAAAACCAAGCTTCTGTATGCTACTCAAAGTTCAAGTTACTTCTCCAAGCAACATCAAGTTGAAATCAACATTCAAAAGTTCAAGTTGTGAAAGCACAAAAGCTACAAAGATTTCAAAGATGCTTCCAAAGTATTCAAAGTTGCAAGAGAAGATCAAGATTTTATAAGTCATCGTCAAATATATGTGTTTGTTGAGAAGATTCAAAGTCAATGTTGATACAAGACGTTGAAGACAATGAGAAAGCTTCAAAGTCCATTCAACATTGAAGATTTTCAACAAATGGGCTCATCATGTTTATTTAAAGACCGAAGACGATGCAACATTTACAATTCAACACCAAGGGGGAGATTGTTAGAAATATAAATATGGTGTTTAATTGTAAATTCTAGTATTGGAAGGGGTATTAGTGTTAAGTTAGTGATTAGTATAAATACCCCTCAAATAAGTCATTTAAGACTAACCCTTGTATTATTGAAACCTTTCACCCATTTATGCAAACAAAACTTTCCCTGCCAAACTCATTCTCTCTCTAAAACCGCCATTGATAAACACATAAACACACACATAAGCTCGAATTCTATTAATAACAAAGCGTCATAATAAGACTTGTTATGAGCTTCTACATAAGAAGAAACCAAATTTACAGAATGTTGAACCATTTGGTGTTCCGTGTACCTTCTTGAAATATCTTCCTCAGTCAAAGTTTGATCCAAAGGTTGAAGAGGGATTTTTCATGGGTTATAAAGCGGTTACTTCAATTCGAAGGGTTTACAATCAACAGACAGGCAAAGTTGACTTAGGTACTAATGTCAAGATTGTTAGTCATAAACCTGCTATTCATTCTGGAACTGGCAAGAATTTCGATTATGATAGTGTGTTTAGTTTGTTACACGGTCCTGTTTCTTATTCAGGTCCTGACAAAGTTGATGAAGTGATCATTTTAAGAGATCATATGGATTATACTCCTACATCTCCTCCTGTTCAAAATGTTGATACTACTCCAACCAAAGTTCAGTCTACTATTGTTGTTGGCGAAAGTAGTAAGAACAATGATGAGACATCAGACATTGATGTTAATGAACCTGAGAACACTACTCCAACTACTCCTTTAAGGGTTCCATTGCCAGATGATGATCCTATTTCTGAAGAATCGGAAGATGATTTTAGTTCTCCAGAATTTCAAATTCGTTCGAATTTAGGAGATAATCTAAATGTTGATTCGGTTCCTCAATATCGAATAAATAAGGCTCATCCTGTAGAAAATATTCTGGGTGATGCTTCAGAGCATGTTCGAACTAGAAATCAGTTAAATAAGGAGATGACTAGTTTATTTTGTGAAGTAAAGGATTCAGGACGAATAACTGAGTGTTTGTATTCCTGTTTCATTTCACAAGAAGAACCTAAGAATGTTAAGGTTGCACTTCAAGATCCTTTCTGGGTTGCAGCTATGCAAGAAGAATTAGCTCAATTCGAGAAACTTGGAGTATGGGAGTTAGTAGATGTGCCTAGAGGTAAAGAACCGATTGGAACTCGTTGGGTATTCAAATGCAAGCGAGATGACAAAGGGATCGTTACAAGGAATAAGGCACGTTTAGTTGTTCAGGGGTTTGCACAACGAGAAGGATATGACTATAACGAAACTTTTGCGCCAGTTGCCCGGATTGAAGCTATAAGGTTATTTTTAGCCTACGCAAGCTTTAAAGGTATAAAGGTATATCAGTTAGATGTTAAGAGTGCCTTCTTGTATGGTGAAGTTAGAGAGGAAGTATATGTTTTTCAACCACCAGGGTTTGAAGATCCTAATTATCCAAGACGAGCATATCGACTTGATAAGGCTCTTTATGGATTGCATCAAGCACCCATAGTGTGGTATGAAAAGTTGTCGACACATTTGTTGACAAATGGTTTTACAAGAGGATCGATAGACAGCACATTGTTTATCAAATGGCGGAAGCAAGATTATTTGATTGTACAAGTTTACGTTGATGATATCATTTTTGGTTCATCTAATGTAAATATGTGCAAAGAATTTGAAATGAGCATGAAAAAGCAGTTTGAAATTAGTGCTATGGGGGAACTACAATTCTTCCTTGGACTGCAGGTTCATCAGAGGAAAGATAGATTTTTCATTCACCAGTCTAAGTATGTTGATGACATCTTGGAGAGGTTTCAAATGTTAGAATCCAAGACATATGGTACTCCTATTCAGCTAAATCATGGTTTAGGGGTTCTTGATCCTAAAGATATGCCTGTTGATGCAACTTATTATCGTGCTATCATAGGCTCATTGATGTATCTGACAGCTTCGCGACCGGATATTATGTTCGCTGTTTGTCTTTGCGCTAGATTCCAAGCTAGTCCGAAAGAGTCTCATTTAGCTGCAGCAAAGCGTATCCTACGTTACTTGAAAGGAAACCAAGGGCTTGGTCTATGGTATCCTATGGGAGGATCGTATGAGTTTGTTGCATATACTGATTCGGACTTTGGCGGTTGTAACAACGACAGGAAGTCTACAACTGGAGGATGTCAGTTCTTAGGAGGGAGACTTGTATCATGGCAGTGTAAGAAGCAGACATCAGTTGCTCAGTCTTCATGTGAGGCAGAGTATATGGCTGTTGGTAGCTGTTGTTCCCAGGTATTGTGGATTCAGCAACAACTACGTGACTACGGTATGGATTTTCTTGATACTCTTATTAGAATAGACAATAAGTCAGCTATCGACATTACTAATAACCCTGTCATGCATAAAGTCACCAAGCATATTGATATTAGACATCATTTCTTGCGTGATTACGCCCAAAAGAAATTAATTCATTTGGAAAAGGTTATAACTGATGATAATCTAGCTGATTTGTATACTAAAGCATTTGATAAGACTCGCTTTGAAAAGTTGATTCTTCTCAATGGTATGAAGAATGCTGATTCATATTAGATCTCTCAAAGAACTATTTTTTTATATATATTTTCTATTGTGTCTTAGTTAAGTCTGTAAATAGCTAGAGTCATAAAAATACAAAAAGAGTGTCTAGTTTAAGTTTGTATATACTTAGTGTCATAAAAATATAATATAAAAAGCTGAAAAATGAGAAAAACAAAATAAATAAATAAGATAGAGATTTAAGTTGATGCATTCAGATGATTAGAAGTGAGGATAATTTAGCTTTTAAGCCTGCTTAATCGTAATATAACTGCTTAGTTCAGTGATTACAATTTAGGATGTATCGGTAGACATAAAGTACCAAGGTTTCCTTATAATCCGAACTTAATTTATACAATGTCCTTGTGGGAAACATATTCAGATATATGGCTGAGAATGCTTGTTCCTAAAAGAGACAAGTCCTTTAAATCTTATGAAAGATCTTGCATTGTCATTATGTATATTTGGTCTTTAAAAGGAAGGTCTCGGGTACATATATGTAACACCCGTCGTTTAAAAATATGGGTTTTCAAAACTTTTCACCTAACGGTGTTA
>CM067171.1:99656530-99672382 GCA_034093135.1 Erigeron breviscapus
ACCTTTTTCACCAGATCCAGGTGCAGTAGTAAAAACGATTGGTACTTGATACTTGCTTCCCTTATTTTTACCAGATTTAGTTCCAGATGGAACATTCTTTTGTTTTGGTTTTGAAGGGGGTTTAATATTTTGTTTTAAAACTGGAGGTGATGAACCTCCTTCCAGATTTTTTATCCGGGCAGTACAACTCTGAACCTGTCGAGACAAAAGTTGGAGTTGACTTTCCAGTTTAAACAAAATATTGTTTTCATCGGGCAGCTGAACCTTGGACCTTGGTTCAGCTGGAGTTTTAGTCTTTGGGTCTTGGGCACCTTAGACTTTTGAGGTAAAGGCTTGTTACCAGTGGCCTTTTTAACTGGAGCACTAGCCTGTTTGGCTCCAGGTTTAACCTCAATGGGGTTGGTCTCAATGGTTTCAGTTTCAACAGCTTCAGGTTGATCATAAGGTGTTTCAACCTTGAGAGCTGGAGGCAATGCATGAAGATCTGGTATGAGAGCTACCATCTCCAGATCTCCAGATTTCCATGCATTCTTCTGGGCATCGATAGTTCTAGAAAATGCATCATAGTTCTTTACCAGATGCTTTTACCCATGACTTGATAATCTTTTGTTCTTTTTCAAGATCAGAAAATAATTTTTGATTATCAAGTTCCAAAGCCTCAATTTTTAAAACTGACTCCTTGAGAGCCAACTGGACACTTTGTAAATCATTAAGTTGTGGCTTAACATTGTTTAGTTCAATTAAGATAGTGTCCAAATATCTTTCACTATCTGCTCTAACAGTTTCCACAAAAGCCAAATCACCACTTAATGATTCAGCAAGGTCCAGTTTCAGTTCGGTCAACCTGATTGTCATAATCACATACCTTCTTCAAAATGATGTCCCCCATCTTCCAGTGATGACATCTTCTTTTGCCACATGCTGCTGTTGATCTTCCAAGGCCATGAAACATATGTCCCTTTCCTCTTCTTCATCAGCTGATGAGTCATCAGAGTACTCCCATTTTCCCTCAGTTTGTGCCATTAAGCACTGATCCTTTTCTTTTTCCATGGACAGGAGGGCAATCTGGGCCTTAAGCTTCTTATATTTAGCTTTGTAGCTATCATCAGGCCAGTTTGGTTGTTCATCTGACTAGATCTGCATTCCTTCATAAAATGACCTTTCTTACCGCATTTATAGCAGGTAAGATTGGTTTTATCCAGAGAGCTGGAGCTGGAAGCATTGTTTGTGCCATTAAATCTTTTAGATTTATGCTTAAACCTGTTAAAGGTTTTAGCAATCATGGCTACCAGATCATCATCGTCAGTTTTCTCACAACCATCACTGATTTCAGTGGTCAGGCCAGAGTTCAAGAAACTGTTTAACATCTCTTCATTGAGTGTGCCTGGACACTCTCTGCAGACATTAAGCAGCACAAGGTCGCTCAGGTACACTAGCAATCTTGGAACTCTGGGCATGGTTCATGGCATCCTGCTCAGCCACCAGTCTTGCAGCATTATTATCTTCAGTGAATCTGAAGGCTCCATAGAGCGATGCAAGAGTATGGCTGTGCAAGGTTTTACCTTGTCTCAAGACAAGAACCATGTTTTCCCATTTGGAAGGAAGAATATCACAAAACTTCTCAAGAAGGATATCCTTATCCTTCTCTACACCCAAGCCTCTCAGCTGATTAATGAGGCTAGAAAATCTGGTGTATGTACCAGTTAGACTTTCATTGGGAAGAGCAAAGAAGGATTCATACTTCTTGTTCAAGGCAACTTTCCTGGGGACAATAGTGTCATCACCTCCTTCAAACTGAATAACTAATTCATCCCACATTGACTTGGCACTGGGGAACAACACAAGTGTTTGAATTAGATCTTCAGGGACAGCTCCAAGGATCATGTTCTTGAGTCTGGTGTCCAGATCTACAAGTCTACGATCCTCATTAGACCATGGTCTTCGAGCTTTTCTCTAGAACCTCTTCTTCCAGTTGGATCTAGAAGAGGACTTACCCCAAGAGACATGGGTATATATGGTCCATCCTTAAGGATTTTCAACATATACCTCTCTATCCTACCAAAATGCAAAAGCATTCTAGCCTTCCATGTACCAAAAGTCTCACTGTTTCCATCAAATTTGGAACAGGAGTGTTAGAATAATGTACATGGACGTGATTTGGGGCAGTAGGAGGAGGAGGGTTAGTATTAACATTTTGAAAAGGTGATGTATTAGTATTTAGAGGGTTTTCACCTTGACCAGAACCATCTCCACCTTCAGTAGTGTTCATCTTAGCAGATCTAGGCAAGTTTATTAGCCTTCTGCTCTGATACCACTTGTAAGTCCCAACTCAATAGATGGCACTACATAAGCCGCTGAACTGGAGACGACCAGTTTACAGAGAGTATATACCAAGTTTCTAGATAGATTACTTATTTAAGTGACAATAAGTAAAGAACAATGCAATAATACAAATAACTTGTAAAGTAAATTGGTGAGACAATATGTAATTTTCAAGTGTAATTTATTTATTGACTTTAAATAAATTACAAGGTTGTTGCGGAACCAAGATAATACAAGAATGTAAATCTCCTAACAACCTATGAACTACAATTGATCTACACTCGGAATTTCTCTAAACAATCGAAACACTTAAAGTTGTGAAATGTTCCTTTTTACGATTGAGAGAATATTGCACAAGTTCACCAAGAATATTGCAGGTATGCAAAGTGTGAAGTGTTTTCACTATGTGATTTCACTTACTATTCTTGTTGTGCAATGACTTGTATTTATAGGCAAAGTTAACATTGGGATGTTAACTTTGGCCGTACAAAGTGGTTGAGAGCATTTAAGGAATAGCATTTAATTCCTTAAAATGCAGTGTAAAGTTGCAGCATAAAGCAACTTTATTCAACCAGCTTTATGTACCTTTTTGTACTTAAATAATAAGATAAATCTTATTATCCGGGTAAAGCACATAAAGCACAAAAGTCAATTCCTCGTAATCAGTGTAAAGCTTTGTAAGGGCTTTCCACTAACGGTCTCCAGTTTGTAACTGACTAGAATGTCAACTGGCTTCGCTGCCATTGTCATTCTCTATCTTCCACTTGTTGTCTTCGACTTCAACTGGATGATTCTTCAACTGGTCAGTTCTCAACTGGAGGAAGTCTTCAGTTGCGTATTGTACGATGCAACTGGACTTCAATATATTTCTGGACAAATCTTCTGGGTCTCCAGTTTCACTGGGTCTCCAGGTGCAACTGGAGACTGGTCAGTTTACCAGTAAACTGCTCCTAACAGATTCTTCTCTTCATTTCTCTATTCTTAAGTTTGGAGACTACTGTTTCAAAATCCCATGAACTGTATTCCTTGTCATCTTGAAGGTGATGAACATATTCAGTCCATATTTTTGGTAGTGAGTCCAAAAACTTATCTACTAACTCAGTCTGAGGATAGACAACCTCAAAATACGATAACTCAGTTGTCAGATGACTGAATCGAGCAATTATCTCATCAAGAGATTCTCTTTTCAGTCCATTAAAGGCCTTATACTGACGTTTAAGAAGTTTAATACGATTTCTCTTCAAGGTAGCATCGCCCTCACAGTACTTTCCTAGAGCGTCCCACAAATCCTTTGAAGTAGTGTATTTTTTGAACAAATGTACACTTTCTTGTGGTAAGGCCATAGTAAGAGTTGAAAGAGCCTTTCCTTCCACCACGTATTTCTTCTTTTCATCGTCTGCATATCAGTATAAGTATATCTACCAATTATGCCATTTTTCTCATAATTTGGCCAATCAAAACCTTGAGTTATCACCACCCACATATCAATATCATTCAAACGAACATAATCTTCAAATCGTCTTTTCCACATCCAATAATTCTCCATACGGAAAAGCTTTGGAGGTGTGTTTCCACGACCAACCTCATGATCGTGCATGATAAGTTGATTGATAAGTGTGGCATTAGGAGAGTTTCCGGCAGCAGGTACAGTAGTCATTTTGAATCGTAAAACAAAAATGAGTTACTGTACCACACGTGTTCGTGCTGATGTGGCACGAAGTAAAACACACGAAGGCACTGAGTTCATGAAGACGTGGCACGAAGTCACACAAAGTGACGCACGAAGTGATGCACGAAGGACACTTATCACGAATCTAAACACGAAGATCAGTTCGTGCTGATGTAAGCACACGAACAAGAATCACCTCGTGCTGACGTAAGCACGAGGTCACACGAAGACGATAACGAATTCTATAGAAAACTAGAAATTCGAATTGATTTTTCAATCAATAGCAAATCAAACGATCTTACACCTTCTGGTAATCAACCTTAGGGCTCTGATACCACTTGTAAGTCACTACCGTTGAATGGATCGTAAATAAGACGTGATTCGTTATGTCAAGAGTGCGGAATCCTCTTGAGATAACTAGATTTCTACTGCCTTTCGTCAATTAATCAGTAATTAATCAACCTAAGGTCACACACGAAGTGCTAGTTCGTGTAGGAGGTTACACGAGTTTTGTAATCTTCTTCATTGGCCTAGGTTTAATCATCCTATCTTCAGGCTTCAAACCTCTTTCACTAAAATGCCAAATTCTTTCTCTTTGAATCTCTGCCAATAATAATCAGCATTTCCATTCTTCTGAAGATTAACGAACCATCTCCTTCCTAAGTCTATCAAATCAGATTCACTAAGACTTTGGAAATGTCTTGCACTGATTGACATATACTGGCAACCTTCTTTTCTCTTGATAACAAAAAGCTTAATTCTATGATCATAGAACCAACTCTGTATCACTGAGAAATACGTAGGTGCGTCCTTGTCTGAGATGAACTCCCAAAACATCGACGGTTTATTAAATCCACCCATTGGCATACCAGTACGTCCTCTATAAACTGGAACCCATCTATTTATACAAAACTGAGGGTCTTGCTCCGCCGGAGGTATAATAAAATTTCTAATATTAAACTCTCGCGTAGCATTTATCTTCCAGCCTAGATCAACAATATATTCATGTTCTTCATGCACTATCTTTGCAAACACCTTAAATCTTAACTTTGCAGCATTTCTTGGATCATCTGGACTTTCTCTGATCGGATTAAGTCTGAAATGTTCCTCTTCAGCTATTGGTTCAACCATAATGTCTCTATCTTCATTAAAGACACGATTGAAATCATAAGGTTCTTCCATCAACCTTTGTCTATCAGCTTCAGAAACAAATTCTCCTTCTTCCAGATCTTCATCAATGATACTATCAATGTCATCATCAATATCGTCCAATGCACCTATTTGAAGCTTATCTGCAATTTAACATATTCAAACATACAAAGATAAAAGAACATAAAATATATAAGTCAAGACATAAAAATAAGTATAAATACATAAAACATGATAAAATAAATAATATTATATCATAAATATAATGTAACAATTACATCAATATTTATCTTATAATCTTTATCTATTTTAACCAACAAAAATAACATTAAGGTTGATAATCTGAGTCTTCAGGATCATCAGAACTAGAACCAGAGACAAACGGTAAACGATTTAAAATCATTAATCGTTTTCTCTCTTTCTTATGACGATCTGTATCTGACCATTGATCACTATCAAGATCAATATTGGCCTGATCAACCTCAAAGTTATGACTTTCCCATACTTTAGCTTGTGCCTCAACTCGAATATGAGGATCATTTCCAAATTTCTCTGCAATCTCCCATTCTATTCTATCTTCTTCTGATCTCACACTCCGTGGATTATGATAATCAGGACGTTTTACTAGAATTAGAGTTACCTGAATTGGAATCTTCATCATCTGACGAGTTGTCTGGATCATCAGGATCTGCATCTGGAGCAGCAGCCATCACAACTTTTCCTTTCTGAGTCCCAGATGTACTAGCACCAGATGTACCAGCAATCTCTGACTCTCTCTGTCTTGGCGACTCCCCCTGAACATTTGCAGTCTCTGAATTAATCACAGCATCAGCATCAGTATCTTGACCTTGACCTTGATTCTCTGTCTCACCATCTTTTGGTTGGTTTCGATTTGGATCTTGAGCTGGATCTTGATCATCTTGATCATCATCTCTTTGCTTCTTTGCTAGCTCATCATCCTTACAACCATCTTATGAAAAATTAAAAGTGATTGATTTTATGTCAAGATTATAATGTAAGATTAAATTTATACATTATTTTGATGACATGTTAGTATGGATGATTTGTGGTTAGATTACATATTCGAGCAGATACAAGTTTCAGGTAACGAGTATCTACAGGTTTATGTTTTCTGGAAATTTTGTAATTTTTCCTTGTTGAATTTTCTGGAAAAATTGACGAAATTTGAAGTGTGCAGCTCGTTCGTGTTTAATATTTAAGCTCGTGCGTGATGACGTCATCAGGCTCGCGCTGACGTCAGCATGAAGCCCACAAAGTGTGTCTTCGGCCCGGCCCACGAACTTAGATATAAATATGGGTTTTAATTATAATTATTTACTTTTAACCGAAATTAAACCCTAAAGTTAATCACACGAGTTCATCCACTTCGCGCGAACTGTTCATCCGTCATCTAAATCGATATTTTCATCTTCTTTTGTGTTAATCTTCCAGATTTGTTGGTATATATTCAATCTAGGATAGATTATTGATGTTTTTACTTTGAAATTCATTAAATTTAAGCCGTTATAATGCCCAAATTTTGAATTTCCCTTCGCGTGAACAGTAATTTGGACGAACTGAATATTGAATCTTTAATTTCTGATGATTTAAGCTAAAATTGGACTTAAAATTGGATTAAGTGATGTTATTACACCTTCAATCTAACTAGAGTTCACATTTACATGTATTGAATCAAGATTAATTGAGATTTTTTATGTCACGGTCACTATTCACACGAAGTTGCTCGTGTTCATGTTTTTGATTTTGAAATTGTGTTTCTGGGCATGAGATTCATGAAAACAAGTCCAAGTCGATACATAACATTGATTTTAATCGATTTTGTATCGAATGGAGATGTTTTTTCTGGATTTTTGATGATCAGCTCGTGCTGACGTCACCACAAAGCAGGTCAGAAATTTTTTAATTTTCTTTTTGTTTTCTTTTCGTTTTCTTTTTGATTTGTGCAGGTATGGCGAGACAATGTGCTGCTGCTCGTGTTTTTGTTAAAGAGCATAATGCTGCTATTGATATTAGCATTACTCAGCAAGGATACACAGCGGAATTTCACGGTGTCTTACAGTATCTAGCAAGATAACGTATTCGTTTTGCATTGACCGAGAATCCTCCTTTGGTCATAAGTCTTCTTACTCAGTTCTGGAACTCTGCAAGATTAGTGCAAGTTGGTGATCATACTTTAATTCGCACTACGGTTCAAGGACGTAACATTGAGTTTACTGCTGGAGACTTAAGGACTATTTTGGACTTAGGAAGCGTCAAAATGGAACAAGGTCCTACAGAGTTTGAAGAAAGCTTTGTTGACGGTGTTATTGGACGTATGGGGTATGTGAATGAAATCAAGCATCCATATCCTAAAAATCGCATTAGAGGCAAATGGAGATTGCTTGCCTACTACTTGTTGAGGTCCATAAGTCATCGGAGTGCAGGTCATGATCAGATGAATATACAGACTGCTTCACAGTTGGCTGCACTTGTATTGAACAAGCCTTACAGCTTTTCTCAGTACATTTATGACAGTTTTGTTAGGCAGTTGAGAGCTTTTGGAAACGAAAAGAAATTCTTTTTATTTCCAAGGTTTGTTATGATAATCATTCGGCATAGAGCAGCTGATTTACCTTTTGATGGTCCTACGTTTAATTTGGGTCGTCTTACACATCGAGTGTTTGATGATATGATGAAACATTAAGGGGTAATGGTGTTCCGGCTAATGTTGATAATCCACCACTATTCGGGCACTTGATTAATCCTGATTATGTAGCTCCAAGAGAAGGTTGGGAAGATGATGAACCCGTTGCAGCTGCTGCTTATGATGCTCAAGGACAAGATAATCCTCAGGAAGAGCAAGTTGATCAGTTTGAGGGATTGAATGATATTCCTTTGTTTACTGATGTTCCGGAAGATGATTCGGAGATGGAAGCTCTAGAGGAAGATATTGATGATCCGGCAAATCTTGTGATGCCGACTACTGGGGTTTCTAATTCTACCTCTGCTCAGTAGATGTTGTTGGTCCTTCTGAACCACATATTGTTGTTGTTAATGCTGATGATGGTTCAGAAACTGAAGATGAAAATGAAGATAGGCCACTGAAGAGAAGAAGAAGACAAGGGAAAGGGATTGACGCTGTTGAGAAGATTCAAGCCCTTCAGTGACCTCAGTCAGAAATTGATAGGGAGTTTGCTGAGTATCATTCTGCTATGGAGATGTCTCATACATCCGGATCAGTTGATACACCATCAGTTGCTGCCTTAAGAGCTTCTGTTACTGAAGTTCCAGTTTCGGTATCTACTACTTCAGTTGGTATATCTGTTGGAGAGAAAAGGCCGAGAACCAAGTTCACGATTCGTTTAGATGGTTCTCATGCTAGAGTTGTCACTGAGGCTACGACTGTTACGACTACTAGAGCTCCAGAGTCGTCAGTTCGTCAGGAGCCAAAGCCGGTAGTTCCTGCTCCTAGACCTCATTCTACTCCTATTCAGGCGTTAGTTCCTGTTGCTATAGCTATGGATCGTCTGTTGTTACCATTGCAAAGACCGCAGATGCCTCCATCAGGAACTTTTCATGTTCGTATGCCTTCATTTGAGACTACGATGCCACCGCCTGCTTCTACATCGCACATTGCTTCTACTTCAGATTCAGCTTTGCCAGTACAAGTTCAGCTGAGTCGTATTGTTTCGGAGAAGAAGTTATTAGAGATGCGAGTCACAGCGTTGGAGAAACAGTTGAACCTCCAAGCTGCAAAACATCAGGAAGAGATAGACATTATGATCGCACTTGTTCCTTCTCTTGGTGATAAAATTGACCGATTCTTGTCTCAAGGGGGAGATAAATATGGTTGTAAGGATGATGAGCTAGCAAAGAAGCAAAGAGATGATGATCATGAAGATCAAGATCCAAATCGAAGCCAACCAAAAGATGGTGAGACAAAGAATCAAGGACAAGGTCAAGATACTGATGCTGATGCTGTGATTAATTCAGAGACTGCAGATGTTCAGGGGGAGTCGCCAAGACAGAGAGAGTCAGATTGCTGGTACATCTGGTGCTAGTACATCTGGGACTCAGAAAGGAAAAGTTGTGATGGCTGCTGCTCCAGATGCAGATCCTGAAGATCCAGACAACTCGTCAGATGATGAAGATTCCAATTCAGGTAACTCTAATTCTAGTAAACGTCCTGATTATCAATCCACGGAGTGTGAGATCAGAAGAAGATAGAATAGAATGGGAGATTGCAGAGAAATTTGGAAATGATCCTCATATTCGAGTTGAGGCAGAAGATAAAGTATGGGAAAGTCATAACTTTGAGGTTGATCAGGCCAATATTGATCTTGATAGTGATCAATGGTCAGATACAGATCGTCATAAGAAAGAGAGAAAACGATTAATGATTTTAAATCGTTTACCGTTTGTCTCTGGTTCTAGTTCTGATGATCCTGAAGACTCAGATTATCAACCTTAATGTTATTAATTTTTGTTGGTTAAAATAGATAAAGATTATAAGATAAATATTTTAATATTCGCATCTTCAATACAAATTCTCGTTCTCGTGATCTCTCATCAAGATTCTTTCACAAACTGAATGTATCACCTCGCTAATTTTTCTTTCTTTTACCTGACTTCTTTTTTCCTTGTCTTCCTTCTCTACTTTCTCTTTATTCTTTTTAATATTTTATGTTCTTTTATCTTTGTATGTTTGAATATGTTAAATTGCAGATAAGCTTCAAATAGGTGCATTGGACGATATTGATGATGACATTGATAGTATCATTGATGAAGATCTGGAAGAAGGAGAATTTGTTTCTGAAGCTGATAGACAAAGGTTGATGGAAGAACCTTATGATTTCAATCGTGTCTTTAATGAAGATAGAGACATTATGGTTGAACCAATAGCTGAAGAGGAACATTTCAGACTTAATCCGATCAGAGAAAGTCCAGATGATCCAAGAAATGCTGCAAGTTAAGATTCAAAGTGTTTGCAAAGATAGTGCATGAAGAACATGAATATATTGTTGATCTAGGCTGGAAGATAAATGCTACGCGAGAGTTTATTATTAGAAATTTTATTATACCTCCGGCGGAGCAAGACCCTCAGTTTTGTATAAATAGATGGGTTCCAGTTTATAGAGGACGTACTGGTATGCCAATGGGTGGATTTAATAAACCGTCGATGTTTTGGGAGTTCATCTCAAACAAGGACGCACCTACGTATTTCTCAGTGATACAGAGTTGGTTCTATGATCATAGAATTAAGCTATTTGTTATCAAGAGAAAAGAAGGTTGCCAGTATATGTCAATCAGTGCAAGACATTTCCAAAGTCTTAGTGAATCTGATTTGATAGACTTAGGAAGGAGATGGTTCGTTAATCTTCAGAAGAATGGAAATGCTGATTATTATTGGCAGAGATTCCAAAGAGAAGAATTTGGCATTTTAGTGAAAGAGGTTTGAAGCCTGAAGATAGGATGATTAAACCTAGGCCAATGAAGAAGATTACAAAACCAGATGGCACAGTTCATTTTGTTCAAAGAAAGATTGAATGTGTTAAAGAAGTTCCTGCTATCAAATGGGATCAAAATTTGCTGACAAACATGACTTATTGGCAGATAGATATCAAGTCAGGCGAAGCACAGATGTTTGTTGATGACTCAAAGAAACAGATGTTGCTACGCATGTATGATCCAATGCAAGTTGTCAATTTGTCAAGAGGTGATCAAAGAAGACTGATTGAGACACCTTGTTCAGCAGTTAGATTTTGGAGAACAGAAGTTAGACGCTATCAGAATATTCTTGGTTTTTGTTTGGTCTGAGAAGATTCATGCAAATAGCATAAGACTTTTGTTTGATGGTCGAGTTTGAAGTTCCAGATTAAAGAACTTGTTAAAGAAATCTAGTCGCTAATGTCAAGGGGGAGTCTGTAGATGCAGATTTGTGTGACAGTAGCAACGTAGATTTGATTAACGTTTTTGTTCTTAAGAATATTTGTGTAATCGTTTAAATAATAAGTCATTAGGACTTACGTTTGTATTTAATGATTACGTTTGAACTTTAATATAAGATCATTTTATGTTTGTGTGTTATATAATTGTTTTGCAGGTACAAGAATGTAGAGCCAAGGTTTATAAGTGTCATAGAATACTTAAACGATGGCTGAACGTTATGTACTAAGCAAAATAAGCATCCAAGATATGCACTTCGTGCTGACGTCATCAGTACGTTGTGGTGTCCTTGTGCTGACGTCAGCACGAAGGCAAGCCGTATGATGGATCTGGGCTTAATCACTTCGTGTGAAGCCCAAGCCCACACGAACACAAACCCTAGTTGTATAAATACATGTAATTTTAAGCGATTCAAAACGAATTAAGAACTTAGAAGTCGAATTGTTGCTCGTGTGACCTCCTACACGAACTAGCACTTCGTGTGTGACCTTAGGTTGGTTAATTGCTGATTAATCGACGAAAGGCAGTAGTAATCTAGTTATCTCAAGAGGATTCCGCACTCTTGACATAACAAATCACGTCTTATTTACGATCCATTCAACGGTAGGGACTTACACTTTTCTCCCAAAACACACACACACACACACACAAGATCTAGAACACACACACTCTTAGATTTGTGATTCTTCATCTCCTTTCTTCCTCTTATTTCTTCTTCTCCATTCCATCATCATCATCATGTCAAGAGGGGTATGTGATTCTCAACTCTTTCTCTTTTCTTTTCAATTTTATTTCAATTTAATTAGGATTTATTTATTTTCTTTAATTTTCTTTCAAGTAATGTTTGTTAATTACTTAGATTAGTTAGTATTGTTGTTTATTGTCCTTAGAGGTGAGTAATTTTGGAAGAATCTTAGAAAAACCTAATTAGGGTTCTTAATTTTTAATTTGGGGGTTTTTAAGATTTAGTCATCCTTAATTTATTTTAATTCAAATTAGTTAAAGCATTGTTAATTAGACATAAAACCCATTCAGAAAATCCAAAAAAAAATAAAAAAAAATAAAAAAAATTGCAGAATTCGCGGCGCGAGTGGGGGGCCTCGCGTCGCGAGATTTCACCCTGTTTGCCCGTTTTTGCCGTTTGTCTGTCTTAGCCTTTCGTAAGTGCCTCCACTTGTTTCCTCTGACTTATTTAGCACATTTTGAATGTTTTTGCAGAAACAACCGGTTGGACAAAAATATGAGGGATGGGTGTGGCCGAATAACTACCAATTTGATTATGTTGACGATAGCTACACTCCACCAACTGCTCCTGCTAGCAAAACATTCAGGTTACTTAAAACACATACACATCCTTGGCTGCAATTCAGGGATGTCCCAAAGGCGGAACGCCAAGTGTTTTTGAATAGGTTAGCGGAAATCCAAGACTATGAGTTGATTCCCGCTCGTACAATGGACTGGCAATTAATTCGCGATGCGCTCCTGGATGACTACTTTGCAAACAGGTTTAGGACAGAGTATACTGATGAGGAAACGGGTTGGGTAGCAAACATCGATATGTGGAGAAGGGTCTTTGAGCTGAACAAGCCAACTAAACTGGAATGGTGCCAGGAATTCTACTCATCTCTTAGAGTGGGATTCCTACCTATTGAGGACATTAGTGAGGATCGGGTGATCCACTTTCGATTAGGTGGCAAGCAGCGCCACTGCACCATTCCTGAGTTTGGTTATCTTTGTGGCATGTTTGAGAAAAATGAGTTTAATGATGGTTTGGTTCAGTCGTTTTTAGAGAATAGCATTATGGACACTTCCCATTTTGATGATGGGGTTAGTTTTCATGAGTATTGGAATAGGATTTCAGGGAAGCCTACGTTTAGCTCGGGGGTGAGCAAAGTGTCGAACATTCGGTCCAAGAAGTTGAGGCTATTGCATAAACTGATAACATACTCTTTCATCCATCGGGGAAATGCAAATGACAAAGTGTGTAGCGATGATCTGTGGTTACTGAGGCAGTTCCAAGACTTCACCCCCACCCGATATGGTTGTGCTCTTTATATCCTTGCTCGTCACATGCAGAAGCACCGGGAGCGTAGGTATTTATGTGGTCATTTCGTGACCTCGATCATGGAGAGGTTGGGCATGGCAAACACTAGTGAGGGGAGGCGAGTTTCGGATATCGAGCCTACCATTATCATTGATGCCACTGAGTTGAAGAAGGCAAGGTTGATGACCTCGGTGAGTGATTTGGGGGATGAAACGGAGGATGAGCAGGAACCGCCGGCTCAGAGACAGAAGGTGGAGCCGCCACCCCAGATGGAGCAGCAGCCTAACCCTTACCCGGCTTATGATTTTGCAGGTTGGGGAACGAAGCTTGATGAGATCCTGGGTAATCAGAGGGAGTTTAGGACACTCAGGATATGATGATGGATGGGCAGAGGACGATGTGGAGCCAAGTGAACCGCCTGGGCTTCCAAAACGAGTATTGGTCTCCCTACATCAACCATTGGATCCAACCGGACTCTCCACCTCCACCACCGCCCACTCAGGCATTTAGTCCTCCTCCCATTTTCATGCCGGCCAGCACCACTTATGGATTTTTCTGTCCACATCCTGATCAGCAGCAGCAGCCCGGTTGGGCAGGCCCGAGTTCGAGCGCAGCAGGTACTAGTGGGACCACAGGGGGCGCTCAGGATATGCCCCAATTTGGGACATATAGACATACCACTGGAGAGCACTATTCGGGGCCTGGTTTTGATTTTTACCATGGCATATTTGGTGAGCCGGCAGATCCTGATGCTAGTGACGGTGTTCCCTCCTCTCATGACATGGACGAATATTGATCTATTCTCTTTTTTTCTAATTTCTGAAACTTTTGAAACTTTGAACTTTATTTCTTTTCGATTTGGTTGTAATTCCGCCGTTTAGGCGATGAGACATTTGTAGTATCTTCCGTATTTTCCTTTATTATGAACTAGGTAGTTGTTTTGGTATTTTGTTTTTGGTGATTGTCAGGTGATTATTTCAAGTTTGCAAGTTGAATTGTGAGAGAATGCCTTGGGAATTTTTGGAACAAACAAGCGGGTTTATGCTGGCAGTCAGTTCAGCACCCACTTAAATTTTGGCTTCAACTTTGCATTAGTGAATACTTGCTTTCACCCGGAGGTTTTTCATTGTTCCTTTCTTCATTTTGCATTTTTCCCTTTTCCCATTGTTTGCCTTAGCTATTCGTCCATTGAGGAAAATGTACAACTTAAGTGTGGGGAGGGGGATGGTAAATTGGAAAAATGAAAATTTTTGAAGTTCTTTCCTTTACTAGCATTTTGGTTATGTTTTTAAATTTTTGAGGCTATAGGTTTTGTGCAAAGACGAGAAATGAAGACTTTGAATTTTGCTAATCTAGGATAAAACTTGAGATTGTTTACCTTTAGCTTTCCTTTTCTAGTGCTTGTGGCATTTCACCGTTCCAAGGGGTCATAGGCTTGTTCCGAACTTCAAATAATCTAGGTTGCTTGCGAATTGTACCTTAATGATGAACCTAATGTGAATAATAGCTTCACTAGATGATGTATTGGTAGGCACCGCTTGAGGTTTTCCATTTGAATTTTGCAACTTGTGTGCTGAAAAGCTCGAAATGTATTAAATATGCTTGTGGTAATTTGACTTAACATATGGTTTGCACACCGGATGTCCGGTCCTTAATTCTTATGTTATAGGTTGTAGCTCTAGTCATTATATTTGGTCTTTATATCGGGGTGTCTGGGGTGCTTTGGCATCAAACGGGTGGCACATGTGGGAATGCGCATAATCTTTTTCCAATAGTCTAATGCTAATGTGGTCTTTGAGATTCGAACAAGTAAGTCCTTGGGGTAACTTCGTTTTACCTAGCTCACCTAAAGCTTCCAACTTGGGATGGGTTGTCAGAAAGTTCGTTACACGGGTCTCATCGAAAATCACGGGTGTTAAATTATAAAACTTTTATTCTCACATGTGTTTGTGTTTAGAGCATGGTCTCTGGATATGCAACCCAACCTTGAGTTCTGGCGTATGTCTCTTAACGATACTCACGTATCCATAGCGAACCGCTGGCCGGACGCTTAAAGTACACTTTTGTATGATCACCTGATGTGTGGATAGAGTTGCAATTCTAGACCGTAGGAGTATGTTTTGTCAAGGGACTCATAAGTATACCGTAATGGAAACCTTATGGAAAACCAAGGGCGTGAGTGTTTAAGTGGACAATTATACCGATAATCATTGTGGAATATTGCTTATGTTGCCAATAATAATGTTGATGCTTGCTAGTAGATTATAGCTTAGTAAGAACGAGCCTAAGGTCAATTGGAATGATAGAAATGTTCAAGAGGTGTTAACACAAGTATAGGGAGGATTCTAATTGTAACCGAAAGATGGTTTTGCTCTAGATTAGTCGAATTTCCTGATTTCATCTTAAACTTTGCTCATTAGTTTTTAAATGCATTTGCTTTTGGTATTCGACACCGCTTAGTTGGAAACTTCTCTGGAGTCTTGATGATCAGATAGGCATATTGATTGTAGAGAAATAAGATGTCTGAGATTGTCATATGTTGAAAAAATTCTTCTTGAACAACATAGATATTGCCATCTGCTCGACGAACTCTGAATCGAACAAGTCTAAGATTGTGGTTTTTGAGAGGAGTAAACAACTGAAGGATTTTAGTGATTGGGATTTGAAATTGCTGATACCACCATTCAGCTCTTACAGAACTTTCAGCATTCATTAGCTCCAT